>BPTQ01000004.1:148661369-149330175 GCA_019973895.1 Chrysanthemum seticuspe
AGGAGAAGTCGAAGACTGCAGCAGACCTAACGTAGATCCGGCAGACTCATCGCTGCCGGATGAGAAAATGTTGACCTGCAGCAGTGAACTTTTATGCTCAAAACCCAAGACTTGGCAGTGTTTTTAGGAGCCTTCCGCAGCGTTAATCGAGGACTGCGGCAGGGGAAGATTAAAGTCGTCGACACTCACAGAGCTAAAACTGAAACCGGTAAAAGAAGTATATAAGCGCGGAAAAGCAGGTTTATTCACGGTAAGGTCGTAAAACGGAAGTTCTCTGGATTTTTCACTTTTCCTTGCTATAATTCGTTATTGCCTATGTTTTCACTAGTTTATTCCTGAATTTGCTGGGGAGTTTTACCATGGAAAATTTTGGAATAGTTTATAGGGATGTGAACAATAAACGAACAGGAGTTCGTTTACACGAAAATTGGTTAATTAAATATTCAATCCCCAGTACTTCGTAATTAAGTTTTGCCAGGTGTTGTGTATATTCGGGGCGTTTTCAGTATTGTTCGTGCCTTTAATGTATGATCGTGGAGTGTACCCCACAAACCTATGAGTGTAGAGAGAGCCCACATAAAAAGGTACCATTTTGAGGGGTCGTTTAAGTCCTTATTTGATCACTTTTGTATCCGTTATTGCTTAATATCGTTCCTTTTCACTTTTTAGGTCTCTTGAAGGCAAAATGCTGGAATGGCACTTATTTGGACGAAAAGGCGCGAATATATGAAGAAAATGGCCAAAGTCAAAATCGAGACACTCACAGCTGCTGAAATTAGAAGGGGACGGCGTCAGGAGCTAATTGCGACGCCTTCCGAGGATTTTTGTGACGGTTCAGAACCCAAAACTCGTATTTTCAAGTGACGACGTCCAGTTGTAAAAGAGTAGGCCGTCGCTACTCAGACGGCCTAGATGCAATCCAGACGACGTCAGAAGCTGAAGAGGACAGCGTCACGGACATAAGGTGACGCCGTCGCAAGGTTAACGTGGCCAAGACGAAACCCTAATGACGGCGACACGACGGCGTCACGAAACATAAGGTGACGCCGTCGCATATGTAATCTTATATATAGAATCCGAATTTTTCAGTTTTAGAGAGAGTCTTTTGGAGTGATAACCTAAAACCGAACCTAAGGTGTCTTGTATAGTATTTTAGGGTTTTAAACCCTATCTTACATCAAGATAAGTATTTACTTCATTAATTCAATTATGTCTTTGATTATTTGTGTGTATGCTTGCATGTTCTCCATGTCCGGCTAATTTATTTGTGTGTTTGCTTAGGAAGTATGAAACTTAATTATTGAATATAGATTGGTTGTTTCTTATCTTAGTTGATTAATGATCTAGTAATGCGATAGGTCATTCGTTGTGTACTTAATGCTTGATTCATCTTTGTGAACCTTAGAATATAATTACCTGAGTAGTTGTAAGCTAAACCATCCAAAGAGTGCCTTAGAGTAAGAGTTTATTATCCCTAGTGGGTTTTGTAGACGAGACCCTTTGGTAAGTTCAAAGAGTTAGGGAGAAACGCATACCCTACAACTTTAGACACACAACGCAACTAAGAATAAGGACGTGACAACTCAACCATCAATAGGAGATAATTAAGGAGTAGTACAACCTAAGTAAACACATCTTTAAACTATCATACGAGCACACATTAATTAGACATAGACTCCCACAACCTTAGTTTAGATAATTAGATAATAGTAGAGTAATCGGTAGAAATACCAACCCCCCCCCCCAATCCAATACCCGATATTCGTACCTTTCCATTTCATAAAATATAAAAATACAAAAAATAATCTTCCTCAACCTTAACCTTAGCGTAGTAACTTCTTGCTAGCATTCCTATTCCTCTAGAGAACGATATCAATACCCGTGGCTTACCCTAATTACTACACTACAACGATTAGGTTCACTGCCTAGGGTGTTATAAAACTTGCTCGAAGAAAAAAAAGTTTCCTTGACCCCGAACGACGCGTGTAGCGTTATCAGATAATATCATCAACATAGATTTGAACGTGAATTAAATGTTTGCCTGAATTTCTGGTGAACAATGTCGGATCAACTGCTCATTTGCTGAATCCAGTAAATAGAAGAAAATTTGATAGCGTATCATACCATGCCCTTGGAGCTTGCTTCAAACCGTAAAGAGCCTTCTTCAAGCGATAGACATGAGTAGGATGCTCTGGATTCACAAAACCTTCTGGTTGGCTGACGTATACAACTTCTTTAAGATCTCCGTTAAGGAAAGCCGTCTTTATGTCCATTTGATAGACTACCATGTTCTTACTTGCAGCATTAGCCAAGAAGATTCTGATTGCCTCGATACGAGCAACTGGAGCAAATGATTCTTCAAAGTTAATACCCTCCTCTTGACGGTATCCTTTTGCAACCAATCGAGCCTTGTTCTTTAATACATCACCATGCTCATCTAGTTTTACCTTGAAGATCCACTTTAGAGCAATGATCATAGCACAGTCACGAGCAGGTACTAATTCCCATACCTCTAGTTGATCAAACTCATGAATTTCTTCTTGCATGGCATTAAACCAGTTGTCTTCATTCATTGCAGTTTTAACGTCTTTTGGTTCGACCATGGATAGTACAGAGTTGAAGAAGCACCATAAGGCATCAGTTGCAAGTTGTTTGCGAGTGGATACAGGTCGAGAGGGATTTCCAATGATGTTGTCCAATGGATGATCATGTGTCCATTTTCTAAGGTGTTCGTGTGGTTGTTGTTGAGGAACTGAAGTAGCAGAGTCGATTTCTCCTGATGAAGATGGTTCTGATGATGATTCAGGTGCAAATATTTTTTCAAATGGGGCATCTTCAGGAGTAGCAACAGGATTCTCTCCATCAAGGGTGCCAGAAACAATTCCATGATGTGCACTCAATGATTGATGATTTGTTGATGAGACAGAGTGATCAGCAGCAGGCGCTTCTTGACTTAAAGACATAGAAACTGAAGGGTTAACTTCATTGACAGGGATAGAAGCAGCTTATGTTGATGGAATTGACAGATCATTAGCCATTGGCTCATAGTGTTCATCAAACATTGGATCAAACAGTTTCTTCAAGTCATCTTCTGAAGGAGGTACATAAGGAGTTGCTGGCGAAGAATCATATACAAGAGTAGAACTGATGGGACTACTTGATGATGCGGGTCCAGAACTGGGTTGTCCAGGAGCCATTTGACCGGTCAGCTCATCGAACGTAACGTGAATTGTTTCCATGATATTTCGGGTTCTTTTGTTGTAGATTCGGTATCCTTTTCTGCTTGGTGCATATCCTACAAATACTCCAATGTCCGCTTTAGCTTTAAGTTTTCCTAAGTCTTGGCCCTCATTAGTTGGATAACACAATGCACCAAATACACAAAGGAATGAAAGATTAGGTTTTCGATTGTGGACAAGTTCATATGGAGTTTTTCCATTAGAAGTGTGAATAAGGGATCGATTTTGAGTGTAGCATGCAGTGGCAATGGCTTCAGCCCAGAGAAACATTAGAACCTTTGAGTAAATCAACATTGTTCTTGCGGCTTCCACAAGAGTTCGATTTCGTCTTTCAACTACACCGTTCTGTTGAGGAGTTCGTGGAACACTTCTTTCATGACTGATTCCAACACTTTCATAGAACTCACTAAGTTCTTTATTAACAAACTCAGTTCCATTGTCTGTTCGGATGATTCTGACAGTTTTGTTAAGTCGAACCTGCAGCTGTTTGATAAGTTTGATGATGATATCTGGAGTTTCATCCTTTGTCCTTAAGAATTTAACCCAAGTAAATCGAGAATAATCATCAACCACAACTAACACATATTTCTTCCCAAAAATATTATGCACTCTCATGGGTCCACATAAATCCATGTGAATGGTATGAAGAACTTCCATAACTGAGTTTGTAGGTTTGGGTTTGTGGGCATACCTCTTGCTTTTTCCCAATTGGCATGCTGAACAAAGATGATCCTTTTCATACTTTAGTCTAGGTAAGCCTATAACTAAGTCCTTTCTGGAGAGATCATTTATGGTGCCGAAGTTCAAGTGATTGAGACGACGATGCCATAACCATGACTTTGTTTTCAAAGATTTTGACAACAAGCAAATTGGAGAAGACTTCATCATATCTTCGATAGAGATGGTGTATAGGTTTGAACCTCGTGTTCCTCTTAAAAGTTCCACACCATCAAGTTCTTTAACAAAACAAGTATGTTTTCTGAAGGCTACTTCAAGATCAGAATCACAGAATTGACCGACAGAAAATAAGTTATGACCAAGACCTTCTACATAATATACCCTAGAGATTACACTTTCACCAACAACATAATCTCAATAACCCATAATTGCACTGAAATAATCGTTCCCGAATCTAACAGTCCTGATGAATTTACTCACAAAGTTCATGAGCCGTGACCGGTCTCCAGTCATATGCTTGGAACAGCCTGAGTCCAGGTACCACAGAATGATTTGAACGATCTGCAATTGAACACAGACAAGAATGGATAACTGGATAATTGAGATCCCCATGCAAGAATGGGTTCCATTTGGTTAGTAACAGTGATTGGAACACCCACATCAGAAGTAGAAACAATGGAATCATCAGGGATAGATGCAGTACTAGTGTCAGTATTTGACCTATTCAAATTATGTTCATTTCTTAAAGGAATAGTTCTACCAGTAGGCATCCATTTCCTAATGGGCATTGATCTGGATAATTTAGGGCAAATCTCATTAAGATTGAATTTGTGGCCAGTAGGTATCCACTGATAACCTATGTTACTAAATTTCCTTCCTGTGGGTTTCCAGTGTTTTCTAACCTTCTTCCTCCATTGCTTTCTAGCCTTCTTAGCTTGATTTTTTGTATTCACTATCTTAACAGGGCATTTAACAGCATTAATCGACTCATTCATACCACATTCATGATTAGTAACAGAAACCAAACAATCATCATTACATGTTTTGTCAAGAGTAGCAGAATTCGAATTAATTACAGTACGCTTATAGCTAATACTAAAATCAACACGATTCGTTTTATTCAACTCAAATTTAATGTTCCTAGGGTGGTCTTATACTTTCTTCCATTGCACATTCTTAGCTTGCCTTGTATTGCCTGAAGGCTTTGACCCGCTCGCTTTGGTGTCACTTTTTACTCCTGTAGAGGGAATGGGAACATTAGTTGGTTTTGCTACCTCTTGCATTTTAGGTTTAGAAGTGCTGGGATCTGAACTACTTGAAGGCACATTGAAGCTTACATGCTTAACTTTAGGCACTGAGTGAGGCATATCAAGATTGGCATTCTTAAAATCAGGCATAGAACAAGGCACAACAATTTTATCCTTCTTACCATCGGATTTAGGGCATGTTGCTCTTAAGCATTCTAACAGCTCTTGAGATCGTTTGGTCTGAATGCAAGCAAACCTAATTTCACTATCAAGGGGCTTATTTTTGAAATCCACCTCTACAATTTCACGGAGACATTCAAGACTATCCTTAAGATGAACAAAATAGTTATGAAATGCCAGTTCGTTATTTCTAAGATGAGGATGAATGTATTTAACAGTCACAGTATATTTATAGTCAGCAGATGACTTTGATGCAACATTCTTATTAAAGACAAGTGGCATTTTCCCTTTTACCTGACTCCTCAGATTCTCAATTTCCTTTTGTAGAGACGTTATTTTTTCGTTGTTCTTGTCACAAGTGACTTTCATTGAATCATATAACTCTTTAAAGTGTCGTTTCACCTTTTCATTTTCTTCTAGAAAACTCTCATTTTCCTTTTGTAAAACATTAACCAAGTTTTGAAGATGAAACGTTTGAGAACACTGAGAATCTAAAGGAGGAGGCATTTGGGAGCCAGTCACGTTGTTCTTTTCACCCTTTAATTGTGAAATTTGGGCTTTCAACTTTCTGATCGTGTTACAATGAGCTTGAATCTGTTCATCACGTTTGTTTATTTCAAAAAGTGCATTAAACTCTGGAACATTTGAGGATGTCTTGATGTTTGAGGTTTTAACATTTTCTTTGAGATGTTGATATTTTAGTTTCAAATCAAAATGTTCAACTTCTAGCTTAGAAAGATGTTTTACCAGATTATCGTGATCATCCTGATCAATTTTCTCATTTAGTTTAGAGTTTTTGTTTTCAATGACACGATCATGGGAAACTTTCAAAGCAACAGTTAATTCATGAAATTGAGAAGCAGTAATAGAATGCTTAGTAACAGTATAAAACACATCTTGAGCCACACAACTCAATACTAAGTTCTCATTTAAAATATGCAGATTCTTCCTTTTAATTTCATTATATTTGAGTTCCCGTTCATAATCATTAACCTCAACTATCATTGCATCAAATTCCTTTTCCATTTCTTTAATATCTGAGTCTATCCCTTTTTGAAAACTCTTAAATTGACCTTTTAATTGTTTAAAGAAAGGCATGACCTCAGTTAGATAGCATTCTTTAGTTTTCTCAAAACCCCTTTCCCCTTCGGTTATCCCAGTAGGTGTGATTCTCTTTTTACACGTTTTCTCAAAATCAACGAATAGTTGGTAAACTACATACAGACTAATTAAGGTCTTGCTTTTAGTGGAAATAGTTCTAGGAACTAAATGCATTGGTGTATTAGGAGGATACACAGTAGCAGGAGGCATTTTCTTAAGGGGGATGTTTGTCACAACAATCTGCTTTTTGCTTATCTAAATCCTTTTTCCAGAACACTTGTTCGGGTGTTAACAGAGTTTGAGCCTTAAACTTGTTTAGAGAAATCCAATTTTCTTTAGTATAATCATGGGGTTTGTACGTTATGTTTTGCTTTTTACACTCAGGATCATTTAGCTTCTTATTCATTTTCTCCCTAGAGACATCATCTAATTGCATATCTTCCTCAGTGCACTCAGCGCAACTAGGTTTCTGCCTAGGCTTAAGGATTTCATTACCATCATATATTACATTTTGAGCAGCTTTTGCTATCTTACCATACTCAGGATTGGGTTTCTCTACAATGGGAATACTATGCTTATCGCTGAGAACTCTATACTTAGTGATCATGTGAGCAGTCTGAATGGTATTCCCTTGTACGTACAACTTATTTTCAAGCTTGTTTTTCAAAGTTTTTAGATTGGAAAAGTCATTCAAGAGTTTTGATTCCTTGGCATTAAATTCTTGTTTAAGCACTTTAACATTATTTTGGAGTTCTTGTTTTTGCTTAACAGTTTTTGAAAGCTTTTCTTGTAAGGAGTTTAACTCTTGTTTTAACATTCTTCTCTAAAATTACTTTTTCTAATAATTGTACGCATTTGGTCATACATTTCCTGCTCACGGGTAGTTAACTCAAACTTAGCACCCTGTTCATAAATAACAACTTGTTCCTTATAGGCATTCAGTTCAGAGATAACAGAATCATCAGGGGCACATGGAGCATATTCATCAAAAACATAGTCATCATTGACTGCAGAAGATGCATCACTTGGTACAATCTCACCTTCACTTTGTATCACATATTGATCATATGGGACAATATTACTATTACCCACATTATCCATATTTGATTCATTAGTTAGATGTGATTGTACTTTGTTATGCATCTCTTGCTCATCAACTTTATCGTATAGTTTTAATATCTCTGAGATGATTGAATCTTTGGAAGGACCAGCCTACTGAGGTGATGAGGGCTTTGGAGAGACCATAGGTGAGATGCTTGCCATGAAAATGGTTTGGGCAGTTGGTTCATCATCCACATCCGAATCATAAGCATCACAGTCAGCAACTTAAAATGCATTTGGATTGTTCTGAACCATACCCTGCACTTGCACTGGCTGTTCATCCACATCAGCATCATAAGTCTTGGCATTTCCCTCAGCAAGAAACATCAGCTCTTCTTCATCCAAAACAGCACCATTGTCCTGAGCTTGTACAAGCAACATCTTGTCTCTGAAGTATTCTGCATTTTGAGGGCGTTTTGGAGATGTGCAGTTCCTCGCAATATGTCCATCACCACCATAGTTGTAGCACTTGACTGGCTTTACTTGTCCCTGATTGGCATTTCTCCCACGATTCTGATTAGCCACATACCCTCCACCTACTCCACCTCTTCCCTGTTCATACTGTCTTCCTTGAACTGGTTGCACCATAACCTTTCCATCTCTGACAGTAGCTTGATTGTGTGGGTTGGATGCTGTTCTGAGGTTATTGTTAGTGTGAGGAGTGGTACTCAAATTTTGACTAACCATGAGAGACAGTTGATTGATGAAGTTTTCCATGAGTGTTTTTGAGTCTGGAGGCTTATATGCTGGATCAGGAATGAGCTTGTAATTACCATTACCCGTGGGTATGACTTGAGAGGCTTTGGTGGTAATTCCAACATTGGTGTAGAATGCTGTTAAATCATTTGATGAACTTGTTTCTCCCTGTTTAGTTTTGAACTGTTCAAGAATCATTCTTTCAAACATAGCGTGTCTCTCATTCTGAAGAAGGAAGACATACAGTTGCTCATAGTTGGTGTTCTTCAATCCTTTGGTTAGCTTCACTGAGGTGACAAATTTGTGCCATTCGGGATTCATGTTGTTCACAAACTTTGAGTTCAGCTGAATATTTGGCATGGTCATTTTGATATTCCTCATATCATTCACAAGCTTGTGGAATCTCACGTAATATTCATAGACACTTTCTTCTGGTTTCATCTTAAAGTGCTCAAATTCATCATACAGCTGTGATTCTCTGTCTTCCTTAGTTAATTCAGAGCCCGAGAGAAGCATCTTGACATTATCCCAAACTGCCTTAGCTTCAGTGTTGTGATTGATAAGTTTGTAGATATCTTTTGGAAGACCCTGAAATATAATGTTTGAACCCTGATATCAGCATCAAATCTCTTTTTCTCCTTATCACTGAGCTCATCATACGTCTTTGGTCTGTCCAATCCAAAGATCATTGTTCCATCTACAGCAGTATCAATTATGTCTCTTGTAGTCTCAATCTGATAAGGTCCTTCATCAATTGATTTGAGAATGTTGACCCCATTTTCCTTTCCTAAACAGTACAACCTGATTCTTGTAGTCATAATTAGTTCTGTCAAGCATAGGTGGACGAGTATCTGATCCTGCTGCTTAAACGTCCTCAGCTACAGTAGAAACGATAGTAGGCATGTTGTTAGACATGATTACAAGTTCTGCGGGATTTTACAATTCTTTGATTAAACCGGGAAATTGATTCTTTCACGGGATTTTACTAAGCCAAAAGAACAACCGTAAAAATGTAGCACGAAGAAGTGACAAGTCTCAATAGACAAGTAGCTAAACAGTCAACTCGATTTGGTATCAACTCGCTAAACAGTCAACTCGCTAAAAAGACAAGTCGCTTAAAGAATCAACTCGCTAAATAGCCAAGTCGCATACAGAGACAACTCGCTTAATCACTAAGTCGCTTCCAAGAACTTCAACTCCATAGCTCAACTCGCTTAGTACACTTTTCAAAAACAACCACTTTATAAATCAAAACCAACCAAACCACAATGATTTAAGCCGTCCAATTCAAAACCTAAACACATATGATGATCCTAAACACAAAGTACAATCAAAATTCAAACTTTAACACTAGAAATTGTCCAAATGATTCAAACTCTCCTAAACACTTATAACCCCAAAAACCTTATGAAATCCACCAAAACAAAGAGCATGAAAGATGAGTGATCAAACCATGGCTCTTGATACCAATTGTAAGATATAGGATTTCACAAACACATTAAACCACAAATCATATGGGGCGTTCACAATGTTTAGAGAGAGAAAGTTAGAGAGAGAAAGGGAAGAGAGTTGGGAACTATGTGAAACAAAGAAAAAATGGTATTGAAAGCTCCAACCCTCTACCTTACTAGGTAGAGGGTATTTATAGTGTCTTACAATAAACGCCACCTACGGGCTGTGGATCAGGCATACAGTGGGTAAAGACCCGTCCGTCCTCCAAGGTATTACTTAACTTACTACTTACTAATATTAAATAACTACGACTACGAGCTTTATAACGATTACATATACTTGAGGTGACCGACACTTTAATGACTGAATTTTCTGATTCCTAACAGTTTAGAATGAAAATAATACTTGTATATACAAAATATCTATCCAATATGTGTATGTGTCCAATTATTAAGTCAAGATTTTATACAAAAGATGACTAATGGGGGGGGGGGGAGGTCGGCAAGGGCTTTTTAGGGAAAAGGGTTTTGAGTTTTGATGAGTTAAATGTATAAAAGGTTAAGTGTAGTATGTATTTGGTAAATATAATTAGGTATTAAGTGTAGCGTTAGCTATAAATCGATTTTAACGAAACAAAATAAAATATATCGAAGTCGTAAAAATTATAAAAATACATTTCTCGCAAGAATTGAGTGAAATTATAATTATCGAATGGAATTTACGAAAACCGTCGTAAATATTTATATAACAATTTATATACCAAAATAAATTCAAAACATCGGGTAAATTAAAAATATAATTTTTACAGTCTTAAAATGAGTATAAAAATATATCCGGATAATTTTTGGGAGTGTCGGATCAATTGTTCAAAATAAATGATCGTACGATAGCGTTTATTTAATAGAAAAATATACGTTAGCGAAATATGCAAACCCATGCATGAACTAATATGAAAATGATGTTACTGATGATATGTAGACCAACTCTAGTCTATATGAAGTGATCTCAATGATGATCCATGAATATGCAGCTTAACCCTCACGGTTACGCGAATTAGATACTCGTAAACCTAGTTTACGAAAAATGATAAATAAAAATCATAAATATAAATTTTTCTCCAGGAATGAATAGTATTTTGTGAATAGTAAAATTTTGAAATAACCTCTCAAAATATCAAATCGACTTCAAAAACGATGAATAGTAAAATGATGAAAAGTAACCGATGAATAGTAAATTCCCGAGATGAATAGTAAAAATTTCAAAGTTTGTAAAATGACCTGAAATTGAGAATTGTGACATTCTTCCCCTGTTAGAGGAATCACGTCCTCGTGATTCAATTACTGATAACTATAGTCCGAACCTCGACAAGGGTTCTAAAAGTTCATGCTCGTGTGAATAGTCTAAGCGATTATGTCAATGCTCATGCATATGGGTTTCTCATCCAACTAGGTACGTTCTTGTGCTATCGTGACTATATCCCATTCTAAAGACATGCTCTCTTATGGTTAGGTTTGATGAGGCAAGCTTTCCCATTCTCGAGCAAAACCCTCAAAAGATTTTTAGGTAACCGATTTTTACTTAATCTCACAACTCATCAAACAAGAACTGTCATGAGATTAGGTTAAATCGGCTTGAGTAACAACTTGATTCTAGCTTGATCTTTGCAACTTGTCAAACAAGAACTGTCACTCAGATCAAACTCGAAACAAGTGGTTCGAAGAAAATCTTTTGAAAATTTGGCTCGATTACAGAATTGCTTACACATATGAGACTACTACTCCCTTTAAGTCGATAACGCTCCGTAACATGGGCAGACGTAATAAAAAGTGAGTACGGTTCATTAAGTTCAAAACAGGTCATAAGTTCATAATTAAGTTCAAGTGTTCCATTCAAAAGTTCGTAATTAAGTTCAAGAGTTTAAGTCGAGTTCAAAAGTTCAAAACAGTCAAAGAGCTCAAAACATATCAAAAGGTTCAAACTAGTCAAAGGGTTCAAAATCGAGTCAACAAGTTCAAAATATACCAAAAGGGTCCTTTACAAGTTAAAGGAGTTCAACTATATGTCAAACGGTTCAAATCAAGTTCAAAGTGTTCAAATATATGTTAAAAGATCCAAATCAATTTAAAAGAGTTCAAATATATATGTCGAAAGGTTCAAATAATAGTGTTCATAACATAGTGATCAATTTAGTTCGGGCATAATCTACTTACTAGCATAAGTAGTGAAACAAGAGTTATTTAAGTTCATATAAGTGTAAAGTAAAAGCAAGTAGTTGAGCATGTATCTCCCTCAAAGAGTTTATAAAACAATTAAACGGGGTAAAAGTGGGGCTACGAACTCACATTATACAATGATTATAATGACAAAAGTAGATACACTGAAATGAGGTGCGATCTCTATCTGCAACTAGTTATATGATGAGGTTTAAGTAACTAGGTTTCCTAAATACTCCTAGGTTTTTATTGCAAAACCTTAAAAGAGAAGCATACTAGTGTTTATATATCACTTGATCTTGAAAAACAAATTAGGTTTCTTCCTTTTTCTTGCCTTGGCCGAATGGTAGAGAGGAAATGGAGAGGATATGATTTACTATCACCTTATGTGTTACTATGTGTCTAGAATGAAAATAATACTTGTATATACAAAATATCTATCCAATATGTGTATGTGTCCAATTATTAAGTCAAGATTTTCTAAAAAAAGATGACTAATGGGGGGGGGGGGAGGTCGGCAAGGGCTTTTTAGGGAAAAGGGTTTTGAGTTTTGATGAGTTAAATGTATAAAAGGTTAAGTGTAGTATATATTTGGTAAATATAATTAGGTATTAAGTGTAGCGTTAGCTAGAAATTGATTTTAACCGAACAAAATAAAATATATCGAAGTCGTAAAAATTATAAAAATACATTTCTCGCAAGAATTGAGTGAAATTATAATTATCGAATGGAATTTACGAAAACCGTCGTAAATATTTATATAACAATTTATATACCAAAATAAATTCAAAACATCAGGTAAATTAAAAATATAATTTTTACAGTCTTAAAATGAGTATAAAAATATAACCGGATAATTTTTGGGGGTGTCGGATCAATTGTTCAAAATAAATGATCGTACGATAGCGTTTATTTAATAGAAAAATATACATTAACGAAATATGCAAACCCATGCATTAACTAATATGAAAATGACGTTACTGATGATATGTAGACTAACTCTAGGCTATATGAAGTGATCTCAATGATGTTCCATGAATATGCAGCTTAACCCTCACGGTTACGCGAATTAGATACTCGTAAACCTAGTTTACGAAAAATGATGAATAAAAATCATGAATATAAATTTTTCTCCGGGAATGAATAATGTTTTGTGAATAGTAAAATTTTGAAATAACCTCTCAAAATATCAAATCGACTTCAAAAACGATGAATAGTAAAATGATGAATAGAAACCGATGAATAGTAAATTCCCGAGATGAATAGTAAAAATTTCAAAGTTTGTAAAATGACCTGAAATTGAGAATTGTGACAAAAAACAAAGGCACAAAGATTAGATGGCTAATGAACGATGAGCACCCTTCTTGTGCGAGTATATATTGGCTCCGAATTAGGGTTTCATATTCGTATTATAATGGAATGTAACGTAATTTAGATAATCAAAAAATATCTATTGTTTTTAAAACCTTCTACAATGTTCATCTTATATTTGAAAACACGATTCTAATGAGACGAATTTATTTTTTGTACTTTTTCGACACAAAAGTTTTAAAAATCACACCCAGTGTCTCTTAAGTTTTTTTTTCGCAATTTCGACACACATATTTTTGAGGAGTTTTAGCAAAAGCTCTAATATTGACCTAATAATTTCTGGCTTGAGTTCTCAATTGGCTAATGAGAATGCTTAATTACAAAAATAAATCCAAAATCCTTGTACATACATGGAGATCTATAACTAGTTATTATAAAAAAGACTTTATTAATACAAATGCATATTATTATTCTTTTTGTAACTTATACTAATGATTCCTTTTAAACTTACGTACTTACAAATTATTTTTTCTATACTTTGAGAACACGTAAATTTTGATAGGTGATTTGAAGTATGAGGATGAATAATGAGAATACTCAATTGCAAAAGTAAAACCAAAAACCTTGTACATACACGGAGATCTAAAACTAGTTATTATAAAAAAGGACTTTATTAATAAAATACATATCATTATTATTATTGTAGCTTATACTAAGAGCATCTACAATGCAAAAAAGTCTTTAATGACTTTTTGCCTCTAAAACATTAATGTCTCATTAATATTTCAATAAATTTCATCTTTCAAAAAGTCATGTGTATAAAACATTTCCAATGCAATAAAGTCTTTCAAAAGCTTTTTAGCAAGTATATATTTAATGTAAAGTAGATGATGTAATGCAGAATGTGTGATTTTCCTTCAAAAGCTTTTGTATCAAACGCTTGATAGATATCAAGTCTTTCTCCCAAAAGTCATATGCAAAGTGTTTGCTCCAATGCATCAAGTCATTTAATAGCATTTTCAAATAGTAAAAAGTCATGTAAAACTTAAAACCCTAATGAACCTTATCGTGTTTATACATTTATGCTACACCATCTAACATAATGTCCTTTAGCACGTCATCTTTCTTAGTCTAAAGTATCCGTACTTCAACTTTTTGTAAAGTATCCGTATTTCAACTTTTTGTAAACTATCCGAATTCTCTTTTTGTAAAGTATCCGTATTCCAACTTTTTTTTTTTATTTGTCTTTGTCGCAAAAAAAGAGAAAGAAAGATTGTTTTGGTGGTTTGTATAAAACTTCACTAATAGATCATATCTTTTTCGAATTGAATGTTTTATTGGTCAAAGAGTACGATGATGTATTGATGTGTGATGAATGCAACCGTACTAGGTTTCTGAAGGTTTATCTAGCATACATTTGATTGTGATGAATGCAACAAGAGTAAATGCAAATTGATATATTGATTGATTCTCTATCACTCAACGACAAAAGTGTCAAATTTGTGCATTTTTCGATGCTAAAATTTAGGCTTTATTCATTTCATGCGAAAGATGATTCTATCCACAATAATGTATCGAGTATTGTTACTTTGTTGGTATGTTTGGAATTGTTAGTCGTTTGAGCTTAGTTATTGTGTTTTGAGCTTATGCCACTTCTACAAATATCTTTTTGTAATTGTATGCTATAATTTATCGTTAATTATTCTCTCCAACATGGTATCACAACCAAAGATCCTCATCTCTTAAAAACCTTAATAAAAACTCGACCTTTAATTTCTAACATCTAGGTAAACCACGATTGACAACCCTAACAACATAACTTGACTTTTGATTCATTCTCTACTCTTCCTAACATCAACAAATCTCCATCATGACTTGCCCTAATATTACACCCACTTTATCTCTTTCTTGTAAGTTACTAACCGTTCGTGATCTCCGTAATCTTCTTCTTGTTAAATTAGATATGTATATATTTACTAATCATTAAATTCTCATTAAGTTTTCTTGTTAAGGTTGAGGGTGTTTTATAAGACGGAATTATGATTCTTGTCCACAAATATAACTTAACATGTAAAGATATTAATGAATTGTAAATTCTTATGTTACATTTAAAGCAAACTTCATACCCAAAAAAATAACATTATAATTTTTTATGTTATCTGGAATGTTTTTAGTGGTGAGGTTCAATAAAAAGATGATTCAGACGTTGATGATGTGTTCACCAGCCGTGTAATCTAGGTTAGAAACTGAGATAGTTAACATATATTTGCATGCGATAAGAAAACAAAAACATTCTTAGGCGAGTATATATACGATTAAAAAGATGATTATGAAGTTGTCAGAAACTAAGATCATCAATCAACTTAAATTTGCATAAGATTTAAAAACAAAGGCCCAAAGATTAGAAGGCTAATGAACGATGAGCACCCTTCTTGTGCGAGTATATATTGGCTCCGAATTAGGGTTTCATATTCGTATTATAATGGAATGTAACGTAATTTAGATAATCAAAAAATATCTATCGTTTTTAAAACCTTCTACAATGTTCATCTTATATTTGAAAACACGATTCTAATGAGGCGAATTTATTTTTTTGTACTTTTTTGACACACAAGTTTTAAAAATCACACCCAGTGTCTCTTAAATTTTTTTTTCGCAATTTCGACACACATATTTTTGAGGAGTTTTAGCAAAAACTCTAATATTGACCTAATAATTTCTGGCTTGAGTTCTCAATTGGCTAATGAGAATGCTCAATTACAAAGATAAAACCAAAATCCTTGTACATACACGGAGATCTAAAACTAGTTATTATAAAAAAGACTTTATTAATACAAATGCATATTATTATTCTTTTTTTAGCTTATACTAATGATTCCTTTTAAACTTACGTACTTACAAATTATTTTTTCAAAACTTTGGGAACACGTAAATTTTAATAGGTGATTTGAAGTATGTGGATGAATAATGAGAATACTCAATTGCAAAAGTAAAACCAAAACCTTGTACATACACGGAGATCTAAAACTAGTTATTATAAAAAAAGACTTTATTAATAAAATACATATCATTATTATTTTTGTAGCTTATACTAAGAGCATCTACAGAGCAAAACAGTCTTTAATGACTTTTTGCCGCTAAAACATTAATGTCTCATTAATATTTAAATAAATTTCATCTTTCAAAAAGTCATGTGTATAAAACATCTCCAATGCAATAAAGTCTTTCAAAAGATTTTCAACAAATATACATTTAATGTAAAGTAGATGATGTAATGCAGAATGTGTGATTTTTCCTTCAAACGCTTGATAGATATCAAGTCTTTCTCCCAAAAGTCATATGCAAAGTGTTTGCTCCAATGCATCAAGTCATTTAATAGCTTTTTCAAATAGTAAAAAGTCATGTAAAACTTAAAAAACCCTAATGAACCTTATCGTGTTTATACATTTATGCTACACCATCCAACATAATGTCCTTTAGCACGTCATCTTTCTTAGTCTAAAGTATCCGTACTTCAACTTTTTGTAAAGTATCTGTATTTTAACTTTTTGTTAACTATCTGAATTCTCTTTTTGTAAAGTATCTGTATTCCAACTTTTTTTTTATTTGTCTTTGTCGCAAAAAAAGAGAAAGAAAGATTGTTTTGGTGGTTCGTATAAAACTTCACGAATAGATCATATCTTTTTCGAATTGAATGTTTTATTGGTCAAAGAGTACGATGATGTATTGTTGTGTGATGAATGCAACCGTACTAGGTTTCTGAAGGTTTACCTAGCATACATTTGATTGTGATGAATGCAACAAGAGTAAATGCAAATTGATATATTGATTGATTCTCTTTCACTCAACGACGAAAGTGTCAAATTTGTGCATTTTTCGATGCTAAAATTTAGGCTTTATTCATTTCATGGGAAAGATGATTCCATCAACAATAATGTATCAAGTATTGTTACTTTGTTGGTATGTTTGGAATTGTTAGTCGTTTGAGCTTAGTTATTGTGTTTTGAGCTTAGGCCACTTCTACAAATATCTTTTTGTAATTGTATGCTATAATTTATCGTTAATTATTCTCTCAAACATTGTATCACAACCAAAGATCCTCATCTCTTAAAAACCTTAACAAAAACTCGACCTTTAATTCCTAACATCTAGGTAAACCACAGCTGACAACCCTAAAAACATAACTTGACTTTTGATTTATTCTCTACTCTTCCTAACATCAACAAATCTCCATCATGACTTGCCCTAATATTACATCCACTTTATCTCTTTCTTGTAAGTTACTAATCGTTCGTGATCTCCGTAATCTTCTTCTTGTTAAATTAGATATGTATATATTTACTAATCATTAAATTCTCATTAAGTTTTCTTGTTAAGGTTGAGGGTGTTTTATAAGACGGAATTATGATTCTTGTCCACAAATATAACTTAACATGTAAAGATATTAATGAATTATAAATTCTTATGTTACATTTAAAGCAAACTTCATACCTAAAAAAATAACATTATAAATTTTTATGTTATCTGGAATGTTTTTAGTGGTGAGGTTAAAAAAAAAGATGATTCAGACATTGATGATGTGCTCACCACCCCTGTAATCTATGTTAGAAACTGAGATAGTTAACATATATTTGCATGCGATGAGAAAACAAAAACATTCTTAGGCGAGTATATATACGATTAAAAAGATGATTATGAAGTTGTCAGAAACTAAGATCATCAATCAACTTAAATTTGCACGAGATTTAAAAACAAAGGCACAATGATTAGAAGGCTAATGAACGATGAGCACCCTTCTTGTGCGAGTATATATTGGCTCCGAATTAGGGTTTCATATTCGTATTATAATGGAATGTAACGTAATTTAGATAATCAAAAAATATATATCGTTTTTAAAACCTTCTACAATGTTCATATTATATTTGAAAACACGATTCTAATGAGACGAATTTATTTTTTGTACTTTTTCGACACAAAAGTTTTAATAATCACACCCAGTGTCTCTTAAGTTTTTTTTTCGCAATTTCGACACACATATTTTTTAGGAGTTTTCGCAAAAACTCTAATATTGACCTAATAATTTCTGGCTTGAGTTCTCAATTGGCTAATGAGAATGCTCAATTACAAAGATACAACCAAAATCCTTGTACATACACGGAGATCTAAAACTAGTTATTATAAAAAAGACTTTATTAATACAAATGCATATTATTATTCTTTTTTTAGCTTATACCAATGTTGCAAAAATCGTGAATCGGTAGTCGGGCGGTCGACCACCCTGCAGCGAGTAATCGGTCAAGTCGGGATTAATCAGTTATTAATCGGATTGGTATTTCCTGCAATTTTTTGGTATTTCTAGAGACCAAACTAAAAATCTTAACCGATTCCAAGTCTGTTATGTTTCCAAACCTCAATAAAAGGCTCTAATTCTGATTATGATGCCTATTGTGCGTTATAAGTGAAATATACGATCCCCAAATTAAGTAGAATGCCTAAATTATTATTTTTTTAAAATGCCCGATTCGGCCGATTTTTTTACCGATTCGGCCGATTTTTGACCGATTCGGCCGATTTTTTGACTGCTTAGTGTCGATTCTTTTGATAGGCCGATTTTTCGACCGATTTTCAAAAATCGACAAGGTACTCGGTCGATTAACGATTAATCGGCGATTAATCGGCCGAGTTGACCAATTTTTGCAACATTGGCTTATACTAATGATTCCTTTTAAACTTACGTACTTACAAATTATTTTTTCTATACTTTGGGAACACGTAAATTTTGATAGGTGATTTGAAGTATGTGGATGAATAATGAGAATACTCAATTGCAAAAGTAAAACCAAAACCTTGTACATACACTGAGATCTAAAACTAGTTATTATAAAAAAGACTTTATCAATAAAATACATATCATTATTATTTTTGTAGCTTATACTAATGATTCCTTTTAAACTTACGTACTTACAAATTATTTTTTCTATACTTTGGGAAAATTCTAAATTTTTAAAGGTGAGTTGAAGTATGTGGATGAAATAAGCCCACTGGATGCATGGATTTCTAAGTTAAAAAAAAGGATTCATGGATTTCTAGGTTTTTAAAACCGGTTGGATTATTATGCAATAAATTATTGTTGATGTGATTTGATGGATATATATAAGGGGTTAGGTTATATTGACCCCCCCCTGTTTTTTTAGATTGACCCACCCCCCCATTATTTTTGAAATTTTTTATTTTTTTTTATTTTTATAATTTTATTTATATCAAAAAACTATAAACCTGAAAATGCGGAACAGTAAATATAAAGTTTAATAAGTCAAACGCTTAAAACTGTCAAAAATACAGAACAGAAACTGACAAAAAACTGTGTTGTACTGAAAAAAGTGAGGGACAAAGGGAATATTCCCCTATGATTTGACATCATAGGGGGGGTTAATATAGTACATCCCTATATAAGACTACACGTCTAGAGTGCCATAATTTGCCGTACGGGCCATGCCGTATTACCAGACGTGACCTGGCTGTCCCTTATTTTGTCTTGTTAATTTGTTTCTTTCAACCAACCCAACAATTAATGAGACATTTCTGTCCACAATTAATGAGACATTTATGTCTATGCTTTTCTTATGTTATCTTTTCTCTTCTCTTTGTTAAAGACGACATCGTTGCGTGTATGCTTAAAAATATATATTTCACTCATAAAACAATAACGACAAATAGCTAAAAAAAGATACCAAGACAAGGACGAACCAAGTTATGTTTTTTTTTAATTTGTTTCTTCAATTCATGTGTCTTTGTTACTCCATCCTCATTTGTGTATAGTATACAACAAACCAACCATATGCTAGTTGCTTCCTTTTATTCATTTTTCTAGTATAGTACGGAGTATTTATAATGTAATATTTTGGATTTACTGTTGCATCATTTGGTGAAAAACGCGTTATGTGCCGCGAAATAGTATGGAATGGCTTGGGGAGCATGCGCATGGCAGAAGTGAGTTAAATGCTGCTTGTCAAGTTAATAAGTAGACATTTATAAACAGAGTAGTTGGATTCAACCCTACACATTATATGCCATTGTCTTGAAATTTCAACTTTAGTCTTTTTTGTTTTTGTAGTGACGGAACTTATTCATTCTTCTAGCAAGTAACTAGCTAGACTGCTGGAGACAAAACCATAATACAAAGTTACATTACAATAAACATTGAATCTTTTGTCCAATCGGTCCATGTGGTATGTAACTTCATACTTTTCCATGCATTATCCATGCAAGCAACAACAATTTGATATCCTCAAGTAAAGTATCTTTCTATGAGGGTTTTAGGTCGAAGCATATCTGATAACGCCATATTGTGCAAAGAGTTGTTTGAAAAACACATGCAACGGTAATATGTTTTGAGGGTTCTTGAAAGGGATCAATGATCAGCCAAAAAACATCGAAAGAAATACAGCTGCTACATTATTAGGATTACTCGTCATGTTCAACCTATGTATCCTCATTTGCTCTTTCATCTAAATAGACGAAATTTCCTTCTTTCTTTAAATAGAGAACTATTAATAAGAATGTGAAAATTCCTGTAACCTAAAATGATTAAGGTGACAAAAGACATTAATTGTAAGGAGACTACGAGTCATCGCTCTATGAACTAAACGAAAACCCCAAAGGAAAAACCCGTAAAGAATTCATGATTCTTCATGTAGCTAGAAGTTTTGGTATAAAGAAGGACCTCGAAATTCGTAAGGTAGCGAAAACCCCAAATATATATTAGGGGTATATATTGTAAATGTGGTGAACTATTATGCATGCATGCATGTATGAGATGTAGAATCGTATTACGTAGACGGTTTATATAAATATAATAAATGCAGATGCAAATGACTTATGTAATGCTCGTGGTATACTAGTTATGTGTAGACTAACTATAGTCTAGTGTCGGTATGCGTTCAAGGACACTTTTCGTTACATGCGAGATTATGCGCGTGAATGTTCCAAGTGAAATAATTCATGTTATTGGTTATTTATTAACCTGAAAAAATACCGGTTGTTACAAATTTATACCCATCGGTAGGTGGCGGGCAGGTGACGAGTAGTGTATACTCGTCATGGGGTAAACCCATGACACCGATTTAGATTACCACTCGTATACCCCTCAAAATACTTGTGGGTTACTACACCAAATAAGTGTTGGGTCAATTCAGTACCAGAGTATCCTTAAACTAGGAATTGAATAGAAAATATAGCCTAAGTGTTTTTGTTAAGTGTAAGTGAGAAAAGGTCTTCTTCTTACACTGAGGATACAATAGAGCAACTAAGGAACAATGATAACCATAAAACATCATTTATTCATCGATTACATAGGTCCTATCAGTTACTATATAGATAATAAGAGTACAACAGAGATACTCAGTCCACATAGTATCCCAGAGCTTTAGTTTCACTTTCTTTGATTTGTGCTTTTCTTGGTTAGGGTGATCAACAATTAACTTTCTTAGGTCTAGGCTGAATCTTACATTTTCAGGGATTTTGGCCTTTTGGCCTTGGAAGCCATCACCAGGTATGATACAAGAGCTTCAATTCCAGCCTTTTCAATGTCACTCCATCTCTAAAAGGCTTAATCACCTAAGTAATCAACAAAGAAAATTCTACGCTCAGGCTCTTTGATGGCTAAGTTGTTAACAAAAGGAATGCCTTCAGGAAGACTTCTATTGCCTTCCAATATAGGGACTTTGATTTCAGGTTCTAGTCCAATATGCTTCCTCTTTCTTCCTGAGGACTGAGTTAGAGCTTGTTGAGAGATTGGATCAGGAATAGCAGACTTAATTTTAAGTTCTTCAGGCATTTTCTTTAATCTGTCATATCTTTTTGCTAGTGAAGTTGATAAGGATTTAAAACATACAATTTTAGGGGGTCATTTAAGCCCTAAATCAACACATTTTATATCCGTTACTACTTAAAATCGTTCCTTTTCACATTTTAGGTCTTTTGGAAGTAAAATGCTGGAATGAAGTATATTTGGACAAAAAGGAGCAAAAACATGAAGAAAATGGCAAATTCAAGATCCAAGGCTGTTTATTGCACCTGACGGCGTCCCAACTAAAGGGCGACGTTGTCCCTCACAAAGAAATTTGATCAAAATAAAAGTGACGGCTCAGGTGAAATTCTGGTTCTAAAGCATGACAGCGTTACGCCTAAACTCTGGAAGGCGTTCTAAAGCATGACAGCGTTACGCCTAAACTCTGGAAGGCGTCTCCCTCATTTTCCACACCTGACGCCCAAGAACCAATCTCGGACGACGTCCTTCATGAAGACTGACGATGTCACACTCATAAGGTGACGCCGTCCAAAAGATAACTTGGCCCAAAGAAAACCCTAATGAAGGCGACCTGACGGCGTCACTAGCAAAAGGTGACGCCGTCGCATTTGTAAATCTATATATAGGATTCAATTTTTCTGTATTTTAAGAGGTAGAACTTTGGAGAGCAAACCCTAATTCAATTGTAGTCCGACTTGGACAGTATTTTAGGGTTCCATACCCTTCTTTACATCATAAGATAAGTTTGTTTATCCGTATTATCATTGTGTCTACCCCATGTTTAATTGTATGTGTGTATGCTTGCTTGTTTACCATGAATAGCTAAATTATCCTTGTGTTTGCTTAGCTCAACCTAGTTGTTAATTATTGTTAGGTTGTCTCTTGTTTTAATTGGTAGACATTAGAGTAAGGAAAACTAGCTTCTTCTTTAATTGTTGTGAGCTTGAACGTCCTAAATAGAAAAAAAGCTTAGGAGGGCACCTATGTCATTCGTTGTGTTTATTGCATGAGTTGTAGCTTGTTGATAGTAGAGTATTCGGGGGAGATACTTAGGTACTTGGCGATCCCGGATAGTCTAGAGGAGAGTTACGATTCATAGAACTAGAGAATTAAGCACCCCCCATGACCAAACTGAACCAATTAATATAAGGATGTGACAATTCAACCTACCAATAAGAGATAACTAGGGAGTAAGAACATCTAAGTAAACAAAATTTTTAATCATCATAAGAGCACACCTACATTAGCATAATCTATCTTTCTTTTTTATAGTTTAATTAGTTAAGTAGTTATAAAAAGTAGTTAAAATTGGTAGAAGTACCACCCCCCCCCCACTCCTATACCCCGAGATATTTACCTTGCTTTCAAAAACCATAAAAGACAAAAAATAATCCTCCTCAACCTAACCTTCTCGTCATACATCTCTTTCTAGCATCTATATTCCCGTAGAGAATGAATCAACCCCCTGGGGTTACCCCATACTACACTACAATAACTAGGTACACTGCCTAGAGGGTTGAAAAACTTGCTCGTAGAAAAGGGAGTCTTTTTGACCCCAAACCCTGCTATCAAGTTTTTGGCGCCGCTGCCAGGGAATAGAATAGCTAGTTAGATTTCTATCTCGTTTAGGTCTACTCGCTTGATTCCTATCAAGTGATATTTTTTCTCTTTTTCATTAGCTTTCTTTTAGTCTATCCCCCTTCTTTGTGTTTTTGTTCGTAGCCTCATCACTTTTCAACATGGAAGGTGATAACCCACCCAACAACGATACACCAAATCCACCACCACATCAACCACTTCTACTCAATTAACCACCACTCGACCCGCCAAGAGGCCGTACTCTTGTTGAATACTCTAGACCGAGCCATCAAGGCTATAGGAACACCATTGAGCTCCCACTTCAAGCTCAAAGTACGGCCCTGTGATCCGGCACCATCTGGTTGGTGCAAAATGGATGTACATTCCATGGACTTCATTCCGAAGATCCTACTCAGCATCTCAAGGATTACCTAAAAATCGTTGACTCCATTGACCTTGATACTACCACACGGGAGACCACGCGCTTGCGTCTCTTCCAATTCTCTCTACGGGACCAAGCTAGTAATTGGCTTGAGCGACTTCCCGCAGGATCCATCTCAAGTTGGGATGATCTCACCACTCGTTCCTCGCCTAAATTTTCCCACCGGCGAGAACTACCAAGCTAAGGAATGAAATCTTGATGTTCCAACAACGTCAAGGCAAAAATCTCATGAGGCATGGACTCGATTCAAGTACTTATTCCACAAAGTCCCTCATCACGTCATTGATCTTTGGCTTCAAGTTCAAATCTTTTACGATCATGTCAATCTCTCTACGAGGCAAACCATCGACCAAGCGGCCGGTGGTAAGCTTAGTGAACTTACCACGGAAGAGTCGTGGGGTACAATAGAGGACCTCGCCCTCTATGACAACGAATGTTGAAATGACCCCCGTGAGTTGCCCAAAACCGTAAAGGCAATCTCCTTGCCTCCCATTGACTCACAACCTTCCAATCGTAGGATGCTTGAACTTGAAGATCAAGTTAAATCCTAATGAGTTCCTACGAAGCTCCTAAACCTTCACGCCAAGTGAACAAATTCTCTTCTTTGTGCGAGATATGTAGTGGTCCCCATGACACTCGTAATTGCACAAAACTCCCCGTACAAGCTTTTGTGGACTACGCCTCCACACGTACCGACGAAGCGGGAGAAAAGTGGTACACTTCCAAGCTCGAGCAAAACAATCTAGGAAATTCCTACAACCCCTCGTGGAAAAATCACCCTAACCTTATGTGGAGCCAAATCAAACCCGCCCCAAAACAACTCCTCTAGTCCACCTAATAGGTCCCAACCAAACCATACCTCCTACAACAATCCTCTAAACACCGGAACTTCCACTAATACTGAGGGAATGGTATCCAAGTTCATGTCATCTCAAGAAGCTCGATTGACTAAGCTTGAAGCCGATTTCAAGCAATGATAAAGCGAGATGACAAACAAGCTCGACACCTTCTCAAAAGCCTTCAATGACTGTGATGTAGGAGCACTCCCAAGTGACACTATCAAGAACCCGAAAGTGAATTCGATTTCATCGACTCCATGTTCTTGCTCACCAAGGGAGAGTGCATATCCATGCCCCTCACACCCACAAGTCCATTCGGTCAACACCATCAATACGCGTTTCAAACTAACCATTCCGAAAGACCAAAAACCTAAGTTGATGGTCCATCCAACTCTTGAAACACCAACCAATCAAGAACCCAAATCTACTCTAAAAGAGGAATTTAAGGAGCTTTACTAAGAAAAACCGATTCTTGAAGTCTTGACTCATGTGCCTTACTATAATGCTTTGAAAGATAAATATGATCAAGGACTAAAATTAGAAGAACGTGGGTCCGCATTTTTGCAAAACAAATTATCTAAGAAGTTAGATGATCCCGGGTTATTCATTCTTCCGTGTAGCATTGGAAATTCCAAAGCTTTCGACACATTAGCCGATCTAGGGTCAAGCATCAGCCTTCTTCCATTGTCCCTCCATAAAAGCCTTTACGTAGGTAAGATAGAACCAACGGAAACAATCATAGGTTTAGCGGACGGTAGTGTTGCGTATCCGGTAGGAATAATGAAGGACATGGTAGTACACGTAGGTCGATTAACTCTTTTGGCGGATTTCCATGTGCTAGAAATGAATAGGGACACTACATGCCCATTGTTAATTGGAAGAGGATTCTTAGCTACCGCTAGTGCCATAATCGATTGTAAGATGTCTAAGATAGTGGTAGGAGAAGGGAGTACTTGGTCAATGTTAATACAAATAAGCCGTAAAAACGTTTATTTATATTTTACGATCTTCTAATGTTTTGTCGATAACAAACGTAAAATCATTTTAACGAAACAAATAAAATACGTAAATAGTTTGAGCCAATAGTTTTCTAACATACTTACGTTTTCACATAAAACACTAAAACAATTATATGTGATTTTATAATTTAGTAATGTATATGTACAACAACTAGTGTTTACATATTGGGCAAAATATATACATAACTAGTATGTATTATAAATGGGTAAAAACTACAACCCATGGAACATACCCATAACCCATGGTATTGACCCATATCCATTAGACTAGGTGCATTGCACTCATTAGATACATTGTATCTAATAAAAGACCCATGGATCAACCCATAACCCATGACCCATGACCCATAACCAAAATACCCATGGGCAAAGAGGAGCGTCCCACGGATCCCTAGTTTTACACTAGACGGATCCCTTAAGGGAGGGATCAGTGGGATCCGGGGAACAGTAAGCATTTCTCCTCTATAAATAGTGAACCATTTCTTCCTTTTTGCTTGCCACTCTTACACATACTTTCCCCAAGTATTGTAACTCTCTAACCACTGATCCTAAGGGATCCTTCTATGTAGTTTGTCTTTTGTTTTTGTGTGATTCTCTAGGTTCCTCTTAAAGGCGAGATCACCACTTCTTAAAGTCAGGAAAGCTCAAGTCCATGAGTTGCCATGCTTAGTCATCATCAAGACTACTAAGATTCTCTTGTTGATAGTTCTTTCTTTCTCCATAGAAGTGTTGTGTCGAAGGCATTAGTGAAGGATGCCGAAAGAGTCAAGACGAAAGCATTAGTGAAAGATGCTTAACGTCCGTGTCAAGAGCATTAGTGAAGAATGCTAAAGGTTGTCAAGATGAAGGCATTAGTGAAAGGTGTCAAGCGTTGTGTCAAAGGCATTGGTGAAGGATGCCTAGAAAACAAATCAAGTGGCATTAATGAAGAATGCCTAGGTCGTATAATCGATGAGGTGCATCGTTATACATATAGTGATTGTTTATATTCAAGGATGTTGATATCCTTGATGGTGTTGTAATAAGGAGCTGGTCTCCTTTGGGATTAGGTGTTGTGTAGTGTTGGGTAATAGTTCCTCCATTGTAATGGAACTTGTTACTTAGCCTCGTACCGGATAAAAGGTAGGTGACATTGTGGTAGGTGTGGTTCACCTTGGTGTGAAAGAACCCGGTGGTTAGCCTAGTAGCGGAAAAAGAGTAGGCGACGTTGTGAAGGCTTCTCCGCCATAAGGAGTTGGTGTCGTGTAGTGATTACGAACTCTCGAGTAGGTGACTCGGGGAGTGAAGTAGGGCAAGAAAGGTGTCCTTGTAGCCGAACCACTATAAATACTCGTGTTGTGGTTATGTGCTTCTTACTCTTTATCTTTCATTACACTTTTATTTATCAATCTATAAACGTCCAACATACACATCTAAATAGATTGACATAAGTCGATCTAAATATTTTAAAAGGAAGTTTTAAATTTGTAAAACTATTCAACCCCCCCCCTTCTAGTTTTCCACAATTGGCATCAGAGCTTCGTTACCAAGTTTCTTAGAGTATGTTGTACTTTAAAAACTTGATACGATCCGTGTATGTTTGAAAACTACAAAGAAGATAATATTTCAAAACATTTTTCTCTCTTTCATGTTGGACATTGATAGATCATTCTAACATATTTGTGTCAAGAAATCTTCATGCTAGGATCTCTTCAAAACCTCCATTTCTATTCAAAAGATAATGAAGTCAACCTTCAAGAAAGGATCTAAAAGTAATCACAATCTACTTACTCTAAGTACAAATGATTACTTTAAGAGCTCATGAAGTATTTTTGGTATTATGTCTTCATAAGCCAAACCAAGAAGCATAAAGGTATGTTTACTTTTTCATTATTCTAGCTTACATGATTATGTTGATATCATAGTTCTTGTTTGTTTAATAATTGCTAGTCTCTTAAAAGTCTCTCTTTCGTCACTTTCCTGACTTACTCATCATCGGGAATGGTATTCCTCTTGATTTCGTCGGGCCGTCGTCACAAATGGATCCTTGATAATTAACTTATCAAATCCCGTCGACCAAAACATCTTTTTATTTGAAACCTCTAAACTATTTTTGTTCCGTAAGCTAGTTTATAGTCTACTACAAAAATAATGCCAAACAACCCTTTTTATGTCCACAGTAGCCGGATCCCTCTAGTTGTACTAGCCGGATCCCAAATACAAGGGATCCGGAAGAACCGTGGGACAGAAAACAGCTATACGCATTTGAAAACCATCACTGATCATTTTCCCTCTCCCCACATAACATAAAAATGACTCAAGAACTGATTTCATCCTCATAGGACTCCATACCCTCAAGTATTCTTCTCTAGAACACCATTGTAAGTAATTACACTAACTTGTTCTAATTTTCATCATCCTCATCCTAGGGTTTATGGTTTCTCAATCTCTAATCAATTAATTCAATTAGGGTTTTCAAAATTAATCATTAAAAGGGGCTTTTAACACAATTAGGATTACATTGTGTTCACAACATTGTTAATACAAATCAAAACCATAAACCCATCTCAACTAATTTTACCTAATTGAAATACTTGTGTTTCTAGGACCAATCATGCCTAAAGCTACTCAACAAGATCACCATGATACCGTCCATTACCTCACCCATTACTATCGAAAAGAGGGATTGACAAAAACCGACCGCAAAGTCTTCAAAAGACTCAAAAAACGACTTATCCACGAAGGTCGTGTAGTCAAGGAATGTTTCTTTGAAAATACCGACACTCGTCAAGTCTTCTCGGCAATCAACTTTGATTGCCTTCTTGACATAGATGAACAAATTTGTCCGGTTTTCATTTTTGAATTTTACAAAAGCTGTTAGCCTTAATAGTTTTTATTAGAAGTGATGGTCATTCACATTTAGGAACTTTGTAACGCGTGTTAGATATCGTGATAGAATAGTCAACGGGCTCGTGGATTGGGCTAAGCTAAATGACTAATAGTTATGTTAAGCTAGCCTTGAATAAGTTCTTGTAACCCAATCCATGTCCAAGCCCATATTCGGCCCATGGCCAAGCCTTAGGGCATCCTTTGTCTTGTACTATATAAACCCCTCAAAGTCTCATTTGAGGGGTGTGCTTGAGTGTATGTGTGTGTGTTTTTCATATGAATATTGTTTTCATCTTCTTTACTTTATCTCTCTAAACATACATACGAATATCATTCAAGTCACCACTTTCTAACCTTCATCTTTCTTATACGCATAACATACATCTGTTTGTTATACGTGTTTGTGTTAGGTTTGCTTAACGTAGTGATAAGGTATAAGTGATAAAAGGGGCTCTACAATTGGTATCAATCGCCTAACAATGGTTTAGGAGTGTTTGTGTTTGTTTTGAAGGGTTACGCGTACTGCTCGTTAGTCATATTTTGCCACGCTTAAAGCTTTAATTTTTGCACTTAAAAATTCAAGATTCTTTTGGTTTAAGGTTTATTTGGTGCTAAAGTTTCAGTTTTTTGCAAAAAGTTCGAAGCTTTACGTGTTTTTCTTCATTTTTAAGCTCGTATTTGGTTCATTGGTCATTTCTACTCGTAAGCTTTCTAAGCATTTTGGGTGAAAAAGGTCAACATTTTTGTGCTATTCGAGTGTTTTTAAGGATATCTGTGCAAGAGAAATCGTTTGAATCATTGGAAATTTTTTACGCGTAGGTCAAAACCCTAGTTCTACGCGTAAGAAAGTCAAAACCCTAGTTTTTCTACGCATAACTTTTTGGTGCAGATTCTTCGTGCTTCAACGGTTACTCAGTGCTTCCCTCACTTGGATAAGTGTGTGGAACACTTCGACTTGTGGATATCTTTTACGCTGTGACAGTGTAAAGGATTTTTGGTTTTACACCTAAGTTTACGCATAAGCATAAACGCTTACGAGTAACACTCTACGCATAAGCTCACACTTACGCGTAAGGTTTTTACGACTAAGTCTTTTTGTCTACGCATAAGCCTAAGGTTACGCGTAAGATACTTTCTACGCATAAGATTATACGCCTAAGGAATCCTACGCCTAAGATCCTACGCATAAGATCCTACGCATAAGCACCAACTCTACTCGTAACTTCTTCTCTCTACGCCTAAGCTCTTCATTTGGCGGGAAAATTTGAGTAAAATTTATTTTTTAGGGGAGACTAAACGTTCAATTTTTACGCGAGATTCAAATTTCGGTATAACTTAGAAAATTTTGGTCAAAATTCAAATTTTTGGGCCTAAATTCAAATTTTTTGGGTAAAATTTGGCGTCAAAATTGTCATAACTCAAATTTTTCATACGACCTTAGAATTGATTTTTATAGTGAATTTCAAATCTTGGGAGAAATTTTTTTTACGCCTAAGAACCAAGTTTACGAGTACGACTTTCAGAAAAACCTCAACCGAGCTTAATCTTCTTCAAACACAACTCATTTATCGTTGAATCGATCCTACATCAACTTTATCATACATACCTTCCTCAATGGCAACTCTGGCAGATCGTCTCAAAACTGCTTTCTTTGATTCATTCTTCAATGACCTAAACATTAGTCCAACTACACCAAATAACAACAACCAATGGATTTCATCGTATAATCCGCAGTTTGCTCAACCAAGTATGTATATGGGTCAAGGAGGACAAATGGTTGATGTTATTGGGAATCAGAATGAATTTGCTACGGGTATACAAATGGGGAATCAGATGCAATATGCAGGACAGTTTAATGGACATCAAGGGGGTCAGATTGTGAATCAGAATATGGGATATCAAAATGGGAATAACTGTTTTATGACTTCGGTTCAGCAAGCTACCTCTAACAATCACAACAAAGATTCAGGGTATTTTGATCCAGAATGCAGTGTCAAATGACTGACGAAGCTTGAAAGGATCCAGTACATGTTGATGTTAGCACAGAAAGAATAATCGGGAATTGAATTGACTGATGTAGAATACGAATTCATGAATCCAAGACGGGCACATAAAGCAATCAATACTGCAAACTCCAGTCATACAATCAATCAGCAGGACTCAACATCAAGCGATACTTTTGATACAACTCCAGTCTATGACACAGATTCACTCAATGAGGTACCAAAGTTAATAGCAATGTTAACTCTGAAACTCCATATATGGATCCTAATGGAGGTCAAGGTGAACAGAATGGTGCTAATGATGAGGAAACTCATGCTTATTTTGAAACATTAATTAATAATTGTGGTATTCAGATTGAGAAAGTTAAAACGGTCAATCGCGAGGTTAAGGCCGCGAATCAGAAATTGACCGCTGAGCTTGAGAGTTACAAAGAGAATGCAAGAGCCTATGAATTTCATACAAACAAAATATCAGAATTAGAAATTGGTTATCGAGATTCTGTTTTAAGAGAAAAACAATTGCAACTCAAGTATGATACACTTGTTGTGAATCTGAACTTGAAAATAAAATCTTTAAACAAGGAAATTTCTGAACTAAATGACCAACTTTCTAAACAAAAAGCACTGTTTTCTGATCTTGAAAAAGAGAAGAAACAGTTGATTGCTGATTTTTCAAAACGAGAAGATTCTCTTCTAGATGAAATTCTGGACAAAAATGAAACAATAAAAAAATTGGATAATTTGCTTCTTACAACGGGTCATTCAGCTAAATCAACTAACATGTTGATTAATCAAACAAATCTGTATTTTCATACAACACAAAAAATGGCTCTTGGTAACTCACCTCCTTGTTTTCTCAAGAAAGCTCAGAAAGAACAGAATGTCTTGAATAATGGACAACCTTTGCATGAACCCATACATGTTCGTGATTCTCTTGAAACATTAGAACATATTGAAGAGAGCAGATTAAAAATGAAACAAAAGAATCCGGAAATCAAACCAGTCGATTATAACAAATGGAACAAAATTAACGGAATTACTTTTGTTACACAAAAAGAAAAGTCAAAGTTTTCCATCACACCAAGTGCTTCAAACAAAGTGTCAACACCAGTTTCAAAATCAGTTTTAAAACCAGTTGTAGTTTCCAAATCTCTTTCGAACATTGAACAAATGTCTTCAAACAATCCTTTTAACACAAGTGATGCTAGAAGTATTTTAGAAAATATGAAAACTAGAATTGCGGGACTTCAAGAGACTGTTAAAACTAAAACCACTATTACACCTAACAACTGGTTCTCTAGTTTTGATATCGAACAAAGAAAGTTTTTTGAAACTGAAATTGCCCCTCAGCTGAATGCCATCAACTCAAGGGTAATTCATTTTGAACAAGCATTTTTTAAAGAAACAACTGACTTTGTCAAGGACCATAAATCCCTGGTAAAGCAAGCTAATGAAAGTGTTGAACACATCAAAGTTTTGGAAAATTTAAATGATTCTCTCTTCGAAGATGTTATAACTACTGATATCATGTCCATTATTTTACAAACATATTATGTTGAAGATCATGAAAGACTCCAGTCTGAGACCTCCGCAATTGTTTCAAAATATGAAAATGCTCTTGAAAAAATTGAAAAAGAAAACGTGTCCTATTTTAAACAACTTGATCGAAAAACAGAGGAATGCAAGTATGACAAACTGTCGTATGAGCGTGCCTACAAGGACATGAAAGAGCAAAAATGATCTTTTGAGAGCTCAGCTGGGAAGTCAAAAAGGAAAGGCTGTGGATACTAAGTTTGCAAAACCATTGACTGAGGAGAACACAAATGTTCCCAAACCGGTTTTCAAACCAAAAATGTCTATTTCTCAGTTTGCTCCAAAAGTCAATGAGAAAAATGATTTGTCAAAAACAGTCACTCCACAGTCCCTGCCTATTAAAAAGAGAATTATCAAAGGTTTTGAAAATGAAAAAGCAGTTGCTGAAAAACCTACAGTGATTACACCTGGCATTTCTAGGAATAGTACACAGAATGTGACCAAAAATCCAGTTAAAGAATCTGTCGGTTCTAACGACATGGTCAACAATCAATATCTAGAAGAAGCTAGGAAAAAGGCACAGACTCGAAAAGACGGAATTTTAGGTGCAACATCTAGGGTGATGAGCTCTACAAGATTTCAAGGCACTGCTAGTAGTAGTAAACCATTACCTAGGAACACTCTACAAAAGACTAGGGATTGGCTTACATCTAAGAGTAGTTGCGCAAAAGAAAATGCTATGCCCTTAGCAAACAACACTAGGAATTCTAAGTCTTTTTCGAACAAGAATCAACTTCCAAAAGACTGTAGTGACAAAGTTAAAGCTGCTGTTCTAAACAAGAATATTGAATTTGTCTGTACTACATGTAAAAAATGTGTCTTTTCAGCTAATCATGATGCATGTGTCTCACAATATCTCAAGAAAGATAATTCTCGTGCCAAGGCACAATCCACTAAGACTCCAAATAGAAACAAGCCCGTTGACAAGATGAACATCAAAAGGAAACCTAATAGGTGAATCTCTTCAGGACGTAGTTTTTCAAAAAAATGAGTCTTCCGCTGCATCTGATAAGAAAAAAACTCCTAGATCTTACCTTAGGTGGATACCCACGGGCAAAGTTTTCAACAAAGTAGGTCTTAGGTGGATTCCCACAGGAAAGATTTTTGATACTTGCACCAACACAGATAATAGTAAAACTCATCAAGATAAGGAAGTCAAAACCACTACAACCGTTGATAGTGATCACCCTCACCGTGAGGAATCTTGTACTTCTAACACTGTTATTTGTGAAAACTCTTCTTCTTTGGCTGCAGGTGAATCAAATATCTCTGAACCCAGCTCATCAGAGGGTTCCAATTCTGTAAACTCTTCTTCTTCATTCTCTCTATCTTCTATTTTTGATTTTCCATTTCTTTTATAAAACCAATAAAAAGCAAAATATAAAAATATAAAACTTTCAAAAAATTACAAAAACAATAGAAAATCAAAAATCCAAAAATATTCTTCTCACGACATGTCTCTCGTATAATCGATATTCTGTACGTATCTAGAAATGTCATTCAACAATGATACGGGCATGTACAGATGCTTGAGCGAGAGTTCTCTAAATGTTTTCCAAAACATGTCGTTTCTCAAATTTCTTCAATAATGGCTTTCGTATATTTCAGTACGAAACCCGGACTTCAACATAATGGCTTTCGTATACTTCAGTACGAAACCCGGACTTCAACATAATGGCTTCTGAACACATCAGTTCAGGACCCGCGCTTAAAAGAAAGGAAAGTGCTTAACCAAATCAAAGGTTTTAAATATTTTTCAAGCACTTTTCCTAAAAACAATGGCTTGCAGTTACTTCAGATTGCAACCCGATCTTTAAAGAAAGGAAAGTGCTACGCAAAATCGATTTTCATAAATATCGAGCACTTATCCTGAAACAAATGAAGATTATTCTTCTCGAATATCTTCAAAAGATTTTCAAAATCTTCTTCTCATCTTGTGTACCATTGATTCAAAAATTTTCAAAAAGATTTTTCAAAATCTCTCACATTTGGTACCAAGATAACTCCCTCTAAACCCTTAATTGATTCTAACTTTTCTGTATGAAAAATATGTGTTCGTTAAGGGGGAGTATTAAACCAAAATTGTTCCAAAATTCATGCTAAATCAGTTTCTCTCCAAATGTTTTTCGAAAAACATATCTTTTAATCATTTTGTTTCAAAAACATCATATATATGCTATTTTTGAGGGGGAGAAACGTGATTAAAATGTGATCAAAAAAGTTTAATGTTCGTTGTTTGAATCTCAAAAGAGCTCGACTCAGTTGAAACCAATGAATTGACGAGGAATCATGTACAATCTCGAGAAACTTTCTATGGACTTGACCAGGACGGGTAATAATTTCAAGCTAGTTCTCTAGTGATGTAAACGTGTCTCGAATCGGTCTAGCTCATTTAAAGTCGATCAATTCAAAAAGTGCGAACTCTACCCTCTATGTGCAGATTTCTGTCAAAACTTATAAGCACATGTGAAGGGGGAGTGTTTCTGAAAATATAAAACTCTCGAAGTGTTTCAAACATGTTTTCTATCATAAACACTTTGAGAGATTTTCAAGAAAAATGGTTTTATGGCAACAATAGGACAGTCATGAAGTTATAAGGTGACCAAGGATAGGAAATTCGTCCTATGATCCGCCAGAACCGGAGGGATCTACCCAAGGACAATACTCATAGTTTAGAACTAGAAGTCCTTAGGAATGATTGAAACAATGAGTAATGTGAGAAAGGAGAAAGAAGGGGTTGAAGAATTAAAAAGAAAAGTAAAAGAAAGGGTGAAAAGAAATAGCCCTCCATATTCAACCTTAGGGCAGAAACCGGGTTCAATCCATCTGCTACTGGTTGTCACTTAGTTGACACTGGTATTAAAGACAAAGACGTCATGGACCCAGTGACGCACTGCACCTAACCTTCTAGCCACTCAATTCCTCTTAAAAGGATTTGTTTCATTCTCACTGGGAACCCTGCATAATCTATTGACCTTCTCTTAGAGTTGGTTGGTATTGAAGAAGGAGACCCTCTCCCTAGTCTCCGCTCAGGAAAACCAAAATGCACTATTGAGTCTAGAGCCACGAGATTCATCAAAAGATCCTATAGGAACACTTGACATGACATCGCTTGTTGTTCGTCAATAAGGGCACAAGTGGTATATTTTAGAGTCCTACGCAGATCTTAGCAATCTGCCAGAACATTTATGAGAGGTTTCACAATTGTGATCCTCAGTGATTGAATGGAAACTCCTGCCAGGGTCAACATCAAGCAGCCCTGACAGCAGGTCACTTCGGTAACTCCCCGTGGATTATGCTTAGTGTGTCTCAAACGGTCTACAGTCGTGGGGTGATGCTTCGGTGTACCTCAGCGACTCATCTGAACTGTAGGTGTATTTCGGTACATCGCGTTATCTCACTTGTGGGACTCCAGTTCAGGAACGGCCTCTGTGAGAATTTGAGACGTGTTTTCACACTATGCTATTAACACCCTCAAAATTCAAACTTGTAAGTGCCGGAATCCTCTTATTACTAACCTGTTTTTATGTTTTCTTCTTATGGAAGCTCCGGAGCGGATTGATCGTGCAGACTCTCCACATGCTCATACCAACAACACATGAAAGTTCTCATCAAAATCAAAGGCTACTCAAAGTTAAAGATAATTCTTCGTCAATGTCAAAGAATCTACAAAGTTTAAAGACTCGAGAACTACATCATTGGTAACCAAAAGACAAATAGAAGTGTGAGCATGGTGGAGAAAGACGTGGAGACACCTAACCAACGAAGTTGACAACGGCAGACAACCACATTAACTGATCACAAAGCATGAAGGAACAAAGAATTAAGACTATTCTATATCTACACACAAAGTTCAAGCTCGAGAAAAGTAAAGACCTTATCAAGTGGAGCATCTTTTGAATGACCACCCCTTAGGGGGAGATTGTTAGCCATAATAGTTTTTATTAGAAGTGATGGTCATTCACATTTAGGAACTTTGTAACGCGTGTTAGATATCGTGATAGAATAGTCAACGGGCTCGTGGATTGGGCTAAGCTAAATGACTAATAGTTATGTTAAGCTAGCCTTGAATAAGTTCTTGTAACCCAATCCATGTCCAAGTCCATATTCGGCCCATGGCCAAGCCTTAGGGCATCCTTTGTCTTATACTATATAAACCCCTCAAAGTCTCATTTGAGGGGTGTGCTTGAGTGTGTGTGTGTGTGTTTTTCATATGAATATTGTTTTCATCTTCTTTACTTTATCTCTCTAAACATACATACGAATATCATTCAAGTCACCACTTTCTAACCTTCATCTTTCTTATACGCATAACATACATCTGTTTGTTATACGTGTTTGTGTTGGGTTTGCTTAACGTAGTGATAAGGTATATGTGATAAAGGGTTTTACAAAAGCATTAGGATCATTCGAAACACCGATGAAAACATTTCAATCGCCTTCATCATCAACAAACAAAACTTCACGCTACCTCTCAAAACATTCGCTCAAATTCTTCGCATTCCTTGTGAAGGAATTTGTATGTACTCTCAAGATTGGGCGATATCTTGTCAATCCTTTGCTCTTGATCCCAACCCAATATACCATACTCCTCTTGATGAACCAGAAACCGTCCGAGACACTATTTTCAAAGTAAGAGCCGACCAATCCCGTCTCAACCGAAACAAGAAGCTCATTCACCGTGATCCCTTTCAAATGGAACTTTTCGAAATGCACCCCATGTTTAGAAAATGGGAAGAAATTCTTAGGGAAAACGTCATTAGCCTAGTTGGTAACAAGGATCATCCAAATGCATGTATCGTGCAAATGATATATTGTCTTGCCCACCAAAAGCCATTTAATCTCGCCTATTACATGGTGAAGAGAATTGCCGGGGTATTCAAAGTTTCCAACATGGTACTTCCATATGGTATGTGTTAATACAAATAAGCCGTAAAATGTTTATTTATATTTTACGATCTTCCAATGTTTTGTCGATAACAAACATAAAATCATTTTAACGAAACAAATAAAATACATAAATGGTTTGAACTAATAGTTTCTAACATATTCACATTTTCACATAAAACACTAAAACAAGTATAAGTGATTTTATGATTTAATATTACATATGTACAACAACTAGTGTTTACATATTTGGGTAAAATATACACATAACTAGTATGTATTATATTGGGTAATATAAATGGGTAGAAACTTAAGTATCATAACCTATTGGGCAAATACATTGAATGTAGTTGGGTACAACCCAAAGCCCATGACCCATGGAGCTTGACCCATAACCCATTGCATGACATCATGCTTATATCATATATAGATAATATCCATAACCCATGGTTTTGACCCATACCTATGTGACTAGGTGCATTGCACTCAAGAGATACATTGTATCTAACTAAAGACCCATGGATCAACCCATGACCCATGCCCCATAACCAAAATACCCATGGGTAAAGGGGAGCGTCCCACGGATCCCTAGCTTTACGCTAGACGGATCCCTTGTGGAAGGGATCCGTGGGATCCGGGGAACAGTAGAATTTTTTCTCTATAAATAGTGAGCCATTTCTTCATTGTTTCTCACCCTTTTCTAACATACTTTCCCCTAGAGTTAAAAACTCTCTAACCTCAGATCCAAGAGATCTATGTTTGTAGTTTTGTTTTTGTGTGATCTTCTAGGTTTCTCTTAAAGGCAAGATCACCACCTTTGAAGTCGAGCAAGCTCAAGTCCATGAGTTTCCATGCTTCCTCATCATCAAGACTACTGAAGTCTTCTTGTTGATGATTGTTTTTCTTTTCTAAGAAGTGTTGAAGACATTTGTGAAAGGTGTCTCAAGTGTCAAGACGAAGATATTAGTGAAGGGTATCTATCGTCCATATCATAAGCACTTGTGGTGGGTGCTTAGAAGTCAAGACTAGAAGCATTAGTGAAGGGTGCTTAGAAGTCAAGACACAAGACATTAGTGAAATATGTCTTGAAGATCTAGTTAAAGGCATTAGTGAAAGGTGCTTAGATGTACATTCGATATGGTGTATTTCGATGTACAAGATAGATAAGTACTAGATCCAAGGATATTGATATCCTTGATGATGTTGTAAAAAGGAGTGGATCTCCTTTGGGATTAGTCGTTGGTGTAGTGTTGGGTAGTAGTTCCTCCATTGCAATGGAACTAGGTGCTTAGCCTAGCACCTAATAAATGGTAGGCGACGTTGTGTAGGTGTGGTTCACCTTGGTGTGAAAGAACTAGGTACTTAGCCTAGTACCTTATAAAGGGTAGGCGACATTGTGTAGGTGTGGTTCACCTTAGAGTGAAAGAACCCGGTGGTTAGCCTAGCACCAAAAAAAGGGTAGGTGACCTTGTGAAGGCTTCTCCGCCATAAGGAGATTGGTGTAGTGTTTATGAACTCTCGAGTAGGTGACTCGGGGAGTGGAGTAGGGCAAGGAAGGTGTCCTTGTAGCCAAACCACTATAAATACTCGCGTTGTGGTTTTGTGCTTGTTACTCTTATCTTTCATTACATACTTTTATATGTTTGTTTATCAACATCCAACACACACATCCAAATAAGATTGACATAAGTCGATCTAAATAGTTTAAAAGGAAGTTTTAATTGGCAAAACTATTCAACCCCCCCCCCCTTCTAGTTTTCCACAATTGGCATCAGAGCTTCGTTACCAAGTTTCTTAAAGTATATTGTACTTTAAAAACTTGATACGATCCATGGTTAATTGAAAACTACAAAGAAGGTTTTTCATAAAAACAAACACCATGTCTTCATAAAACTTTTTGTTTGGATGTTGATTAGATGACAACATTTTTTTTTATTTTTTAATAAATTGCACTAATCCTCTCTGTCATGTTGATTAGTCAAAGCTCATATCTACCAAGCCATAGGAATCGCTTGGTAACAAGAATACCTTCCCTAAGAAGGTATCTTAAGCACAAAGGAGCTGGGATTGTCTTCTGACATTAGTTGTGTCATTTGTAAAGACATTCATAAGTGCATTCGAGGTATGACTTTCTAATTATCTCTAAATGACATTAGCTTGATAAATAAGTATGCTTACCTAGGTATTTATTTGATTACTTTTTGTGCATATACATGCTTTACATATAGCTTCATTAGGAAGTTTTTTCTCACATACGTGTCACTCTTTCGTCTATAGTCGTGGTTTATAAAACTTGTGCTTTATTTTATTTAATCCTAAAAATATATCTTTCTAATAATAAACCAAAAACACAAATATCAAAAATTCCTCCTTCCCCATAAAAACTCCCACCGTCCTTCATTCCAACAAATCCTCACTTTTTCAAATCTTCCAATTTTAAAATTTTCCTCTCATTCAAAACTTCATCTTCTTCTCCTCATCCGAAACCAAGAAGGCTCGCCATCAACATGGTTTACATCGCTCTCGTGTTCATCGCCTTAACACTTATTGCTCTTGTGTTCCCTATGATGAAGTTCTCATACGGAGACATATACTTTGTGTTGTTAATCTACATTGGTATCATATACCCGATCCTTTGTATCATCCTTAGCATTAAAATGAAATATTATTAATAGTCTAGCTTTTCTAGGTTATTTTTATAATGTGTTTATCATTTCTTTTGATTTATATGTTTCATAATATATTAGAAGTCATGTATGCATGCTAAAAGAAAATGTAGGCTAAAACACATATCTTGGGATAAAATTGTAAAACCTATGTTTTTGTAAAATCTGTTTCTGTAACTACAGATCTACGGATCCCGGAAGATACACTAGCCGGATCTCTTTTGAAAGGAACCGTGGGAACCGTACATCTGGACAACAGTTTTCATACATAATAAAAACCACTTTCTCTCTAAAATTATTAGTCCACTTGAATGTCAAAACCATAAGTGAGTTAAGTGTCATTGTTGTTAAAAACCATTGTTAATAAAAATCTAGTAAAAAACGTTAGATAATTATTGGTTGACCACAAACATCACTTTCTATTAACTCATCTTTTCTATAGGTTTCACTATGTCGCACGTATATGAGTTTGATTTTTTACTCTCTAGCGTCTACACTCCAAACATCTCTCTTGAGCCCAACACACATGGCAATCATGTCCGTGGGTTCAATAATCTCGAAACCCGTCACTTCCATGAAGGACGTATTGTAGACACCTCTCTACAATTCGAAGAAGGTATCAATACCTCCTTCCGAGCCATAGGACTAGAATGTCTTCTCGAAATTAACGAGAAAATATGTCCAAGGTTTGTATTGGAATTCTTCCGTCAAGTCGAACTCGTTCGTAACGAGGATCGTTCTCTATCCCTTTGGTTTTGGATCAAAAACCAAAAGTTCGTTCTGACTCTTGGGCAATTTGCTCAAATTCTCCGAATTCCAAATCATGGACAATGTGCCTTCACCGAAGATTGGTCTCTTGATTCTCTCTTCAACTTTCATGAAGAAAATAGCCCATATTGTTCTCACATACATTCCCAGGAAGACTTGATTCGCATGATATGCAAACCACATCACTCCAATCCCAACATTATCCATACACGGGATATCCGAGAATAATACAAGCCCCTTGCTCTTATCCTACGTGAAAATGTTTGGAGTCTTAGGGTGAATCGAGAAATCCTTCCCGCTTGTTGTGCTCACATAATGTATTGTTTGCTAACACAACAACCATACAATCTCGCCTACTTCTTTGCAAGGAAAATTGTAAATCTTCAAGGCTCCAAGAATAAACTCATTCCTTATGAAATGTTCTTGACGCGCCTCTATCATAATGTCATGCATTTTCATCCTCAATATCAATGTCCATTGTATGTACTTGTGAACAAGATGATGGAACCGTTGAACATTTCCCTCATGAAGATGTTCTTCATTCCTGAATCCGCCAACACTCATCAACCATTTGATGATCCCTCTAGCAAAAACACTCAAGGAACTTAGTAGTATTTCAAATAGGATCATTTCTCTTGTACTCGTGCTTTATCAACGTAATCCAATTTCTCTCATGAAATAAAACATCTTACATTTGATATCTTAGTGTTAGAACCCATTTAAACTAACCTTGGAATATAATGCATTGTCAAGATAATTGCATACCTTTAGTAAAGGTTCTGCTTAGCAGTTGGATGGATCCCAAAGTTTGTGCTGGACGGATCCCTACATTTAGGGAACCGTGGGATCCGGCAAACAGAAAATGCAATTGCAAGTATTGTATTTCAAACATATCCTTAGAACACCTCACACTAAGCTAGACATAGTGTCTTAAGGCAAATTAAGTCCTTATCAAGTTAAGTAGATCCTTCCTACTCACACATAACTCACCTAGATCACACTCAAAGATGCTTGTAGATCTATCGTTTCACTTTAATCCATTACTCTTCCGCTCTCAAACTCACACATCATTTTTCACATGATCCCTCATATCTAAACATTGGAAACCTCTTATAGCAAAATTGATCATAATCATTCTTACGTCAAAATTGGTCGAAATTGATCAAATTCTAATTTTTCCATCTTAAGACTTTAGGACATTCACCAAAGGATTAATCTAAGTCACTATCTGATCTCTAGGATCATTTAGCTTCAATTGACACTCTCATCTTTAGTGTCATCCTTGTTCTTTTATTGGTACTCATGAAAGTTCTAATTCTTTCCATAAAAGGCAATCATTAAGCTACATCACTCATTACCTTCAAGTACTTAAGCACCCCTTCATTTAAGACACTTAGGAGGACTGAAACACTCAAGATGATATAGATCTTAGACTTTAGAAACATCATTTCTACTCTTTCATAGCTGCTGAGAGCTGGATCCCTAGCATTAGCCTAGACGGATCCCTCAGAGGAGGGAATCGTGGGATCCGGGTGACAGATTATGTCAAACCTTGCTAAAACAATCAAATCAACTCATCTGTCTAACTCAAACACTCCATCTCATCTTAAATGAATTCCTAGATCAGTACAAACTCTGAAGTTGACTCTTGTGTATGTTAATCATCACATTCTGTTAGGTCACTAGTTTTACAACACAAGCTTACTTAGAAAGAGATAGAGGCGGTTGAACAATAAACCAAACACACACACACAATATGCTAAGACCGGTTACGCGTAGATGTATGTGAAAAGAAATAACTTGAACAACCAACCCTCAAGTGAGGGTTATACAAGAGTATTTATAGGCAAGGAGCTAGGGCAACACTCCTACTCCTTCCCTTTTCCTTATTGGACATGGGCCTAAGCTTATGGGCCTTCTACATAAGCTTGACCTTAAACAAACATAAAGGCCATAATAAGCTACCTATTACATATGAGTAACTAACACTTGAATTATGGTTTAGGAGTGATTCCAACAATCTCCCCCTCAAGTGTTGGTGATGAAGAACGGTGAGGGCGTTGATGTAATAGTAGCTTTGACGTCTTCTGACATTCTTCTTTCTTGTGAGAAGGAATGCCTTGATTCGAACAATCTCCCCAGTGTAGAGAGATAGTTTTCTTTGAACAGTTATGCTTTGACGTCATCTTTAACTTTGTTCTTTGATCATTGTTCTTTGTGATGAAAGTGATAGTATGTTGTTGTCTGCATCAAGTCTGCCTCAGGTCTGCTTCGCCGCTACAGTGTCTCCACGTCATTCTTCAACATGCTCACACGCTCTTTGACGTTGGAATTCAGTACTGATGAAGTTCTTCAAGTCTTTAACTTTGTAGATTCTTTGATTTGACGAAGAATCATTCTGACTGTTGTGTTGCTTTTGGATAGAACTTCCATTAGTAATAATGTTGGCGTGAGCATGAGAAGAATCTGCACGATCATCCCGCTCCGGAGCTTCCATAAGAAGGAAACAATTAAAACGGTTAGTAATAAGCGGATTCCGGCACTTACAGGTACGAACTTCGAGAGTGTTAACAGCATAGTGTGAAAACACAACTCTAATTCTTACAAGGGCCGTTCCTGAACTGGAGTCCCACAAGTGAGATAACGCGATGTACCGAAGTACACCTACAGTTCAGATGAGTCGCTGAGGTATACCGAAGCATCACCTCACGACTGTAGACCGTTTGAGACACACTAAGCGTAATCCACGGGGAGTTACCGAAGTGACCTGCTGTCAGGGCTGTTTGATGTTGACCCTGGCAGGAGTTTCCATTCAATCACTGAGGATCACAGATTGTGAACCTCTCATAAATGTTCTCGATAGATTGCTAAGATCTGTGAAGGGCTCGATAATGTACCACTGAAATTCTTATTGTTGAACGTCAAGTGATGAAATGTCAAGTGTACCTAAGAGATCTTTTGATGAATCTCGTGGCTCTAGACTCAATAGTGCGTTTTGGTTTTCCTGAGCGGAGCCTAGGGAGAGGGTCTCCTTCTTCAATACCAGCGATCTCTAAGAGAAAGCCAATAGTTTACGTAGGGTTCCCTGTGAGAATGAAACAAGCTTCTCTTGAGAGAAACTTGAGTGGCTAAGAAGGTTTAGTGCATGCGTCACTGGGTCCATGACGACTGTTAATCTTCAATACCGGTGTCACTAAGTGACAACCAGTAGCATATGAATTGTCTTTTTGAGAAGAATGTTTTCAGATTCAAGAGTTTGATTTGACGTTTGAGTAGAATTGTTACTCAAAGATTTACTTTTTAGCTCTGAGTTTAAAACATTGTTTTGTAGTTTAAGTTCAAGAGAGATGCATTGAGCCTCAAGTTTTGAAAAATCTTTTTGAAACTGAGAAATTGTCTTTTTGAGAAGAATGTTTTCAGATTCAAGAGTTTGATTTGACGTTTGAGTAGAATTGTTAACAAGTAAGGGCTCAGACATGAGATAGTTGTCTGGACATTGTGCAACACACTGGTCAACCTCTCCTTCATTACTAAATTTAGGTTGCTCAGTATGTTGTGTCGCATTTGCAGTCAGAATATGATCAACAGTAGTTTGTACCTCGACCATCTGTTCTGTGTCAGTGTCATTGGTGGGTAAGATATCTTCCTTAACCATTTGTTCTTCGTCACAGTTGGGGTCGGTGTCGTAGTTAAGTATGATATCTTCTCCAGATCTGCTGTTGTCATCCTGCTTTTCCAATGCTACAACCTCATTGTCCGCATTACCGACAGTTGCAGTAATCACAACATTCTCAACGTCCATTTGAGCATTCCTTTCATGTACATCAACTCTTGCACCTTGCACGACTGCGGGATATTGGGAATTTGATGATGTCAGATGGTTGGAATTGTTAATTATTGAGTTCAAGGTCTCTTTTAGAACAATAAATCCTTCTTCCAATTCCACAAATGCTTTATCAGAATACATTGATTCCTGCAAAAGAATCAAAGAGAAGAAAAGGTGCAAAGTCGATATAGCACACAGAAGGTCGATATAGTGAATTGCAATTTTCCTCCAAAAATAATTTTGAAAAATTTTGACTCTCAAAAATTTGAAATTCACTATAAAGTTCAATTCTAAGGTTGTAAGAAAAATTTGAGATATGACAATTTTGACGCCAAATTTTACCAGAAAATTTGAACAATAATCCAAACACAAGCTTACTTAGAAAGAGATAGAGGCGGTTGAACAATAATCCAAACACACACTCACAATATGCTAAGACCGGTTACGCGTAGATGTATGTGAAAGGAAATAACTGGAACAACCAACCCTCAAGTGAGGGTTATACAAGAGTATTTATAGGCAAGGAGCTAGGGCAACACTCCTACTCCTTCCCTTTTCCTTATTGGACATGGGCCTAAGCTTATGGGCCTTCTACATAAGCTTGACCTTAACCAAACATAAAGGCCATAATAAGCTACCTATTACATATGAGTAACTAACACTTGAATTATGGTTTAGGAGTGATTCCAACACATTCCAATGAATCTTAATGGCTTAAGGCTTAAATGCACTTGCCAAATCTCTTGCTTTATAAACCACATTGTTAGGACTTCCATAGTCATCACCTTCATCCTAACTTTCAGCACTTAAGAAACCCTTACAAACTTCTTGAAATCATCTCATCATGAGAAAAACTCCAAGTAGTAACTTATCCACCAAAGAACCACCCAAGAAAATTGCTCGTGTTGTACACGAAATTTCTTCAACCGAATCATCTCTCGTCAAGCCAACTAATGCAAGGATCTCTTCTCAACTAATCAAACCAACTCCTAAAAGGATAGTACCCATAAAAATACCTATGCCAAACACCACCATACCTCCTAGGCCAAACAATATAATCTTCACTAAACCATCACCATTGGTTCCTAGAGCTATATCTTTTACATCTCCACTATCATCACCACACCTCTACAATTTAGAGGATTTGCCTCCTAGGCCGTCTCATCCTCCTCCGCTGACAACATTCTCCTCATTAGGAGGAATAATGGTACAAAATCGAGGTGTTGAGTCAAGATTTGCTCCGGCTTCCTTTTCGCCGTTTCCATCATATAATCCCATTTGGATTATGAGAAATCATCAAAGTCAACCACCCGACCATATGGAAGTTGACACTTCTCTACCACCACCATCATTCTTGGTCGAGCCATTCTCAAATGCGCCTCCACCAATCCCTCCGTCGTTTGAAGCTCCAAAAGCCGCTTCACTTGATCCTTCGCATCAAGTCATTTCATTTCTTCCACCGCCACTACCTAGCCATGACAAAGATTGTTATCATTGTCAACATGTTGAAAGTTTGATACATGAAGTACGAGAAGACCAATGTTTCATGTTCTATCACCTCCTCGAACGTTTCGATGAGATTAAACCTAAACAAACTTGAGCTAGAAGATTTTAGTGGTGTCCTAATATCAAGCGTTAGTTGATCTAGAAATTCCTAGTCATGTATTTTTAGAGTCATGTATATCATAACTCTAGTTTTAGTAAATGAAATTACGTGCTACTTGTTATATTTCTGAGTATATGATTATGTTGTATAATACATATCTCACTTTGGTGATAACATTATTTGTTATACCACCATTTGCTGAATTTATTCATCAGCCAGACGGATCCTTTTAATATGCCTAGACGGATCCCTACAAGAAGGGAACCGTGGGATCCGTGACACAGAAAACTATTTTTCTACTAACTTTGATCACATTTGCAGGAAATTGTGCATTATACTTGGTTTTCTAATCTTTATTTTGTAGTTGTTCAATTTACATATGAAGACTTTGACATCCTAAAGCTAGGGGAAGCTTTGTGTCAAAGCAATACATTGAAAATTACTTGCAATATTAGGATTACATTTCTTGACATCCCTTTGCAGAATTGCAATCATCAAGGGGGAGCACGTTCGTCACTTAGACGAAATCTTTTGCAAACTTACTTGCAAATAAACTAGATTAGTATTACTTTCTTGATGCCCTTACATAGGGATGGACTCGTCAAGGGGGAGTAAAGACGAGATCCTTTCCCGTTACTTGTTCTCTATTTCTTTTTATTTCTTTCACATGTTTTTCCTAAAACAATGTGTTAGTTTCCTTTCGAAGCTCTTTTTGTTTCGACAAAAAGGGGGAGAAGAAAGTAAAAACTACAAATTCAAACTTTTACGAATTTTAGCTTTTCCTTAAAATAATTTTATGTTTTGTCATCAACAAAAAGGGGGAGATTGTTAATACAAATAAGCCGTAAAAACGTTTATTTATATTTTACGATCTTCCAATGTTTTGTCGATAACAAACGTAAAATCATTTTAACGAAACAAATAAAATACGTAAATGGTTTGAAGTAATAGTTAATGATCTAGTAATGCGATAGGTCATCCGTTGTGTAGTTAATGCTTGATTAATCTTTGTGAACCTTAGTTTATAATACCTAGAGTTGTTGTAGGCTAAACCATCCGAAGAGTACCTTAGAGTTAAAGTTTATAAATCATAGAGATTTTGTAGGCGACACCCTTTGGTAGTTTCAAAGAGTTAGGGATAAACGCATACCCTACGACCTTAGACACACAACGCGATTAAGAATAAGGACGTGACAATTCAACCATCAATAGGAGATAATTAAGGAGTAATAAAACCTAAGTAAACACATCTTTAAACCATCATACGAGCACACAATAATTAGACATAGACTACCCTCACCACTAGATTAGATAATTAGATAAGTAGAGTAATCGGTAGAAATACCAAAACCCCCAAATCCAAACCCCGAGATTCGTACCTTTCCATTTCCTAAAAACATAAAAAGATAAAAAATAATCTTCCTCCACCCCAAACTTAGCGTATTAACTTCTCACTAGCATTCCTATTCCCCTAGAGAACGATATCAATTCCCGTGGCTTACCCTAATACTACACTACAACGATTAGGTTCACTGCCTAGGGTGTTGAAAAACTTGCTCGACGAAAAGGAAGTTCCTTTGACCCCGAACGACGCTTGTAGCGTTATCAAGTTTTTGGCGCCGCTGACGGGGAATAGAATAGCTAGTTAGGAGTCTACCTCATTTAGGTTTCTTTGCTTGATTCCTATCAAGTAAATTTTTTCTCAATTTTAGCTTCCTCGTAGTCTATCCCCCCTTCTTCGTGACCTTTGTTCGTAACCCCATCAATTTTCATCATGGAAGGTGATAACCAACCACCATTCATCAACCTACCACCAAATGACCCGCCAAGAGGCCGTACTCTTGGTGAATACTCGAGACCAAGCCACCTAGGCTATAGGAACACCATTGAGCTTCCCGACCAAGCCCAAACTACGGCCCTGCGATCCGACACCATCCGGTTGGTGTAAAACGGATGTGCATTCCATGGACTTCGTTCCGAAGATCCTAATCAGCATCTTAAGGATTTCCTTAAAATTGTCGATTCCATCGACCTTGATGCTACTACTCAGGAGACCACGCATTTGCGTCTCTTCCAATTCTCTCTACGAGACCAAGCTAGTAATTGGCTTGAGCGACTTCCCGCTGGCTCCATCTCAAGTTGAGATGATCTCACCTCTCGCTTCCTTGCTCAATTTTTCCGACCGGGGAGAACCACTAAGTTGGGATGATATCTTGATGTTCCAACAACGTCAAGGTAAATCTCTCTATGAAGCATGGACTCGATTCAAGGACTTACTTCATAAAGTCCCTCATCACGGCATTGATATTTGGCTCCAAGTCCAACTCTTCTATGATCATGTCAACTTCCCCACCAAGCGATCCATTGACCAAGCGGCCGGTGGAAAACTTAGTGATCTCACCACGGAAGAATCATGGGGTATAATAGAGGACCTTGCTCTCTATGACAACGAAAGTTGGAATGACCCCCGTGAGTTGCCCAAAACCGTTAAGGCAATCTCCTTGCCTCCCATTGACTCACAACCTTCCGACCGTAGGATGCTCGAACTTGAAGATCAAGTTAAATTCCTAATGAGCTCCTACAAAAATCCTAAGTCTTCACATCAAGTGAATAAAATCACTCTACCTTGTGAGTTATGTAGTGGTCCCCATGACACTCGTGATTGCACAAGACTCCCCGAACAAGCTTTTGCGGACTACTCCTCCACGCGTACCGACGGAGAGGGGGTGAAGTGGTACACTTTCAAGCCCGAACAAAACAACTTAGGAAACTCTTACAACCCCTCATGGAGATATCACCCTAACCTTAAGTGGAACAAAAACTCAAGCACACCCCAAAGCTCATCTAGTTTACCTAATAGGTTCAATCTTCCAAGCACCGGGAACCCCACTAATCTTGAGGCAATTGCATCTAGATTCATGTCATCTCAAGAAACTCGATTGACTAAGCTTGAAGCCAATTTTAAGCGAAGACAAGGCGAGATGACAAACAAGCTTGATGCCCTCTTAAAAGCCTTTAATGACCGAGAAATTGGATCACTCCCAAGTGATACTATAAAGAACCCAAAAGTGAGTTCGATTTCATTGACTTCATGTTCTTGTTCACCATGGGAGAGTGCACATCCATGCCCCTCACACCCAATGGTTCACTCGGTAAATGCTATCAACAAGGGTTCCAAGCAATCCAAAATGAGGTACCAAGGCCCTGCACCATTGGTAGAACCCATTCTTGAGAAACCTGTCAACCAAGAACCCAAACCTAATCTAGAGGAGGAGTACAAGGAACTCCATCAAGAAAAACCGGTTCTTGAAGTCTTAGCTCATGCACCTTATTATAATGCTTTAAAAGAAAAATATGAGTTAGAACTTAAACTTGCAAAACATGGGTCCACTTTTGTGCGAAATAATCTACCTAAGAAGTTATACGATCCCGGGCTATTTACTCTTCCGTGTAGGCTTGGAACTTCCAAACCTCTCGATGCTCTAGCCGACTTAGGATCATGCATCAATCTTGTTCCGTTGTCCCTCCATAGAAGCCTTAACTTAGGTAAGATAGAACCAACGGAAACCATCTTAGGTCTAGCGGATGGTAGTGTTGCATATCCGGTAGGGATAATAAAATACATGGTAGTACACGTAGGAGAATCGACTCTTTTGGCCGACTTCCATGTGCTAGACATGAATAAGGACCCGACATGCCCATTGCTAGTAAGAAGAGGATTCTTAGCCACCGCTAGTGCCATCATTGATTGTAAGATGTCCAAAATAGTGGTAGGAGAGGGGAGTGCTAGGTCAATTTACGATGTCAAAAAGCATACGTACTACAAAGAAGAGGAAATCCCACATGAGATTAGGTTGGATAGAACGCCATCTAGATGTGGACCTTGGTTAGATAAGAACTTCATAGGTCCCCAACGACCTTTCTACCTAGATGAAACCTTTGCTAGTAAAGCAACTTTCCATGAAAAAGAAATGGCTAGGGACATGGAAGTGAACCCGTTCGAGGACGCCTTAGTATTTAGGAAGATGACCGAGTTCCTAGGAAGTTTACCTGTCAACCTTGTCATGAATAAGTGGAAAGTTGAGAGCGATAAGCCTAAACATAAATGGGATTGGGATGGACCGCCTAGTGATGGTAATGGAGAGTGGCACATTAGGATAACAATCTATGATCCCGATGGAGAGAAGTTTGAAAAGGCATATCGAACCAAACGTACTACTAGGAACTTAAATGATAAGTTTGATCCTTATGACATTGTTAAGTATAGGCTTACTTATATCCGTACGTAAGGGAACGACTACGAGTCTAGCTACAAGACTCATAAATAAAGAAAAGCGCTTCGTGGGAGGCAACCCATGCTTAATTGTTTGCTTGTTTGTGTCATATATCTTTTATTGATTGTTTATTCTCATGTTTAAATTTGTAAAAATGCTTTATTTTGTTTTTAACCTCGTCTTAATTACATATAAAGGTATTTTACATAAAGGATAAGTGTAGAGAGGATTACACACGTTTTCAAAAGAAACGTAAACATGAGAATTTCAATTAATTAAAAGATATATATGTGTGTTTGTTCGAGTCAAATGCTTGTATCGAGTCATAATGGATGTTTTGCAGGAAAATTTTTCCAGATTCTAAAGATGTAAATTTTCCAGAATTTTTTCCAGAAAATCGCAGACCAGTTTTTGACAGGATAACTTGATGGCGTCAGGATCGCAACCTGACGGCGTCAGGTAAGAGCAAAAACAATTGATTACTTTTTCTCGTTTTCTGAGCTACTTAAAATTTTTTGGAATTTTCCAGGTCTTAAGTTTCCAGAAATTCTATAAACATCCATTCCACAAGCATTATATCCTAGTTTAGTAGAGTCTTATATATATTATTACCGCCGATTTTACGCGAAGGTTTCGTTTGTTTTCTTCAAGTGTGCAGGTTTAATTTGTCAAGAAGAAGATACATAAGATAAGTAGGAGCTTTTCACGCAAACGTTCTTCTTGAAGAATGTAACCACCACTTTACACGGATCCTACCGAGCTAATCAGGGGAGTACTAGTTTCTTTTATCTTTTATTACCTTCCATTATCATAACTTTGATACTTTCGGGGAACATTGGGGACAATGTTCAGTTTAAGTGTAGGGAGGGAAAATAAAACGGGAACTTTAAAACTATGCTTATCCTTGATTATTTGCTTTGTCCAATTGCATTTGTGTAATAAACCATGAGAAAATGTCGGTTAGGGTAATTTTGGCACCAAATTTAAAATTTTTCATGCCATATAGGAGTGGGCCATTAGTCTTAACAAAAGCGTCTCATGGATAGGAAATTATATGACTAGCACAAAAAAAAAAAAAAAAAAAAAAAAAAAAAAAAAACTTTACCACTTAAATTTCACCCAAAATGTGAGGATCACCCTTAGATTAGTAGGAATTAAAGCATTCATCTTTAATGCTTAGAGTGTGAACCGGTAGTATAATAGATGCTAGAACTTGTTTTGTGATGCATCCCGAGATCGCTAGTGAGACTACACTTGTGTAGTTAGGAATAACTAAATGATAAGAGGCATTAGGATAACCCTTGTTTGATACCCGTAATATAATTACTTCTTCCACATCGGTTGAGTAATTCCCCCACACCTTTGTGTTGTACTCATCTTTAGTACACGATACCCCTAGTTAACCCCTCAGAGACTATCCTTTTCGTGGTTCTTGTGATGTTTCGGTTTTCCGAAATATCAATGAAGAACATTGTTTACACCCCACCCCCAAATGTACACCCAAATCGCCTTAGCCTACCTTGTATCCACTCACTTTTAGTGCATTATTGTTATCACACTAAACCCTTAGTTCAATTATCTAGTTGCTTGCATAAGTTGCTAAGTCGAGTCATATCCTTTGTACACAGTTTTGGAACGATTGGGACTCATGGGAAAAGTTAAATTTTATGAAATGACGGGAAGAGAACGGTAAATTCAAATTCCCTTTATTTGCGTAATAATGTACTCCAAGTGTTTTGATCTTTTCAATTCGGGTCAAATTAGTGTTAGAGTAATAAAAAATCAAGTGTAGGGATGTGCCTATAAATCCCTATCATTTTGATGTTATCATAGAGGATGGTAGAGTAAAAGTGTATGAAAAAAAAAATCGAAAAAAAATAGAAAAAGAGAAAAAGAAAAAAATAGAGTGTTGAAAAAAAATAATATATATATATATATATATATATATATATATATATATATATATATATATATATATATATATATATATATATATATACGGGCTACCATCCTACATCTATCTTTAAATTATGTTTGTTTGTTTCAGTTATTTATAGTCTAGAGTGTCGAGTCTTGGCTTAGCAACGCCATTCTTCGTATGCTTGTAACATAAAGATTTTTGACTTGCCACCACTAAATAGCCTATCCTACAAAACCCTTTGTTTCCCTACCGTAAGCCTAAGATTACAACTCTTTAAAAGATCTCTTTGATAGTCTTTCCTAGGTGCTTACGCCAAAGCGATGGAGGTTTGATCTAGTCTCAAGCCTATGGTAATCTATGTACTAGGACCGGTTAATGAGTGTTTATCTTCCATTTTCAACTTGTTATATTTCATGTACACCCGAGAGATGTGAGTATCCAAACACCCCATGTGAGGTGCTAGTATGTAATTTTCGTGCTTGTTATGACTTTTGCGGGGCTTATATGTGTTGTGGATTGTTCTAAATCAATGCTTCATGACCCCTAACTTATAAATTAATTGGCTAAAAGCACATTTGCTTGAGGACAAGCAAATACCAAGTGTAGGGATATTTGATAAGGTTTTAAAATTTACCTTTTTGAGGGGTCGTTTAAGCCCTTATTTGATCACTTTTGTATCCGTTATTACTTAATATCGTTCCTTTTCACTTTTTAGGTATCTTGAAGGCAAAATGCTGGAATGACACTTATTCGGATGAAAAGGCGCGAATATACGAAGAAAATGGCCAAAGTCAAGAATCGAGACACTCAGGCTGCTAAAACTGAAGGGGACGGCGTCAGGTGTTATCTGCGACGCCGTCGCATCACTTTTGTGACGGCTCAGTAGCCAAATTGCTTATTTACAAGTGACGGTGTCAAGCTTTAAAAGAGTAGGTCGTCGCAACTCAGACGGCCTAGATTTGATCCAGACGACGTCAGAGACTGAAGGGGACGGCGTCACAAGCATAAGGTGACGCCGTCGCAAGACTAACGTGGCCAAGACGAAACCCTAATAACGGCGACCCGACGGCGTCACAAATCAAAGGGTGACGCCGTCGCATATGTAATCTTATATATAGAATCCGAATTTTTCAGTTTTCAATGTGTAGTCTTTTGGAGTAAAAACCTAAACCGAATCAAGGCTGTCTTGTACAGTATTTCAGGGTTCCAAACCCTATCTTACATCAAGATAAGTGTTTTACTTCATTAATTCAATTATGTCTTCAATTACTTGTGTGTATGCTTGCATGTTCCCCATGTCCGGCTAATTTACTTGTGTGTTTGCTTAGGGAATATGAAACTTAATTATTAAATATTGATTGGTTGTCTCTTATCTTAATTGTTAATGATCTAGTAATGCGATAGGTCATCCGTTGTGTAGTTAATGCTTGATTAATCTTTGTGAACCTTAGTTTATAATACCTAGAGTTGTTGTAGGCTAAACCATCCGAAGAGTACCTTAGAGTTAAAGTTTATAAATCCTAGAGATTTTGTAGGCGACACCCTTTGGTAGTTTCAAAGAGTTAGGGATAAACGCATACCCTATGACCTTAGACACACAACGCGATTAAGAATAAGGACGTGACAATTCAACCATCAATAGGAAATAATTAAGGAGTAATAAAACCTAAGTAAACACATCTTTAAACCATCATACGAGCACACAATAATTAGACATAGACTACCCTCACCACTAGATTAGATAATTAGATAAGTAGAGTAATCGGTAGAAATACCAAAACCACCAAATCCAAACCCCGAGATTCGTACCTTTCCATTTCCTAAAAACATAAAAAGATAAAAAATAATCTTCCTCCACCCCAACCTTAGCGTAGTAACTTCTCACTAGCATTCGTATTCCCCTAGAGAACGATATCAATTCCCGTGGCTTACCCTAATACTACACTACAACGATTAGGTTCACTGCCTAGGGTGTTGAAAAACGTGCTCGACAAAAAGGAAGTTCCTTTGACCCCGAACGACGCGTGTAGCGTTATCAAATGCTAAAGGTGTCAAGACGAAGGCATTAGTGAAAGGTTCCAAGCGTTATGTCAAAGGCATTGGTGAAGGATGCCTAGAAAACAAATCAAGTGGCATTAGTGAAGAATACCTAGGTCATATAATCGATGAGGTGCATCGTTATACATATAGTGATTGTTTATATTCAAGGATGTTGATATCCTTGATGGTGTTGTAATAAGGAGTTGGTCTCCTTTGGGATTAGGTGTTGTGTAGTGTTGGGTAGTAGTTCCTCCATTGTAATGGAACTCGGTACTTAGCCTAGTACCGGATAAAGGGTAGGCGACGTTGTGGTAGGTGTGGTTCACCTTGGTGTGAAAGAACCCGGTGGTTAGCCTAGTACCGGAAAAAGAGTAGGCGACGTTGTGAAGGCTTCTCCGCCATAAGGAGTTGGTGTCATGTAGTGATTACGAACTCTCAAGTAGGTGACTCGGGGAATGGAATAGGGCAAGGAAGGTGTCCTTGTAGCCGAACCACTATAAATACTCGTGTTGTGGTTATGTGCTTCTTACTCTTTATCTTTCATTACACTTTTATATATCTATCTATCAACGTCCAACATACACATCTAAATAGATTGACATAAGTCGATCTAAATATTTTAAAAGGAAGTTTTAAATTGGTAAAACTATTCAACCCCCTTTCTAGTTTTCCATAGTCAATTTATGATGTCAAGAAGCATTCCTATTATAACAAGGGTGAGCAAATACCTCATTAGATCATGTTGGATTAGAAACCATCTAGATATGGACCTTGGACCAATAGAGACTTTGTAGGGCCCTCAACGACATTTCTATCTAGAAGAGACCTACGTGAGTAACTCAACTTTCCTAGAACAACAATTGGCTAGAGACATTGAAGTGAACCCATTCGAGGATACTTTAGTGGTTAGGAAGATGACAGAATTCCTAGGAACCTTGCCCGTTAATATTTGCATGAATAGGTGGAAAGTTGAAAGTAAAAAACCTAAGTACAATTGGAATTGGGATAAGCCACCTAGTGATGGGAATGGAGAGTGGCACATTAGGATGACAATCTATGATCCCAATGGTGAGAAGTTTGAAAAGGCATACCGGACTAAGCGTACTAATAGAAAATTAAAAGATAAGTTTGATCCCACCAATATCCTTAAGGATGAACTCACTCATCTAGGTACGTAGGAGCACGACTTCAAGTCTAGCTACAAGACTCATAAATAAAGAAAAGCGCTTCGTGGGAGGCAACCCATGCTTAATTGTTTGCTTGTTTTGTTTATCAATTTTGTTTGTCTGTTTATATATATTTTTCGTTGTTGTTTATTCTCATGTTAGATTTGTGAAAATGTTTTATTTTGTTTTTAACTTCGTCTTAATTACATATAAAGGTATTTTACAAAAAGATAAGTGTAGGGAAAATCACATATGTTTTTAAGAACATGAATGATATTTACAATAATTAAAATTGTATATATTTGTGTGTTTGTTAGAGTCAAATGCTTGTATCGAGTCATAATGAATGCTTTGCAGAAATTTTTTGAGGTTTTAATGAGGTAAATTTTCCAGAAAAACGCATCAGACCACTTTCTGTCAGGGCAACCTGATGGCGTCAGGATTAACACCTGACGACGTCAGGAAATGTAGAAATAGAATATCAGTTTCTTTTTCTGTGTAACTTTTGATTTTTGGAAATTCCCAATTCTTAATTTTCCAGAAAAACTGCAAACATCCATTCCACACGCATTATATCTTATTCGCTTTCTAGCTTAGTTTTGTTTCATATATAGTTTTACAGCCGATTTTACGCGAGGTTTCATTTCGTTTTCTTATAAGTGTGCAGGTTATATTGGACAAGAAGATGAAGCACATATTGGAAGCACTTATTACTCATTCATTCTTTTTGGATGAGGATTTAACCGCTACTTCATACATATCCTACCGAGCTAATCAGGGGAGTATTAGTTTATTTCTCTTTTAACTTACCTTCCTTTATCATAACTTTCATACTTTCGGGGAACATTTGGGACAATGTTGAGTTTAAGTGTAGGGAGGGAGAATAAAACGGGAACTTAGAAACTATTCACTCATTTGATTTTTGTCGTGTCCTTGGTAAATTGTGTAATAAACTATGAGAAATATTTGTTAGGGAAAATTTATCACCAAATTTAAAAATTTTCATGACATTTACGAGTTAAACTTTAATCTTAATAAAGCGTCTCATGGATAAGAATTATATGAGTGGCACAAAAACCGTTTACCACTCAAATTCCACCCCAAAAATGTGAGGTTCTCCCCTAGATCTTTAGGTATAAAATCATTCATCTTTAATGCTTAGTGAGTGTACCGATAGTATAATAGATTCTAGAACTTGTTTTGTGATGCATTTCAAGATCGCTAGTGAGACTACATTCGTGTAGTTAGGATTAACTAAATGATAAGAGGCATTAAGATAACCCTTGTTTTAAACCTGTAATTTAATTACGTCATCCACATCGGTTGAGTAATTTTTCCCCACACCCTTGCGATGTACTCATCTTTAGTACACGATACCCCTAGTTAACCCCTCAGAGCATATCTTTTTCACGATTCTCGTGATGTTCCGGTTTTTGGGAATATCAATGAAGAGCATTGTTTACAATCCACCCCCAAATGTTACACCCAAATCGCCTTAGCCTACCTTGTATGCACTAATCGTTTGTGCATTATTGTTATCATTATTGTTAATACAAATATCGTCATTAAACGTTATTTATATTTTTGATCTTTACCTAAGTTTTGTTAACGACAAAAGTAAATTTAATTTTTATAAAGCTTAAAGCTTGTCAAGTTTAATAGATATTAAAACAAGCTTTTTCAAATTATATCTTCATCACTCAAGCATTTACATTGTGAGTAATCATATCTTGATATGACTCTAAACCATAATGTATGCTAGTAGTTTTTAGAATGTTTTGGTTTCTTAAAAACTAAACATTACATATGTATTTACATATTTCTAAAAATAGAAAAACAAACACATGACATCATGTGATGCATCATTGAAATCGTTAGAAGATTTCACTAGATACTTTGTGTAGATTTAGGCTCTACATATCTTACACAATCTTGCATAGATATGGTTGACTTTGGCAAGATTTTGAGATCTTCTTAGACTTGGTTTGGGGCTAATGGAACCAAACATGTAGGTAAAACATCTAAACCTTAGAACAAACAAAACAAAACAAATTTGTTTGAACCTGCTAATGTTCCCACGGCACTAAACGACAACAAAGGCAGAACCATATTTTTGGTGTCGTCTGGTCCTTGGTGACTACAGTTGCAAAAATGCTACCTACAAAACATCTTCTTCCTCACAACCCACTTTACCAAAACGTGTAAACATTAGACCTAACTCATTGTTGACATTTTCTCACCCACAAATCACTGAAGATAACATCATTGTAAGTATCCTAACTACATTTTATCTCTTAATTTTGAGTCTAGGATTCTAATTTGTGCACAAAATCATTACATGGGGTTTATGTATATTCTTATACAAAACATGGATTCAATTGGCAAATAGCATAACTAGTCATTGAAATTAGGTACTACATTGTCATATTGTATAAACAAATCATGTTTCCCACTAATCAAAAGATAATGACTATAAGGTTTTATTCAAATAACCAAACACCCCATGTCAAATTTTTGAAAAGCTTCTCACTTGTAGGAAAACAATTTTTCATTGTTAATACAAATAGAAACGTTAAATTTTCATCACTTGCATGCTCTTGAATACTAAAGGTATTGCATAACTAATATGCATTCCCGGGTATATTCAAATGAAGCCACATTGAATAGGAGCGTTTGGGTTATCTCATGCCGTTTGCCAAACACCCCCACTAAAAACCATTTTATGCATAAAATGAGTCGAGATAACCGCAACTCCAAATCGTTTTCATATAGGCACACACTAGAACCAAAACGTTAAGTTTATTCTCATGTTTAACATGTAAATTCTTGCTCATAGGAATAACTATGGTAGCCGCCAGATTCTATGATCACAAGGATACCCTTAACTACATTCCCAAACATCACAAAACCAAGGGACTTTCCAAGGAACAAGTCAAAATCTATAAGAGTCTAGAGACAAGGTACTTCCATGAGGGTAGAACAATTCACTCCTCTTTTATCGACAATACCAATCTTCGTCAAGAACTAGCCGCTATTCAATTCGATTGTCTCCTTGACATCGATGAACCTATTTGTCCTAGGTTTGTGTTAGACTTCTATACTAGTGTCACCGGTTTCATTGATGAAGAAGATGAGTTTAGCCTTAGGTTTAGGATCAATCAAAACGACTACACCATCTCCCTAACCCAATTTGCTCAAGTGTTTGAAATTCCCAACCGAGGGACGTGTGTCTACTCCGATAAGTGGTCACTCACTATCCTTGATGGAATTAATGGTCGCTCTCTTCCCTACCAAACTCCCTTAGCGGATAAGGATGTCATCCGTGAGCGCCTCTTTAACCCAAGAGCCGCTCCAACCCGTGTCACCCGAAAGGGAAAGGAGGTGAACCGAGATCCATATGGAATGGAGCTCAATGAACTAAAGCCCAAATTTAAGAAATGGGAGGAACTTCTTAGAGCCAACGTCATTAGCACCATAGGGAGTAGGGACCATATCAACGCTTGCCTTTGTCACATGCTTTACACCTTGTCCACCCGTCAACCATTCAATCTAACCTACTACATTGCTAGGAGAATGATTGATATTCCAACTCAAGGATCGGTTGCTCTTCCTTACGGGATGCTTCTCACCCGTCTTTATAGAGCCTTTGCACTAATTCCACCAAGCCCAAAAGGGTTGCAGCTTGACTATGAGCTCATCCCTCACATCTTTGTGCCCTTGAGTGACGAGCGAGTGGCTAAGAAAAAAGGAAAAAGAGCAAAACCTCCAACTTTATCATCATCATCATCAAATAGCTCCGAGGATGGTCTTCCAAATTCTCGCCTTCCACCTCACGAGTATTGTGCATCTCTTCCCGAGATTGAGAATGAATCAGCGGAGTTCAAGCAAACCAAGGGGATGTTCAAGTGCCTTGGTAGGATGATGAACAAGATTTACAAGAAGTTGGACAAGTGAGGGTCCTTTTAAGGAGTGTTTGGAACATGACATTAACGTTAATGTTTGATACAATTTGGTTGATTTTAATTTGTAGGATAATAATATAACTAAAAACAATGATGTATGCTAACAATCTCATGCAGGGGGATAACACAAGTGTGTTATCAAATTTTACCCATTTTCACTTTAATGTGAAAATCGCTAGCCCTTGGTCAAAATCTATGCTCCACTATGTTTTTGTATGTGTTATTTACGTTTCCTAACTAGAAATAATTAATGTCACATATTTTGAGCAAAATTTCAGGTTTCAGAAAAGTCCCCGACCCTTAAAAATCTGTTTTGTGGTGAATTCTGGTGTCCACGGATCAGACGGCACCAAATTTTTGGTCCGTGTGTTATAAAAATTGGTACCGCCGTACCTGTACAGGCGGCACCCTTTTTTGGGTTCCGCCTGTGTATTTTTTTGGTGCCGTGGATCCTCCAGGTAATTTTCTGAATTTCGCTTATTTCGACATTCCAAATTACCATACATTTCTTCTAAGTTAATCTTAACTAGTTAATACCCATATTAGAACTAGTATAACACACTTAGGCACATAGGATATCCATTTCCCACCAAAATTCAAAAATTTCAAAAATCAACCCAAGGAGCCCTTTTGCATAAAGGAAGGAACTAAAAATTTGGTTCCTTGCAATCTGTGGATAATCTGATTGTTAGGATCTCATAATCATTAGAACACATTTATTGCAAATCTTTGTCTCTTCACTCCATCCTTCTTGTAATGATTGACTTGGGTGATATGACTAGCATTAAACCAACTTCAAAATCATTAGAAACCTCATCTCTTCTTTGGTTTAACATCAAATCACACACACTTCTCCATAATTCTCCATTCCTATAAATTAAGAGCTTTTACCATGATCATCTTCACACCTTCTCAATTCTCACCATCTAGTATCAAAAGCTTAAATCAAAATGAAAAAAACTTCACCATCAACCAAGCCTTGCAAGAAAACCACTAGAATTAGCGTAAGACCTTGTTGCTTTGTCAACATAAGTTCTTCTTCCGAGTCATCTCCACTAACCATCTCATCTCCCATAAGGGATGACACAAACCTCACTTTGGCTACTCCTACACCACCTCCACAATCACCTATCATCATCACTACTCCACCACCAACAAAGACTCTTAGCTCACCACCACCGGCTCCCATCCAAACATCCAAAACACCATCACCTCCAAAATCTCCAACACTCATCCTATTGGAGTTATTCTCCACACCACCTACATCTCCAAATCTGTTTTTGAAAGACTTGGAGGACTTGCCTCCTAGGCCAAATCATCCACCTCCACTACCATCTTTTGGTACTATTGAGCGGATTGCTCATGAGTCTCCACGACCTTCTTTTGACCCAAATGCCCCGTTAGGGCCAAGACCTCTTCTCTTCCACCCTATCCACAAGGAAATCCATGGTCCTTTGTATGGGGATCAACCACTTCCTACATCAATGTCTCCTCACATAGAGGACATTGAGGAATCCATGTGGGAAGATCATCCCACAAGAGAAGAGATTCAAGCCGAACTCCAACATCTTCACCAATTTTCAAATATGGTGGATTCTCATCTAAGTGATGCTATGCAAATGCAAAGTGCTTTGCTAGCCTCCATAATCACCACACCAAACACCAACACCAACACCACCACCTCTACCATTCCACCACCACAAACTCATCAACCATACTACCCTCCTAGGCATGGTTGCTCCAATTGTGAGCAAACCGCCCAAATAACCGAAAGGACCCGGGTGATGGTCCATGAGTTCCAAGAGGAAATGAGGTTCATCCTCAATCACATCCTAGAGCGCCTAAATGCTCTTTCTCATCCACCACCTCAATAGAAGAGACCTACGTGAGTAACTCAACTTTCCTAGAACAACAATTGGCTAGAGACATTGAAGTGAACCCATTCGAGGATACTTTAGTGGTTAGGAAGATGACAGAATTCCTAGGAACCTTGCCCGTTAATATTTGCATGAATAGGTGGAAAGTTGAAAGTAAAAAACCTAAGTACAATTGGAATTGGGATAAGCCACCTAGTGATGGGAATGGAGAGTGGCACATTAGGATGACAATCTATGATCCCAATGGTGAGAAGTTTGAAAAGGCATACCGGACTAAGCGTACTAATAGAAAATTAAAAGATAAGTTTGATCCCACCAATATCCTTAAGGATGAACTCACTCATCTAGGTACGTAGGAGCACGACTTCAAGTCTAGCTACAAGACTCATAAATAAAGAAAAGCGCTTCGTGGGAGGCAACCCATGCTTAATTGTTTGCTTGTTTTGTTTATCAATTTTGTTTGTCTGTTTATATATATTTTTCGTTGTTGTTTATTCTCATGTTAGATTTGTGAAAATGTTTTATTTTGTTTTTAACTTCGTCTTAATTACATATAAAGGTATTTTACAAAAAGATAAGTGTAGGGAAAATCACATATGTTTTTAAGAACATGAATGATATTTACAATAATTAAAATTGTATATATTTGTGTGTTTGTTAGAGTCAAATGCTTGTATCGAGCATAATGAATGCTTTGCAGAAATTTTTTGAGGTTTTAATGAGGTAAATTTTCCAGAAAAACGCATCAGACCACTTTCTGTCAGGGCAACCTGATGGCGTCAGGATTAACACCTGACGACTTCAGGAAATGTAGAAATAGAATATCAGTTTCGTTTTCTGTGTAACTTTTGATTTTTGGAAATTCCCAATTCTTAATTTTCCAGAAAAACTGCAAACATCCATTCCACACGCATTATATCTTATTCGCTTTCTAGCTTAGTTTTGTTTCATATATAGTTTTACAGCCGATTTTACGCGAGGTTTCGTTTCGTTTTCTTATAAGTGTGCAGGTTATATTGGACAAGAAGATGAAGCACATATTGGAAGCACTTATTACTCATTCATTCTTCTTGGATGAGGATTTAACCGCAACTTCATACATATCCTACCGAGCTAATCAGGGGAGTATTAGTTTATTTCTCTTTTAACTTACCTTCCTTTATCATAACTTTCATACTTTCGGGGAACATTTGGGACAATGTTGAGTTTAAGTGTAGGGAGGGAGAATAAAACGGGAACTTAGAAACTATTCACTCATTTGATTTTTGTCGTGTCCTTGGTAAATTGTGTAATAAACTATGAGAAATATTTGTTAGGGAAAATTTATCACCAAATTTAAAAATTTTCATGACATTTACGAGTTAAACTTTAATCTTAATAAAGCGTCTCATGGATAAGAATTATATGAGTGGCACAAAAACCGTTTACCACTCAAATTCCACCCCAAAAATGTGAGGTTCTCCCCTAGATCTTTAGGTATAAAATCATTCATCTTTAATGCTTAGTGAGTGTACCGATAGTATAATAGATTCTAGAACTTGTTTTGTGATGCATTTCAAGATCGCTAGTGAGACTACATTCGTGTAGTTAGGATTAACTAAATGATAAGAGGCATTAAGATAACCCTTGTTTTAAACCTGTAATTTAATTACGTCATCCACATCGGTTGAGTAATTTTTCCCCACACCCTTGCGATGTACTCATCTTTAGTACACGATACCCCTAGTTAACCCCTCAGAGCATATCTTTTTCACGATTCTCGTGATGTTCCGGTTTTTGGGAATATCAATGAAGAGCATTGTTTACAATCCACCCCCAAATGTTACACCCAAATCGCCTTAGCCTACCTTGTATGCACTAATCGTTTGTGCATTATTGTTATCATTATTGTTAATACAAATATCGTCATTAAACGTTATTTATATTTTTGATCTTTACCTAAGTTTTGTTAACGACAAAAGTAAATTTAATTTTTATAAAGCTTAAAGCTTGTCAAGTTTAATAGATATTAAAACAAGCTTTTTCAAATTATATCTTCATCACTCAAGCATTTACATTGTGAGTAATCATATCTTGATATGACTCTAAACCATAATGTATGCTAGTAGTTTTTAGAATGTTTTGGTTTCTTAAAAACTAAACATTACATATGTATTTACATATTTCTAAAAATAGAAAAACAAACACATGACATCATGTGATGCATCATTGAAATCGTTAGAAGATTTCACTAGATACTTTGTGTAGATTTAGGCTCTACATATCTTACACAATCTTGCATAGATATGGTTGACTTTGGCAAGATTTTGAGATCTTCTTAGACTTGGTTTGGGGCTAATGGAACCAATCATGTAGGTAAAACATCTAAACCTTAGAACAAACAAAACAAAACAAATTTGTTTGAACCTGCTAATGTTCCCACGGCACTAAACGACAACAAAGGCAGAACCATATTTTTGGTGTCGTCTGGTCCTTGGTGACTACAGTTGCAAAAATGCTACCTACAAAACATCTTCTTCCTCACAAACCACTTTACCAAAACGTGTAAACATTAGACCTAACTCATTGTTGACATTTTCTCACCCACAAATCACTGAAGATAACATCATTGTAAGTATCCTAACTACATTTTATCTCTTAATTTTGAGTCTAGGATTCTAATTTGTGCACAAAATCATTACATGGGGTTTATGTATATTCTTATACAAAACATGGATTCAATTGGCAAATTGCATAACTAGTCATTGAAATTAGGTACTACATTGTCATATTGCATAAACAAATCATGTTTCCCACTAATCAAAAGATAATGACTATAAGGTTTTATTCAAATAACCAAACACCCCATGTCAAATTTTTGAAAAGCTTCTCACTTGTAGGAAAACAATTTTTCATTGTTAATACAAATAGAAACGTTAAATTTTCATCACTTGCATGCTCTTGAATACTAAAGGTATTGCATAACTAATATGCATTCCCGGGTATATTCAAATGAAGCCACATTGAATAGGAGCGTTTGGGTTATCTCATGCCGTTTGCCAAACACCCCCACTAAAAACCATTTTATGCATAAAATGAGTCGAGATAACCGCAACTCCAAATCGTTTTCATATAGGCACACACTAGAACCAAAACGTTAAGTTTATTCTCATGTTTAACATGTAAATTCTTGCTCATAGGAATAACTATGGTAGCCGCCAGATTCTATAATCACAAGGATACCCTTAACTACATTCCCAAACATCACAAAACCAAGGGACTTTCCAAGAAACAAGTCGAAATCTATAAGAGTCTAGAGACAAGGTACTTCCATGAGGGTAGAACAATTCACTCATCTTTTATCGACAATACCAATCTTCATCAAGAACTAGCCGCTATTCAATTCGATTGTCTCCTTGACATCGATGAACCTATTTGTCCTAGGTTTGTGTTAGACTTCTATACTAGTGTCACCGGTTTCATTGATGAAGAAGATGAGTTTAGCCTTAGGTTTAGGATCAATCAAAACGACTACACCATCTCCCTAACCCAATTTGCTCAAGTGTTAGAAATTCCCAACCGAGGGACGTGTGTCTACTCCGATAAGTGGTCACTCACTATCCTTGATGGAATTAATGGTCGCTCTCTTCCCTACCAAACTCCCTTAGCGGATAAGGATGTCATCCGTGAGCGCCTCTTTAACCCAAGAGCCGCTCCAACCCGTGTCACCCGAAAGGGAAAGGAGGTGAACCGAGATCCATATGGAATGGAGCTCAATGAACTAAAGCCCAAATTTAAGAAATGGGAGGAACTTCTTAGAGCCAACGTCATTAGCACCATAGGGAGTATGGACCATATCAACGCTTGCCTTTGTCACATGATTTACACCTTGTCCACCCGTCAACCATTCAATCTAACCTACTACATTGCTAGGAGAATGATTGATATTCCAACTCAAGGATCGGTTGCTCTTCCTTACGGGATGCTTCTCACCCGTCTTTATAGAGACTTTGCACCAATTCCACCAAGCCCAAAAGGGTTGCAACTTGACTATGAGCTCATCCCTCACATCTTTGTGCCCTTGAGTGACGAGCGAGTGGCTAAGAAAAAAGGCAAAAGAGCAAAACCTCCAACTTTATCATCATCATCATCAAATAGCTCCGAGGATGGTCTTCCAAATTCTCGCCTTCCACCTCACGAGTATTATGCATCTCTTCCCGAGATTGAGAATGAATCAGCGGAGTTCAAGCAAACCAAGGGGATGTTCAAGTGCCTTGGTAGGATGATGAACAAGATTTACAAGAAGTTGGACAAGTGAGGGTCATTTTAAGGAGTGTTTGGAACATGACATTAACGTTAATGTTTGATACAATTTGGTTGATTTTAATTTGTAGGATAATAATATAACTAAAAACAATGATGTATGCTAACAATCTCATGCAGGGGGATAACACAAGTGTGTTATCAAATTTTACCCATTTTCACTTTAATGTGAAAATCGCTAGCCCTTGGTCAAAATCTATGCTCCACTATGTTTTTGTATGTGTTATTTACGTTTCCTAACTAGAAATAATTAATGTCACATATTTTGAGCAAAATTTCAGGTTTCAGAAAAGTCCCCGACCCTTAAAAATCTGTTTTGTGGTGAATTCTGGTGTCCACGGATCAGACGGCACCAAATTTTTGGTACCGTGTGTTATAAAAATTGGTACCGCCGTACCTGTACAGGCGGCACCCTTTTTTGGGTTCCGCCTGTGTATTTTTTTGGTGCCATGGATCCTCCAGGTAATTTTCTGAATTTCGCTTATTTTGACATTCCAAATTACCATACATTGCTTCTAAGTTAATCTTAACTAGTTAATACCCATATTAGAACTAGTATAACACACTTAGGCACATAGGATATCCATTTCCCACCAAAATTCAAAAATTTCAAAAATCCACCCAAGGAGCCCTTTTGCATAAAGGAAGGAACCAAAAAATTGGTTCCTTGCAATCTGTGGATAATCTGATTGTTAGGATCTCATAATCATTAGAACACATTTATTGCAAATCTTTGTCTCTTCACTCCATCCTTCTTGTAATGATTGACTTGGGTGATATGACTAGCATTAAACCAACTTCAAAATCATTAGAAACCTCATCTCTTCTTTGGTTTAACATCAAATCACACACACTTCTCCATAATTCTCCATTCCTATAAATTAAGAGCTTTTACCATGATCATCTTCACACCTTCTCAATTCTCACCATCTACTATCAAAAGCTTGAATCAAAATGAAAAAAACTTCACCATCAACCGAGCCTTGCAAGAAAACCACTAGAATTAGCGTAAGACCTTGTTGCTTTGTCAACATAAGTTCTTCTTCCGAGTCATCTCCACTAACCATCTCATCTCCCATAAGGGATGACACAAACCTCACTTTGGCTACTCCTACACCACCTCCACAATCACCTATCATCATCACTACTCCACCACCAACAAAGACTCTTAGCTCACCACCACCGGCTCCCATCCAAACATCCAAAACACCATCACCTCCAAAATCTCCAACACTCATCCTATTGGAGTTATTCTCCACACCACCTACATCTCCAAATCTGTTTTTGAAAGACTTTGAGGACTTGCCTCCTAGGCCAAATCATCCACCTCCACTACCATCTTTTGGTACTATTGAGCGGATTGCTCATGAGTCTCCACGACCTTCTTTTGACCCAAATGCCCCGTTAGGGCCAAGACCTCTTCTCTTCCACCCTATCCACAAGGAAATCCATGGTCCTTTGTATGGGGATCAACCACTTCCTACATCAATGTCTCCTCACATAGAGGACATTGAGGAATCCATGTGGGAAGATCATCCCACAAGAGAAGAGATTCAAGCCGAACTCCAACATCTTCACCAATTTTCAAATATGGTGGATTCTCATCTAAGTGATGCTATGCAAATGCAAAGTGCTTTGCTAGCCTCCATAATCACCACACCAAACACCAACACCAACACCACCACCACCACCTCTACCATTCCACCACCACAAACTCATCAACCATACTACCCTCCTAGGCATGGTTGCTCCAATTGTGAGCAAACCGCCCAAATAACCGAAAGGACCCGGGTGATGGTCCATGAGTTCCAAGAGGAAATGAGGTTCATCCTCAATCACATCCTAGAGCGCCTAAATGCTCTTTCTCATCCACCACCTCAATAGGATGGTCCTAGATTAGTTCTTTTAAGCATTTTTTATTTTCTAGGATTTTTCCTTGTATTTTTTTATTTTCTAGGATTATTTTTTTTAGGATTTTATCATTGTACTAACCACTTCATTGTGTTCCCTTTTCATGATTCTTAAATCATGAAAACTTTTAATAAATGAATGATGTTTCTTATATATTATTGTTGCTTATTACATGGTGTTTGGAAATGCTTGTGATGATGCTTATTACTAACATTTTTTGTAGCTTTTTCACAATCCATGTATCTTTCTCTTGGCACCCAATTTAGGGGGAGCATTGGTCAAGGGGGAGATAATAGCTCGGGCTCATTACACATTCCGCCTCGCATCTTCTTTTTGTTGAGACAAAAAGGGGGAGAAATATATAGAACTTGGTTATATTTGACTTTCTGAAAGTCAAACTGCATACATTGACTTTCTGAAAAAGTCAACATGATTCTTCATTGGTAATATTTGACTTTTTAAAAAAGTCAACTGCACACTTTGACTTTCTGAAAAAGTCAACATCATGCTTCAACTAGTGAATACTTTGACTTTCTGAAAAAGTGAACATCATGTCTATATTGGACATACTTGCATTATCATTTTTCTTTCAAGTTCTAAAACTAATATTTTTATAACTCTTGTACAATCTTTACATCTTTTATAAAAATAAAATTTATGTTTTGTCTTCAACAAAAAGGGGGAGATTGTTAATACAAATATCGTCATTAAACGTCATTTATATTTTTGATCTTTACCTAAGTTTTGTTAACGACAAAAGTAAATTTAATTTTTATAAAGCTTAAAGCTTGTCAAGTTTAATAGATATTAAAACAAGCTTTTTCAAATTATATCTTCATCACTCAAGCATTTACATTGTGAGTAATCATATCTTGATATGACTCTAAACCATAGTGTATGCTAGTAGTTTTTAGAATGTTTTGGTTTCTTAAAAACTAAACATTACATATGTATTTACATATTTCTAAAAATAGAAAAACAAACACATGACATCATGTGATGCATCATTGAAATCCTTAGAAGATTTCACTAGATACTTTGTGTAGATTTAGGCTCTACATATCTTACACAATCTTGCATAGATATGGTTGACTTTGGCAAGATTTTGAGATCTTGCTGTCAGACCTCGGCGGCACCAATTATTAACACGGGCGGAACCCTTTCAAGGGTTCCGTGGTCCGTGGTGCTTGCTGAGTATTTTGGCTATAAATAGCAAAGCCAAACCAAGTAGTTTTTCATCCCTTTCCATCATACTCTCATACATTCCTTCTCTCTAACCTTTCTAACTCAGTTTCATATCATATTAGTGATCTTTTTTGTAGCAAAGAAGATCAAGTCACATTCAAGCTTCAACGAGAAGTTGGAAGTCTTGTTTGTTTGTTGTTGTATGATCTTGTGTTGATTCATACTTTGTACCAAACCATCATAATCTTATGAGTGTGAGTGGTTAGTATTTTAGTCCTTAAAATACATTGTGTGTGGGAGTGGTTGTACCCTTGAAAAGAACTCAACATTTAGCTTAGTGTCGGAAATAGTGTGTAAGCGAAGTGTAAAGGTTTCTCCGCCGGTGAAAGGAGCTTGTTGACTAGTGAAGTTAAACTCTCGGGTGTGAGACTCGGGGAGTGGAGTAGGGCAAGGAAAAAGAGTCCTTGTAGACCGAACCACTATAAACAACTTGTGGTTTGATTGTTTCTTTCCTTATCTACTCTTTATATATTGTTTACATATTTCACTAACATATCTAAGATCAATATCAATTGATCTTTCAATAAGTTTCAAAACAAAGTTTTTAATCGGTAAACTATTCAACCCCCTTCTAGTTTTCCACAATTATTAAACCCTTAGTTCAATTATCTAGTTACTTGCATGGTTGCTAAGTCGAGTCATATCTTTTGTATATAGTTTTGGGATGATTGGGACTCATGGGTTAAAGTAATATTTTATGGAGTAACGGGAAAGAACGATAAATTCAAATTCCCTTTGTCTACGTAATTAAGTACTCCAAGTGTTTTGATCTTTTCAATTCAGGTCAATTAGTGTTAGTGAAATAAAAACTCAAGTGTAGGGATGCTCCTATAAATCCCTTTATTTTGATGTTATCGTAGAGGATGGTAGAGTAAAAAAGTATGAAAATAAAATCGAAAAAAAGAGAAAGAGAGTTGTTGAATGAAAAAAAAAGAGAAAAACATACGGGCTACCATCCTACATCTATCTTTATGTTTATGTTTTTAATTTTGTGTTTGTGTTTTGTTTCAAGTTATTTAGTGTTAGTGAGTCGAGTCTTGGCTTAGCAATACCACGCTTTACATGCTTGTAACATAAGATTTTTGACTTGCCACCACTAAAATATCCCTTATCCAACAAAACCCTTTACTTCCCTTCCCTAAGCCTAACGTTACAACCCTTTATAAAGACCTCTTAGATAGTTATTCCTAGGTACTTACGCCAAAGTGGCGGAGGTTTGATCTATTCTCAAGCTTATGGTAATCTATGTACTATGCCAGGTAATGAGTGTTTATCTTCCATTTCCATTCATATTATATTTCATATAAACCCGAGAGATGAGAGAATCTAAACACCAATTGTGAGGTGCTAGTGTATCATTTTCTTGCTTTTTATGACTATTGTGGCACTTGTACTTGCTGTAAACTATTTTAAACCAATGCTTCATGCCCCCTAACTTATAATTGATTGGCCAAAAGCGCATTTGCTTGAGGATAAGCAAATTCCAAGTGTAGGGATATTTGATAAGAGTTTAAAACATACGTTTTTAGAGGGTCATTTAAGCCCTAAATCAACACCTTTTATATTTGTTACTACTTAAGATCGTTCCTTTTCACATTTTAGGTCTTTTGGATGCAAAATGCTGGAATGAAGCATATTTGGACGAAAAGGAGCGAAAACATGAAGAAAATGGCAAAGTCAAGATCCATGGCTGTTTATTGCACCTGACGGCATCCCAACTAAAGGGCGACGTCGTCCCTCATACAGAAATTTGATCAAAATACAAGTGACGGCTCAGGTGAAATTTCGGTTCTAAACCATGACGGCGTCATGCCTAAACTCTGGAAGGCGTCTCCCTCATTTTCCACACCAGACGCCCAAGAACCAATCTCAAACGACGTCCTTCATAAAGACTGACGGCGTCACACTCATAAGCTGACGTCGTCCCAACGATTACTTGGCCCAAACAAAACCCTAATGACAGTGACCTGACGACGTCACTAGCAAAAGGTGACGCCATCGCATTTATAAATCTATATATATAATTCGATTTTTTTGTATTTAAAGAGATAGAACTTTGGAGAGAAAACCCTAATTCAGTTGTAGTCCGACTTGGATAGTATTTTAGGGTTCCATACCCTTCTTTACATCATAAGATAAGTTTTTTTCATCATATTATCATTATGTCTACCCCATGTTTAATTGTATGTGTGTATGCTTGCTTGTTTACCATGAGTAGCTAAATTATCCTTGTATTTTCATAGATCTATGAAACCTAGTTGTTAATTATTGTTAGGTTGTCTTTTGTCTTAATTGGTAGAGGCTAGAGTAAGGAAACCTGGCTTCTTCCTTAATTGTTGCGAGCTTGAACGTCCTAAATAGCAAAAAAGCTTAGGAGTGTACCTAGGCCATTCGTTGTGTTTATTGCGTGAGTTGTAACTTGTTGATAGTAGAGTATTTAGAGGAGATACCGGATAGTCTAGAGGAGAGTTATGATTCATAGAACTAGGGAATTAGGCACCCCCTATGACCAAAAGGAATACAACGCACCAATTAAGATAAGGATGTGACAATTCAATCGACCAATAAGAGATAACTCGGGAGTAAGAACATCTAAGTAAACACAATTTTTAATCATCATAAGAGAACACCTACATTAGCATAATCTATCTTTCTTTTTCATAGTTTAATTAGTTAAGTAGTTATAAAAAGTAGTTAAAATTTGTAGAAGTACCACACCCACTCCTATACCTCGAGATATTTACCTTGCTTTCAAAAACCATAAAAGACCAAAAGGAATCCCCCTCGACCTTACCTTCTCGTCATACATCTCTTTCTAGCATCTTTATTCTCCTAAAGAACGAATCAACCCCTGGGCTTACCCCATACTACACTACAACGATTAGGTACACTGCCTAGATAGTTGAAAAACTTACTCGTAGAAAAGGAACTCTTTTCGACCCCGAACCCCGCTATCAAAAGTCATCAGCTCTTTAACAGTAGTACTTATTTTCATCTCAATGATTGGACCCAGTTCATCCAACTCAGTTGTAGGATCGTAGTAAAGGCTGATATGGTGATTCGGGAGGTCAGGGAAAATGGAAGAACACCATCTTCATGTTAGAGAGAGAAAGTAAAGAGAGAAGGGAGAAACTAGGTATTTATTATTAATGAAAGGGAAAATACAGTAAAGAGTCTCACCCCTCCATGGAAGTATGGAGGGGTATATATAGGCCATCATACACAACATTTTACAATAATGACGGTTTCAGTACTCGTGTATGAGGCTTACATGATAACTAATGTAATCCCGTAAATGTCATTCCATTTACATGTTAGGAGAGATCCCAACAATCTTCCCCCAATAAGACGTCATAAGGGATTACTTACAACATTTCCTACAAGTACAAAAAACAAATAAAGAAAGGTCTTCATAAGCTCTTCAAATGCTGAGGATGACGACAGTTGATGCTCTTTGTCTTTATCTTGTACCTCGACTTGAGAACTATTTCTTCACTTGTAGGAAAATGATGTAATATGCATGAATTGCATTAACTTCCCCCAATTCATTCTGCACGTCTTTAGCAGCTTCTCCGTACACTTCTTTTTGGCAAAGTTTCTGAATCAGCTTCCCCCTAAACTGACAACCGTCTTCAATAGATTCGAAACTTTGATGTAGTAGACATTTCTTCTCACTTTTGAAGTTTTCAGTACGCAGCGGAATTTGTAGATGAGCAGTAAACCACACCAGGTAAATCTGTCTTGTTACGTAATCACATTTGTACACAATGCAGAAAATCCGTTCGGGGGTAACATGCAATAAATCAACAAGATCTTCTCACGTATGTAGATGCTTCACACCAAAAAAACCACGAAAGACGAAATGAAACAACTTCCCCCTTAATTTTGTAGTCTATCGGAATAATAATCATCTGTGGATATGCAATTACTCGATAAAATGACCGTGTGTGAGGCATCATAACTTCATATTTAGATAACTTCACACAAAATAACCCGTGAAAGTTGAGACGATAACACCGAAGTAAGATGTTTGAACCACAGATCGTCTCATTTCTTCCCCCTGATTGAAGGAATTCATGCATGGAAAGGGTTTTCTCAAAAAACATCAAAGAAGCAAAGACCACTTACACTCTCTTCCCCCTGATGTTTTCAATGAATCGGAATCATACACCACGTATGTTGATGATGAAATTGAAGACAACGCAACCATGTATGTCCAATTAATCGAACAAGTGTGAAGTACCAAAAATATCTCGTGAGAATCACTGCTGATAAAACTTATCTACTCGTTTATACTCCTCTCAGCTAACTCTTTACCGACCCCATTATCATTGTGACGGCTCTTTGTAGTAACTACTGATGGAGAGAACTTAATATGATGAACTTAAGACTGAAGTAAAATAACCCGAACTTGTGACTTAAACTTGCACTTTTGTCAGAAAAGAACCCTTTTCCTTACCGGGATTATTAACCGAAACGGAAAGGGGTGAACTAATGTCTCTCGAATTATCCACAGCTTTTTGTGACACTTGAGCACTAATGTAACTCCTTTAAAGTGATAGCTATACGATGTGAGCACAACAACATAACTCCTTACATCAGGTATAAGGTGTTGGGAATAATCTGTTACCACGGATAGTTGTGGTTTACACTGCTCGGATTAACACTAGCAGTGGAAACGTATTACCACTGCTGGTACATTATTACCACTGCTATTAGATAATGTTTAGTTAAACGCATCTAGATAAGTATAGAATAGATCTTGTGTATATTCTATAATGTTAGCTTTATACTTATCTTGTAAAGGACTCCTTGTTGTATAAAAGGAGGTCCTAGGTCATTGTTTTAGGTACGTGTATAATTACCTACGTATTACTCACAAAGGCTTCAAGGTGTAACCCTAGTGATAAGCTAAGATCACTCGTATTATTTATCAATAATATTGGAGCTTAAGTTTTGTGTTTAATCTGTGTTTATCTACAATACATCATACAATCCATCTTCTAAGTATTACTAAGTAAATTCCGCGTGCTTAATAATATTATACAAAATATCATTGACACAAGGTGTGTGTCTAGATCCATCAAGTGGTATCAGAGCGAAGGTTCTGATATTTTGTTTTAGAAGATCCGAGGAATTAGCTTAACCTACTCACTCAATTCAATGGAGATGGAAAACAACCAATCAAACTCTTCTACACCAAGGCTACCTAAGCTCAAACTTAATGAGTTTGAGATGTGGAGGATAATGATTGAGCAATACTTTCTCATTCAGGACTATGCTCTATAGGAGATCATTCAAACTGGTGATTCTTTCAAGCCTGTGACTAGTACTGTGAAGGTTGGAGACACAAATGTTGTGAAAGTTTCTGTGCCTGAATCTAGTATTGAAAAAGCTTGCAGAAAGAATGATCTTAAGGCTAGAAGTTTGTTGCTGATGACTCTTCCTAGAGATCAGATCATTGCATTCAGCAAGTACACAAATGCTAAGGAACTGTTTGAAGAGATTTGCTCAGTGTTTGGTGGTAATGATGCTACAAAGAAGACACAAAAGACATTGTTGAAGCAAAGTTATGAAAACTTCTCTGCTTCAAGCAATGACTCGCTTGATAGCATTTTTACCAAACTTCAGAAGATTGTTACACAACTGACTGTGTTTGGCATTGAGGTAGAAAAGGAAGACCTCAATTTGAAGTTTCTAAGAAGTTTGCCTTCAGAGGTTCCAACTAATGTTACTGTCTGGGGAAAAAAATCAGACATAGAAACAATGAAGCTCAATGATCTTTACAACAACTTCAAACTGATTGAGCAAAGGTTGAAGAAGGCAGGAAAACTTGGTACAAGCTCTAGTAGCTTGGCATTATTATCAACCTCTGTTGACAGTGATGATTCTGAAGATGACAGTGATGAAGATGTTGCCATTGCTGGTTCTAAAGTTTCCACTGGTAATGTAAATGTTACCACTGCATGTTCAAAGAAGAAGGTTGCTAGTATTGGAGATCTTACATTTTATGCTTTCATATCCACACAAGTTGATGGCTCTGTCTTAACTTATGAAGACATAGAGCAAATTGATGAAGATGACTTGGAGGAGATGGATATAAAATGGCATATAGCTCTTCTTAGCATAGGGGCTAGGAAATTCTACAAGAAAACTGGCAAGCCTATTCACATCAATGGTGATGAAACTGCAGGCTTTGATAAGAAGAAAGTGGAGTGCTTTAACTGCCACAAGTTTGGACATTTTGCTAGAGAATGTAGAAGACCAAAGATCAAGGACAACAGGTCTACTTGGTACAAGCAAAAGAAGGGACCAACTGTGGAAGAACCAAAGGCAATGTTGGCTATTGATGGTGTGAGCTATGATTGGAGTTTCATGGCTGATGAACAAGAAAAAGAACATTCAGATGCTGCTCTTGTTGCTACTGAATTTGCTCTCATGGCTTTCTCTGACTCTGAGGTACAAAACTTTGAAAGTTGTTCTGAAACATGTAGGGCTGCTAGAGAAGTTGAAAGGATTAATGATCTATATTCTAATGAAAGACAAGAGTTATATACTGCTAATTATAATGTGTCTAACCTTAGGAGAGCTATGGCAGTATTAGAGAAACAAATAGATCACTATAGAGAAAATGAGACAAAATATAATGATGATATGATTATGCTTAGAAGAGAGGTAGAACATACAACAGCTGTGAATGAAGCATACCAAAAGGAGTTGGAAAAACTTCAAAAGAAAAATGAAAATGTCAATTTAACTTTAGACACATGTTATTATCAGTCTAAGTCTATTGATAAAATATGGAATGCTCAAATTCATAGTAAAGTTAAGTCTGGTATGGGTTACAATATAGTGCCTCCACCTCTAAGGGGTGTTCATTCACCTCCAGGTATAGATTTAGCTCATACAGGCTTAGAAGAGTTTCAGGACCTTGAACGTGAATATGGTCCTTTAAAGGACACAATGGTGAAAAGTGAGGATGTTATTAAGCATGATAATGATGTTTTTGAGAGTGCTAGTGACTCATCTGTTGTTGATGAGAATGTTAAAAAGAATGTAGAGGCTTGATGAGTGTGTAAATACTCATCATTTTTGGTTAAATCTGAACTGCAAAACGTTTAAAAATGCTCAGAAATGCATCAAAATACTGAAAATATTCCAAAATTGCATTTTATATGTTTCAGATGCAAAATGTTCAAAATCAGATGAAAAATGAGCTAAGTTTGCATAATTGGCAGTTTCAGTCCCCCAAGTTTCAAAAATTGTCGGAAATAGTCCCTGAGCACATAATTTCAAAAGAAAAATCACCAAAGGTCCTTTTTAAATCATAAGTTGTCAAAATTAGTCCTTTGGTGAAAAATATCAAAAGTTTTGAGAAATTACAAAATTGGTCCTTCAAGTTTCAAATTTAGCAAAAATGGTCCCTGGAAAATTGAAAAATGTCAGCTTTGATCCTTGTACTATTGAAACTTGTCATTTTCAGCCCTTGGAACAACTTTGCAGATTTGGCAGTTTTGGTCCTTACAATTTCAGAATTTACATATTGGTCCTTGTTATTTAAGCCTAAACCTTTTGGACCCTGGTCAAAACACCCAATTGGACCCCTGCCATTCTACCATTTGGACCCCCCTGTTTTGTGACCCTCCCTTTTAATATTCAACCCTGGTCAAATCCCAAGTCAAACAGACACCCCTACCCGCCCTTTTTCCTTCTTCCCCAACATCTAGCCTGCAACACCATCCCCCCTCCAGCCACCCTACTCCTCCATGTCCCCTCATCCTCAACAAACTATAAAAGGCATTAATTACTTCCCTCCTCATCACACTCAACCCTCCAACTGCTAAATACCATTTCCCGCCAAAATGCAATCAAGGGCCAGGATTCACTAAAGTGATCCAATGGCCATGAAAGGAGGTGGGAACTGCTCATTTTGGAGAGAGAAAGCATTTGGAGCTATAAAAAGGAAGAAAGAAGCAAGAATGGAGAGTAGCTAGTTTTATTTTCTTTCTTTAATGTCGTTTTTTTAATTAAATGTTTTAGTCTTAGTTAAAATGTTGTAATTTCAGTTTCTTGGTATCACATTTATGTTAAATCATCTTTGTAATGTGTTTTGAACATCAATCCAAGTCTTTTATATAGATTCCAAGTTTTAAGTTAACTGTTGAAAATCTCAGTTTCCAGTTCTTATTCATAAGCTCTTAGAAGCTTATTTTTAAACTCAAATCAGTTTATTTAAGCTTATCAAAGCTTTTTGTAAGCTTAAGCATCCATTTCAAGCAAGTTTGGTCCATGGTCAACAAAAGTCAAACTGAGCTAGAATTTGGAATGGTGATGATAATAGTTGTTGCAGAGGATGGATATGGGGTGGATTAGACCAGATTAGGTTAGTTTTGGGTTTGGTTTTAGCCTGCATACTAGCTGGACAGTGGTGAGTAATTTTCTCACTTTTCATTTTTTAGTCAATTTGCAGTTTCTGTTGGTATTTGTATCTGTGGTCCTCATTAGTATAAACTTGTTTATATAGTTGTATTTAGCATATTTAGATTCAGTCTAAGTGTTTGCTAGAGTTAGTTCAACAGTTGGTTTGGATTTAATTGCATTTCAGTTGAAACAAGTGTGTTTGGATGTACTGCTTAAACTATGGTTTAGGTTTGTTCAGTGTTAGGTTCCTGGTGTTTCATGTTTGTTTAGTCATTTGAGACTCATATCAGTCCTAAACTTGTGCCTGCAAGAGCTCATAGTCAAATTCTCAGTTTAACTGTTCTATATGCATATCTGTTAAAGTCTTTGAAAAACAAAAGCTTGTTTTGTGTTTAAAGTTCATAGATAAAGGTTCCAGTAGCTTAATTTCATCCATATACATCATATTCAGTCCTTGATTTGGTTCCAAAGTTCAAATTAGTCAAACTTCCAATTCTGTCAAAATAGTCAAATGTGCAAAAGGTCAGTTTATGCTCAACTGAGTGGATTTTTCATGGGCTCATTGTTGGGTCATTTTAAGTGAAACTTGTGGCTTTTAAAACTTCTCTTGGTCTATTTTATCATTGTCATTTTTGTCAAATTTTGCAAATTTTTCTTAAGCTCTAAAAGAGCTTGTCAAAATGGGACTAAGTGCCCTGTGCAGGGCACTGAGCCTGCACAGGGTTTATGCAGTTCTTGCAGAGCTTGCATTGGGCTCATAAGAGCTTCTCAAAGTCTGGCCTTTGGTTTGTTAATAGCCAGCCAGGTCTTGTTTAGGGTCCCATATTTGGTTTTAGGTTTTAGCTTATTGGTTGGCTTATTCTTTAGCTCAAAGTAGGCACCTCAGTTACTGTTTTTAGCTTATAACTCATTTCATCAAATCTGTTGAGCTTGTGATTTAGAGGTTTAAGATAGTTGTAATCTGTTGCATTTAGGTTCTTTTAGCTTATCCAAGTTCCTGTTTTGGTTTGGTGCTTATTGGTCTCCATTTGCTTATTCAAAGTGCTTATTTATAAGCACTTGGCACATCAGTTTCAAATTCCTCCACACAACCCCTGTTTTTTATATTTTTCTTAGATTCTAAATATTATTTTAGAGTTTTCCTGAAATTTTCAGATTTTTCCAAGTCAGTTTGCTATTTTTCTTGATTTTAATTAGTTTTTAAGCATTTTTAATTAGCATTAAATACAAATAATTAAGAAAAGTTTCAAAAAAATAATTTTTCAATTTTCTTAAGTTAAGATAAATATAAAAAGCCAAAAAAATATTTTTCTAGATTTTTTCTTAGTTAAATTTGTATTTTTAAGTAATTTAATTAGTTTTTAATAGTTTTTAATTCATAAAAAATAGAAAAATATTCAGAAAAATACAAAAATAGTTTTGAAAATTCTATTTTGTTATTTTAGATTTTTCCAAGTCATAATTTTATTTTTCTAGCTTTATTTCCTATTTTCTTGTATTTTAGGTTAATATTAAATAGTTAGAAATAGTTTTTAATTAATAATAATTAGATAATTAGTTATAAAAATAATTTTCTTTTTCTATAAATTTTCTTTTATCATTAGGTTTGTAAAAATATCATTTTCATATTTTTAGGATTAATATTGTGTAAGTTTCACATTTTCACTTGTACGTTACGTAGTTTTTTAATTCAGTTTTATAAAAACATAAAAACAAAAACATCATTTTGCAAATAGTGATAGCGTTTATTTAATATTTTTTATCTTTTTAATTTCCTTTAATTTGCATTTAAGCCTCTGTATTTGTTTGCTTTTCCTGTAGTTATAATAATCTCAAATCCCTTTTTCCGTTCAAATCTCTCGATCACTATACGTTTGGTGATCCATTGCATAGCTCGCTGGGACATAACGACCCGGGGAAACACTATTCTCTCCTGATCTTCATTGAGTTTGTGCTTAAGCCGTTTTAAGTTTCTTACAGTTGGCCATTCACAAGTGGTCAGCTTGCGTGAGAAAACTTGACGGTTTTGCACGGATCAAATTTTTGGCGCCGCTGCCGGGGAGCTGTGCTGATTATCTTACGTTTAGCAGATTAGTGATTTGAATATTCACTCCTTGTTTATACCATCTGTATATGTTTATATTTTCTTATAAAAATCCAAAATCCAAAAACATTTTTTTTATTATTCAAGTTTTCAACAAACACAAAAAACCAAAAAGATTTTCTTTCTTATTTTTACAAAATGTTTATCCAAAAATCCAAAAATATCCATCTTTACCCTCTCACATCTTTGATTCTTCATCCCTACCCCTCTGAAAACCTTTGATTCTTTCTATGTCTTATCCTCACCTTCTTGGTTGTCAATGGTGTGGTGGTCCTTATAATGGTGGCAATTGCCCCAGTTGTGGCATGGTGGAGTCAGGAAACGGGTCTGTCTATAACCAAGATCCCTATTCTTACCATAACATAACTGATTTATTCCATCAGCTACCACACTGTGAGACTCAGCAGTTTTACTGTTGTGAGTACTGTGGTGGTTCACACTCCAGTTCTGATTGTCAATCGGGAAACACGCTTGTTTATGAGCAGGTTCCTGATAACAATTATGACTACAACACATATGACTCACAGCCACATCAGTTTTACTGTTGTGAGTATTGTGGAGGTCCTCACTTTAGCTCTGATTGTCAAACAAGGAATCCATTTCCTTGTAACAATTACGACTCTTCGTATCATGACCAACCTCTACAGTACCAAGTGAATCAGGCACCACCTCAGCCTGAGCCACTTCCTCAAAATCTTCTCCTTGATCTTTTGGATTTAGTGAAAGATTTGAAGGAATGTAAACACTCCCAAGATAATCCAAAATCCATGGAAGAATTGTTAGCTGAAAAGCAAGCTGCTAAATTAAATTCCCAAATTGCGTTTGAAAAATCTATTAGGGAATCAATTGCAAAAGAAAAAGCAGCCAGATCTAGCTCTCAATTTCGTTTCATTCCTGATGACAGTGATGATGAAGATACACTTGATATCCTTCAATTCTATAAAGATTCATCAAGTTCATCAGTTGATATCCCAGCAGTTGAGATTCATTCTCAAACAACTGCTATCACACCCGAAGCTCCCACTCACTCTCTGAACATGGGGGACGAGCATCTTGACACTGTTCCTGAAAAGGAATCGGACGAATTCATAAAGTCTAGTGTTGAGGACATTGCCCCAATCCCGAGAGAGTCACAGGGAACTTCTGACCATATGTGTGATTCTCTTTCCCCTATTGAGTGTTCAAAAGATCATTTTGAAACTCTCTCCGATGTTAGCGACGATTGTGCTTCATATGGAAACATCGAGTATGTTGAGGCATCACTCCCACAATCTGATGCTGATCATCTTCTTGAGGAGTTCTCCGATGAACTCACTCACATCAATCCACTCTTTGATTTCGAAGCCGATCTGGGAGAGACTGAAAGTCTCATTGATAATGATCGTTCACTCACTTCTTATCCCAACAGTCCAATAGAGAATATTGATCACTTTGTTCCCGAAACATTCAAAGCTACTTTCACCAATCCTCTATTTGAATTCGACTCTGAATTCACTTCAATTTCTGAGAATCCACTCTTTGACACTCAGACCGAGGATAGTGATGAGCCCACAATGGAACAAGAGTTCACAATTTCACTTCATGTGAATAATTCTCTTCATGAAGAGTTCTCCGGTGAACTCTCTCATGACATATCTCCTCCGGAACATGATCATTTCTATTTTGATCTTGAGGATGATATTAGCTCGGAGGAAGGTGTACTCTATCGTATGAGTTTGCTTATTAATGATACTACCCTCACCCTTCCTCCCGATATGTCTGCATTTGAGGATGAGGAATGGATCTTGATTGTTATCAAACTCTTTCTTCCTTTCCTTAAATATCTTGTGATTTCTCTTCATCTTCACTCCTTCGGGAATGAAGACACTATCTTTGACCCCGGCATTTTCATTTATCATTTTTTAGCCGGTTCTATGTATATCTCATCGGTGTGGAACTTTCACGTGCTTCAAATGTTTATCCAAACATCTTGAATGAAAGTCCGATGGAGATTGTCTCTTCCACTTACTTCCCCATGAACAAATGAATTCGGGGTCGAGTCAAGCTAGCGACTCGGTAATAAAAAACAGTAGCTAAACATGGGTTTTCACCCATGTGTTCCACCCTAGTGTGGGGGAGTGCCCCACATGTTATATATATATACATATAAGTTTTTCAAAAAAAAAAAAAAAAAAAAAAAAAAAAAAAAAAAAACATCCTTCTAAATAATGGCCGTAGTATTTCCCTTTTACGTTCTTTGTTTCGGCATAACCGCCGGTACTTTGAATATTGAGGGCAATATTCATTTCTAAGTGTGGGGGGGAATTCTCACGAATTTTATCATGTAATTATACCACCCAATTCCCCCGTTTTTGGCCAAAATTTTTTTGGAGTAAGTGTTCTACACTTACTCAATTGGTTATCAGTCCGCCATGTCTAATAAACTAAAGGATTGGCTAATCCAGGAGCAAACGGCTCTTGGTAAAGATATCTCAAATCCGTTGACGGCTTGCAGTTTGCCCAAAATTGTATGGTATTCAGCTCACCATATCCTAAAAAGTGAAGAGTTGGCTAGCCCGCAAGTTTATGGCTTGTGGTAAAGGCAGTGGAAAAACCATAATTGGTAATCAGCTCACCAAAGATAAAGTTGATAATTTATCTAAGAGTTGGCTAGTCCAGAAGCAAACGGCTTCTGGTAAAGTACAAATCAAATCCGTTGAAAGCTGGTGGTTTGCTCAAAATCACATGGTTATCAGTGTACCATAGTTCTTACTTGAACTGAAACATTTGGCTACTCCAGAAGTAATGGCTTTTGGTAAAGAGATTCAAAACCATTAAGTTTTTCTCAAAAGATTGCTAGGGACTAGCAATAGTTTAGTGTGGGGGATTGATGAGTGTGTAAATACTCATCATTTTTTGTTAAATCTGAACTGCAAAACGTTTAAAAATGCTCAGAAATGCATCAAAATACTGAAAATATTCCAAAATTGCATTTTATATGTTTCAGATGCAAAATGTTCAAAATCAGATGAAAAATGAGCTAAGTTTGCATAATTAGCAGTTTCAGTCCCCCAAGTTTCAAAAATTGTCGGAAATAGTCCCTGAGCACATAATTTCAAAAGAAAAATCACCAAAGGTCCTTTTTAAATCATAAGTTGTCAAAATTAGTCCTTTGGGGAAAAATATCAAAAGTTTTGAGAAATTACAAAATTGGTCCTTCAAGTTTCAAATTTAGCAAAAATGGTCCCTGGAAAATTGAAAAATGTCAGCTTTGATCCTTGTACTATTGAAACTTGTCATTTTCAGCCCTTGGAACAACTTTGCAGATTTGGCAGTTTTGGTCCTTACAATTTCAGAATTTACATATTGGTCCTTGTTATTTAAGCCTAAACCTCTTGGACCCTAGTCAAAACACCCAATTGGACCCCTGCCATTCTACCATTTGGACCCCCCTGTTTTGTGACCCTCCCTTTTAATATTCAACCCTGGTCAAATCCCAAGTCAAACAGACACCCCTACCCGCCCTTTTTCCTTCTTCCCCAACATCTAGCCTGCAACACCATCCCCCCTCCAGCCACCCTACTCCTCCATGTCCCCTCATCCTCAACAAACTACAAAAGGCATTAATTACTTCCCTCCTCATCACACTCAACCCTCCAACTGCTAAATACCATTTCCCGCCAAAATGCAATCAAGGGCCAGGATTCACTAAAGTGATCCAATGGCCATGAAAGGAGGTGGGAACTGCTCATTTTGGAGAGAGAAAGCATTTGGAGCTATAAAAAGGAAGAAAGAAGCAAGAATGGAGAGTAGCTAGTTTTATTTTCTTTCTTTAATGTCATTTTTTTAATTAAATGTTTTAGTCTTAGTTAAAATGTTGTAATTTCAGTTTCTTGGTATCACATTTATGTTAAATCATCTTTGTAATGTGTTTTGAACATCAATCCAAGTCTTTTATATAGATTCCAAGTTTTAAGTTAACTGTTGAAAATCTCAGTTTCCAGTTCTTATTCATAAGCTCTTAGAAGCTTATTTTTAAACTCAAATCAGTTTATTTAAGCTTATCAAAGCTTTTTGTAAGCTTAAGCATCCATTTCAAGCAAGTTTGGTCCATGGTCAACAAAAGTCAAACTGAGCTAGAATTTGGAATGGTGATGATAATAGTTGTTGCAGAGGATGGATATGGGGTGGATTAGACCAGATTAGGTTAGTTTTGGGTTTGGTTTTAGCCTGCATACTAGCTGGACAGTGGTGAGTAATTTTCTCACTTTTCATTTTTTAGTCAATTTGCAGTTTCTGTTGGTATTTGTATCTGTGGTCCTCATTAGTATAAACTTGTTTATATAGTTGTATTTAGCATATTTAGATTCAGTCTAAGTGTTTGCTAGAGTTAGTTCAACAGTTGGTTTGGATTTAATTGCATTTCAGTTGAAACAAGTGTGTTTGGATGTACTGCTTAAACTATGGTTTAGGTTTGTTCAGTGTTAGGTTCCTATTGTTTCATGTTTGTTTAGTCATTTGAGACTCATATCAGTCATAAACTTGTGCCTGCAAGAGCTCATAGTCAAATTCTCAGTTTAACTGTTCTATATGCATATCTGTTAAAGTCTTTGAAAAACAAAAGCTTGTTTTGTGTTTAAAGTTCATAGATAAAGGTTTCAGTAGCTTAATTTCATCCATATACATCATATTCAGTCCTTGATTTGGTTCCAAAGTTCAAATTAGTCAAACTTCCAATTCTGTCAAAATAGTCAAATGTGCAAAAGGTCAGTTTATGCTCAACTGAGTGGATTTTTCATGGGCTCATTCTTGGGGTCATTTTAAGTGAAACTTGTGGCTTTTAAAACTTATCTTGGTCTATTTTATCATTGTCATTTTTGTCAAATTTTGCAAATTTTTCTTAAGCTCTAAAAGAGCTTGTCAAAATGGGACTAAGTGCCCTGTGCAGGGCACTGAGCCTGCACAGGGTTTATGCAGTTCTTGCAGAGCTTGCATTGGGCTCATAAGAGCTTCTCAAAGTCTGGCCTTTGGTTTGTTAATAGCCAGCCAGGTCTTGTTTAGGGTCCCATATTTGGTTTTAGGTTTTAGCTTATTGGTTGGCTTATTCTTTAGCTCAAAGTAGGCACCTCAGTTACTGTTTTTAGCTTATAACTCATTTCATCAAATCTGTTGAGCTTGTGATTTAGAGGTTTAAGATAGTTGTAATCTGTTTCATTTAGGTTCTTTTAGCTTATCCAAGTTCCTGTTTTGGTTTGGTGCTTATTGGTCTCCATTTGCTTATTCAAAGTGCTTATTTATAAGCACTTGGCACATCAGTTTCAAATTCCTCCACACAACCCCTGTTTTTTATATTTTTCTTAGATTCTAAATATTATTTTAGAGTTTTCCTGAAATTTTCAGATTTTTCCAAGTCAGTTTGCTATTTTACTTGATTTTAATTAGTTTTTAAGCATTTTTAATTAGCATTAAATACAAATAATTAAGAAAAGTTTCAAAAAAATAATTTTTCAATTTTCTTAAGTTAAGATAAATATAAAAAGCCAAAAAAATATTTTTCTAGATTTTTTCTTAGTTAAATTTGTATTTTTAAGTAATTTAATTAGTTTTTAATAGTTTTTAATTCATAAAAAATAGAAAAATATTCAGAAAAATACAAAAATAGTTTTGAAAATTCTATTTTGTTATTTTAGATTTTTCCAAGTCATAATTTTATTTTTCTAGCTTTATTTCCTATTTTCTTGTATTTTAGGTTAATATTAAATAGTTAGAAATAGTTTTTAATTAATAATAATTAGATAATTAGTTATAAAAATAATTTTCTTTTTCTATAAATTTTCTTTTATCATTAGGTTTGTAAAAATATCATTTTCATATTTTTAGGATTAATATTGTGTAAATTCACATTTTCACTTGTACGTTACGTAGTTTTTTAATTCAGTTTTATAAAAACATAAAAACAAAAACATCATTTTGCAAATAGTGATAGCGTTTATTTAATATTTTTGATCTTTTTAATTTCCTTTAATTTGCATTTAAGCCTCTGTATTTGTTTGCTTTTCCTGTAGTTATAATAATCTCAAATCCCTTTTTCCGTTCAAATCTCTCGATCACTATACGTTTGGTGATCCATTGCATAGCTCGCTGGGACATAACGACCCGGGGAAACACTATTCTCTCCTGATCTTCATTGAGTTTGTGCTTAAGCCGTTTTAAGTTTCTTACAGTTGGCCATTCACAAGTGGTCAGCTTGCGTGAGAAAACTTGACGGTTTTGCACGGATCAAATTTTTGTATTCTATCCCAAAAGTTGTTAATACTGTTATAGAGGAACCTAGGAAACCAGTTAATAAACCTAGACCAACTGTAAGGTATGCTGAGATTTATAGGAACAAGCCTACAGCTCCTAGGGGTAACCAGAGGAGTTGGAATCATGTTAAATCTCAACAACTAGGTAGTGAGTTTGTTATGTACAATAAGGCATGCTATATATGTGGTAGTTTTGATCATTTACATGCTTATTGTGACTATCATGTTGGGAGAAGGGAAGTCCATGGGAATAAAAGGGTGGAGACTAACAGGTTTCAACATAATGTACACCCTAATTTACATTGCAAAATGGTCCCAAGAGCAGTTCAACTAAGAAGTGGCCTCAAAACTTTTGCCACTGCAAAAACTGTTAACACTGCTCACCCTAAGTCACCTGTTAAAAGTGCAAAGTCCAAAACAACTTTTTCATAATCTGCACAAACAGGGAAAGGAACTTTTCAAGCTAAAAAGGTTCATTATAACCAACAGTGGGTGCCTAAAAAGAAAATAGCAGTTTCCACTGCTCATTCAAAAGTTACCACTGCAAGGGTTGTAAACAAGAAAAGGGGGGACATGGGCAATGCTGTGAAGGCCTCAGCACGTTGGTAATGGAAACCTAAAGGAAATACCTCTACAACTAATCCCAATGGTGTATCAATGACCTTTGATAGATTTAACTATATTGATACATGAGGCAGATCCAAGTCAATCATGGCTTGGGTCCCCAAAAGAAACTAACTCTTTACTCTTATGTGCAGGAACATCCAAGGATAAAAAGATCAGATCAAGGATATACAGATAGTGGGTGTTCAAGGCACATGACTGGCAACAAGTCCTATCTTTCAGATTTTGAGCATTATGATGGACAGTATGTCAGTTTTGATAATGAAGTTAGTGGAACAATATGTATGATGCAGGAACACTAAAGATAAAGGAAAACATGGATCATTATTATTATTTCACAAAACTGCAGACTATGTGCAGTAGATACATCCATGGAATACAGACTACAAGCATCATCACATACAACTGAAAACAACTAACAGCATCCTACTTCAACAAAAGCTTCACACCCTACCACAACCTTACTACATCTGACAACTATTCACCACCTATGGCTTCTTTGGTAAGGCCCAAGTTGGCATCACTTTAGGAGCCCCTCGCATATCAATCCATGAATACACCTTAGGGCTTGCTAATCCCATCACCACTATTCCAATAGGTGGTGAGGATGATGAAGGACATGCTGATGGTGGTGCTGATAGCAATGGTAGAAAAGGTGATGGTTGGAGCTCTTCAGGAGGAGCTATTGCTGCAAGAGGGGGAACACTCAGGACTCTTCTAGAGGTCTCATCATCTGTATCTTCATATGGCAATACATAAGAGCTGGTCTCTGAGCTATCTTCCTTGATAAATGCATCCTGAGGTACTGGCTGTAGTGATGAAGAACCAGCAGGACAAGGATTTGAGAGAACACTTGAATGCTTTCTCTTCCTGGAAACAACCTTCTCATACTCTTCTTTCTCAACTCTCCCAGGGTTCTTCAAAACAAAGTCATCCCAAGAACTATCAGATGAACTGCTAGAAGAAAGATTGATTGGACTAGAATGACTCATGGTGTTGTTGGAGAAATGTTAATCTTTGAGAGTGAAATTTTTGGAGTATGTGATTTGGGTGGTCTGTGTGTTAAAAGGTTTGTTTAATATATGTTAAGTTGGATTCAGTAAGTTAATGAGGGGAAGGTGTAAGTGGTTGAGAAGTAAATGAAGCCTCTTGACCTTGGTAAACGAATCAGTGACTAGGAGTTGACTTAATTAACTTAGAGTTTTGCCACTGCTAAGTTTATGGAATCACTTCTTGCTATTCTCTAACCACTGATACCTCACAAATTCTTTCAGTGTATGATTTATGTTTGTGACAAGCAGATTTGAAGGATTCTTTGTTTACATTGAAGATTGTTGCTGTTGTGTGCTAGTATCTTTTGTTGTCCACTGCATCTAATGATGAAATTATGCCTAACAGTGGTAACTACAATGAAATCAGTGGCAACATGTTCTCAGTAAAACAAAAGAATTTTATTCATGTCATCATGATGATTCATTACAACCAAAGAGAAAGTGCTTCTAAACACAAACAAAACATAAAATCCTACACCCTACAACAGCTACTCCATTGGTCTCTTGCCCTTGTCCACATAGTCATGCCTGTTCTTCTGGGCTCTCTTCCTTTTGTTCTTAAAGGTTGACTGCATCCTTGGACAAGGAAGTCCAAGCACTTGTGGAGGAGGCCTTGGGAGTCTTGTAGGCTTCTCTGGTATAGCTATCTACTTCATGTTTGAGATAGCTGTCTTCAATGCTGTTGTGAGAGCCTTTGGCAAATTTTTGGCCAAAGAATAGGTCTCATCCTCATCCTCTTAGCAGTAGAACTCAAGTGATTTTGCAGGTTTAGCTGCAGGCACACACTTAGCAGTTTCTTTGGTATACTTTTTGGAAGAAGTGCCAGCCCCTGGTGGAAAGTATCCAAACCATCTTGATGCCTCTGAGGAAGTCTCTGACTCGATTACATATTCTTCTTCTGAATCAGAGGAGATGTCGATGGTATTGGAAGGATTGCTCATGATTATTTTTAGGGATATTGTATTTGAATGTGCTTTGATGAAGATTACAAAAAGCCAATCCTCCTTATATAGACAAAGTCGGTTGAAAGGGTTAAATAATGAGTATATTTACTTTTTCCTATTTTGGTAGGTTAAGGAGTAAATATAGATATTATTGGGTTGACTTTGGAAGATATTTTTCTTGGGTAATGGTTTGGTTAAAGGTAACTTTGGTAAAATAACAATTTGGCTATTCCTATCACATTCTGATACATAACCAAGTTTTGATGGGAGTTGAATTTAAAAGGTGTATATCTGAGATACACAACAAATGGTTATTGATTCACCATGTCTTATCCACATAAGAATCAACTAGTCCAGAGCAAACGGCTACTGGTAAAGACTTGTCAAATCCGTTTATGGTTGATAGTTTACCAAAAACTATATGGTTATCAACTCACCATATTCTTTATGATTAAGAGTTGGCTAGTCCATAGCAAACAACTCATGGTAAAGACATATCAAATCCGTTGATAGCTGGTAGTTTGCTAAAAACTATGATAAGAGCAGTCTTGTTATCACATGATTTTATTTACCACTGCTCTTTGAAATTTTTGTGAAAAATTACCACTGCTAGTTCACAGTTTCCACTGACAGTGTTATTTTACCACTGTTGTTCTAGCCGTTACAACTGATTGTTTCAGTAACTTATTTTTTACTAGCCGTTGAAAATAACCACTGATTGTCATATATATAGGGTTAAAATTTTAAGATAATTATCTTCTTTCCATATTGTGTTAAATTCTTTCTAAAGATAATTTTACTTGCGCAATACTTCTAAACCCTAACCCTATATATCTTTCTCTCTCAATTGGCTAGTTATTCTTTCAATTCTTACTGACATAATATCGTTTTTCATCAAAAGTTTCTATGGCACCTTTGAAATTTGCAGATGAGCACAACCTAGTGGCCTACCTACAAAAGTCTAACGAGAAGAGTGGCCCTGTTTTTCATCAGATTGTGGACTTTCTCCATACCACACATATAAGGTATGCTTTGCTTTTAAAACCCACAATCTATATCTCTCAAATCAAACAGTTTTGGACTTCTGCTAAGTCCATAACACTTGAGATTAGAGATACACATGAAACAGTGGATGCTCTAAGAGCCACTGTGGATGGGGTAATTATTGATGTTACTGAGGCATCCTTGAGGAGAGTACTCCAATTGGATGATCTCGATGGTCTCATCACATTACCTATGCCTGAAATTCATGATACTTTATCATCCATAGGGTATGATACCACTGACAAAAAGGCTACTTTCAAAAAGAGTGGTTTTTGTCCCCAATGGAGATTTTTGATTCATACTATGTTGCATTGTCTCAGTCCTAAGAAAACATCTTATGAGCAATTTAGTTCAACCATGGCTTATCCTTTGGTTTGTCTAGTCACTGATAAGATTTTTAACTAGTCAAATTATATTTTTACAAGTATGACAGGCAATGTACAGAGTAAAACAAAATTTTTAATATATCCAAGGTTTGTGCAAGCAGTGCTAAATGAGTTTCAACTGCAACCCCATACTAATGTTTATCAAATCAGTTGCCTAAAGCCTAAAGTTTTTCAAAATTTGAACAAAGATGGCAATTTGATTTTTACACCTCTCCTTCCTCAAATGCTTGCTAAGATTACAACTGAACAAAACACACCCATAATTAATGTTCCAAACATTGATTATACTCCACCAGTTTCAAACACCTATGAGAGAAGGTCTAAACAGCCAACTCCTCTCATGACAACACATCAAGTTTCTGAACCTTTTGGTCTAGGAACAAGCAGTGGTGGTTCTAGACTTCAACCTAGCCCAACTAGGGAGGAATCTGAGCCTTTGCCCCATGATTCACCTCTCCCACTAGGTAAAACTGTTGGAAGTGATGAGGGCAGTGAGCAACAAGTAGAATTGATGGTTTTGTGTACAAAGTTAGCCAAGCAGGTTGAATCTCTACAGAAGGATATGGCACATGTCAAGAAGCAGCATGCCAAGGATGTTAAACACTTACAAGAAGAGATTCAGACCTTGAAGACAGAGTTGCAGGGGTTGAAAAAGCACAAGAAGACTGCAAAGTTGGTGATTTCATCTTCATCCTCACCTACTGATGGTGATTCAGCTGGTTTTGATCATGATTTGGGAAATTCTCCCAAACAGGGGAGGAAAACAGGTACTGACACTCAGGGGAGGAAAATTGTTTTTGAAGATAAAGGAGATACTAGTAAAGGAGCAAAGGAAGCTAATACTCAAGAAGAGCAACTTGATGATCAAGACATGTTCTGTACTGCAACTGATTTTACCACTGATTCCATTCCCACTGCAGAGCCAACTATTGCCACTGCAAGTGAAGAATTTGATAAACTGAAGAAAGTCAAAGGTAAAGCAGTTATGGAAAATGTAGAGCAAACTGGAAGAAAGATTTCAAAGAAGCGACAAGCACAGATTGCTCTTGATAGTGAAATTGCTAAAATAATTACTGAAGATCAAGTTGCTGAAAAGAAAAAGCTTGAAGAAATGGAAGTTGCAACCTTTTTGGAGACTAAAAGATTGGATAGAATGGAAGAAGATCCACTTTTCAATGTTCAACCTACAATACTTAAAGAGAAGACTCCAGAGTTTAGCTATGTTCCTTCTGAAGAAGATATTGAGTTCTTGATTGCTAATAATCAAATCATCAAGAAAAGGGCAATTGACCTGGTAGCTGATGCATCCTTAACTGAAGAACAAAGAACTGCTCAGTTGAAGGATTTCATTCAAATGAAGAACAATCAAGCACTTGAAGATGTGATCAATTCAGTCAAAAAGGGTCAAAAGAAATCAAGACAACCTACCAAGGCACAAATTCTTTCATATATGAAGACTTATTGTTGTCATGTTGGTGGTTGGAAGAAGCATCAATTCAAAGGAATGCCTGATGATCAAGTTGAAAAGGCTTACTACAGAGTTCAAAAACAAGATAAAGATTTTACTCCAATGGGCTCTAAAGAGGAAGCAAGAAGGTTTCCTGGATTGAAGAGAAAGGCCAAAGAAAGTGATTCTCAGACTGTAAAGAAGACTAAGGTTTCGGAAGAACAAGAAATTCCTACTGAGAAATTCACTGAAGAACAACTAACTGGAATGATTGTGATTGAAGAAGAAGATTTTTATCCAGAACCACTGCAAGTTCGACATCCTATCATTGATTGGGAAGTTTACACTGCTAGCAATTTTGCTCCAACATGGAAGATCACAAGGCTAGGTGGTGAAACTTCATCATTCATTCAATTTGAAGATCTTATAAAAGCTTTTGACAGAGATGACCTTGATACACTATGGAGGTTAGTTCAAGAAAGGTTTAATGCTCAAGATCTCAAAGACATGAAGGAGATGCAGTTATGGGTTAATCTTAGAAGGCTCTATGAACCAAATGTTAATGATGATTTCTGGAAATTCTCATGCACATGCCCTGAAACTAAATGGTTTTACTATGATTCATGTGAAGTTCATCATGTCTCTACAGCAAATGGAGAAGATGCTTTCATGCTTGCTGAGAAAGAATATCCACTCAGAGCTGGAACTCTCACTGTGATGTTATGTACAACAATAAGAGTTCATGAAGACAATGAGAAGGTCAGAGCATTGTTACATAGGCTTCAAGATCAATGTTCCAGAGCCATACATAAGTTAACGAAGAAGTGAAGTGTTTGGTTGAATTCCCCAAATCATTGAAGATAATGCATATTGAAGAAACTTATTGATTTGCAAAGAAATCATAAGTTTAGGGGAGGATTGTTGGGAATAATCTGTTACCACGGATAGTTGTGGTTTACATTGCTCGGATTAACACTAGCAGTGGAAACGTATTACCACTGCTGGTACATTATTACCACTGCTATTAGATAATGTGTAGTTAAACGCATCTAGATAAGTATAGAATAGATCTTGTGTATATTCTATAATGTTAGCTTTATACTTATCTTGTAAAGGACTCCTTGTTGTATAAAAGGAGGTCCTAGGTCATTGTTTTAGGTACGTGTATAATTACCTACGTATTACTCACAAAGGCTTCAAGGTGTAACCCTAGTGATAAGCTAAGATCACTCGTATTATTTATTGATAAGGTTTTAAAAGGTACCTTTTTGAGGGGTCATTTAAGCCCTTATTCGATCACTTTTGTATCCGTTATTGCTTAATATCGTTCCTTTTCACTTTTTAGGTCTCTTGAAGGCAAAATGCTGGAATGATGCTTATTTGGACGAAAAGGCGCGAATATACGAAGAAAATGGCCAAAGTCAGAATCGAGACACCCAAAGCTGCTGAAACATAAGGCGACGGCGTCACTGCATATCTGCGACGCCGTCGGGAAGGCATTTTGCGACGGCTCAGAGGAAAAATTACATGTTTTCAAGGGACGACGTCAGGTTCTAAAGGAGTAGGCCGTCGTTACTCAGACGGCCTAGATGCAGCCAAGACGGCGTCAGAGCTGAAGGGGACGGCGTCACAGTCATAAGGTGACGCCGTCGAAAGGTTTACGTGGCCAAGACGAAACCCTAATGACGGCGACACGACGGCGTCACGAAACATAAGGTGACGCCGTCGCAGATGTAATCTTATATATAGAATCCGAATTTTTCAGTTTCTGGTGTGTAGTCTTTTGGAGTAAAAACCTAAAACCGAACCAAGGCTTTCTTGTGCAGTATTTTAGGGTTCTAAACCCTATTATACATCAAGCTAAGTATTTACTTCATTAATTTAATTATGTCTTTGATTATTTGTGTGTATGCTTGCATGTTCTCCATGTCCGGCTAATTTATTTGTGTGTTTGCTTAGGGAATATGAAACTTAATTATTGAATATTGATTGGTTGATACTTATCTTAGTTGACTAATGATCTAGAGTGCGCTAGATTATTCGTTGTGTACTTAATGCTTGAAATTTCTTTGTGAACTTTAGAATATAATTATCTAGGTAATTGTAGGATAAAGTATTCAAGGACAACCGTAGAGTAGGCGTCTATAAATCACTAGAGGATTTGTAAACAAGACCCTTTGGTAATTTCAAAGAGTTAGGGAAACAAGCACGCCCTATAGCCTTAGAATCACAACGCAACTAGGAATAAGGACGTGACAAATCAACCATCAATAGGAGATAATTAAGGAGTAGTAAAACCTAAGTAAACACATCTTTAAACTATCATACGAGTACACATCAAATTAGACATAGACTATCACAACCTTAGCTTAGATAATTAGATAACAGTAGAGTAATCGGTAGCAATACCAACCCCCCAAATCCAATACCCGAGATTCGTACCTTTTCAATTTCTAAAAAACATAAAAAGATAAAAAATAATCTTCCTCAACCTCAACCTTAGCGTAGTAACTTCTCACTAGCATTCCTATTCCCCTAGAGAACGATATCAATACCCGTGGCTTACCCTAATTACTACACTACAACGATTAGGTTCACTGCCTAGGGTGTTATAAAACTTGCTCGAAGAAAAGGAAGTTTCCTTGACCCCGAACGACGCGTGTAGCGTTATCATTTATCAATAATATTGGAGCTTAAGTTTTGTTTTTAATCTGTGTTTATCTACAATACATCATACAATCCATCTTCTAAGTATTACTAAGTAAATTCCGCGTGCTTAATAATATTATACAAAATATCATTGACACAAGGTGTGTGTCTAGATCCATCATAAGGCTCGAACAAGAATCTCGAAGAATCATGCATCCAATCAACCCTGATATCTTCAAGATACTAAGTATACGCACCCGTGATACCACACTTCAACCTCAAATAAATAATGATGAATTAACGTCGTAGTCACATCTTGCGGTTAAATGCCCAAAACTAGCCTTCGTTACTTGGTTTAAGTGAACTATGGTAATGGTTTTCTAGATCTTTTCAAAAAATTGTATCTCCGTGAAAAATGATTCATGTTGACGAAACGAACTCCAAAAGTAACATTCATCAATAAAAATACCACTTGTTACTTTTTTTTTAAACAAAAAAACGATTGGCAAATTTTAATTTTTTGATAACGTGTTTAAAAATTTTCATCCCATGAGATTTATTTCGTTTAGCCTATAAATCCTGTTAGTCTGACACAACCCATCACCAAAGTAATTTAACCCGAGCCCATTTATAAATCCAACCGGATCATTACTTCAGCCCATCACTAAAATGAAAAACCCGGTTAATATTAAGTTTAACCCTAATAATTGTTGAACTATAAAAAACCCCCACTTAATAATTATAACCCTAAAAAACTCTCAACCAAACCCTAATAACATATTCTCTCAAACATATACGCCTACCATCTCCATCTGTTCTCACCAAAACGCAGCTCGGACACCAAATCTCATCTAACCTTATCACAAAGAAACATCTTATCCCTCTCATAAAAATAGATCTAATCTTCTCTTAGACACATTCAATCAATAAAAAACCACACCTCGTTAAACCGTACGGTGAAGCTAAACACCAAACAAAGATGTTGAACTGTTCTTGGCATCAAGATACGTGAGTATCTCGGGTAAGATGTTCAGTTATAGGGTGAGTTCTTTAACCGACAAAAAAGAAATGGTATAACACCTTTGTTATATATCATTCTTTATTTTTCAGATATAAATTGAAGTTTAAGCTTCATAAACGATCTATGATGAGATATGTTCACAACCATACAATCTTTAAAGATTGGTACAAAACATGAACAAGCCTGAGATCTATTTATTTCATTTCCTTTTGTTGTTGACTTTTGACCTCGAATGGATGAGAACCGTAAATGGTTCTTGTTCATTCTTTGATCTATTCAAATATAAAGAAGTTGAGCAATAAAAAAAATAGATTAATGATGGTTAAACTGAGATCGTATCTGTTTTATTATTGTTATACTTTTCCGTTCCGATTCTTGGCAAAGGAGTTGTAGACTGTGATGGTGAGATGGGATTAGGATTTAGATATGGATTTGTTTTGATTTTGATTTATGATGTAACTAAGCTGAAGTCGAGAGTTTTTTTATTTTTTTTATTTTTTTTTTATTTGAGGTCAAGGTCAAACATTCGTATCTTCTTCTTCATTTCTGTGTAGCCGAAGTCTTATTCGTAAGAATGCTTGTTCGTAAAACCATTTGCATAAACAGTCCTTGTTCGTAAAGTATTGGATGTAAAACCATTCTTACTCGTAAAGAAAACCTTACTCGTAACATCTTATTCGTAAAACCCTTATTCGTAAAAGGCTTACGAGTAAAGATTACGAGTTACCTTACTCGTAAAACTGTTTGAAATTCGTAAACTTAGGGTTTTACGAATTTCTTTCCAAGAAATTCGTAAAAGGATCCCTAATTCGTAAGAAGATGGTTTTGACTTTCTTTGACCACTTTTCCGGTGACTTTTCCGACCAAAAGTTCCGTTGAGCATGAACAAACCCAGAAAACTGAATAAAGGCTTTACAGTTGGACTCATTGAACACAGATTTAGAACAGTTGACCACCAATACTTTGACTGTTTGGTACAAACAAAACGTATAATCTAAGTTTCACGAAATGGTCCAAACCAGTCACAAAAAGTTATAACGGTTTACATATATGAGAAATATTTGGACAAAAAGACACAAATAGTCATACATGATAAACTAAAACTGATAATTTAATAATAGACCACGTTTTTAAAAACTGTTATAACAAGAGGATATGATAAAACTGTGAAAGAAATTAGTATAAACATATTTTAAAAAATTGATATTTTTGACAAGATAACACCACCAAAAATCAACCATAGTAATAAAAACCTTGCTCTTTATACCACTTTTAGGATCGTAATAAAGGTTGATATGGTGATTCGGGACATCGGGGAAGATGAAAGAACACCATCTTCATGTTAGAGAGAGAAAGTAAAGAGAGAAGGGAGAAACTAGGTGTTTATTATTAATGAAAAGGAAAATACACTAAAGAGTCTCACCCCTCCATGGAAGTATGGAGGGGTATATATAGGCCATCATACACAAAACTTTACAATAATGACAGTTTCAGTACTCGTGTATGAGGCTTACATGATAACTAATGTAAACCCGTAAATGTCGTTCCATTTACGTGTTAGGAGCGATCCCAACAAAAGCCATAGTCAAATAGTTGGGATCTCATTCATAAGATTTGAACACAACATGATGACATGGCAATGTATTCAGCCTTTGTAACAGCTGGTTTTTGTTTGTTTCATTTGTAACAAATTTAGATTTCTTTGTGACTTTAACAAACAAAGTACGAGCCAATTTGCAATCTCTCTGTTCTCCTGAGGAACCCACGGAACCAAAAGGTTCAACGGACAGAACCAAATTTTTGGTTCCGTCTGTTCTGTGGCTTCCTGGGGTGGTTGGAACTGTTTCTTTCTCTTCGGGTTGTTTCGTTAAACTACTTAAATCTCCTAATTTGTTTTATCATATGGTAATTTCTGGATTTTCATTATTTTATCTGCAAAAGAAATATTTTTATCAAACTTTTTAAATTTAGAATTTTTTTTTAATGAGCACATCATGTGCGAGTTTAAGTTTCTCAATTTCAAGCCCAAGTTCTTGACATGATATACATACCTTGTCTATGGCTTTACTCTTTTCTAAACATTTAGCTTTTTCTTTTAATTCATAAACTTCATTTTCTAAAAATTCCTTTTTAGTCTTTAAAAAATTGTTTTTGTTTATGATTTTCAAGCCAAGTTCACACAGTTTGTTATATTCTTTTTGTAATGTCATCATTAATAGAGGAATAAGATGAGTCATAATGTACCTCATTTGAGTCCTGAACCATGAGAGTAATTTCGTCATTCTTTGGCTCCTCGTCATCATCTTCACTGTCACTCCAAGCACCACTCACAAAGGCCCTTTGATTCTTGTTTTTAGGTGGCTTGGGGCAATCTCCTATAAGATGACTTGTGTCTCCACATCTAAAGCATTTTCTTTCGCCTTTTCCTTTCTTATCGCCACAATCTTTTCGAAAAGATTTCTTGTCTTCTCGAGGCTGTCTTACAAACTTTCCTCGTCTTCTAAGAACTTTTTGAAGTCTCTTACGGCCATGGCATACTCTTCATCTTCACTGTCTGAGCTAGATTCTCCTTCAGCACTTGACTATGGTTTTGCCTTTAAGGCAATGAACTTGACTTTTTCTTTCTTTCCTTTGACAATCTCTGAATCATTCACCATTATCATTTCATGAACTTTGAGGTTTCCAATTAGCTCGCCAAGTGACAACTTTGAGAGATCTTTGGATTCTTCAATAGCCGTCACTTTTGCTCTACATTTTGGATGAAGTGCTCTAAGGAATTTCCTAACAAAGTTCTTGCTACAAAAGGATTCATCAAGTGCTTTGAGAGAGGTAATGATAGCATTAAAATGAGCAAATGCACTATCAATGATTTCATCTTCAGGAATAGCAAATTGTTCATATTATTGAACAAGAAGATTAATTTTATTATTCCTGACTTGTGAATTTCCTTGATGAGTGATTATTAATGATTGCCAAATCTTCTTAGCGGTTTTGTACATAAAGACTTTTCAAATTGTTTTTTAGTTAGAGCGTTGTAAAGCATTGATAATGCTACACGCATCGTTCGGGGTCAAAGGAACTTCCTTTACGTCGAGCAAGTTTTTCAACACCCTAGGCAGTGAACCTAATCGTTGTAGTGTAGTATTAGGGTAAGCCACGGGAATTGATATCGTTCTCTAGGGGAATAGGAATGCTAGTGAGAAGTTACTACGCTAAGGTTGGGGTGGAGGAAGATTATTTTTTATCTTTTTATGTTTTTAGGAAATGGAAAGGTACGAATCTCGGGGTTTGGATTTGGGGGTTTTGGTATTTCTACCGATTACTCTACTTATCTAATTATCTAATCTAGTGGTGAGGGTAGTCTATGTCTAATTATTGTGTGCTCGTATGATGGTTTAAAGATGTGTTTACTTATGTCACAATTCTCAATTTCCGGTCATTTTCAAATTTTACTACTCATTCCCGGAGAAAATTTATATTTCATTAACGTATATTTTTCTTATTAAATAAACGATATCGCGTAATTAATTATTTTGAACAATTGATCCGATACTTCCAAAAATTATCCCGATATATTTTAATACTCATATTAAGATTATAAAAATAATATTATGAGTTTACCCAGTGTTTTAAATTTATTTTGTATATAAATTGTTATATGTATATAATTACGACGGTTTCCGTAAAAACTATACGATAATTGTTATTTCACTCAATTTTTGTAAGAAATGTATTTTTATAATTTTTATGACTTCAATATATTTTATTTTGTTCCGTTAAAATTTATTTCTAGCTAACGCTACCCTAAATACTTAATTATATACACAAAATTTCCAACTATACTTAAACCTTTATACAATTAATTATACAAAATATCCTAATCTTTGTTTTGTCCTACACTTGTCGACAAAGACCATGACTCAACATTTAGATACAAAAATCTTAACTAGTTTATAGAAGACTTGTCATGTAAAAACTTTAATACACATACATATCAAATATCCAAAGTGAAATAGATCAAAACACTCTCTTCCTCTCCTCTTGATAGAACCGGCTACACCAAGGGACCAAGAGAAATTCATCCAAAAATTTTCTAGACAAGTTATTTACACTCTAGTATCACTCTTGAGTAAGGTTTTGAGATAAAAACCTTGGGTGATTAGGAAATCCTTTGTTCATTTAACCTCATCAAATTATTAGTAAGCACTTCATACTCATCATCATCTTTCATTTTCATTCTATGTTCATTTTATCATGTTTGAGTAAAACATACAAGTTATACGATGTCTATACCACTTAAATTGTTTATAAGCACTATTAATTTATATTTGTTATCCTATAATTATTCCTTGAAATATATCACTTTTGGTGATGTCTAGGAACCCATGACACCCTAAGAAGGTGTATGGTAGGATTAGAGTAGCTTTGGAGTTGGTTTGAATTGGTTAGAATAGGTTTTGCGCGAGAAAAACTCATTTCGACAACTTATTTTAGAGGTCTGATCTTATTTTCAAAATCTGGAATTCTCGACAGTAGGTAAATATTTTTGGCCTAGATATTTGGAAAATATACTTTAAAACGAAAACGTGGCCGCTTGAACGGATTAAAACGGAGCTATAACGAAGGAGTTATGAATTTTTCAAGTTGACGACGAAAACTAATTGTTTCAGAAAATTCAGCATGCTGTCTCGACTTTTTACGAGTCAAAAATGAGTCTTAAGCGTTATAAATTGTGTCGACTTATCAAAAATATATTAGTATACTTTGATACGAAGCTAAGGACATATAAAACGTAGAAAACGGACTTGTAACGATTAAATTACACGTGTTTACATAAAGTTGCCGTAACTATATTATATAAGAAAAACTAATATATTTCTATTAGACACATACTACGGCAACTAAGGACCATGTTGAGGGTCGTTTTTAACATGGATGTAGTACTTTTTATAACGAGATGTCTTCTAGTATAAGTGAGTTCGCCTAGCCTATTTTCCAAAATGTCCAACCGTTCGTCAAGCGGAGTTGTAACGAATAAATTACGGTCACTTAAACTTTGCCGAAAACCACCCTTAAACCATATTTTGGACACAAGTACCATACTTAACCTATATTTTACTCTATGATCGAGACCTCTAGGATGAAAACTTAAATACTAAAACTTTGAGATAATGATACAAGCTTTCCAAAACCGTTGAGTTCGTTTCCTAACACTCGATGTGCACCATTTTGCGACTATCGTAGGAGGTTGTTTCAACGTAAATACTTGTAAAGTATTTTATAATACGACGGGATGTCATAAACATATATTTTGACGATAAACATTATTTCCAAAATGTACAAGTGGTATGGATATCATATGAGTTTGCATGCACGACATTGTTTCATGACTTATATTAGAGCATATCATTTATTTTAGGTCGCGGATAGTTTCCGAGCCTCATTTTCGTGCACTTCATTTTGTTAGCATATCAATCATACCAGGTGAGTTCATACCCCGCTTTTACTCATTTAAACTCTTATAAACTATTTGGGGCAAGATACATGCTTATTTATCAAAACATTTAAACTCTTTTGCCAAACAACATTACTTATACTTTAGACTTGGTGCGTGAAGTGACTAGACTTAAACAAACATCCCAATATTTATATGTTGGAAGGCCATTTATTTGGATACAGCCCAACGTGAGTCGTTGGAGGAACATCCCAACATTTATATGTTGGAAGGCCATTATACAGCCCAACGTGAGTCGTTGGAGGAACATCCCAACACGAGTTGTTGGAAGACCCTTGTGGTGACATTTATACTTTTAACTACCTTGATGCGCATAATCATGATTGTCATTCTATTTTGGGCAATGGGTTGTGAACACACAGGTTGCAAGTTTTGTATGGGCGGAACTTGGAATTGGGTGGATTTATAATGCCTTTGCTGTGTGAACATTTCTCAAAGTATTTCAGATCATTTTATTACAAACTTATGAACTCACCAACCTTTGTGTTGACACTTTTTAGCATGTTTATCTCAGGTCGTAAGGTGATAGCATTTCATGGAGCTTTTGGGTCACATGGCATACATTGGAGTCTTGTGCTTTTAACAATTACCATTCGACATGTTTTGTAAACCTTTATGTATTATCAAACTTTGGAATTTCTTGTTTTGTAAACTTTAACTTATTTAATCGAATGGTAGACTTTTCAAAACGTCTCATTATAGAGGTCGTTTTCTGTATCCATACTTTGTGCTATGACATCATACCCCAATGACACTATCGTTCCGCTGCGATATTTTGGGGGTGTGACAGATTAGTATCAGAGACTTGGTTATAGAGAACTAGGTTGCATTTTAGTCCCTAGACTATAACCGCTTTCACGTCGATCCTTTCTTTTCCTATCGCCTTACACACTTTTCGTGCGCTTATGTTTTCTGAAAAATTTCGTCTAGACCCACTTCATTGGATAACATGGTTTCCTTGTACCGATAGGGGAGTCCCAAAATCTAGTTGAGTCATCAGAGATATGGAGCTCAGTAATAAACACTTATCTAACTTGATCTCGTGACAGTTCTTGTTTGATGAGACACGAGATCGAGCTAAATAAGTGTTACTATATAGCTGTATAGATTTGATTATTTTGCCTGAGGATGGGAGTTCTCTTGAGGATACTTTGGGAACTATTAGCGACCAAACTTCATCATGACTTTAGCACCTAAAGGAATTTCCTATACACCAAGTGCGACTCTCCATAGATACCTACCCTAAATTTCTCCTCCACCGTTTAGAATCGGATGATAGAATGGCTACCTATTTCAGTAACATCAATCGCCGAGACATGTATGCTTGGTGGTATGTACACGTGTGAAATGAGGCAATTATAATTATGGTGGCCAACATAATTATAAATGCGTCACAACCCACGTGGAGATATGCGATCACACATACGTAGATCGGTGTGGGCACACCTTAGGAACCAATTTGTGGCGTGGTATTATGTTTGAGGACGTTAAGTATAGACATTGGGAATTCAACGGTTCTTTCCCTTGCAGAGATCATGGCACCAAAGAGGGTAACACGCAGCACTAGCCGAGGTGGTGCGTCGCAAAGGGGTGGAAGGACAGGTGAGCGTGGAGGTAGAGAAGGCGGTAGCGACATGGGTAACAATGACAACAACGCTGGCGGAAACCCTGATTTTGCCGCGATCATCGCTCAACAACTTCAAATCTTGCTTCCCACTATTGTCACACAAGTTGGAAACCATATGAATAACTCGGGAAACCACGGGAACGGGAACGGGAATGGCGACACCAACAATGTAGTTGGCAGTGGCAACAATAACAACACCACCACCACCAACAACAACAACAGAACTGGATGCACTTATAAGGAATTTTCAGCATGCAAACCTGTGGAGTTTGATGGTATAGGAGGTGCTTTGGCGTATACTCGATGGGTAGAGAAGACATAGTGAGTGATCGACATCAGCAATTGTGCCACACATCAGAGGGTGAAGTATGCTGCTTGCTTGCTATCAGGGAAGGCATTGACATGGTGGAACACACAGCTACAGGCTAGGGGCAGAGAAGCAACTATAGGTATGACATGGAACGAATTTAAGGCGTTATTGAAAGAGGAGTACTGCCCGGACAATGAAATGCAGAAACTGGAAGACGAACTTTATCACCACTCCATGATAGGAGCTGGTCACGCAGCCTACACAGACCGATTCCATGAATTAGCCAGACTAGTTCCTCATCTGGTCACCCCTGAATCCAAGAGAATCGATAGGTACATATATGGTCTTGTCCCCGAAATCCGTGGAACTGTGAAAACTACTGAGCCGTCTACAATACAAAGTGCAATATTGAGAGCAGGAACCCTAACAGATGAGATGGTCAGAAATGGGACTTTGAAGAGCAGTGACAAGAGGAAAGAATCGAGTGGATCGAGTAGACAGATGGATGTGGTAGCAGACAACAAGAGAGCAAGAGTTTTTGTGGCAACGGGTACTGAACAAAGAGAATATGCGGGTACACATCCCAAATGTGCTAAATGTGCTTATCATCACCCGAAGTCCAAGCCCTGCCGCTTATGTACAATTTGCAATCAGTCGAGCCATTTTTCAAACCAGTGTAGAGAGCGTGCAAGACCGATAACAACGGCTAACACGGGCAACATGAGAAATAACCAAAGGACTTGCTTCGAGTGCAACAGCCCGAATCACTACCGGAATAATTGTCCTCAGTTGAATAAGCCACCGATGCAAGCTCATCTAGCTGTGGCAATTGAAGGAAATAATCCAAACCCTGTACTCAATCTCAGTCCACCCCGAGCTCGAGCATTCTATGTAGCAACCGAGGCAGCCCGCAATGCGTAACTGGTACGTTTTCCCTAGACCATTAAGTGATCCACCGTATTATTCAGATTCAGTGAGCCTCATTAGATAAGAAACCTAGACGCGTAAGTTTTGGCATAAGCACTTTGACCATACACCCTGATTTCGCGAAACCTAAGGGTAGACCTTTAAGTATCATCGATTGAATCACGAGGACGTGATTCCTCTGACATGGGAAGAATGTCACAATTCTCAATTTCTGTTCATTTTCAAATTTTACTACTCATTCCCGGAGAAAATTTATATTTCATTAACGTATATTTTTCTTATTAAATAAACGCTATCGCGTACTTAATTATTTTGAACAATTGATCCGATACTTCCAAAAATTATCCCGATATATTTTAATACTCATATTAAGATTATAAAAATAATATTATGAGTTTACCCAGTGTTTTAAATTTATTTTGTATATAAATTGTTATATGTATATAATTACGACGGTTTCCGTAAAAACTATACGATAATTGTTATTTCACTCAATTTTTGTAAGAAATGTATTTTTATAATTTTTATGACTTCAATATATTTTATTTTGTTCCGTTAAAATTTATTTCTAGCTAACGCTACCCTAAATACTTAATTATATACACAAAATTTCCAACTATACTTAAACCTTTATACAATTAATTATACAAAATATCCTAATCTTTGTTTTGTCCTACACTTGTCGACAAAGACCATGACTCAACATTTGGATACAAAAATCTTAACTAGTTTATAGAAGACTTGTCATGTAAAAACTTTAATACACATACATATCAAATATCCAAAGTGAAATAGATCAAAACACTCTCTTCCTCTCCTCTTGCTAGAACCGGCTACACCAAGGGACCAAGAGAAATTCATCCAAAAATTTTCTAGACAAGTTATTTACACTCTAGTATCACTCTTGAGTAAGGTTTTGAGATAAAATCCTTGGGTGATTAGGAAATCCTTTGTTCATTTAACCTCATCGAATTATTAGTAAGCACTTCATACTCATCATCATCTTTCATTTTCATTCTATGTTCATTTTATCATGTTTGAGTAAAACATACAAGTTATACGATGTCTATACCACTTAAATTGTTTATAAGCACTATTAATTTATATTTGTTATCCTATAATTATTCCTTGAAATATACCACTTTTGGTGATGTCTAGGAACCCATGACACCCTAAGAAGGTGTATGGTAGGATTAGAGTAGCTTTGGAGTTGGTTTGAATTGGTTAGAATAGGTTTTGCGCGAGAAAAACTCATTTCGACAACTTATTTTAGAGGTCTGATCTTATTTTCAAAATCTGGAATTCTCGACAGTAGGTAAATATTTTTGGCCTAGATATTTGGAAAATATACTTTAAAACGAAAACGTGGCCGCTTGAACGGATTAAAACGGAGCTATAACGAAGGAGTTATGAATTTTTCAAGTTGACGACGAAAACTAATTGTTTCAGAAAATTCAGCATGCTGTCTCGACTTTTTACGAGTCAAAAATGAGTCTTAAGCGTTATAAATTGTGTCGACTTATCAAAAATATATTAGTATACTTTGATACGAAGCTAAGGACATATAAAATGTAGAAAACGGACTTGTAACGATTAAATTACACGTGTTTACATAAAGTTGCCGTAACTATATTATATAAGAAAAACTAATATATTTCTATTAGACACATACTACGGCAACTAAGGACCATGTTGAGGGTCGTTTTTAACATGGATGTAGTACTTTTTATAACGAGATGTCTTCTAGTATAAGTGAGTTCGCCTAGCCTATTTTCCAAAATGTCCAACCGTTCGTCAAGCGGAGTTGTAACGAATAAATTACGGTCACTTAAACTTTGCCGAAAACCACCCTTAAACCATATTTTGGACACAAGTACCATACTTAACCTATATTTTACTCTATGATCGAGACCTCTAGGATGAAAACTTAAATACTAAAACTTTGAGATAATGATACAAGCTTTCCAAAACCGTTGAGTTCGTTTCCTAACACTCGATGTGCACCATTTTGCGACTATCGTAGGAGGTTGTTTCAACGTAAATACTTGTAAAGTATTTTATAATACGACGGGATGTCATAAACATATATTTTGACGATAAACATTATTTCCAAAATGTACAAGTGGTATGGATATCATATGAGTTTGCATGCACGACATTGTTTCATGACTTATATTAGAGCATATCATTTATTTTAGGTCGCGGATAGTTTCCGAGCCTCATTTTCGTGCACTTCATTTTGTTAGCATATCAATCATACCAGGTGAGTTCATACCCCGCTTTTACTCGTTTAAATTCTTATAAACTATTTGGGGCAAGATACATGCTTATTTATCAAAACACTTAAACTCTTTTGCCAAACAACATTACTTATACTTTAGACTTGGTGCGTGAAGTGACTAGACTTAAACAAACATCCCAATATTTATATGTTGGAAGGCCATTTATTTGGATACAGCCCAACGTGAGTCGTTGGAGGAACATCCCAACATTTATATGTTGGAAGGCCATTTATATGGATACAGCCCAACGTGAGTCGTTGGAGGAACATCCCAACACGAGTTGTTGGAAGACCCTTGTGGTGACATTTATACTTTTAACTACCTTGATGCGCATAATCATGATTGTCATTCTATTTTGGGCAATGGGTTGTGAACACACAGGTTGCAAGTTTTGTATGGGCGGAACTTGGAACTGGGTGGATTTACAATGCCTTTGCTGTGTGAACATTTCTCAAAGTATTTCAGATCATTTTATTACAAACTTATGAACTCACCAACCTTTGTGTTGACACTTTTTAGCATGTTTATCTCAGGTCGTAAGGTGATAGCATTTCATGGAGCTTTTGGGTCACACGGCATACATTGGAGTCTTGTGCTTTTAACAATTACCATTCGACATGTTTTGTAAACCTTTATGTATTATCAAACTTTGGAATTTCTTGTTTTGTAAACTTTAACTTATTTAATCGAATGGTAGACTTTTCAAAACGTCTCATTATAGAGTTCGTTTTCTGTATCCATACTTTGTGCTATGACGTCATACCCCAATGACACTATCGTTCCGCTGCGATATTTTGGGGGTGTGACAACTTAGGTTTTATTACTCCTTAATTATCTTCTATTGATGGTTGAATTGTCACGTCCTTATTCTTAATTGCGTTGTGTGTCTAAGGTCGTAGGGTATGCGTTTATCCCTAACTCTTTGAAACTACCAAAGGTTATCGCCTACAAAGTCTCTAGGATTTATAAACTTTAACTCTAAGGTACTCTTCGGATGGTTTAGCCTACAACAACTCTAGGTGTTATAAACTAAGGTTCACAAAGATTAATCAAGCATTAACTACACAATGGATGACCTATCGGATTACTAGATCATTAACAATTAAGATAAGAGACAACCAATCAATATTCAATAATTAAGTTTCATATTCCCTAAGCAAACACACAAGTAAATTAGCTGGACATGGGGAACATGCAAGCATACACACAAGTAATTGAAGACATAATTGAATTAATGAAGTAAAACACTTATCTTGATGTAAGATAGGGTTTGGAACCCTCAAATATTGTACAAGATAACCTTGGTTCGGTTTAGGTTTTTACTCCAAAGGACTACACACTGAAAACTAAAAAATTTGGATTCTATATATAAGATTGCATATGCGACGGCTTCACCCTTTGATTTGTGACGCCGTCTGGTCGCCGTCATTAGGGTTTCGTCTTGGCCACGTTAGTCTTGCGACGGCGTCACCTTATGCTTGTGACGCCGTCCCCTTCAGTCTCTGACGTCGTCTGGTTCAAATCTAGGCCGTCTGAGTTGCGACGACCTACTCTTTTAAAGCCTGACACCGTCATTTATAAATAAGCAATTTGGCTACTGAGCCGTTACAAAAGTGATGCGACGGCGTCGCAGATAACACCTGATGCCGTCCCCTTCAGTTCCAGCAGTCTGAGTGTCTCGATTCTTGACTTTGGCCATTTTCTTTGTATATTCGCGCCTTTTCGTCCGAATAAGTTTCATTCCAGCATTTTGCCTTCAAGATACCTAAAAAGTGAAAAGGAACGATATTAAGTAATAACGGATACAAAAGTGATCAAATAAGGGCTTAAATGACCCCTCAAAAAGGTACATTTTAAAACCTTATCAAATATCCCTACACTTGGTATTTGCTTGTCATCAAGCAAATGTGCTTTTAGCCAATTAATTTATAAGTTACGGGTCATGAAGCATTGGTTTAGAACAATCCACAACACATATAAGCCCCGTAAAAGTCATAACAAGCACGGAAATTACATACTAGCACCTCACATGGGGTGTTTGGATACTCACATCTCTCGGGTGTATATGAAATATAACAAGTTGGAAATGGAAGATAAACACTCATTAACCGGTCCTAGTACATAGATTACCATAGGCTTGAGACTAGATCAAACCTCCATCGCTTTGGCGTAAGCACCTAGGAAAGACAATCAAAGAGGTCTTTTAAAGGGTTGTAATGTTAGGCTTACGGTAGGTAAACAAAGGGTTTGGTGGGATAGGCTATTTAGTGGTGGCAAGTCAAAAATCTTTATGTTACAAGCATACGAAGAATGGCGTTGCTAAGCCAAGACTCGACACTCTAGACTCTAGATAACTGAAACAAACAAACATAATTTAAAGATAGATGTAGGATGGTAGCCCGTATATATATATATATATATATATATATATATATATATATATATATATATATATATATATATATATATATATATATATATTATTTTTATTTTCAACACTTTTACTCTACCATCCTCTATGATAACATCAAAATGATAGAGATTTATAGGCACATCCCTACACTTGAGTTTTTATTACTCTAACACTAATTTGACCAGAATTGAAAAGATCAAAACACTTGGAGTATATTATTATGCAAATAAAGGGAATTTGAATTTAACGTTCCCTTCTCGTCATTTCATAAACTTTAACTTTTCCCATTAGTCCCAATCGTCCCAAAACTGTATACAAAGGATATGACTCGACTTATCAACTTATGTAAGCAACTAGATAATTGAACTAAGGGTTTTAGGGTGATAACAATAATGCACTAAAAGTGAGTGCATACAAGGTAGGCTAAGGCGATTTGGGTGTACATTTGGGGGTGGGGTGTAAACAATGCTCTTCATTGATATTTCGGAAAACCGAAACATCACGAGAACCGCGAAACAGATAGGCTCTGAGGGGTTAACTAGGGGTATCGTGTACTAAAGATGAGTACAACGCAAAGGTGTGGGGGAATTACTCAACCGATGTGGAAGAAGTAATTATATTACGGGTATCAAACAAGGGTTATCCTAATGCCTCTTATCATTTAGTTATTCCTAACTACACAAGTGTAGTCTTACTAGTGATCTCGGAATGCATCACAAAACAAGTTCTAGAATCTATTATACTACCGGTTCACACTCTAAGCATTAAAGATGAATGCTTTAATTCCTACTAATCTAAGGGTGATCCTCACATTTTGGGTGGAATTTAAGTGGTAAAGGGTTTTTTTTTTGTGCTAGTCATATAACTTCCTATCCATGAGACGCTTTTGTTAAGACTAATGGCCCACTCCTATATGTCATGAAAAAATTTAAATTTGGTGCCAAAATTACCCTAACCGACATTTTCTCATGGTTTATTACACAAATGCAATTGGACAAAGCAAATAATCAAGGATAAGCATAGTTTCAAAGTTCCCGTTTTATTTTCTCTCCCTACACTTAAACTGAACATTGTCCCCAATGTTCCCCGAAAGTATCAAAGTTATGATAATGGAAGATAATAAAAGATGAAAGAAACTAGTACTCCCCTGATTATCTTATGTATCTTCTTCTTGATAAATTAAACCTGCACACTTGAAGAAGAAGAACGTTTGCGTGAAAAGCTCCTTCTTATCTTATGTATCTTCTTCTTGATAAATTAAACATGCACACTTGAAGAAAACAAACGAAACCTTCGCGTAAAATCGGCGGTAATAATATATATAAGACTCTACTAAAGTAGGATATAATGCTTGTGGAATGGATGTTTACAGAATTTCTGGAAAATTAAGACCTGGAAAATTCCAAAAAATTATAAGTAGCTCAGAAAACGAGAAAAAGTAATCAGTTGTTTTTGCTCCTTCCTGACGCCGTCAGGTTATCCTGACAAAAACTGGTCTGCGATTTTCTGGAAAATTTAAATCTTTAGAATCTGGAAATATTTTCCTGCAAAACATCCATTATGACTCGATACAAGCATTTGACTCGAACAAACACACATGTATATCTTTTAATTAATTGAAATTCTCATGTTTACGTTTCTTTTGAAAACGTGTGTAATCCTCCCTACACTTATCCTTTATGTAAAATACCTTTATATGTAATTAAGACGAGGTTAAAAACAAAATAAAGCATTTTTACAAATTTAAACATGAGAATAAACAATCAGTAAAAGATATATGACACAAACAAGCAAAAAATTAAGCATGGGTTGCCTCTCACGAAGCGCTTTTCTTTATTTATGAGTCTTGTAGCTAGACTCGTAGTCGTGCCCTTACGTACCGATATAAGTAAGCCTATCCTTAACAATGTCATAAGGATCAAACTTATCATTTAAGTTCCTAGTAGTACGTTTGGTTCGATATGCCTTTTCAAACTTCTCTCCATCGGGATCATAGATTGTTATCCTAATGTGCCACTCTTCATTACCATCACTAGGCGGTCCATCCAAATCCCATTTATGTTTAGGCTTATCGCTCTCAACTTTCCACTTATTCATGACAAGGTTGACGGGTAAACTTCCTAGGAACTCGGTCATCTTCCTAAATACTAAGGCGTCCTTGAACGGGTTCACTTCCATGTCCCTAGCCATTTCTTTTTCATGGAAAGTTGCTTTACTAGCAAAGGTTTCATCTAGGTAGAAAGGTCGTTGGGGACCTATGAAGTTCTTATCTAACCAAGGTCCATATCTAGATGGCGTTCTATCCAACCTAATCTCATGTGGGATTTCCTCTTCTTTGTAGTACGTATGCTTTTTGACATCGTAAATTGACCTATCACTCCCCTCTCCTACCACTATTTTGGACATCATACAATCAATGATGGCACTAGCGGTGGCTAAGAATCCTCTTCCTACTAGCAATTGGCATGTCGGGTCCTTATTCATGTCTAGCACATGAAAGTCGGCCAAAAGAGTCAATTCTCCTACGTGTACTACCATGTCTTTTATTATCCCTACCGGATATGCAACACTACCATCCGCTAGACCTAAGATGGTTTCCGTTGGTTCTATCTTACCTAAGTTAAGGCTTCTATGGAGGGACAACGGAACAAGATTGATGCATGATCCTAAGTCGGCTAGAGCATCGAGAGGTTTGGAAGTTCCAAGCCTACACGGAAGAGTAAATAGCCCGGGATCATCTAACTTCTTAGGTAGATTATTTCGCACAAAAGCGGACCCATGTTTTCCAAGTTTAAGTTCTAACTCATATTTTTCTTTTAAAGCATTATAATAAGGTGCATGAGCTAAGACTTCAAGAACCGGTTTTTCTTGATGGAGTTCCTTGTACTCCTCCTCTAGATTAGGTTTGGGTTCTTGGTTGACGGGTTTCTCAAGAGTGGGTTCTACCAATGGTGCGGGGCCTTGGTACCTCATTTTGGATTGCTTGGAACCCTTGTTGGTAGCATTTACCGAGTGAACCGTTGGGTGTGAGGGGCATGGACGTGCACTCTCCCATGGTGAACAAGAACATGAAGTCGATGAAATCGAACTCACTTTAGGGTTCTTTATAGTATCACTTGGGAGTGCTCCAATTTCCCAGTCATTAAAGGCTTTTAAGAGGGCATCAAGCTTGTTTGTCATCTCGCCTTGTCTTCGCTTAAAATCGGCTTCAAGCTTAGTCAATCGAGTTTCTTGAGATGACATGAATCTAGATGCAATTGCCTCAATATTAGTAGGGTTGCCGGTGCTTGGAGGATTGAACCTATTAGGTAGACTCGATGAGCTTTGGGGTGTGCTGGAGTTTTGGTTCCACTTAAGGTTAGGGTGATTTCTCCATGAGGAGTTGTAAGAGTTTCCTAAGTTGTTTTATTCGGGCTTGAAAGTGTACCACTTCTCCCCCGCTCCGTCGGTATGCGTGGAAGCGTAGTTCGCAAAAGCTTGTTCGGGGAGTCTTGTGCAATCACGAGTGTCATGGGGACCACTACATAACTCACAAGGTAGAGTGATTTTATTCACTTGATGTGAAGACTTAGGATTTTCGTAGGAGCTCATTAGGAATTTAACTTGATCTTCAAGTTCGAGCATCCTACGGTCGGAAGGTTGTGAGTCAATGGGAGGCAAGGAGATTGCCTTAACGGTTTTGGGCAACTCACGGGGGTCATTCCAACTTTCGTTGTCATAGAGAGCAAGGTCCTCTATTATACCCCATGATTCTTCCGCGGTGAGATCACTAAGTTTTCCACCGGCCGCTTGGTCAATGGATCGCTTGGTGGGGAAGTTGACATGATCATAGAAGAGTTGGACTTGGAGCCAAAGATCAATGCCGTGATGAGGGACTTTATGAAGAAAGTCCTTGAATCGAGTCCATGCTTCGTAGAGAGATTCACCTTGACGTTGTTGGAACATCAAGATATCATTCCTAAGCTTAGTGGTTCTCCCCGGTGGGAAAAATTGAGCAAGGAAGCGAGAGGTGAGATCATCCCAACTTGAGATGGAGCCGGCGGGAAGTCGCTCAAGCCAATTACTAGCTTGGTCCCGTAGAGAGAATTGGAAGAGACGCAGACGCGTGGTCTCCCGAGTAGTAGCATCAAGGTCGATGGAATCGACAATTTTAAGGAAATCCTTAAGATGCTGATTAGGATCTTCGGAACGAAGTCCATGGAATGCACATCCGTTTTGCACCAACCGGATGGTGTCGGATCGTAGGGCAGTAGTTTGGGCTTGGTCGGGAAGCTCAATGGTGTTCCTATAGCCTAGGTGGCTTGGTCTCGAGTATTCACCAAGAGTACGGCCTCTTGGCGGGTCATTTGGTGGTAGGTTGATGAATGGTGGTTGGTTATCAGCTTCCATGATGAAAAGTGATGGGGTTACGAACAAAGGTCACGAAGAAGGGGGGATAGACTACGAGGAAGCTAAAATTGAGAAAAATTTTACTTGATAGGAATCAAGCAAAGAAACCTAAACAAGGTGGACTCCTAACTAGATATTCTATTCCCCGGCAAAGGCGCCAAAAACTTGATAATGGTACACGCGTCGTTCGGGGTCAAAGGAATTTCCTTTTCGTCGAGCAAGTTTTTCAACACCCTAGGCAGTGAACCTAATCGTTGTAGTTTAGTATTAGGGTAAGCCACGGGAATTGATATTGTTCTCTAGGGGAATAGGAATGCTAGTGAGAAGTTACTACGCTAAGGTTGGGGTGGAGGAAGATTATTTTTTATCTTTTTATGTTTTTAGGAAATGGAAAGATACGAATCTCGGGGTTTGGATTTGGGGGTTTTGGTATTTCTACCGATTACTCTACTTATCTAATTATCTAATCTAGTGGTGAGGGTAGTCTATGTCTAATTATTGTGTGCTCGTATGATGGTTTAAAGATGTGTTTACTTAGGTTTTATTACTCCTTAATTATCTCCTATTGATGGTTGAATTGTCACGTCCTTATTCTTAATCGCGTTGTGTGTCTAAGGTCGTAGGCTATGCGTTTATCCCTAACTCTTTGAAACTACCAAAGGTTATCGCCTACAAAGTCTCTAGGATTTATAAACTTTAACTCTATGGTACTCTTCGGATGGTTTAGCCTACAACAACTCTAGGTGTTATAAACTAAGGTTCACAAAGATTAATCAAGCATTAACTACACAACAGATGACCTATCGCATTACTAGATCATTAACAATTAAGATAAGAGACAACCAATCAATATTCAATAATTAAGTTTCATATTCCCTAAGCAAACACACAAGTAAATTAGCCGGACATGGGGAACATGCAAGCATACACACAAGTAATTGAAGACATAATTGAATTAATGAAGTAAAACACTTATCTTGATGTAAGATAGGGTTTGGAACCCTAAAATACTGTACAAGACAGCCTTGGTTCGGTTTAGGTTTTTACTCCAAAAGACTACACACTGAAAACTAAAAAATTCGGATTCTATATATAAGATTACATATGCGACGGCGTCACCCTTTGATTTGTGACGCCGTCTGGTCGCCGTCATTAGGGTTTCGTCTTGGCCACGTTAGTCTTGCGACGGCTTCACCTTATGCTTGTGACGCCGTCCCCTTCAGTCTCTGACGTCGTCTGGATCAAATCTAGGTCGTGTGAGTTGCGACGACCTACTCTTTTAAAGCCTGACACCGTCACTTGTAAATAAGCAATTTGGCTACTGAGCCATCACAAAAGTGATGCTACGGCGTCGCAGATAACACCTGACGCCGTCCCCTTCAGTTCCAGCAGCCTGAGTGTCTCGGTTCTTGACTTTGGCCATTTTTTTCGTATATTCGCGCCTTTTCGTCCGAATAAGTGTCATTCCAGCATTTTGCCTTCAAGATACCTAAAAAGTGAAAAGGAACGATATTAAGTAATAACGGATACAAAAGTGATCAAATAAGGGCTTAAATGACCCCTCAAAAAGGTACATTTTAAAACCTTGTCAAGCATCATTTTTACTTCATAATTTTTTGCAATTAACTTTTTTTGCTCATCAGTATGACGAGTAAGTGAAGTATCCTCATCCCGACCACTTGTGATATCTTTAATAATAGCTTTGTGATCACCTTCTATAATTATATACCATAAATATATATCTTTTGATTTCACATATGTTTCAAAATGTCATTTCCAATAGATAAATCCATTTGGTTCAAATAGTGGTGGTCTTTGCATAGATTGCTCATCTTTAAAATTTTCAAAATCCATGGATCGTTTCAAGTTTTAAAATACAATGAGTTTTAAGAATCTTGAGTAACGTAGCTCTTGATGCCAATTGTGGAAAACAAGAAGGGGGGGTTGAATAGTTTTACCGTTTTTTTTTTTTTTTTTTTTTTTTTTTTATGTTTATGTGTAATCAACCAAAATAAAAACAAGTATAATGCAATAAAGGATAGAAACGATCAAACACAACATGAGGGTTTATAGTGTTTCGGTCTACTATGACTCTTTTTCCTTTGCCTACTCCACTCCCCGAGTCTCCAACTCGAGAGTATTCATCACTAATTAACAAGCTCCTTTATCCGGAGGAAAAAACCTTTACACGTCTCTTACACAATATTTCCGACACAAAGCTAGATGTCGAGTTCTTTTACAAGTGCATAACCACTCCCATCACACTACGTATTTGGAGGACTTAAATACTAACCGATCACTACAAAAAAATTATGATGGTTTGGTACAAACAATGATGTATGAACAATTACAATACACACTTGTGATGAACAAACAAGACTTGCAATACTTTGTTGAAGCTTATAAGTCTTCAATGATGCTTTGATCTTCTTGCTAATTAAGAAGCTCAGAAAGATGAATATGAATGAGTTAGATATAAGGAATGATTAGTAAGAGAGAATATACAATGTTTATGTATGTAAATGTGTGAAAAAAGCTAAGTTTGGCTTGCTATTTATAGTCAAAATGCCACAGCAAGCCACGTATCCGACGAAACCAAAAATTTGGTTCCGTCCTTGTACATTTTTGGTTCCGCCGATCCCTGACATGGGATCTTCCAAAATCTTGAAAATCTAGTTCATATCTTTCCAAAATATTCTCTATGATCCTAATAGATTTGATATCTCATATAATCTAAGAGTAGGATGATCCATGTAATGATGTAAAAATGCATTTTCATTTTGATTAAAAATTTTAACAAAGTAAACTTGTAAAATGTAAATAGTAGCTAGCTAAGTGATGTTAATTAAGAAGTAATTAGTTAGTTTGTGAGTTACAAAAAATGTTTGGTTACTTATGTTATCATAAGACACATTTGTATCATTAGTAAAACATGCTTATTTTACTTTGACACCTAATGTGACATTTTGTTTAATATGACTTGAAAACTACTTATGTACAAACCATTTGTAACTTATATTAAAATATATTTGTTTTTAAGGAAAAACTTTGTAGCTATATATAAAAGACTTGACAAAATTTATATTTTGCTAAAACAAAGTTTATCATTGTCGTTAACAAAATATAGCAAATATCGTTAAATATAAATAACGTTTTTAGACGATATTTGTATTAACACATTATATGCATCTTAATGTATGTTATATCTCAATATTAGATGCATATACATATATCAGATACATTTCATCCAATAAGGTTCATCCTATGTATTTTTCGTCCTCCACCATCATATGTGGTTTTAGTGCTACTTTGCATTTTTTTCACTTCAAAATGATAGGAGATGCAACTAAATGAATAGAGATGCATCTAATTTAAGACAACGCATCTCAAATGTGTGGTTAAAGTTTAGGGGTGTTCACAAGTCGGGTAATACCTACAGGAACCAAAAACCAAAACCGAACCGAACCAACCGAATTTCCCCATACCGAACCGAACTGAGTTAAATATTTGGTTTTCGGTTTTGATATGGTTTTGAGAAAATAAAAACCGAACCTAACCAAAACCCTAATTCATATAAGTATATTTATATTTTATATATTTATATAAAAAAATCATTAAAACTCTTTTCTTGTATTAATATATTATTTTTTGGTCCCACTATTGGCACGCTTTTGTGCCCCTTGTGTAATACTCAACCGGATTCTCATGATCATCTTTTCTTTGAGTGTTTGTATTCTTTTCAGGTTTGGGATTCGTTGAAGGTGTTTGCTGGTCTTACGGATATTCCTTCTTCTTTAGAGAATGTGGTTCATCATTTGACTCCTATGGCTTCATCTCGTTCTGTTAGGAGTGTTGTTGCTAAGCTTTTACTTGCGGCTACGTCTTATTTCATTTGGCAAGAAAGAAACAATAGAATTTTCAAGCAGCAACGTCGGTCTGAAAGTCAAGTTATTGATGTGATTAAAGCAACGGTGCGTTTGAAGCTTCTTACATGTAGATTCAAGAGGAGAGCAAATGTGCTTAGCTTTTTGCGTGTGTGGCGTGTGCCTTCATCTCTTATGCATTCTTGATGGCTTGTTCTATTCTTGATGCTGGTTTCGTTTCTTGGGAGCGTGAGGCTGGTCTTATGCCTCTGGTTGATGCCCTGGGTGGTTGTTGGGATTCGTTGGAGATTCGGGTGAGTGTTGTACTCTTTTTCCCTTCTCCAAGGTTTTCCCAATGGGTTTTTACTTGGAAAGGGTTTTTAAGGAGGCAGGCTCACTTGATTCATCATTCTCCTTCGAAGAGTTGGGCGGATTTGTGTGGTGATTCGTGTGTCATTAGGTGGTTATTTCCAGTAGGAGTTTTGGTATGTGTATGTAGTGTTAGTTTAAACGCTTAGTGGTCTGTCACAAGTGTTTAGTTGGATGTTCAAGCGATGCTTGAGGTTAATGTGGTACTTCAGCCACATTCCATTGTACTTAAACGATTTTTTGGTGTAATATAATTTACCGGGTGGAATACCCTTTACCCAAAAAAAATATTATTTTTTGGTGCTAAAAAACTATATAATTAAATGAAAAATATATAAATTATGTAATTCGGGTTATTCGGGTCAACTGAAAACCGAATCTAATTCAATTCCCATTTCCCAATATACGTACGCCATGGCTTACATAAAGATGTTCCCGACAGTTTGTTTTTCCACTAGATCTCAGTCAAATTAAAGTTCAATAATCGACCATAGTTCATGCGAAATTTCACTAAAGTAAAAGTCGCAATAAACTTAACACTGGCTAAGAGCATCTCTAATGCATAAACTAGCAATAATTTTTCATTATTTTAAAAAGTCTTTTTAAAAGTGTTTTTTGGCATTGCATTAAACCTTTTTAAAAAGACTAGATAAACTTCAAGCCTTTCCTCAAAGTCTTATACATTAAATGTGATATGCGTTAAATGCAAAAAGTTATTAAAGACTTTGTTCATTGTGGATTCTCTAAGAATATCTTTACCTCTGTTGTAAAAATCCACCCAGGCGGCTGATTAATCCCACATAATCGCTGGTTTGGTCAAAGATCACTTAAAAATCGGTAAACAAACCGATTAATCGAACAAAAGCGATCTAATCGGATTAATTGGACAAAATCGCTTAAAAACCGGTCAACAAAATAGCTTAAAAATCAGAAAAAAAATAGCTTAAAAATCGGTAAAAAATCGATTAATCGGACAAATCGGTCAAAGATCGCTTAAACATGGTCAACAAACCGAGTAATATCTATATTTGACTTTAAACTTTGAAAAATTATGTATCTATTTATTCTAACTAGGCGAGTACCCGTGCCTAGCGGCATCGGTGCCTAGCGGCAGACAATTAACGATATGCGATATTGTGGTAAATGTTTCATATAACGTTCAAAATAGAATGTGAAAAGATCTCGATGAGACCCGATTCACCAATTTGTATCGGTTTTAACGGGTCCTCTCTAGTGTGTATATTTTGGTTGGATGTGATGCTCAGCACTATCATAGTGAAAGTTTTAATATTCCATTTTTTTCTCTAACATTTGACTTTTCACATTCAAGTTTTCAACATTTGACTGTTTTTACTTTTTAGATAGTAAAGATATATATAAAAAGTTATTGTTAACATTTCAGATAGTAAAGATAGTAAAGATATATATAAAAATTAAAACCTAGCGGCATCGGTTTCTAGCGACAAACAATTAACGATATGCGATATTGTGGTAAATGTTTCGTATAACGATATGTATCAAACGACATATAATAATATTTAATGAAACTAAAAATAAAACAATACATCAATTATAAAATATTAACTAACAACACACATTATTCGTCGCGTAAAACTTCTTGATACACAACATTTGAGGTATAGATTCCTTCTTGACGAAACTCTTTGACCGGTTTAACCAATACCTTTGTTGTTCTACGAGATATGCCTCTAGACAATGCCACATAAAGCTGGCCATGAGACAATGCCAAAGGATAGAAGTTATGGGTGTCGTCTTCTGCTTCATCAAAACTATAGTAAACCTTCTCTTCGCTAGGAAATCTGTCAATCAACATATCATTAATGTTGTCAACATGTTCATTTTTAGTGGATAAAATTGCTCTTGAAACTATATCAGTAGGTGAATGAGCTATGGTGGTGAAGGAAGGAAACACTTCATCGATCAATGCTTCCTTCGAGGCAGCATCTTCTGTGTATGGAATCGTCATGTCATCAGGTATGCGTACATAGTCTTCATCGAGTAATCGGTGGCTAAAGAAACACTTCATCGATCATAGCTGAGTACCCGCGCCTAGCGGCAGCGGTTTTTAGCCGAGTAACTTCCCTTACCGGCAACGGTTTTTAGCAGAGTATTTGTTCCTAGCGGTCGTGGTATCCATCTGAGCAGCTGCGCCTGACGGCAGCGGTATCTATTCTCGGCTAAATTTCGATGGCGAATAATTTTTTCTAACATATTTTTAAATATCTTGATGTGTCAATCTATTGTGGAATTTTTAGTCTTGTATGGCTTCTTATAGAATCATGTGGTTTGAGGTAACGGTAATGTATTCGAGTATAGCGGCGACGCCAAATAATTTTCATGTTGAATACATGCGCATTGATGCGTAATGTATAGTTTCTAATAAAATAATGTTATGTATAGTTTCAAAAGTTAATATACCAAACTTTCGACTAAAACCTTCTTAGAGTTTAAAGATTCTTAAATTTCAAACTTTTAAAATCAAAAACTTTGAAACAAAGTTCATATTTTAAAGAATATTGAAATTTCAAAAAATTTAGATTTCCGGAATTAAAAAAAGTTCACTAAAAGAAGTTAACAAAGTGGGCTCAGATTTTGTCGGCTGCAAAACAATCGGTTGCATTCAATAATACCATCCGTTTCTCATCGGATCATCATAGCCTTTTTGCCACTGTTGGCCAAACACACAACCCGTAATAGATTCCGACCAATCACAAAAATTCGTCTCCTTTTTAAATGTGTAGTTACGTGTATGCCATTCTTTTGTTATATATACAAACCACAATGACAAAAATTAAGTTGTTGTAGTTCGCAAATAAAGTTCTCTAATTTGTTTGGCACATTTGTATAGCGTATGTCTATTTGGTCTTGCATGTCACTTGTGTCTATTTATGTGTTATATGTCTCGTGTCCCACGTGTCTATTTGATTATCGGTTATCAAGTCCGAGTCTCATATTAGTAGTCGAGTTCTCCGATTGTTGGAGATATGTAATAACTGAGATTTATATAAACGTGAAACAAATTACGAAACGTCATACAAAGAAACATTTCAAACTCAATTATGTCTCGAAAATTAAGGAAGCATTTTGATACTTTTAACATTAGATACGAAGAGTTGAGATCAATATATAACTCATATTTGTCATAGAACAAATGAACCAATCATAACCCTCCATTTTTTTTATCTAAATTAATACAAAATCATTTTCCACCTTTTTTTTAAAACATCATATCTTACAAACGGTAAATCTTCAAAATATAAAAAATACACCATCGTGACGAGAATTAAATTATCTTTCTATAGATATGCACTTTTACATATTTTCGACAAACATTTTTTTTCAAAAATTCCGTCCGAAAAAATCATATATGATTTTTACGAATCATATATGATTTTAAAAAATCATGTATGATTCGATTTTTACGAATCATATATGATTTTTACAATCATATATGATTCTCAAAAATCATATGTGATTCGTAAAAATCGAATCATATATGATTTTCACAAATCATATATGATTTTTGTTGACCGAAATTTAAAAAAAAAAAATTTGTTAAAAATATATAGTAGTGCATATCTATAGAAAGATAATTTAATTCTCGTCACGATGGTATAATTTTTATCGCGTAACGATTAACGGTTTGCAAGATATTTAATTTTTTAAAAAATGGTGAAAGTTTATTATAATAAAAAAATGAATGACTATTATTGGTTGATTGGATCTATGGTAAATTTTGGTTCTATATTGAACTTTTGCCTAGATACGAATAGTCAAAAGATTCCGCCCGTCGACTGTCAAACTTTACTTTACGAATAGTCAAAAGATTCCGCCTGTCACTGTCAAACTTTCCTCGAGCCCATGAAAGTGTACATGAAAACTTATCTTTTCCATTTTTTTTCTAATTATCAATAAACATATCCCAAAAAAATAAAATTATACAATATAATCATGTAAAAAGTACTCTCGGGACATGTGGTGGAAAAAAGTAACATACAAATTTGCAAAGTAACACAATTTTTGTTATTTTAAAGCTAGCAAAAATACACAAGAAACTCATGTAAAAACCAATTTTATGTGATTGAATCTTTGAAAGGCCAAGTACTAAAATCATAACCATCATGTCCACGTTCAAAGCCATGTAAGTATCATAAGCCTCAAAAAATTGGGTCCAAAAGAGTTAAGTAAAAAACTTCAAATCTAACAAAATGAATAAAAGAGATGATACTAAAAAGATAACCACACATCTCCGGCAAAGGTGCTGCAACCGCGAATTCCGTAAAAGGAATCGACGGGGCGACTACAAAAAAAAATTCTTTAAAACTCAGAACTTTAAAACCAAATTCTACAGTACCTTTAAAACTCAAAAAACACCTTTAAAACCAAATCTTTAAAAAAAATTCTTTAAAACTAAGAACTTTAAAAAATTAAATTAAAAATAATAATAAAAAAAAGTACTATAAATCTGTAAAAGAATACTAAAAAAAACCTCAAACCTTATATGTGGCAGGTCTCGGTTCCAGGCTAGGCAACGCATATTTTGGTGGCGGTAGCGGCATAATCCGGAGGCGGTAGCAGCATATTCAGGCGGCGTTGCATATTCCGGCTATAGCTGCTAAAAAAATTAAAAAATGTTATAACCTATAAAAAGCATCGAAAACATAAACAAAATACAAAGATTTATAAAAATATTAGAACAAAGCATACCTTCAAATACAAATATTAACAATAACTTATAGAACATTTTCGGCAACACTAACATCGGAGAAGGCGGTTTTCTGGCGAGACAATGGCGTCAGCAGTGGTGGTGATTTTTTTCTGTTGAGACAAAATGACGCCATAAATTAATTAAGAGTCATAATAATCATAGATCTATTATAAAAAACAAAAAATACCTCGAAACTTCAAAAACCATTTTGGTGGGCGTTGGTCTCGGTTCTGTGGTGGTTGGGTTTCTGCTCCAAGCTTTGCCTAGGTGGTGGAGGGATTTTTGGCGGTGGTGGAGTTTTTATGGTGGAGGGAGTTGTGGTAGTGGGAGTAATGGTGTTGAGGATGGTAGTGGGAGTAATGGTGGTAGTATTAGCAGTTGTGGTGGCGGCGGAAGAATGAGATGAGGGGATTAGGGTTTCTATGAGAGAGATGAATATAGATTGTGTGTGTTTTTTTTTTATGTGAATGATAAATTGTATGATGCTTTTTATATCTCTCGGCTTCATTTTCATTGACCATTCAACACTTTTTCAATTTCAATTTTCAACTTTCAATTTTTCACATTTCCTCTTGAGTGTTTTTCCATTTTAGATAGTAGAGATAAACCTAAATAATTTACAAGCCAATGAAGCAAGCAATGCATTAAATTCGGTGATGTGTCTCGATTTTGATTGGGCGAATATTTAATGCTTACAATACATCATTATAAATGCTTCAATTCCTCTTTCTTAAAACATTCTTTATAACACTTCATCAAAACTATCACACATTCAATGCTGCTATTTTTGCTAATACATGTTTACATTAGGGATAAAAGAGATGTTTAACTCAGAGATTCTACTAAAAGCTATAAAATGTGTTTGATATTCAACATTATTTTATACACATTGTAATGGTTTCTAATTGTTAAACATGGTACAATATGATGTATTGTTTCTCCCTCAATTCATCAAGTGTATATTTTAAACACAGAAGCATACTAAAGGAGTAAACTTTTAGAATGAAATGCGTCATTTTGTTTTTAGGCATGTAGCATTTTAAAGGATTAGTCAATAGATCATACGAATCACATTTATGTTAAATGTCCATCTATATAGTCTTAGATTATACTTCAATTTTCATTCTCTAAGGTATCCAAGGTAACATTATAACTTTGTAGTTTAGTCGATTTACTAATAAAAGCTAAATTAAAACTTGTGGTGGCGTTCTAAATGCTTTAAATTTCAATGAGAATTAAATATGATGCTTATTTTTTGTTATTTCACTAACACTCTTCATTTTGAGCTGATAATCCACGTCCTTTGCAGCTGCTTTTGTAAGGATTATTGCGTTAAAGAAGTACAAGATGTTGAAACAAGTTACATTAGTATAGCGGGTTTCCGTTAATGCGCAAACATGCTTTTTCTGGAGGGGTTATTTTCTTTCAACGGCGTCTCTTAAGTGCGTGAGCACCTGATATCTTTGGTAAACCTGATTCTTATACTTCACTTGGTATCTATATTTTGTTTGGTCTATTATTTATTAAGTAAAAGAAGCGACATACATAATGCAAGCAAGCATAATTGGGTTGACCCAGTATGATAGCCCGATAAAGAAAATATAAGGACCTAATTTTAAACATTCAGAGTCAATGGGTCAGGTTCTCACAACCCGATAACATCTCAAGAACCAATTACACCCGACCCTATATACGTCATTCTCAAATTCATATTGATTTGGCCCTTTTGACTCCCCTACTTGCAAAAATGCACTTACATGTTTGCTATTTCTTTTCATTTAGATTATGACTGCTAATTCTTATAGAGTATATTTTAAGATCAAGCCACTTTGTACATTGGTTGTTGCATTAGTCATGCTTATTTCATGAAAGTGGAGTTGTGAGACAATAAACATGTTGTGTTATTATTTGTATGCATAGATCTAGGGTTTGCAATCCTAAACCCTAATTTTTTATAGGGGGCGTTTATTTTGGTACCCTAATTAGGGTTTTGTAAACTAAAGTTTTAATTGGATTAGAAACCCTAAGATGCATGCAACTTTATGTGTATATGCGTAACTCTGTTTTAATTGCATTAATTGTTAAGTGTAATTTTTTGTCCATGATAATTATCTGCATGTTTTATCATGGATATGCTTTTATTGTATGTCTTTCATGTTTTAAGTGATATACATTAAATTATGATAGATCTTAAATTGGGGAAGACCTCAATAATTATTAATTTAATCAATTATGTGCTATGTGGTATATATTTAGTTTTGACTTACGCAATCGATGAATCGATGCATGTGGTTCACCTTGTACATAGATAAAAACGGGTGGAAGTCTTAATTAAATATATGCATGTTGACAGATCTAGAATTGGTTATTAATAAGATTTATCAAAACCGTTTGCATGTGGCTATTTGATATGCATGACTTTTATTTGTTATGTATTCATTGTTTATTTGTTTATTTTTATAAATACTTGCTTGTTTGTGTTTTGTAACAAGGGTATTTTTACAAGAAAAATAAACTGACCTAAACAATGGTGAAACATGTATTTTTAAGAATAGTAATCATAATCGTTTAATTGATTGATGACTTTGGTACAAATGACTGAACGGCTCACCCATGAGAATGAACTAATAAAAGGGGTTTAAAGAAGTGCGCACAGACACACTGAATGGATGTCTAAGGTTGTGCTTTAGCGCGTACCTGGTCCTCTGCCCCCTGTAAGTTCGAGTGGAGCTACTTAGTAAGTCATTAAATGTGGAAGCTCATCTTAAGGGCGAATTCGTGTTGATTCCATGAGCCACTTCGGTGGTAATTATCCGAAACACTAAGTGTTTACACTTATGCAAAAGTACGGTATAATGGATGATAATTAACACTAAATTCCTTGATTGGTGAAACCAATACCTCAATTAAAGTTTGATGATGAAAAACTTAAACATTAAAACAAGATATAAATGTTTTAATAAAACCTATGTTACGAAGATGAATGCATGACATCTTTGTACATATTTGATTTTACATCAAAACTATTACCCTTTAATTTAAGTTATATGCCATCCAACGAAACGGAAACACCTAAGATTATTTTTTATTTGCGTGAGACCGTGACTTAGATCGTAATCAAAGGGTAAAATGTCCACGTGTCGTGAGAACGGGCATGGACGATTTTGCAGTTTCTTAAGTTGGACAACTTAATTGAGTTTTGTAGTGAGAACTGGCAACTCAAGGCATAAGATGGGATAAAACATGTTTACATGGCAATTGAAATTGGCTATATGTAAATCCCATAAATTTAGGAATTGCAATTGAAATTGGCAATTGAGCAAAAGCTCTACCACTTTGTATAAGGTTCATTACTAGCAGATCAACTGATGTGATGAGATTATGACAATTTGGATCCTAGTTTTTCAGTGAAAATTAAATGGTTATATGCTTATGAACCATGGGTAATTAATTTTCTTGAAAAAGGTTAATTATCGAAAATACTAAAATTGAATTTTGTAATTCTTTTGAATGTATAATTGCAACATTTAACCGTAAACAAAGTTTAGTCTTTGATCAGTAAATTGCTCCATTCTGCTTTCAAACAAATGTTTGATCGAGAATAATTTACTGAAAAGACAAACGAAGTCTCTTTTCCATGGGAGAAGCATTAGACTCAATCCTATTCCTTTTCATGAATGAGAAAGGTATAATAGGAACGTTTTGAATTGTCTAAATTCTAATATAACTCATAGCAATGAATTGCACATCTTATTTTCCATAAAGATTTCATTACCTTCAGTTGGTGAATGAATCCTTTTGTAACAAACATGAATGTTGGTTAACTGGAAAACATGTATATGAGTTACTAAATTAGAAGCTAGACTAATTACCGCGAAAATTGGTAAAAGGCAAACTAGCTTAATTTATCTAGTTGGTTTGTTTTAGCCTTTAAAGGTGCTACATACCAGTATGGGGATGGTAGACCTAGTAAGGAAGAAATTGCATACCCAATTTTTCGAGTTAATAACATTGATGGATAACCCATCATTCATAGTAGAATACACCTTTTAATACCTTAGTAATGATTACGTATGGTTCTTCAAAGGTGTAGGAAAGTAAAAAGCAAGCAAGTTGTTTTCACTGGTTATGAAACACTTATAATGTTGTCAAATTCAGTGGGAGCATTTGTGTTGCATTACTGAATAAGAAGTTGTTTTAATGATTTCTAATTCAGTGGGAGCTACAAGCCTTATTTCCTGTGTAGTAACCCAGATTATCTTCAAAGATAATTACTTTCCAATTGTAGGCACTTATGGTTTTCAAGGATTGTCATGTGCGTTTCCTTACTAATCAATATAGTCCTACATCTACTTGTTACATTTATGACACAAATCATATTAATCAAATAAACGAACGTGTATCGTGTTGTTTATCTGCTACATGATGTTGTTCCATGCACAAGTGGGAGAAATCTTATTGTGTGCAAGGTACAACACATATTAATATGATTTAAAAGGATTCTCTTGACTGTAAAGTAAGAGAATAACGTTCTAATAGGAAGTATACATTTAAATATGTATGATTGCCCTATTAAGAACATGTGTCAAGATGATAACAAAGACTACTTTATTTTCAAAATTTATGTCATTCAATATTTAAGAAACACTTGTAGTTACAATTTATGTTACGTGAGAACGTGAACTAGATTATAGCCCAAGGTATCCACGTGTCGTGAGAACGAGCATGGATGATTTTGCAGTTTCTTACGTTGAATTTTCATGGAATGACATAATTAAATGAAGTAATCTAATACTACTTTGAATTTAAGTATTCGTTGAATGACTTAAATATATGTAGTAAGTATTAACTTGAAATATTAATTGAAACCTGAGGTGGTGTTCATAATTACTTTAATTAAAAAATGTTTATGATTTTGTAAAGTCACAAACATGAAGTCTTTTAATACAAGACTTACAATATAAAGTAAGACGTTAACTTGCTATGTTTTAAGACATATGCATGAAGTCAATGAGGTGATCAATGACTTATAACGAATAGTGGGATTATAACTGATATGTCTTTTGACTTGGTCAAAAATACTTGTGTTATAATACATGCAATTGACTTGGTAATTCTATTGTACCATTAAGTTTTACTTTATTGGTAAATAGATGAGCCAATGAGTAGATGGTTATCTTAAATATTGTTAGATTATCTTACAATATTAATTCTAATGAAATACCATAGTTTTATGGTATGTTCAGTTAGAAGAATCAAAATCTATTGGCATGTTTGATTCAAGATAACTATAGTTTCTTCCAAAATGTTATCAAGGTTAGTAGATTGAGTATAGATTGAATATACTCAATAAGACTCCAACCTAGAAGATTAATAAGACACCATTTTTATGGAATGTGATGAATCACATTAAGTCTTATAAATGAAGTTCTAAATTTGTTAAACTACTTATAGAGTGAGTTGTAACAAACTAATGTTAGGAACTGTCAATGTTTTTTGTAATATCCCAAAAGAGAACAAGTATTATTGCTCTACATGATAAACTATTTAAAGGTAATCTTTAAATTGTTAAAGGCAAGTGGGAGTTTTGTTTAGATCTTGAAAGATTGAATTACAAAATACATAATCTTCTAAAATGCACTAGCAAATATCATGATGAGGCTAAACATGTAAATGATAGACCTCAAAATGATGGAATTGTCATTCATAGATCCGTAAGGATATCTCAGACATTTAATATGCTGAGGAATATGAGTTACAGGATCATGGTAAGCCTGTTAATCATAATGATAAATTTACCAAATGTTGAATTGTGGAAAATCAATCATACTATGAATGTTGAGATGCTGTCCATAAAGATAATCAACTTTAGATACTTGGTTTATCTTAATAAGTAAAATGATTTTCTTCAAAGGATGGAAACCCTAGTGGTTTAAATCTTTCTGTAGAAATCATATGGACAATATTGTACACATATTTAATGCATATCTAGTGATAATAATATTAATCATATTTAAGCAATTAACTATGATTGAATATTCTTTTCTAGATACATTAAATAAAAGTATAAAGATTATAATTGTCATACTTAGTTTCATTGATATGAAATTTTGACAATGAATATCAAAACTCTTTGTTGTGGAATTACTTTTGCGAGGACGATAAGTAATACAAAGTAGTTTTATGAATTCAAATAATCTTTGAATATGTACAAACTGCAAGAATCCATGAATGGATATATGCATGCATCTATGAGATGATTCTTATGTTTAATATTAAATCAATGTTTGATTTAATAAATTAAAATAAGATAGCTCATAAGTATTCCTGAAAGCTAGTGGGAGTATTATTTTCTTAAATCTTATATGTTGTATGGGCAACTACATTCCACCTAAATTAAGTTTTAATTGGGAATGAAACTTTGTTTGTAAGATTTGGAAATAAGACATACAACCTTGGAATATATGTTTATAAACATATGCGGTAAAATAAATGAGTCTAATAAAACATGATAAATACATATCTTTGACAAGATATAATATGAATGAGATCTTAAAGTTTAACTTGAAGATTCATCATGTACATCATGTTGTGTATAAGATTGTTGTGTCATGCTTGATTACAAGATGATTTGACAACATTGAAAGTTGTTAGTGTAATAAATATTTTAAAAGGAATATGTTTGGATTTAGAATCACATTCCACAGTCTGGAGATGCTCCTAGATTCTATGGATGGAAATATGGCAATTATTTCATAATTGTCATTGCCAACAAACTTGAGTTTGGTAGGCACCAACATTACACTATAACTGTTCGAAGTTTACGGATGTTTAAAGAGTATATTGTTGTACACAATGATGCTGGTATAATTGAGATGACACTCAATTCTAGTCATGGTATCCTTGATAATGACCATGTTGACTAGTTATGCTCAACTAAGAGCATAGTTGCATTATACATTAAAGAATGAAGAATACTTTAAAACTTTAAAAGTTTTGAAAGATGATTGTCATATAAAGGTGGTTCAGGTTATCACGCACCTTATGGAATGATATGACAATATCAAGATATGTGTAAACACATACAAGAAATTCACTTATTGAATTCTTGAAATAAGTATTCTCAAAATTCCTATAGATCAAAGTTAGTTGAAATTATGCCCTGTCAACAAGTATGATTATCATGACTTGTGGCAAAATTCATTAACTAGTATTATCATGCATTGATCTATTTAGTATTTGGATAAAGGATGTTAAACAATTATTATTTATAATGAATTAAAGTACGGTATACGTTTAATTTCATTTATAATATTGTGTCATGTATTTGCATGTTTAAATCCTTGAATAACTTAAGTTATTCTAAATAGTCCGTTGTCAATCAATAACATGGGAATGATATTGAATTAAGACAAATCTGAGTATTAGTTAGAATATACTTGAAAGTATATTGATGCGTAGCATGACTAATTTCAGATGATATTCAATGAATTGAGTATAGGACTTATCCCACCCACATGATGATACTTTATGGATCTTTGTCATTAAGTATATCATGGATATTTATCCTCTGACTTGAGATACAAGAGATATGTCATGGATGTAGTGCATTTTTGTGAAGCAATCTAACGCTACACGTAACTGGTAGTTATAAGGGTTGTTTTCAGAAGTGTTGCGAAATTTATGAATCCTGCTTGTAGTCAAAATGGGATTTGTTTCCTTCAAATTTATTTTGAAGTATAATACTACTGGGCCCCTCGTAGGGTTGTTAAGATGTTTGCATGGCCATGCCCAAGGTCTTCTGGAATATGTTCAGAAGAATTGGTAATCTTAATCAATCACATAAAGCGAGAAACAGAATAGTTAATTAAGAAATGAGTGAGATCCATATTCTTATTAACATGGTATTAGAAACAAAAGGATGAATATGATGATGAATCATCAAACTTGGTTTTTCTCCAGAAAACCATACACGAGTTGTACCGGGGGCATTGGCGTGTTGCTAGACGCTAACCAATGTCATTTCACGTTTTGTAAACATATCCAAGTGGGAGCTGTTGGAAAATGTATATATTTACAAGTACGTAAATGTCCGGATTCGAACTCGTGACCACGGGATTGCACACTTTACGTATGAGACTCGATGTTTAAATAATTAATATAAAATATTATGTTTAATTATTAAATTCACAATAAACGACTAAACGAGCGATAAGCACTTATCGAAAGTGACTATTGGTCGTTAAATGTCAACGGGATATGAAGAAAAGTAAACAAGCCAAGAGACGGTTTTAGGAACCTTCTTTTGGGCTTGTTTTTGGCCGAAACTATGGAATCCCACATCGGAAACCATAGTAAACATGACATCTACCATAAGGCTATAAATACATCCCCATGTATTCATCCTTTGGAACACTTGATTTCATTAGAAGGCCAAACTTCTTCTTTTCTTCCCTCTTATTCTTGGTCGACGAGTGAATCCCCATTGTAAGGGATTTACGAGTGACCTTGAGCATAACAAGGTGTTTGGTTATTCTATTGTGATCAAGAACTAGCATTCGCATCGAATCGCTAATAGTACGTGTGTACAAGAACGTGGTTGTAAGACATTATTCTTACACCAATAAGTACTTCTTTGTTTTGCTTTGCTCGAGGGTTGTTTTGCTTTGCTCGAGGGATTTGAGATTCGCAAGAGGTACGTTACGCATACTTTCAGTTAATTAATTTATTTGTTATGATCTTAAGTCTTCCGCTGTGTACTCTTGATGTCTTTATGTTTTATTGTATTTTATATATCATAAACTCAACAGGTAGATGTTTCAATCAAGGGTTGTTATACATGGCTAAGGTATTGTGCATAAGTTAGTAGTATTTTTTGGCTTATTTAAAAGGTTTATGGATGTTAAATCCTTTTTTGGAGTATGAAAAACTGAAAACTAATTAATTGGCCCCAAGAATAAAATTTGACTGAACCATGTCACTTATTTTTCCCAATCTTCCCCATTTGGTTTTTATAAATGTTTGAACTCGGAAAAATTAGAAGTAATATGTTTGACTTAAACTTTTCAGAAGGACATGTGCCATGAAGGCAGAAAGTTACAACACGCAAAGATTACGGTTTGCTCATGCACATGGGGTAAAGTTACACCCAGTTGAGATGATATGTACTATAACTTTTTGCAACTTAAGTTGAGTACTTTAGATAAAAAAAAAGTTGAGTACATGAGTTGTGACTATGGTAAGACTTTCATGATCGTTTTCTCGCATAGCACTCGCATAAGACTCGAAAAAATATAACAATTTCAGTGAATACCAAATAATGGTTTTATGTTTTTGGTTAAGTTGTACTCGATATGATCACCTAAAGTGTAGATCGGATAACCACAAGAGGCCAACATGTATGTTGCATTTGTACTACATAGATTTTGCTCTTTTTTCTTTAAAAGCTTAAAGAAAAAAACTAAATTAAATTATATTTAAGTTATAAATCATGCATAACTGCTATGTTTTTGGTTGGTTGATTTTCCAAGAGGTAACGGGGCACAGTAATGTCTAAATACTGGATAAAAGATGTCACCCATGTTATCGTTGAATCTGATTCAACTGGTGCAGAACACTAAAAGTTATCATTGCTATTTTGAATGGCAAATGGATTCTTACAACAGAATGTAAATTTTCTGATTTTAAAGCTCATTGTTTTGCGGTTGATCTTCCGGGTTTATTGAATATAAATGTTTTGTTTTCAGGGCCCAAAGTTTGCACTAAAGTTGTGTATTAGAAGTTTGTACAAGAACACTAAAAGATGAAGATTTGTTAAATAAGGCTAAATTGATGTTTTTGTGATATTACTCCTCTTGAGCTTTTAGTCTTTTAATATTGTGTACACTTTCTTTTAAAGCACATTAACTTTCATGATTTCATTAGCTTATGAAATATTATATTGCCTACACAAGTCATAGCTAAATGGTAGTTTAGTTACCATCAGGCATATCACAAATGAACAACTTTATAGCATTTTTTGATAGTTTTTTCTAAGTTGCCATCAGCGGCCTACATTATATGTTAATATACGATGAGCTGGATTGTAATCCAATTGAGTTACAGTTTGAATATGAAAATTAGTAACCACTTTAACCTCGGAACATAAAGGTATGTATGCGACAATAATGAACTCCGTCAAACTAGGAAGATGAGGTGCTTATTTTGTATACGGCTGCGGAGGTACAAGGAAGACCTTCCTATGGAAAACGCACCTGCTCGAATAAGAAGAAAGAGTGATATTGTGTTAAACGTTGCTTCCCGGGGTATTGCATCTTTGTTGATGTTGGGAGGTAGAACTGCGCACTCCATATTTCATATTTCTATAAGCATTCATGTAACCTCTATGTGCTCCATGAGTCCACAAAGTGATCTTGTTGCTTTGTTAAAGAAATGTAAGCTTGAATTTTGTTCAACAACAACATTTTAGTTTGACTTTTTGTTATTTTTCATATTTAGGTGTTCACGCAATGAACACGGATTAACTAAGTGTTTGATGTTGACCGCATACTTTTGCTCTGTAAGACTATTTACCAGCTAGAGATGATGATGCATGCACATTTATTTTCTTAATAGTCAAACACCAAGTTATTTACGTATCATTGACGCCACGTTTGTTATATCCTTCTAAAATTAGTATAACCTATTTACATTATTTGTTGATTATTAATTTATTTACACACGTAACTCCTTAATGAATATATAACCTCAATGATTAAATGTGTAAATAGCAAAAAGGCTTTGAAGGTTTCATTTATGATAAAGATGGTAATATCTCGAAAAGTACGTCAAACGTTGTTTATGAAGAAGTACTTTAATGTCTATTATAAATTACATATACTCTTAACAACAAATTCCTTTTTAAATGTGTCTACCAGTCGGAGCAGACGATACATGCACGTTTATTATTTTAATAATTACTAACCAAATTGTTTATCTATCACTGACATATTACTTATAAGTCCCTTAAAAACATAATGGAACATGTTTTACGTTCGTTGTTTTTTATTCACACACGTAGCTCCTAAATGAATAATTCCTTTCAAGATTATCGTGATTCCACGGGTCTATAAGCTAAAGATCGTGAGAATTGACAAAACACATATTGGAAATAAGGTTATCATACCAATGTTGATAATTACTCCGTCTGTTAAAAGTTTAACGCTAAAGATCGTGAGAAAATAGTGTCCTAGTTCGTGTCATTTTCTATGACAATAAATAAGAGCCAAGGGCAATCACTTTCAAAAGTTGGTTTGTACCTGCCATGTCCTGTTTCACATATGGACAACTGGTTGTTTCACGCGTCAAAAGCAAAAGAGGTTTGAAGTTTGTCGTTTGTGATGCGGATGGTAATCTATAAAAAACTATTACAAATGTTGTGTACAAAGAAGTACGTTAAGGTCTATGATCAAGGTTCAAGAGGTATGTACAATATACATATGACATGTTTTATGTCATTTTTTACCTATCTAAACCTTTTGAATCACATAGATGATCCGTCATATTTTCAAGAAAATGTCATTCTTGCTCCGACCAATGAAATGGTCAACAATATAAATGATCATTTGCTTAAGACATATCCAGGCGAGGAAATGGTTTAACGTAGTGGCAATATAGTATTGATAAACTGATCGTGACACATCAATCGATGAATCTGTTTTCTCACTGAATTTTATTAATGGACTAAAGTTCTCAGGTTTTTCAAACCATAGGTTTGTGTTAAAATTTGGTGTCTCGATAATGTTGTTGAGGAATATTAATCAATCGAATGGATTGTGTAACGGGACACGACTTCAAGTTGTTCAATTAACAAGGACTTCTATTTAAGCACAAATAAGTAATGGGACACATTTTGGAAATAAGGTTATCATACCACGGTTGAGAATTACTTCTTCGAATAAACGTTTACCTCTAAAGATCGTGAGGAAACAATATTCTGTGTCGGTGTCATTTGCCATGACAATAAACAAGAGTCAAGGAAAATCATTTTCAAAAGTGGGATTGTATTGCCACGTCTTGTTTTCACACATGGACAGCTATACGTTGCTTTTTCACATGTCAAAAGCGGTTAAAGGTTGTTGTTTCAGATGCGGATGGTAACCTATAAAAAACTACTATGAATGTAGTATATAAAGAAGTTCTTCAAGGTCTATGATCAACGGTTAATAGTTACGTACAATATATATATGACATGTTTTATGCCATTTTTGGTATTTACATTTATTATAAATCCCAAATTTTTTTTACTTACATATTTTTACTTATTGGGTGTTCATATAATAGACCTTTTGTTGAAGTATTAGAATGGTCGCTACATACATTTGCTTCTGAAGTAAACATATTGATGATCACAAGGCAATGAACGTTATTACACAGATATTTACAAGCATTATATTTTTTATACTATCAATCACTTATAACTTATTATTCTGATACAAGAAAATTTCATAGCATTTACGTTCGTTGTTCTTTCTTACTTTATTCACGTACTTACCTTTTTTTTAATCAAAAATCCTCTAAAATCCCGAGGATTCCACGGGGTTATAAGCTGGTTATGTTTATATTTAAACACTTGAAATATTTGAATTTTGATGCACTATGTTTATCTCATACATATAATATAATATATTATCTAAAATTACAATTTTGTGCATAAAAATTTCAATTCGATTAATCCCTGATTAATCTTCGCCTAACCGATTAATCGTTACACTATCTGATCGCCTCACTAGCGCCTAACGAACTAGCGCCTAACGAGAATCAAACACTGTTGATGAAGACTTAAACCAAACCATGTTTATAAATATCTTCTCGAACCCTTTATATCCATAAACAGAAAAATCTAAATCCATCCATATATTATTCAAAAATTTACACAAAAATGAAATAAACTAAATTAAATTGGTTGGTACATTTAGGTAAGGTCTATTTAGGTTCAGTCAACTCGAATATGAGTAAATGTTCTTAAAATCGCTTATTAATAGATAGTTAATTTATAAAAAAATCATATTAGAAAATCTTTATTCGGGTCAAACGGGTTGACTCGACCGAGTTAGCCAAAAATATTTAACCCAATATGCGATCCTATTTATTACTGAACCGAGTAATCGGACACCAAGAGCGTTAGTCGGATTTGGGTCGGGTAAGACTTTTAACACCCCTAGGTACTTAGGGCCTGTTTGGTATGCCGTAAGGATTTACTGTTAGTGTTGGATTTAAAAGTAGGTGGCTTAGGATTATATTCCAGTATTTGTAAAGTGGTGTTTGGTTTGTTTTTACTTGTTGTATAAACTTTTGCTTTATCACCTAAAAATAAAAGAGATAAATTATTTTATTACATAAGGACAAAAAAAGAATAAAGGGAAGTGAGAAAATGAAAAAGACGGGAAACAAAAAGTACTATATGTCAGTAAAGTAAGATAAATCCTTACCTTCTTGATGACTTTTATAGATCCCCACACTTAGGGGTTTGAGTCCCTATTTACAATCCCATGAATACAAAACAAACGAGTTTTTTAACTTTCAGTCCATTAATCATATCCTAAACCCCTATACCAAACGCACCCTTATTCTTTTGCTTCTTTCCAAATATAGTAAGTAATTAATCACTTGCCCCCGCCCCCCGCTTTTGTTGGCTTTATCTTGTACTTTTTTATTCTCATTTGTGTTTAGTTTTTGTGCTGCCAAGAACACCACACGACGGAGTACTTGTGTTGCGATGGGTTGAAAATTTTAAAGCAAATACCTTTGTGAGTTGATTCATCTTTGTTATGTGTTTTTTGTATACCCTTTTGATTAAAGTTGAAACCCTTGTGATGATTTTAAGCAACTTTAATCTTTGGTTATGTGATTGATTTTTGTAGTTAGATATGTTTTTTTTTTTTTTTTTTTTTTTTTTTTTTTTTTAAGATCTGTTATAAACAGGGAAGATGAGAAGTTTTTATTTATTTTTTAAATATATTGGGACTGTAACTAGATTATTAGCTATTCATGTTTTCTGTTTATCTGTTTGAATAAATTTTATGTATAGTATATTCTTCTTTATAATGTTATATTTATATATATAGTATTTTCAGTATAATCTCAAACATTAGGTAAGATAAATTGCTCTAAGAACACAAGGTAAAGTAGTAGTTGTTAAAATAAGCAGTCCCAAAACACAAGGTAAAGTAATTTGTTAAAAAAAGCTACTTTTATAAGCATAAGCTGTTATAGTAAGCAGTCTCAAACATAAGGTAAAATATTCTCTTTAAAAAAGCTACTCTCATTAGGGTAAAGCTTTTTAAATAAGCAGTCTCAAACACCACTAAAACATTAATCTTTGTAGAAATGAAATAATTTCAGTATAAACTATAATGTACAAAACACAATTGTGTTTATTGCCTTTATATCACCTTATTTGTTTATAACAAGGTTGTAAACGCCTGGGCGTCGCCTTGAGATTAAGTTTTTGTTTGTTCGGATTTATCTTGTAATTGTTTCGTATTCTTACATCTTTATTTACAATTTTGTTTTTACAAAAATATATGTCGGGGTGTGTATACTTCGGGTTTATCTGAATATTAACTAATTTAATAAAATAAAGGTTTTTTTTAGTTCGGTTAATCCAATTCTTATGGAGGTAAGTATCTATTGATGTTTTAAGTACGGCCTTCGACTTAAAACATGGATTTTGATTTAAATGACACCGTTTCCAACAACTTATCATAATGTATGTAGTAAATTAAAATATGGGAGATGAGAAGTTTTTGATGTGCTATATCTAATTTTACATATATTAGGACTATAACTTGAGTATCAATTGATCATGTTTTATGTTTGTTTGAATAAAAAATTATGTATGCAGTATGAATGTTATTTTTGTGTGTTTAGGAGTAATAAGCTATATTCATAATGGATTGTTGATTACTAATTTACCCATAAGGTTAAATTATTGTTTTAAATGCGATGATCTTATACACATAAGTTGTTTAAATTAGTAACCCTAAACGTGTGGTAAGATAAATTGCTTTTAAAGTAAGCAATCCCGAATACCACTCAAGCAGTATTCTTTGGAGAAATGAAATGATTTCAGTAAAAAGTACAAAGCAGAATTGTGTTTATTCCCTTTAGTATATCATCTTATTTATATATAACAAGGTTGTAAATGCCCGGGTGTTGCCTAAGACTAAATTGTTTGTTTGGCCGGATCTACTTTTTTAAATGTTTCCTTTTACTCAAAACTTTATTTATAGTATAATAGATGTTAGGGCATGCCTTTGGGTCAATCTGAATATCAACTTATTTAATAAAATAAGGGTTTTTTTAGTTTGGTTAATCCAATTCTTGTGGAAGTAAATATCTGTTGATGTAATAGGGGTTTTATTCGGGTTACCGTTAGGTTGTTTTAAATACGTCTTTCGACTTTTTGAAATCGCATACCAGCAACGATCACATTAATCATTAATACTTGAATTTTCAAGGAGTGACATAGCTACTGACAGTGATTATGGAAGTATGGAACATAATTTATGAGGTTTTGGCCTCCAATTAAAGAAACTAATTTTGTTGGTGGTTGCGTCATTTACAGCTTTCCTAGTTCGTCAACTCTTATTAGATGTAGTTTGCCATGAAAAGCGAAAGATCATGATTGAAGAACTCGATTGCTCTTGCCTTTTGCTATCTCTCTGCCATGATCTTTATCTTGTTCATAGCAAGTGTTCTCGTTTTTCTTGCAAAGGACCATAGTCATTTAGAAAATGGAAAAAAATATAGTCGAGTAATTTGGCCAGATATGGTGGTCATTGTTTTGTTCAAAATCGATGGTTCTTTGTTGAAATTTTAGAAACAATTGCTAGTTTGCAACGTAATGTGAATTAATATGGTTCAATGAGTCAGTAAGTACCTATAATGCGTGAAAAGATTTGAACCCTAGGCATCATGAATTCATGATACTAGTTGGTGTATAGAAAATGAACTCGTATCAGTAATTGTAAGGGAAATTTGCCAAAGTAGCCATAGTGGCAATGCTTTTGCAATTTTGACAAATAGCCAATAATTTTGTGTTTATAACAAACTCGCAAACTATTCCACGTAACACATCTATGGACTTTTGGTAAGTCCAAGATTATTTTATCTAAAGAGAAACATCTAGAAGTTCATTTTTCTAGTTCTGATGCACATAAGAACCACAGATCCAAGAAAAAATTTTTGAATTTTATTATGTTCATAATTTTCTGATTCGCAGGTGCAATATTGTGCGCAAAAACCTTACTTGGATGCCCTTTTCATATTTTTCATACATTTTGTGGGCTTATAAAGGGTTGGCAAATGTGTTAGAGAAATTTTCTGTTTGTATCTTTAATGTGTCTTTAAATTGTATAATGAAATGTGTCTGCTGTTTTATTCAGTCTCACTTGAATCTTGTTTCGGTTACGGCTAAAAAGAAAGACATAAACATTAATTCTTGGTTTAATTTTTGTTTTTATATTGTGTGAACGTGATTTATTAGTTCTCATGTGACTGAAATGTATTACTTGGTTTAGAACTTAATGTGTTCATACATTCATTAATTGTCATGTTCATTTGGGTTGTAGGTATATGACCTTAAAGACTTCTGTTTGTTTTCATTTAACTACTTGTGTCTCCGAAAGAGTGGCAGAAACAAGACAATCTAGCTTGTGTATCTATGTTCTTTTTCACAGTTAGTTCGAGACTTGTTGCTATTTGCTATTTCCTATTATATATTTTATTTATGTTTTAAAGTGTTTAAGTGAATTATTTTCTAATCAGAAGTGGTGCATTAGATAGTTTGGATGTTCTTTTGTTTCTTGAAATTGTATCAATCACTTTGATGTTGTTGACTGTTTGACTAATATTTTTTTTGGGTAAAGGGTTTCCCCGGTAAAATATAATGGTCGACTAATATTGATTATCAGTAATAGGTAACGTAAGGCTGTATAAGTAATGTTACTCTACCCAAACACTATGAATGTGATTGTTGCAACCCGGACAATATAATAACTTTTCAAAACATACATCTAAACAGTTTCTAAAATTTTTTGTCGTATTTTGTCTTCTGCTTGTGTTCTCTATGTGTTTATCCTAATTGTAAGTTGATTGTTGTATAAGAGTATGCTATTGACTGTTGATGTTCACATTCTTCAGATTAAAGTTATTTTGAATCTTGATTACTAAAAATGGCGATATTTGATGAAATGGGGTTCTGTGGAAGCTTCGATTTCTTATCGGCTCCTCAGTTCGAGAGTGAGAAGGCAACCGAGGAAGTACTACCTGTGGAGGAGGATGATTACAGTGATGATGAAATGGACATTGATGAGCTCGAGAGAAGAATGTGGCGTGACAAAATGCTTTACAGACGACTCAAAGAGCAAAACAAATGTAAAGAAGGTGTCGATGTTGCAAAACAAAAACAATCCCAAGAGCAAGCGAGAAGAAAAAAGATGTCTCGTGCACAAGATGGGATCTTGAAATACATGCTGAAAATGATGGAAGTTTGCAAAGCTCAAGGGTTTGTTTACGGGATCATTCCTGAAAAGGGTAAGCCTGTGGGAGGTGCTTCTGATAATCTCCGGGAATGGTGGAAAGAAAAGGTTCGGTTTGACCGCAACGGTCCTGCCGCCATTTCGAAATACCGTGCTGACCACTCGGTTCCTGGGGAAAACGAGAGTCCTACACTGGTATCAACTCCCCACACGTTGCAAGAGCTTCAAGACACCACACTTGGTTCTCTTTTGTCGGCTTTAATGCAGCATTGTGACCCACCACAGCGGCGGTTTCCACTGGAGAAGGGTGTTGCACCACCATGGTGGCCTACTGGAGACGAGGGATGGTGGGTGGAATCAGGGATGCCGAGAGAACAGGGCCCACCACCTTACAAGAAACCACATGATTTGAAAAAAGCGTGGAAAGTGAACGTGTTAACCGCGGTTATTAAGCATATGTCGCCAAATATTGATAAGATACGGAAACTCGTTCGTCAGTCAAAATGCTTACAAGACAAGATGACAGCTAAAGAAAGCGCCACTTGGCTCGCGATAATTAACCAAGAGGAAACACTTTGCCGGAATTTGTATCCCGATATCTGCCCTCCCGCAACTGGTGGCGGTATTGGTTCCTACCTGATCAATGAAACCAGTGATTATGATGTTGAAGGTGCGATTGATGAGCCGATTCTTGAATTTGCGGATTGCAAGCCACAAAATCCTTATGGTTTAGTCAAAGTCAAAGGGGAGGTTGTTGACTTGACCAACACTGATAATTTTATGATGAAAAGAAAGCAACCATCCAACGAGAACCCACCAATGGAACCAAAGATGTATGCTTGTGAGTACCCTCAATGCCCGTATAACGATGTCCGTGTGGGATTTCACGACAGATCTGCAAGAAACAACCACCAATTGAATTGTGCTTGCCGCTCGATCACTAATCCTACTGGCGGAACACCGAACTTCCAAATGAACAATCTTGAGAAACCACCTGTGTTTAGTATGCCGTCATTTTCTCAGACTAAGGTCGCTACAGTTCCTCAGCCTTTTAACCACGCTGCCCCACCACCAGCATCATATGGCAGTATTTCAGAACTTGGACTGCCAGAAGATGGTCAAAAAACGATTGCTGATCTCATGTCATTCTATGATACCAATCTTCAACAAACTGATCCTATTCAACTCGATGATGATGGTTTTTTCACAACAAATATGGAGTCCACAACAGGGTTTGACTTTGCTGACTGCAAAATGCCATTCGATGCTGGTTTTGATTCTGGAAACAACCTGAATGGGAATGACAATAATACCCTCGACTTCAGATTTGGTGCACAGTCGGCGTGGTACATGTGAAGACGAATGTACGAGGGCGGCGTTTGTTGGTGAAACTTCCTCCTTTACTCTTATTATTAAGGTACTAAGTTGTTATGCCTGTTGCTACTATAAAACATTCTGAAGATGTTATATGTTATGTATTTGTGGATGTTTGTACGTGGTTGTGCATTGTGTGCCTATGTTTCGTTTGTGTTTGATTGATTTTGTCCTACTATGTGTCGTGTGTGTACTAAGATTACAATATATAAGTTCAGAAATAATTAATATTACAAAAGTTACTATATTATGTTTCTCAAGCAGTTTGATCAACATAACAAAATTCGGTTCCATTCTCGAGTTAATGTGAATTGATTTTGGCTTAATTCATGAATTGGACGTTTGAAACAAAGCTTTGAGGCTGCTTTACACTCCAGTTCTTTATATATGCATTGTAGTTGGTTTTATGTAAATTGTAACATTCGTCATGTGTTTGAATGCTTCATACTTTGTTGAAAGTGTTCCTTTTGCTGTTGTCGCAATAAATTATCGTCTCGGTTATAAGTATGCTACTCTTGAGTGGTATCTTTTAATATAGTAACTAGGGAATGATCATTTACTAATTATATGGTGCAAAATTAGCTATGCTAGGATTTGTTTGATGAATATCCACTTGCCTGTCTCAAATGGAATTGATAAATCGACCATCTCTTTTTTTTTTAGAAAGGCAACATATCATAGAACTCACAAAAAACAATTACAAAGAAAAGGCATCCCACCCCAATTAATCAAGAAAATTAAAAGGAGAAAGGACCCAAGAAAACAAAATAAATAAAATACAAAACATAAAGGATCAACTAGTGACCCAACTTAAAACTACAATCCTACCAAAAATGAAACTAAAGGAAGCATGGCACCAAACTCACCCAATACAATCAGACACACTCATTGATATTTGCTAGATTCCACCTGTATATCTTTATTGGAAGACTTCACTCACTTTAGGTAGATGAAAATCCCTAAGTGCCAACCATATGTGTACGAATTAAACTAATCCCACTAAGATTGAAAACCAATAGAAATAGGGGCAACAACATAGGACGAAAATAACCACAAAAAGAAGATTGGACACAGCCAAATGACATCTATATGTGATCATTTAATCCTCTACTGTCACACATACCAAACGAAATATCAAAGACAATTAACTGTTACCACATAACTATATCATCCTTAAGCCTGACAATTACCAAGCTCACTGAGACTGCAAACAACTCAACCAAACAGACTGATCCTCACATAAACTTTTGCCAAACTGCACTTTTCTGTAGAGAACTGTATTTACTGTATCCGAATATTCCGAGGGTCCCGTAACCATTGTTGCCAATCTATTCCTTTAAATTTGTTTGCTCTTCTCACTATCCATTCGAAACACTTGAGTTGAATATCTTGAAAAATCTTATTAGTACTTGAAGCTTTATTACCAAACACACGAGCGTTTCTTTCCTTCCAAATGAAGTACCCGGAAGTCCAAAGAACCGCTTGCCACATATCCGATATAGAGGTAGGAACATTAATGTTTCCATTATCCGAAAAGAATTCTTCAACAGTAAAAGCGTTAACGATCCCCATCTTTCACCACAAGAAAATTTTGTTCCACACACTCATTGCTAAGTCGCATGTAACTAAGCAATGAGTACATATCTCCACACTATTATTACAACATGCACAAAGAACCGAATCCAAATCAATGCCTCTTCTATCAAGTTCCACCCGGACCGGAAGTCTCCCTTTAAGCGCTCTCCAAATGAAAATGTTGACTTTCTTAGGAACTAGCTTGTTCCAAAGTGTTTCAAGGCCACCACTTTCCGTTTGGAGAATCTTCTCCTCGATCAAGCTTGTAAGTAACTTGACTTTGAATTCACCGTCTTCACCAAGCGTCCACCTCCATTTATCTCTACAAGTATTAGAAACAACAACATTTTGCAAGACCTCAATTCCCTACCTCTAATGTTCCTACACCAATCCCAAATCCATATCCACCCATCATTTACCCAAGATCCCATATCCATCACACTACCTTCCTTCCTATTATTTAAATGATAAAGTCTAGGAAATCTATCACAAAGCCTCCTACTATCCACCCATCTATCCACCCAAAACCTAATGTCCCTCCCATCGCCCAACTCCCCCATATAAGAAGAAGAAAAATCAATCCCTAACCCGTCAATCTCTTCACCAATCTTCACAATATCATTCCAAACCCCCCTCCCCACCGTTGTCAAACCCCATCCCATCCCATTATTGCTCCCTATAGCCCCACATTCCCCATGAATACTTTTGATAATCCTTACCCATAGCCCCCACCCTCCGTCCTAAATCTCCACCACCATTTACCCAACAATGCCAAGTTTTTTGCCCTAAGTGACCCCACATTTAACCCCCTTCCCCATGTGAATTAAGAATCGAATCCCATTTAACCCAAGAAAGTTTTTTGCCCTCCCCAATCCCACCCCAAAAGAAATTTTTCGAATTCTCCCAAGATTTTTTATTACACTCAAAGGCACACGGAACATCGAAAAATAATACAACGGCAAGCTACCAAGAACCGATTTTACCAATGTTAAACGACCCCCATACGACATCGTTTTAGCTTTCCAATCGGCCAACCGATTTTTGAATTTATCCACCACGGGCTTCCACGAGTTCACCCTACCCATATTCTCTCCAATCGGTAAACCTAAATACGTGAACGGAAACTCGCCAATACCACACCCCACCCCATTTGCCATAATCTCCACTTCCTCTTCATTTACCCCTAACCCGTATAACTTACTTTTATCATAGTTTACCCGTAATCCCGACACCTCTTCGAAGCATTTAAGAATACACATAAGAGTTTTGGCGTTCACTTTATTCCATTCACCAAAGAAAATAGTATCGTCCGCATATTGCAAATGTGAGACCGTGATACAATTCGATCCCACCTTTACACCTCTAAAAATACCTTTTTCTACCGCTTCGTTCACCATGGCGTTTAGCCCCTCCGCCGCCAATATAAAAAGAAAAGGAGACAACGGGTCACCTTGACGTACTCCCCTCTCGATTACGAATTCCTCCGATGGGGAACCATTGACGAGTATAGACGTTGAAGAAGATTTAAGGCATGCTTCCACCCATTTACACCATTTATTCCCGAACCCCATTTTCTTCATAATGTTAAGTAAGAAACACCAATTAATACTATCGTACGCCTTTTCGAAATCCACTTTGAAGATTAAACTCTTTTCCTTCATTTTCTTTAAATAGGTCATAGTCTCATTAGCAATGAGCACACCGTCAAGAATGTACCTGCCTTTTATAAATGCATTTTGTTCTTCCCCAACTAAGTCACCCACCAAAAAATATCGACCATCTCTTTTACAACAATCTGTATTAAGGTATTACGATCAATATAAATTCAAGGAGTCGTTTCTCATAAATTAGCAATTAGCCGTTAAACTTTCATCATCTTGGCGGTTTAACGTTTAAAACTTGTTTTCGCAATACTTCTCTTCTATTAATTCTCTCATGTTAGATTTTCCATCCGTTCTAGTAACTCAGCTAGCTAGATTTAACCTACTAATTTTCGTTTGTTCCATTAACTTTCATTATCTTTAACTTAGTTATTTGGGCATGAAATTATCTTTAACTTAGTTATTTGGACATGAAATCCTACCATTTTATAATGTGCTCACAGAAGAGACGCAAAATAAAAGTGACTAAAAATAAGTTAAGAGACTAGACTATGCAAAGTCTTTGTCTCAGCGATATCCAGATGAGGTTTGTCCTTGCAAGTTCAAACGCCCACCAAAGGACATGTTATATTTAGATGTGTACTCTGTAAGAATGTATAACGTATAGTGAACGAGTTTGCCTATCACCCATACCCAACGCCCCGCTTATTACCTGCCGCAGAGAAAGAAAATGTGGCTGAGCTTAAAAATCCCAGTGAACAGATATAACGAAACAAATAACTGAATCAAAAGAAAATACCGAACGGAATCAAAGGAATCTACTGAACAAAGTATCATATTATCAAAAAGAGCAAAGCTTAGTGAACCATACGGAGATCATAATGAAGTCAAGAAGTCAAACAGAGAATCATAATCATAATATCAAGCAGAAATGCCAAGCATGCCACATGCTTAGTCACATAATCCTGTCATAGCATAAGTGTACAAGGAGGGGAGACCTCTCAAGTACCAGAAGGGAAATGGGGTGCATGGCAAGCATAAACCAGTCACTAGTTCATATCATATCTAAACAAAACATATACCTAGGATATATCCATACGCTCCCTGCAAAACATAATACATATTCAAGTATGAGACTATGCATATATATATATATATATATATATATATATATATATATATATATATATATATATATATATATAACAGAATGGCCATGTGCGCAAATAATCATATAACATAAAAGAAGGGAACGTCGTGGATCAATCACACCTTCACAGAAAGTGTCATGCCATTGGTGCCTCAATGGCACGGTTATGGTACCTCCATGACTAGTTAGCTCGGGCAACAGAACAAAACAGAAAAAGCAAAGCAAAGCTATCCATAATCATAACAGAGCAGTCATAGCATAATCAACAAAGCATATCAAACCAAACAAAATCTCTTATCAAGTGAGATAATATAATGAACCTCATAACAGAATGGATATCAACCGAAATCATATCAAACAAAGGAATCAAATTCAAGGATCGAGAAGTCATGAGAATAAACCCTTATTGAGAAAGCGTAGAATATATGTACCTCAACAAAGCAAATGCAAATAACCAAGAATGCAAACGGAAATAGAAGCTACTCTCTCCTTAGAGAATCTGCACGAATTAATGATCTGGTATTAATTTTAGTGCTTATAGTTATCCGGATTACATAATGAGGGTTACTTTCTATTTTTAGAAAGTTTCCATATTTAGTATCTTTCCATATTTAGTAATTTTGAGTTACAATTCATAATTAATCAAATTAGGGTTTTGCTATCAAAATTAGGTTAAAATATGACCAAATATATCATAATTATTACTTAAGTACATTTTAAGGTTCAAACACATTAAATGATATGAAATCACAAAACTCTTAGCTTCTTAACAAAGTTATGATTTTAGTATGTTTCAGCCTTCACTTTACGAATTTTTAAACCACACTTATACTCTTATTCAGAGGCCACAATATGTTACACGGGTACCTATATGTCTTATAAGCTTACATGATTTTTTTACAGATTTTATTATTGAGTGCAAACACCATTCCAAAAATTATTTATCCAAACATGTCCAGAAAGTTAACTGCATGTAAACCAGAAAGTTTATATTTATTTAACCCATTTAGACCCTTCAGAAAAATCTATGAAAATTTCAGGAAGTCATACATAACTTAGAAACCACCTCTGTAAAAGGAGAGCTCTCAACTCCTTGTGGTTTGAAAATGAAAAATAAAATATCGACTGATTTTAAGTTTCCAGAATTAGATTTGACACATAATCCTATAAAATTCACAAACATGATCAATACAACTCTAATTCACTCCAAACCAATTACATGTAAAAATCCAGAATCAAACACTTATGAAACTCAATTTATAATGCACACAAATTCAACTTACAAATCTGTCCCGTTCAAAACAACAAAAACTAAACCCTAATTCCTTTTATCCTTTAATCCGATTAATACAAGATCAATTATAAATGTTTTGTACTGATTTGATTCATCAAGTACCCACACTAATGTACCTCATATGAATCAACAAGGATCAAACAATAAAAATACCATACGACACACACATTTATGGTTATACGTTTTATGATTTTATGTGACACGTATTTCATTCGAATGTGCATATAAAAAAGTATATTAGGTTAGGTTCCAGGTTTTCTACGTTTTATATACTTCATACGTTATAGCCAAAAACACAAAACGATTAAGGGATACCTCTTGTTCGGATTTGGAAACGGATCAAGAACTACAAAACCTTTCGAATTAAAACCAAACCCACGGTCAACAAATGAAAATCACCAACGATCCAACCAAATATTTATACCACGATCACAATAGCTTGAACCACTTTCGAACCTGCTAACCACCTTAGATAGGACTTCGTACCTTTTGATTTCTTGGAGAAAAATGGAATGCCGCCACTTAGTTTATTAGGGTTTTAAGGTTTAGTGTGTGAAGAGAATGTGTAGTACGTATAAAATGAAAAATGTCATAAGGGGAATAAAAGCTGACGATGCCGAGACTTGTGGGGGAATAAGGATGACCAAGATCTTTTCCAAATTCAAATTAGTATTATCTCCATATCTTAAGTTAAGTAGTGTAAAAGTTTTAATAAAAACCGGAACCCTATAGGACTTGTGTAACATGTGATGTTTACTTAGGATATAGGTTGTGCCGAATTATTTGTAACTTAGGTTATAACTTTCATATTTGTAATTTTAATCATAACGTATAGTCTAATCTTTAGGTTATATTCGTATCAATGCTCAAATGTCGTTTTGGATTTTTCAGGTTGTTATATCAATACACTTTTTAATTTGAAATGCAGCTAACGTAACAGATGGCCTGGATATTAAATACAATTTTCAAATTATAAGTCCTTAGACTTGTAACGACCCAAGTCTTGTAATAGTCCAACACTTGTAACGGACGATTTACACCATCACTTACACCATTCATAACACCAGTTGAAACGACTTTTCTATAAAAACACATACACGACACTTCATTCTTCTCTGTAATCAGTGCTCATCACAAACCTATTCTCCATCTCTCCCTATAAACACACGCAAAGCCCATCTTTGTTGCCATCGAAACTGCCGCCACCATAACCGTCCTCTCTCTCGGATGTTATGGTGTGCTATGTGGTTTTGCTATGTGGTTTTGGTGTTGGTTTCAATGTGTTTGTTTGTTCTTTTCATTCAGATCTAGTCAAGTAGGTGGTTTTGTTGTTCTTTTCGTTCAGACCCACCACGTAATAGGTTGTGTTTCGAGTTTTCATACGTTAGATCTATAAATCTGACATTTTAAACTTTAAAGTGTTGGTGAGATATGTGGCAGTTTTGTGGTTTCAGTTGTTTTTTTGTGGTTTTATGTATGTTTAGTGGCTTCTTGATGTGTCGTATTTTTCATATTTAATTTATGAGGCCGATGATTCTTATGAAGTAGTTTGTTATGTATACAAAGAAATAAAAACTTCATTCATATATCAATTGTGGTTACTTATTTAAGAATTTGTTTTACTTTCTGTAAGATCTAAACATCTTTGTTTTTCTTTTGTTGGTCCCAAACTTTTGTAAAGGGTTTTTTTTGCTAGATCTTATTTCTATTTTTTTTACAAATCTTTACTTGCTGTTTTTGTGAAAAAATCTATTGTGAAAATTTGTTTTCAACTTGTAGCTTTAGAGTTTAGACATGTACTATTGTCATTATATTTATTTATTCTACTTTTTACTAGGCCTACTTTGTTATGTGGTCTTTTATGAGTTTGGGCAAGGGATGTGCTTTTTTTTTAAATATATATAGAGGCCGTAATGATAAGTTATTCAAAAAAAATGGTGACAGGTTACAATTGTAGAGATTTAATGTAGATTTGATTGGTAAAAATATGTGAAGTAAAAATATGTGAATGACAAATTCTTTGCTTCTTTTGAAAATGGGAATATCTTTTATTCAAGTTGAAGTAATAATGGATAGAAATATTTTCGCCTAAATGCATCCTTTACTGCGCTTTTTTTTACTGCTTAGGTGATAGGGAGGAAAACTTTGCATTGAAAATAAAAAAAAATCAGTGACCATCTATGTCGACACACCACAAGTAAAGAAACTTTGCATTGCAAATTGAAATATCAGGGAACTAGAATAAAAAAAGACAAGCTTTTGGTTTTATGTTAGATGGCTGAAAAAGTAATAACATGTGGACAACTTCATATTGTAAATTGAGATATCATGATGAGAAGAAAGAAAACAAAGGACACTCTTAGTTGACAAAATGACTTCTCATGGATCGGACACTAACATAGAAAAAATATTATCTTGACATAAAAAAAAAAGAAAAGAAAAAAAAAGACATATTAGTGCAAAAATTAGGTGGTCTAGGATTGAAAAGGAAGTGGCATGCAAGAACTTTACAATCTCAAATCGAGTGTGTAGTCGATGCCTCAAAAATTTTAAAGAAAAGATTGCATTTGAATAGACTTTGAAGTCTTGAACTAATTTATATCTATACATACATTTTATAGTGTATTTGAAACTTCTTTATAAAAGTAAGTTTTTATTTTTTAAGACAATACACTTTTTTTGTATAGCATGATTTTAAAACTTGTAATATTGATGCATTGTAACCTCAAAAATTGTAATATTGAATGCATTAGTTACAATACTAATAAATGTTATTTTTGAAATAGACCTATAATAAAAAATACATGTTACTGTACATATTGTACAAACTAATAAAACAAACAAAGCTACATACATATTATATGCAAACAAGTAGATGGGTACATATGGTTTTAGAATCGGACCGAACAAACGGGTTCAACCGGCTTAACTCGGAACCTGAGTCGCCACCAGCGAGTCAATAAAATCTGTTCGAAAACGAACTTAAGAAGACCATCGAAACAGATAAAAATGGGTGAATCGATCGGTAAAGTTAATCTAACTAAATTACAATCATTCGTAAAGTTATGGTCACAAAATACGCATAGATTGAAAAGAGTATGCTCGTCGGAAAATTTAATTACAAATATTCGCCGCTGCATTGTATGGGTACCCTGCTAGTGCCATAAAATGTCATAACAAATTTGTAATAATAACATTAATTAGGGTGCTAAACTCTACCAAACTTTAATAGTGAAAAAAATAGTTTAGAGCAGCTTAAGAAACGAAGCTTGAAAAGTAGATTTACACGGAGAGACTAAGCAGATGATAAATTTTGCACGTTAAAAATGAAAGCATGCTATAAAATGTTACTGTATAATAAATTTGTTTATGGTGACACATTGACAATTACATCTTCAATTCAAGAAAAAGGTACTGTGTCTTAATTATTTTTGTGGGCCGCATAAAAAGTCTAAATTGTAGCAAAATCATTTAGCAAAGGGTACTACCATGTCCATGGCAACCTCTTACCCCTCCTACCTCTTATAGTAGTCGTTAAATTAAAAAGCGTAATAAATTGCAAAGCTTAAAACATCATCACAACCGTTCGATCAGATGTGATCAATTGTTTTTTCCTTTTTCTGTTCTTTTAATACTTTTGGTCAAATCAACAATGATAGACCACTCTTAGAACTCAATGAAGAATTGTTAAGAGGCAACACACAAGTATGGATACTCAATGAATTGGAATGATAATCGGATTGCTTGTTGTTATTAATGAAAGAAAAACAGTTACAACAGTTAACTACTAAATGGTTTTGTTATAGTGAGATTGTGAGAGAAAGTTACAAGTTCAAGCTAAACAAAATGAGAATGATAACAACTATTTTTAAAGGGAATTTATGGCGCCAAAAGTAGTTATGTGAGTTGTGTGGAGAACTCACGTGCACCTCATGTGTGTGTTTAAAAACACACACATGCACCTCACGTGCCAACACTTTCACTAACACTTTGAATACTATCAATCCCTTCCCCTCAAATTGTTCTTGTCCTCAAGAACTAAGATCAAAGGTTGGAAATCTCCTCACAAGATCTTCCAACAGCTCCCATGTTGCATCTTCTTTAGTACCATTTGCTCACTGAATGAGTCCATACACTGCCACATCATTGTTCTTTTTCACTATCTTCCTGTCAAGGACTACAATAGGTGGAATCACTAACACTCCACTTTGGTCACAATGTGGCAGAGTAACTGATTGGTTCACTGGTTTGGTACCTCTGTACTCCTTGATTTGTGAAACATGGAAAACATCATGAATTTGAGATTGCTCAGGTAGGGACAGTCTATAAGCTACTGCACCAATCTTTTCAGCCACCTCAAAGGGACCATAATACTTGGGAGAGAACTTGTTCTGCTTTCCTTGTCTAATTGTGACCTGCCTATGTGGTTATAGTTTTAAGAGGACCAAATCACCCACCTCAAAATCTCTCTCAGTCCTCTTTTTATCTGCTTGTTGCTTCATTCTGTGTTGGGACCTTTGTAGGTGGAATTTAAGTACCTTAACAGCTTCTTCTCTATCTTTTAAAGACCTATCAACAGCTTCCACCCTACCCTCACCACCTAAGTAAGGAACATGTATATGCGGTGGTTGCCCATAAAGTATTTCAAATGGAGTAGTGTTGATGGAAGAATGGTAGTTAGTGTTGTACCACAATTATGCTAAACTGAGCCATTTTGACCATTCTTTGGGTTGCTCTCCCACCATACACCTCAAATACCGTTCCAAACATCTGTTGACCACCTCTGTTTGACCATCAGCTTGTGGGTGGTAAGAAGTGGACATCAACAATTTCACTTGCAGTAGTTTGAAGAGTTCCTTCCAAAACCTACTCATGAATATTTTGTCTCTGTCAGACACAATACTTTCAGGGGGTCCATGAAGTTTGTAGACAATATCCAAGAAAGATTGAGCTACTTGTGTTGCTGTGAATGGATGAGATAAAGGAATAAAATGGGCATATTTGCTCAATCTGTCCACCACCACCAATATGGTGTCTTTGCCTTGTGATTTGGGAAGAGCTTCAATGAAGTCCATGGAAATACTTTTCCACACTCCTTGTGGTATAGGTAGTGGTTGTAGCAATCCAGAATTACTTGCTAAATCTGGTTTGTTTCTTTGACATACCAAACATTCCCTAATCAATTGCCTGGTTTCTCTTCTCATTCCCTTCCAATAAAACAAAGAAGCCAATTTCTGCACAGTTGGTTGAACTCCTGAATGACCACCAATCACTCCTTCATGAATGAGTTTGATTAACTCAATCCTGAGTTCCTTATTATTACCAACCACCAACTTGTTTTTTCTAAGCAATTGTTCATATCCAAGTATGGTGTTTCTTTGTTGACTTACCTTGTTTCAAGTTGGCAATAACTTGTTTAATCTGCTCACCTGCTTCCCAACTTTGCTTAATCTTCTCATACAGATCAGTAGTGATGGATGAGACATCAATTGTAAACAACTCTGCACTTCCTTCTACTCTAGATAGTGCATCAACAACTACATTCTCACTTCCTTTCTTGTATACCACCTCATAAGCAAAGCCCATCAACTTGGGAAGCCATTTCATCTGTGTCGGAGTGGTGATCCTTTGGTCAAGTAGATATTTCAAACTAAAGTGATCAGTTTTTATCACAAAGTGCCTGTCTAAGAGATATCCTCTCCACTTCTCCAAGGTAAATAGAACTACCAAAAACTCCTTGTCATAAGTGGACATAGTTTGGTGTTTGGGTGAGAGGGCTTTACTAAGGTAAGCTATGGGATGACCTTGTTTCATTAGCACAACACCAATGCCTATCCCTGAAGCATCTATTTCCACCACAAAAGGCTTAGTGAAATCTGGCAAACCCAAAACTGGTGCTTGAATCATTGCTTGTTTAAGTGTGTCAAATTCCTGTTGAGCCTCTTCACTCCTTTTGTACCCATTCTTCTTTAACAGCTGAGTCAAAGGTTTACTCAAAATAGCATAATTCCTGATGAACTTTCTGTACTAGCCAGTTAATCCCAAAAATCCCCTTAACTGTTTGATGTTCTTTGGTTGTGGCCAATCTGCCATAGCTTGGATCTTAGTAGCATCAGTAGCTACTCCTTGAGCTGAAATGACATGGCCTAAGTACTCCACTTGACTTGTACCAAACACACTCTTACTCATTTTAGCAAATAAACTATGGTTTCTCATAGTTTGTAAAATTTGAGTCAAGTGTTGGATATGATCTTCCATGCTCTTACTATAAATCAATATGTCATCAAAAAACACCAAGGTAAACTTCCTCAAAAATGGCTTGAAAACCTCATTCATCAAAGCTTGGAAAGTTGAAGGAGCATTAGTTAAGCCAAATGGCATTACCAAAAACTCATAATGTCCCTCATGAGTTTTGAAAGCTGTCTTTGCCACATCATCCTCATACATTCTGATTTGGTGATAACCAGACCTCAAGTCCAGTTTAGAGAAGACAGTTGATCCATGTAATTCATCTATCAACTCTTCAATAATAGGAATAGGAAACTTATCTTTGATAGTGTTCTTGTTGAGTTGTTTATAATCCACACACATTCTCCAAGTATTGTCCTTCTTTTTGACCATAACCACAGGTGAAGCAAATGGACTTTGACTTTGTTTGATCACTCCAGCTTCAAGTAACTCTTTAACCATTGCCTCAATGGCATCTTTCTGTGCAGGAGGATGCCTGTAGAGCCTAATGTTTACTGGAGCAGCTCCATTCATCAAAGGGATTTTGTGATCATGAGTTCTATATGGGGTAACGTTTTAGGTACTTCAGACACATCTGGAAAGGCATCAAGTAGTTTTTGTAATTCTGGTGCAACCTGCTTTGATTCTGTTTTCTCAATTGACCACAATTCTAACCCAATGTTTGGATAGACACTCATCATCATTACCTCAACAGGTGTTTTATTCTGCATAGCCTGCACTTGTTTCCTACCTTCAACCCATTGTACTGGTGGTTTAGTGGTTCCTATAAGCAACATCTTCTTCTTATTGTATACAAACTCCATCTTTAATTCTCTTAAATTACACTGAATGTTGCTCAAAGTTTCCAACCATTGAATGCCAAGAACCATTTCACATCCTCCCAAGGGTAAGAGCATGACATCAGTAACAAAAGTTTCTCCTTTGATCTTCCAAACAAAATTCTAGCATTCACTCACACTCATGAGTTTTCTTCCACCAACCACAGAGACTTGTAAAGGTTTAGTTTGTTCAATTTTGCAACCCATTCTTTTTGCCACATTAATGTCTAGAAAATTGTGAGTAGATCCTGAATCCACTAAAATATGCAGCCTATACTTGTTAGCTACAATTCCAACTATTCTCAAAGTCCTATAAGAACTTACACCAGTAAAGGCATTTAAGGATATATGAGGTGGAAATTCTTGAACTGTATCCACTAACTGTTCTGGTGCATCCATAAATTCCTCATCACCCTCTTCCTCTTCTCCTAACACAACTAAGGAGGATAACTGCCCTTCACATTTATGACCAGGAACATACTTCTTATCACAGTAGAAACACATGTTCTTAGCCCTCTTTTCCCCATACTCTTGTTGAGTCAATTGTTTCCTCATTGGGGCTCTAACTGAAGTGTTTGGGTTAAACTTGTTATTGGTAGCAGGCAAAGCCAACAATGGTGGTTTATTACTTCCTCCTATGTGATTATTATACCCAAATCTTCCCATATTTTGACCCCCCACAGATCTATTCTTTCTCTTAATAGCCTCCAAAGTTGCTTCTTGCAAAATTTTCAAGTTATAAGCATCAACAAGTGTTCTGGGTCTGAACATTCTCACATACATTTCCAATTCAGGTGGCAAACCCCCAAATACAAACTCACAGCATGCTCTTGACTTATGTCTACTCTACACAGAAGTGTATCAAACAGAGGTCTTGATATTCTTTGGCATTCTTTTCATATTTTGCATTCTTAAGAGGAACCATTGGATCTTCATTAATTGACCCAAACCTTTGAATAATAGCACTTTTATACATTTCCCACCCCACATTATCCCCAATAATGCGTATAAATTGCCTATGCCAAAGTAAAGCTTTTTCACTTAAATGCACAGATACAATTTTTACCTTCTCATTATCTGGAGTGTTGTCAATGAGGAAGAACTAATCACATTTGAATACCCAACCCCTCACATAATCACCTTGAAACTTGGGAAATTCCAGTTTAGCCATCCTGCTGTACTGATTGGCTTGCCTTCCCATACCCAGATTCATCAACTAATTAGGCTGTGTACCCATGGCTGTGATTGTGTTTGTGAGATTAACCAAAGATTGTCTTATTTCATCAAGTGCAGTATCCAAATAATTCTTGACATTAGGATCAATTCCTTCACTTCCAGTGTTCACACTTCTTGTGGATGGTGCCATTGATGAAACTTGTATGCCACGTGTACTATTCTTGATGTTGAATGAGTTTGTTATTAGTTACCACTCTCTCTTCAATTGAATGCTAACTAACAACCTTTAACCGTTTCTTGGCTACCTTAAAGTCAGACAAAACTGATCATTCATCCAAAAGCAGAGGATTTAAGCACTTATGCGCTGCTCTTGTGATCGCGATGAATACTTGACAAGTAGTCGTGTTTCTAAACGGATAGTACACAATTAATCAATGTACTAGTGTAGTACAGTGATTAGAATCAGAATACCAGTGTAGTATTCTTGATTTACTCAGTTTCTTGATCGGAAAATTAGAAACCTTCACCGGAATTTGACCGGAAACTGGGTAGTATGGATGTGTTAGCCTTAATAGTTTTTATTGGAAGTGATGGTCATTCACATTTAGGAACTTTGTAACGTGTGTTAGATATCGTACTAGAATAGTCAACGGGCTCGTGGATTGGGCTAAGCTAATTGGTTATTAGTTTAGTTAAGCTAGCATTGTATAAGTTCATGTAACCCAATCCATGTCCAAGCCCATATACGGCCCATGGCCAAGCCTTAGGGCATCCATTGTCTTAATAGTTTTTATTGGAAGTGATGGTCATTCACATTTAGGAACTTTGTAACGTGTGTTAGATATCGTACTAGAATAGTCAACGGGCTCGTGGATTGGGCTAAGCTAATTGGTTATTAGTTTAGTTAAGCTAGCATTGTATAAGTTCATGTAACCCAATCCATGTCCAAGCCCATATACGGCCCATGGCCAAGCCTTAGGGCATCCATTGTCTTGTACTATATAAACCCCTTAAAGTCTCATTTGAGGGGTGTGCTTGAGTGTGTTTTGTGTGTGTTTTACTTATGAAATAGTGTTTCATCTTCTACTCTCTGTCTCTCTAAAATACACATATCTTCATTCAAGTCACCATATCTTTTCTTCATCTTTCTAGTTATTTTGTGTGAAATGATTTGATAAAAGGGTCTTAACAATTGGTATCAGAGCCAGGTTAACAAAGTTCCTAAAGGCAACATTAGGATCCACATCTGATACCACTGTTAACAATTGGTTATTAGTTCCTAAAGATGTTTCTAAACCAGATTTTTGTGATGAGATAGCTTCAATATCACCAAAATAACACAAAAGTGTGAAACTTGATGAACCAAAACTCCTAAAACAGTTACGCGTAGGTTTACACCCTCGTTAAAAAACAAGCTTAAAAACTTAGATCCACGCGTAAAGGTTGAAACTTTTTGCCAAAAACAAGTATTTTAATACCTTAAAACGTTGAAAGTACAAGAATCTTGGATTAAAAAGTGTAAAAAACGAGTTTTTAAGCGAACCAAAGTAGCACGTTATTCTACGCGTAGGACCAAAAACCCACTTCAAGAAATAACGATTCACCCAACTAGTTAGGCGATTGATACCACTGCAATGAGAAGGGACACCTGGCTAATGCATGCCCAAAGCCGAGGACTAGGGGCAGTGCTTATTTCAAAGAATCTCTTCTTTTGGCTCTTCAGGATGAAGCTGGTGGATCTCTCACAAACAAAGAACAGAGTTTTATGGCAGACGCAGACTCAGATGATGATATGGAGGACTTGCAGGCCAATGCAGCAGTTATGTTGATGGCTAATATGCATGAGTTACACATGAGTGACACAGGCCCAATGTATGACACTGATGGCTTGTCTCAGGTACCCGAACAAACCATAATTATCTCTGATCTAATATCTTCGCAAACATCTGAATCCGGCAAGGCTCAGAATGTTCAAAATGAGTCATTTACATCTCATTCCGACGATTTTCAAATAGACCCTGTAGTTACATTTGACGATCAAGATGACCTTATGGTTTCCATTGATAATCAAATTGACTCCGTGGTTATACTTGAGGATCTAAATAATGATCATGTTGTGATTCCCGTTGAACAAACCGAACTTTTGCCTCATCCAGATCTTGCTCTGTTACTTAAAGACCAGCAATCCCAAATTGAAGAATGTTGTGCATTAAATAAGGATTTAAAAAGTAAAAATGCACTGTTAACCAAGGATTTTGAATGTTTACAAAAGCAACTCAACTTTTTCAAAACTCAAGAAAAACGTGAAAAAGGTTTTGAAGCAGCCTTTACCAAATCTCATCAAAACGAAAAATATTTAGAGAGACAGATGCGTGATCTAGCCGCTTCGAAGAATGCTTTATTGTCTGAGATAGAACAACTGAAACATGAACATAAAAAACAAATTAACGCTCTCACCTTGGAAAATCAAAAAGCTAAGGCTGAGTTGTTAACTTGTCAAAAACAGTTCTCTGCATACAAAAAGCATTCCACGAACCGAATAGATAATCATCTTGAAGAAATTATCGGCTTGCAACGCAAACTTAAAGAGTTTAAAACTGTTGTTTACAAACATGGTGAGTCAGTAACTGCTATTGAAAAGTTTACTTTAAAACCCAATCCAAATGGATATGGACCGAATCTTGCTGATTACAAACCTAAGCTTTCAACCAAAACATTCAAACCAAATCCTGAAGTTTCCAGTGCAGAATATAAAATTGATAATTCTGTTATGAGTGTTGTTGAATATCATCGTCAAGAGGAATTAGATGCAGAAGAAGAGAGTCGATCAAAATTAAAAACTGTTGTTTACAACAAACCTTTTAATTATTCTAAACCGGTCACTTTCGTCACACCAACGGATTCTTCTAACACACCAAGGGTTATCATAAAAACGTCTGAGTCTTCTAATGTTAATCCCCAACCAGACTATGCACAAATTTATGGTCCTTTACCTTCCATCAGTGAAATAAACTCAAAACCTGAAAATCGCAAAATTCTTAGATATTTTGACATTTTCATGGCTGACCTCAAAACTTTAGAACATGAGATAGAATATCATTCTGAAATCAAGGTTCAACATTTTCAATCGCCTCTGGCGCGTGAACAAAGAGACATTTTTCAGAAAAATCTTTTACCAAATGTTAAAAATTTGAAAAATTGTGCATTGTCTTGGGAACGGGACTTTCATAAGGAACTTGGAGTGATGAAGGTCGTTTTCGAGAAAACAGAAACATCTATTTCTAATACTAAACGTAAAAAGAAAATGTTGAGAAAAGATGTTGATCGACTCTTGAATGATGTTATCTGTGCTGATATCCATAATATTGTGTTATTGAATTCTGTGTCATATGCATCTGATTATATCTCTGCTGATACTGTTGACTCTGTGGTAACTGTTGAGAATACTGATAATGTGCTTCAGATCGAGTCTTTAAAAGCTGAAAATGAACGATTACTTAACGAACTTTACAATGCAAAACGTCTTCTTAATTGGTGTGAAAAAGATATTCACATTCAACAACTTGGTTTTCAAAACAAAATCGCACAGTTGCGTGCAAAATCTTCTGATCCTAAAATTGAGCAACTGGATGATCAAAACGTGTCTTTGAAAAGTCAAATCTCAAAATATGAACAAGAACTTGTAAAAGTTAAACAGGAATATGGTGTCATATTTGATTTACTCAATAAGACTCGTCATGAAGCATCAAACAAACTTGATCACTATCTTGCTCACACTAGAGAAGTCATGAATTTTGCTGGTAATATTCGTTCTGAAAATCACAATTTGATTCACACTATCTCTAAGTTAAGAGAAATGTTAGGAAAGTATGAACTACTTCCGCCTACCATCATTAAGAGATTAGCACCGGTAACACTTAGTAATCGTGAACCTAGAATACCTACTACCAAATCACAAGTTGCTAACGTGCTTCCTTCTACTGAAATAGGAATAGTTGCGTCTTTTCCAAACGTCCGCACTTCACAACCTAGGAGCACTCAATCGAAGAATAGGAAGTTGCGACCTAAGAAAAGATCAATAAGGAATGCTAAAGTAGAAGAACACCCTAGGACTATGAATAAGACTCACGTTCCTTCCACTATAGATATTGCGTCTGGCAAATGTAATAGAAATAGTGATGTAACGAATGCTAAACCTTTAAGTACTTTTGATATTCAGTCTGATGCACCTTGTGTTATTTGTCGTAAACGTATGAATTCTGATTGTCATGACAAATGTCTTGCTAAAGCTATAATCTCTCGTTTACGGAATCCTAAGAATCAGAATACCTCTAGGCCCAATAATCATTCTAAGTCTGTGCTTGGTACACCGCCTTCTTTAGATTCTAAGGCAAGCATTGCTGTCCCTGTAGCTCCAGTTTCACCTCCTAAGAATGTAGTACCACCTAGTGCATTCACAAAGACTAAAGCAAACAGTAGTTATAGATGGCATAAATGGATATATAACACATTAGGCTTTAAATGGATGCCTAAAGTTATTACTGTGTGTATGTCTACTATAACTGCTCCGGAACCCTCTAACATTTCGGGTTCCACATCTACTTCTATTCCATCTGTGTCGTCTGTGTGTAATGCAGGTGATACAGATCATTCTCTGGATTGTTGATAGCGGATGTTCCCGACACATGACATGCAACCTTAAACTGTTATCAAACTTTATTGCAAAGTTCATTGGCACTGTCAGATTCGGGAATGATCACTTCGCAGCTATCATGGGCTACGGAGACTATATCAATGGGAACATCGAAATTAGCAGGGTTTACTATGTGGAAGGTCTCGGTCACAATCTGTTTTCAGTAGGTCAGTTCTGTGATGGAGATTTGGAGGTTGCTTTCAGGGAGAAAACTTGTTTCATTCGTGATCTACAAGGAAATGACCTTATGTCTGGCTCGCGTAATTCTAGTCTTTACACTATCTCTATGCAAGACATGGTTGCTTCATCTCCCATCTGCTTACTTTCAAAGGCAACATCAAAAAAATCCTGGCTATGGCACCGTCGTCTCTCACATCTAAACTTTCAAACCATCACCAACCTTGCTCGACACAAACTAGTTGACGGTCTCCCACGATTCCGGTATTCAAAAGATCACCTTTGCTCAGCCTGTGAACAAGGGAAAAGCACTCGTGCTCATTTTCCTTCAAAGGTGGAACACGGCTCTCAGCATGTGCTTCATCTTCTTCACATGGATTTATGTGGCCCGATGCGCATGCAAACGATTAATGGCAAACGCTACATCTTGGTAATAGTTGATGACTACTCACGCTGGACTTGGGTCTACTTTCTTCGAAGCAAAGACCAAGCTCCAAAGATGATCATCACCTTTCTCACAAAAATACAGGTTCAGCTCCGCAACACCGTCAGACTAATCAGAACAGACAAAGGAACTGAATTTGTTAACCAAACCCTTCGTGAATTTTATGAAAAAGTGGGAATTCAGCATCAAACATCTATTGCACGTACACCAGAACAAAACGGAGTTGTTGAAAGACGAAACCGAACGTTAGTGGAAGCTGCAAGAACAATGTTAATCAATGCTAAACTTCCAGATTACTTGTGGGCAGAAGCTGTATCTACTGCATGCTATACTCAAAACCGTTCTATGATCACAAAACGCCACAACAAAACACCTTTCGAGCTTGTCCACAACCATAAACAAAATCTCAAACACTTTCATGTATTTGGATCCCTTTGCTATCCGAATAATGATCGTGATGATTTTGGAAAGCTCAAAGCCAAAGCTGACATTGGAGTCTTTATTGGATATTGTGAGAATTCTAAAGGTTACCGGATCTGGAATCGTCGTACAAAACAGGTGATAGAAACGATTCATGCTCATTTTGATGAACTTACGGAAATGGCTTCTGAGTATAACAGCTTAGAACCCGGACACAACCGTTTAAACTTCCCTCAACCCCCATCATCAGCTGAACAAAGCCCCCAGCTCACTCGTCAACAAATGGAAAGGTTATTTGCTCCTCTGTTCAGTGACGATATTGATGAACGTGCTCCAGGTGTATCTGCTGTTTCCGCTGCTCTATCTGATAATACTCTCTACGCTTAACCGGTATTAGCTTTACGTGTGTGTGTGTGTGTTCGGTTTACTTTTGTGTTATTTTGGTGATATTAGCCAGGTTAACAATTGGTTTCCTCATCAGTCTCAGTATTTTGTGCCACACAGCCGCCATTAGGATCCACATCTGGAGTTTCATAGTTCGTATTGCTACAACTCAGATTGTCCAGGTATGTATCATAAGTAGGTTCTGATGTCACAAAATGTTGTTCATCATGAGTAAACTGATTAGCAACATTACTATAATTTGGTACCTCATTGAGTGAATTTGTGTCATAGACAGGAGGTGTGTCAAAAGTACCACTTGATGTTGTGTCCTGCTGATTGACTTTATGACTGGAGGTTGCAATTATGTTTGCTAATTCTGCCATTCCTGTATCTGTGAAGGCGTATTCCTCAGCAGTCAACTGTATTCCCGACTCTTCTTTATGTGCTAACATCAACATGTACTGAACCTTTTCTTGAATCGTCATTGGTTTGACACTGCATTCTGAATAACCTGAATCTTTGCTGTGATCGACAGAGGTAGCTTGCTGAACTGAAGTCATAAAACAGTTATTCCCAGTCGATTCCTTATCCTCTGTTTCGCTATAACCACTGTGTTTAATACCCTGCAGATATTCAGGTGCATCTGACTTAGATTCAACCAATGCTGCACTTCGTTCATGTTCGGTCAACGACTTGCGCCTCATATGCTCAACGAATGAAATTGGAAATCTCAAGTCAAGATTTCTTAAGTGATCTAGAAGCTCATTTTCTTCAACCTCTTGCTTATTATCAGTCAACGTTTTCTCATTTTCAGTCAAATTTTCTTCAGTCTCGGACACCGTCATTTCAGTCTTAGGATATGGAGCAAAGAATTGAACTAGAGGATCCATATCAATTGATGAGAAGAAATTGTGGAGAAATGACATTGTGAACGTGTGAAATGAATTTGCGGATCTTGTAGACGATAAAGAAGTAATTTTTGTTTTCGAATCGAGTTATCCCATAACTAGCACGGTAGTTATATTCCAACGAACCCGAAAAATCAATCCCAAAATACTACTCAGTCTTGAATTGTCGAAGCTTAATCAAAACCTTTGTCCAAAAAAAATTATATCCAAGAATTTAGCACAAATTCGTCCTTATGATTAATTAGCACCTCAAAGAAATGCAACAAAGCCCAAAAATTCGTCCCTTTGAATTTGTAACAGCCCAATGTAATCTTAATTAACCCGAAGCCCAATTCACCAAAGTTAATACCCTTTTCTTAAGTACACACAAGCCCAACTAATCTATTTATACCTTAACCCTAAAAAACTACCTATATGAAAACCCACTTAATCACTCACTTCTACCCTAATTTTTCTCAATCTCACCCTAATCTCAAAAAAAACGCAGCCACAAAATAACCGAGATCTCTCTTCCCTTTTTATCTCAAACCAACTGAAAAACAACAATTCGTCCTTTCTTTCTTGGTCAGTTCGAACAACACAACAAACATTTGTTTGTTTTCAGAAGCAGTTCGTCTTCAATATACTTTGATTATGTTCACAGGTAGGTTTGTTATCGTTTTGATCGTGATAAACCGAACGAAAAGATGATGAAACACTTTGTTTTGTTATTTCTTTTGGTATCATTTTGAGAGACATGTCGTGAGAAGAATATTTTTGGATTTTGTATTTTCTATTGTTTTTGTATTTTTGAAAGTTTTATATTTTTATATTTTGCTTTTGTTGGTTTTTCAAATTTTGTATTTTGTTTTTCAAAAATATTTACAGCGAAGCTTTTTGGAAAATCATTTTCAAGAAGATTCGAGAAGACGTTCTAACTCCTTAGGGGTTAGGCTTCGCATTCCAATTCGTCGAACTAAATAGTCAAACCTTTCTTTTGGAAAGGCTTTAGTTAATAGATCGGCGAGTTGGTAATCAGTCTTCACAAAGAATAATTCAACAGTACCTCTAACAATCACAACAAAGATTCAGGGTATTTTGATCCAGAATGCAGTGTCAAACGACTGACGAAGCTTGAAAGGATCCAGTACATGTTGATGTTAGCACAGAAAGAAGAATCGGGAATTGAATTGAATGATGCAGAATACGAATTCATGAATCCAAGACGGGCACATAAAGCAATCAATACTGCAAACTCCAGTCATACAATCAATCAGCAGGACTCAACATCAAGCGGTACTTTTGATACACCTCCAGTCTATGACACAGTTTCACTCAATGAGGTACCAAATTATAGTAATGTTGCTAATCAGTTTACTCATGATGAACAACATTCTGTGACATCAGCACCTACTTTTGATACATACCTGGACAATCCGAGTTGTAGCAATACGAACTCTGAAACTCCAGATGTGGATCCTAATGGCGGCTGTGTGGCACAAAATACTGAGACTGATGAGGAAACCCGTGCTTATTTTGAATCATTAATCAATAATTGTGGTATTGAGATTGAGAAAGTGAGTAAGGTCAATCGCGAGGTTAAGGCCGCGAATCAGAAATTGACCGCTGAGCTTGAGAGTTACAAAGAGAATGCAAGAGCCTATGAATTTCATACAAACAAACTATCAGAATTAGAAATTGGTTATCGAGATTCTGTTTTAAGAGAAAAACAATTGCAACTCAAGTATGACACACTTGATGTGAATTTGAACTTGAAAATAAAATCTTTAAACAAGGAAATTTCTGATCTAAATGACCAACATTCTAATCAAAAAGCACTGTTTTCTAATCTTGAAAAAGAGAAGAAACAGTTGATTGCTGATTTTTCAAAACGAGAAGATTCTCTTCTTGATGAAATTCTGGATAAAAATGAAACTATCAAAAAATTGGATAGTTTGCTTCTTACAACGGGTCATTCCGCTAAAACAAACAAGATGCTTTCTAATCAAGCAAATTGATGAGTGTCTAAATACTCATCATTTTTATACTGTTAGAATGCCAAAAACATCTGAAAACACTCTTAAATGCTTCAAAATGATAAAAATATCACAAACAAGTGTTTTATATGTTTTAAATGCAAAAACATCAAAATCTGGTGAAAAACGTATCAAGTTTGCATAATTGGCAGTTTTAGTCCCCCAAGTTACAAAAGTTGTCAAAAATAGTCCCTGGTAATTCAAAAACTTGCAAAATATCATTTTAGGTCCATGAGATTCAAAAGTTGTCAAAACAAACCCTTTAAGGTTTAAAAATCACAAAATGACAACTTTAGTCCCTGAACTTTGAAAATTGTCAAAAATAGTCCTTGGTTAATTTAAAAAGTGATTATCAAGTTTTAACCTTGTTCTATTTATAAATGACAAAAATGGTCCTTATGATAAACTTTGAAGAAAATTACAATATTGGTCCCTCAAGTTTTAAACTTGACAGTTTTAGTCCCTGGATTTTAAAAAAAAATGGAAATTATCAATATAGGTCCTTGTACTAATCTTACTTGGCAGATTTGATCCTTATGATATGCTTGGAAACTTGTCAAAATCCAGCCCTCAACTTTGGCTAAATTACACTATTAGTCCTTGTTGTTAAACCAAACCAAACCGGACCCTTTATCAATACTAAGCCCAATCCAAACCCAAACAGTGACCCCACCCAAATTTTAAATCAAAAGAAACCGCGCCACTGTAGACCCGTCTCCCTCACCCCTGTTTCACCAATACCAGTGGTTTTTAACCACTGGTTTTTACCTTTACACCTCACTAACACCACTTGAGTACCTTCCCCTTCCACCTCCACACCAATACAAACCTAATTAATGCAGAAAACCAACTCTATTGAAAATTGGCGCCAAAATCACCAAGTGGCATATCTGATTATCTGGATGATTTCAATGGTCAGGATTTGGTGGGAAATACTCAAGAGTGTCGACAAGAGATATTGGAAGTCAATAAATATCAAGGGTGAAGCTATGAAGAAAATATCTAGTGTAATTTTCAATTTTTATGTCGTTTTAGTCAATTTTCTTTATCCAGTGTATTTTTAAGCTCTCAAGCACTTAATTAAGTATTCTCAGTGTATGTTTAAACTTTTTCAATAATCAATTTCAGTGTTTAAGTTCTAATCTCAGTTTGTGAATTTGCAAATTTCAAAGAAATCTCAATCTGTTAAAATGTTGTTAGAAATTGTTACTTTGGATTGAGTAAGTCATATAAGCTCCTAAGAAAGCTTATTGAAGCTTTTAGAGACTTTAAAATATAGTTTAGAAGTAAAAACAGAAAATTACCAAAAATACTAAAAAATTCAGTGAAATTCAAAAATCACAGGATTGATGTTCAAAAAGGCTGGAGCAGGATATATAATGGATGGTCTTGGGTATAGTGCTTATTGGTAAGCTATAGGATTTGTTATTTGGTCCTAGTTCTCAGTTTGTGACCTCAAGCCATTTGTAAGCTTCTTAATCTCATTTTGGTATTTACTGTGTAAGACAGTTTTTAGCTCAATTTCCTGTTTGATCATGTTCATTAGTTATAATTAAGTGTTCTCAAACCTTAAAACCAGTAGTTTGTTATTTTAAATCAGAAGTTATTAAAAACCTTATTTGGACAGTGAAATCTGCATAATCATAATTAGTAAGTTGTATGTTGTCATGGCTGTTGTTTGATGTTTATTTAGTGTTAATAAATGATATTATAAGGGCTGCAATGAGTTCCATGGTTTTAATCTATGATTCTCTTTGAAAAAGTACCAAATCAGTCACATAAAGGGTTGTTTGGATTTGTGCAGTTCACTGTACCAAAGGTTGTGCAGACCTGTGTTTGTGCTTGTTTCATGTCTCACTTGATCTAAAGAACTCAAACAAACAATAAGAACAAGTCCTTATTAGCTAAAAAGTCAAAATCACCTTTTAATTAGCCAAATCAGTCCATTGTTGGGACTTTTAGTTGCAAGAATCATCATATTAGCTTAAAAGTAGTTAAAATAACTTAATATAACTTTATTACACCTTAATATATCATAATCAGGTCATAGAATCATTTTAAAATTCATAATAGTCAACTGCTTCAGTTTTCTAAAAAAGTCAATTTGCCCTGTGCAGCAGTTTTACTAGCCAAATCATAAGCTCCTATAGAGCTTATTAGTTGTCCAAAATAAGTGATTTTTGTTTCTTTGGATAGCTAACTTGGTCCTCTTTAGGTTCCAAGTTAAAAATTTCAATTTGGAGCTTATTCACCAGGGCTGCAAGTGCTTATCATGTTGTCCCAACTAACTCAGCATTAACTGAGTTTTAACTCAGTGATTTGTCAGATTTTGAGAAAGCTTCTCACAAGCTCATAAGAGCTTATCATGGTCTGAGTTTTGGTTTATACACTCTCAACCAGGTCTAATACTAGTTCCAATTTCTACTTTTCACTTTTAGCTTATTTTGTGATCTGTGCAATAGCTTAAAGTAACCCACCAGTTTCTGTTTTCATAAACAAGCTCAAACCTCAAATCTGTGTTAACTTGTAATCCAGAGGTTCAAGCTTGTTGATTTTGGTTGCATTTGAGTTATTATAGCATATTTTAGCTTCTGTATCAAGTTGGTAGCTTTTGGTTATCATTTGGCTTTTTCAAGTGCTTAATAATAAGCAGTTACAACTGCAGTTGCTTATTTCTCCACACAAGCCTATGTTTTTCTATTTTTCCTAGATTCAGGATATTAAAATAGACTTTTCCTGAAATTTTCATTATTTTTCATAACTGTTTGCTATTTTTCTTAATTAAAAACAGTTTTTAGGCATTTTTAAATAGCTTTTAATACAAATAAATTATAAAAAGTCCAAAAAAATGATTTTTCAATTTTCTTAGGTTAAGATAAATATAAAAGTAATAAAAAGTATTTTTCCATAATTTTCTTAGTTTAAAAAGTATTTTTTTGCATTTTAATTAGTTTTAAATAGTTTTAAATTAATAATAAATACATAAAAAGTCTAAAAAATATATTTTTAGTTTTAAAATAAGTTTTATCATATTTTAGATTTTTCCAAGTTATAATTTCATTTTTCTAGGTTAATTTTGTATTTTCTTGTATTTAAGTGCATTTTAAATACTTAATAAATAGTTTTTAATTAATAATAAATAAATAAATAGTAATAAAAATAATTTTATTTTTCTAATAATTTTATTTTATTATTAGGATTATAAAAACATCATTTTCATATTTATAGGCCTTTTATTTCTTTAAAACTAACATTTTATTTTGTACGTAGACGTAATTTTATTTTAAACGTAAGTTTTAAGTTGTAGTTTTTAAACGTTCATCGATTTTAAAAATAGTGATAGCGTTTATTTAATAGATTTTATCTTTTATTTCTTTTAATTTGCATTTAAGTCGCTTTAATTTGTAGATTTTCTCTTTAGGTATAATTTTCCATCCAAAACCTTACTGATCGCTATCCTTAGTGATCATTCTACTATCTGATCAAGTGTTTATTACACCAATTCATCCTCCGTGGGACTTAACGACCCAGGAATTCCCTATATTCCTCTGATCTTAATTGCATTTGTGTTTGAGCTGTTTTAAGTCTATTTGACTTGACTGTTTAGCACAGATCAAATTTTGGCGCCGCTGCCGGGGAGGCTGTAAGCGTGTTTCTAGCATTTTCAGACCCGTACTTGCACATATACCACAGTTTGTAAAAAGTTTTCTGTAAAGTTAATATAAATCAAAAAGTTCATTAACGCTTTTCCTAAAGTGTTAAAAACCCAAAAACAATATAAAACAACAAAACAATCGTAACGTTTTCTAGTTTGTGTTTCTTTTAAGGTGATTCTTAAAGAGATACGATTTGGTTAAACGGGACGATACCAAAAATATTTTCCAAAAGTTTTTAAACCCTATCAGCACAAATCATACCTACGTCTTTTCAGTGGTACTTAATATACATAAAAATCAACCACCGCAAATCAAGGCAGTGCACTACCTAACTGGGGGTGCGACCATTAATAAGTTCCCGAACATCAGATTTAAAACTTGCCTTTGTGTCACTTGTGATTTGGTGTACCTTTTTCAAAGAAGCCATTTCATTTGGGATTATTGGTTAAGCTCACTTGTGTTTTGCCTCATTTGTTTTGAAAATTGATTTTTATACTTAGTGCATGCGCACTCGTTCTTCCAGTTCTACAAGTCCACTTTCCGAACTTGGAAACATTCCTCGCAGACGTAGAGGACGTTCAGCTCCTTCAGCCATGACTGAGGAACGTCTACCACCACCACCACCTGTCGAAATGGCAGAAGACAAACCTATGAATGAGCTTCTCCAAGCACCCATCGAGGGTTACGGAGATGCCATTGTTGTCCCAGCCATTGTGGCTGATACCTTCGAACTCAAAACCGGGTTACTTAATCTGGTAACCCAAAGCCAATTCTATGGTTTTGAGCGGGATGATCCTCATGCACACATTCGATGGTTTAACAAGATTGCATCTACCATCAAGTACAAGAATGTCCCACACGATGCTATCAAGCTTCTTCTGTTCCCATTCTCTCTAGAGGGACAAGCCCGGAATTGGCTTGAGAAACAACCCCCTCGTTCTATAGAGACATGGGAAGATCTAGTTACCAAGTTTGTTAACGAGTTCTATCCTCCATCTCGAACCACAAGTCTTAAGAATGAGATAATGAAATTTTCTCAGAGATTTGATGAATCATTCGGGGAGGCATGGGATCGTTACAAAGAATTGCTCCGCAAGTGTCCACATCATGGTTTTACCGAGTTAATGCAAATGGATACTTTCTATAATGGTCTGAGACCAGCTGACCAAGACTCTCTGAATGCCTCCGCGGGAGGTAATTTCCTTAGCAAAACCACCAAAGAAGCCTTACAAATCATTGAAAATAAGTCCCAGGTCCGTTCTTTCCGCACTAAGACATATCAAACTCAGTCTAATGCTGGACCTTCTACTTCATCTCCTGTGAGTACATCTAGCACCGATGCTAAGATTGATAAACTCACAGACATTGTTCAGGCTTTGGTTCTTGCTAACCAAAAGAAAGTCACCTTCACTCAAACACCATCACATGGTGAAGTGAAGAAAGTTGAAGTTTGTGTTACTTGTGGTGGTCCTCATGCATACTACAACTGTACTGCCACTGATGGTAGTCCGTTTGAAGCAAATGCTATAGCCGGTACTTCAAATCAAGGAGGTAATCAATACCGTCCTCAGAATGATCCAAACTACCGTGCTAGCACTTATCAGGCACCACCCGGTTTTAACCAGAATCCTAACCGGAATCAGAATCAACCTAGAATGAACCAAGGTTATCAAAACCAAAGTAATTTCTATCCTGGATCCAATCAAGGTTTTCAACAACAAGGGAACCTTCATCAAAACAATTTCAATCGTGGGAATCAATTTCATGGGAATGTGAATCCTAATCAAGGGAATTTTCAACAACAAGGTCATAATCAAAACATCCGACCTCAAAATTTCCCTCCTAATCCACCTCCCATCATTACTCCTCCAGGACCATCATCTGATGAGTTACTGAAGCAGTTTATGAAATCCCAAGATGAGATGAACAGATTGTTGGTCAGTCAGATCGCTGATCTCAAGAAGTCTTTAAATGATCAACCCTCGGGCTCAGGAAAACTTCCGAGCAACACGATCGCTAACCCGAGGGGCGATGCCAAGGCGATCACGACCAGAAGTGGTGTTTCATACAATGGACCCGCTATTCCTACTACCTCTTCTTCTTCTTCTCTTCCAAAGGTAGTAGAAAGTGAACCTCTGACTCACAATGGACCTACGACTCCAATGCCCCCTCCTCCTGTGGCAATGAGTCAAGTTACCAAGGAAACAACGGACAAGGTGAATTATTCTAGCCCAAGTAATACCGCACAAGTCCTACCTTCGGTAGTCCAACCTCAAGTTGTCCAGAAACCCAAGTCTAATCCAGGAGTTGTTTTTGAACCACCTATAGCTCCCGTTGAAAATATCAAATCCAAATCTTCTATTCCATATCCATCGCGTTTGAATGAGCAAAAGCTCCGTGAAAAGGCTAGTCATCAAATGGATAAATTTTTCCAAATTTTCCAAGAGTTACATTTTGACATAAGCTTTGCGGATGCTATCATGCTGATGCCCAAGTTTGCATCAACTCTCAAACACATGTTAAGCAACAAGGAAAAGCTGTTTGAAATGGCTAAAACTCCTCTTAACGAGAACTGCTCTGCAGTTATCCTGAAAAAGCTTCCAGAAAAGCTTGGAGATCCTGGGAAATTTCTCTTACCTTGTGTATTTCCCGGAATGGTTGAATGCTTTGCCCTAGCAGATCTTGGAGCAAGCATAAACCTGATGCCTTATTCAGTTTGGAAGAAACTTTCTCTTCCGGAACTCACTCCTACATGCATGACTCTCGAGCTTGCAGATCGTACAATATCTCGTCCTCTTGGCATTGCCGAGGACGTATTTGTGAAAGTAGGAAAGTTCCATTTCCCAGCTGACTTCGTGGTTGTTGATTTTGATGCCGATCATCGGGTTCCTCTCATTGTTGGTCGAGGATTCCTGAGAACGGGCCGTGCTCTCATAGATGTATTTGAGCAGGAAATCACATTACGTGTTGGTAATGAAGCTGTCACTTTTAACCTTGATCAGACTTCAAGGTACTCCGCAAATTATGATTCTGAATCGGTTAACCGAATAGATATCATTGATGTTGCTTCTGAAGAGTACTCGCAAGAAGTTCTTGGTTATGATCATAATTCTTCGAGTGATAATCTCACTCATTCATCTCAACCCATCATCGCCAATTCTACTCCTTCTCTCACCCCATTTGAGGAAAGTGACTTCATCTTAGAAGAGATTGAAGCCTACTTATCCAGTGATTCTGTACCGTGGGAAATTGATCACGCTCCAATTGACATTGAGGGAGACATACTTCTCATTGAGAAGTTGCTTAATGATGATCCATCATCAGCCCCTCACTCTAGTGATTCAATTCCTGATGAGATTAATCAAAATGAGATTAATCTGGAGGGAGATTTTCTTCTTGAGAAATTGTTAAATCATGACATTTCTTCTCCTCTCCCTTCCATCAAACTTCATAACAAGGAAGTCAAGTCAGTTGAGAAAACTGAAGAATTTCCTGAGGTTGAGCTTAAGGACTTACCACCTCATCTCGAGTATGCATTTCTTGAAGGTGATGATAAATTACCGGTCATTATTGCTAGAGATTTGAGTAAAGATGAAAAAGCTGCTCTTATAAAAATCTTGAAGTTACACAAGCAAGCAATTGCTTGGAAACTCTCCGACATCAAAGGTATAAACCCTGAGTTTTGTACTCATAAAATCTTGATGGAGGATGACTTCAAGCCAGCAGTTCAACATCAGAGAAGAGTAAATCCAAAAATCCATGATGTTATCAAACAGGAGGTTATCAAACTTCTTGATGCAGGATTGATTTACCCAATCTCGGATAGTCCTTGGGTTAGCCCAATTCATTGTGTTCCTAAGAAGGGTGGCATAACTGTTGTCACAAATGAAGATAACGAGTTAATTCCAACTCGTCTGGTTACGGGATGGCGTGTTTGCATTGACTATCGTAAGTTGAATGACGCCACTCGTAAAGACCATTTTCCTCTACCCTTTATGGACCAAATGCTTGAGAGATTAGCAGGGAATGAATACTATTGTTTCCTTGATGGTTTCTCGGGGTACTTTCAGATTCCCATTGATCCAAAGGATCAAGATAAAACCACATTCACCTGCCCATACGGAACTTTTGCCTATAGACGTATGCCTTTTGGCTTATGTAATGCTCCTGGCACGTTCCAAAGATGTATGATGGCCATTTTCCACGACATGATCGGGGAAACAATGGAGGTGTTTATGGATGACTTCTCGGTCATTGGGGATTCGTTTCAAACATGTCTCTCCCATCTAGATAAAATGCTTCAAAGGTGTGAAGACACCAATCTTTGTCTAAAATGGGAGAAAAGTCACTTTATGGTCAAAGAAGGCATAGTCCTTGGCCATAAGATTTCAAAGAACGGGATTGAGTTTGATAGAGCAAAAGTCGATGTTATTGCTAAATTACCTCATCCTACTACCGTTAAAGGTATTAGGAGTTTTTTAGGTCATGCCGGTTTCTATCGTAGATTCATTCAAGATTTTTCTAAAATCGCCCGGCCAATGACCCATCTTCTTGAAAAGGATGCTCCTTTTATCTTTTCACCCGAGTGCATCATAGCTTTTGAAACATTGAAGAAAAAGCTTACTGAAGCACCCATTCTCGTTGCTCCCGACTGGGATTTACCTTTTGAGCTTATGTGCGATGCAAGTGATTTTGCTATCGGTGCAGTCTTAGGGAAACGAAGAAATAAGCATTTTCAGCCTATTCACTACGCAAGTAAGACTATGACTGAAGCTCAAACTCATTACACCACCACAGAAAAAGAGCTATTAGCCGTGGTGTATGCTTTTGAAAAGTTTCGGCCATACTTAATCTTGACAAAATGTGTAGTATATACGGATCACTCGGCTCTTAAATATCTCTTTGCAAAACAAGATGCAAAGCCGAGATTGCTTCGTTGGGTTCTCCTCCTCCAAGAATTTGATATCATCATACGTGATAAAAAAGGAGCTGAGAACCTGGCTGCTGATCATCTTTCCAGATTAGAAAACCCTCACCAAGATGTTTTCGAGAAAAAGGATATTAATGAAACATTTCCTCTCGAGACACTCAATGCGGTTTCTTTTCGTGGAAATTCTACCACCCCATGGTTTGCTGACTTTGCAAATTACCATGCGGGTAACTTCATTGTGAAAGGGATGTCGACCCAGCAGAAGAATAAATTCTTCAAGGATGTTAAACATTATTTCTGGGACGACCCTTTCTTATTCAAAATCTGTGCGGATCAAGTCATCCGACGGTGTGTTTATGGACAAGAAGCTCTTGACATTCTCAAAGCTTGCCATGCTGGACCCACCGGGGGCCATCATAGTCCAAACTACACCGCCAAAAAGGTGTTTGATTCCGGGTTCTATTGGCCCACAATCTATAAAGATGCCCACGATTATGTCAAAACTTGTGATGCTTGTCAGCGTCATGGAAACATATCTCAAAGAAATGAAATGCCACAAAATGCCATTCAGGTTTGTGAGATATTTGACATATGGGGTATTGATTTTATGGGGCCATTTCCATCTTCTCGTGGTAACAAGTACATACTCGTGGCTGTTGACTATCTGTCAAAATGGGTTGAAGCAAAAGCTTTACCTACAAATGATGCCCGAGTAGTTGTGAAATTTTTGAAAGCTCTCTTTGCCAGATTTGGAACTCCTCGTGCAATAATCAGTGATCGTGGTACACATTTTTGTAATGACCAATTTGATCGTGTCATGCAAAAGTATGGTGTTACCCACCGTCTATCTACTGCATACCACCCCCAAACAAGTGGGCAGGTGGAAGTTTCAAACCGTGGTATTAAAAGAATACTTGAAAGGACAGTAGGTGAAAATCGTGCATCCTGGTCGGATAAACTGGATGACGCACTCTGGGCTTTTCGTACAGCTTACAAAACACCAATTGGGTGTACTCCATACAAGCTAGTGTACGGAAAAGCATGTCATCTTCCGATTGAACTAGAGCACAAGGCTTACTGGGCCTTAAAGCATGCAAACTTCGATATACAGACAGCCGGTGATCACAGAAAAGTTCAAATGAATGAACTAAATGAACTTCGTGATCAAGCTTACGAGAACTCTTTGATCTACAAGCAAAAGACAAAGAAGATTCATGACTCTAAAATCAAGAACCGCGTTTTCAACGTTGGTGATCGAGTCCTTCTTTTCAATTCTAGATTGAAGATTTTCTCGGGAAAGCTTAAGTCCCGTTGGTCTGGTCCATTTACTATCACTAAGGTTTATCCTTATGGTACCGTTGAGTTATCTCAGCCTGATGGTCCTAATTTTAAAGTGAATGGTCATCGAGTTAAGCATTACTTTGGAGAGGACATTCCCCCTGTGGTTGTCCCGGATCTACAAACATTCCCCATGAACCAATGAAAGCGGGGATCGAGTCAAGCTAGTGACTCGAGAATCAAAAATAGTAGCACACATCATATGGATTTTCATCCATATTTCTGTTTTCTTATCCCCTTTCTACCACCCTAGTGTGGGGGAGTTTTTCCCACACTGTTGTATATATCAATCTAAAAAAAAAAAAAAAAAAAAAAAAAAAAAAAAAAAAAAAAAGTATATATCAAAAATAAAATAATGGCCGTAGTATTTCCCTTTTATGTTCTTTGTTTCGGCATAACCGCCGGTACTCTGAATATTGAGGGCAATATTCATTTCTTAGTGTGGGGAGGAATTCTCACGAATTTCATGTAATTATTTCACCCAATTCCCCCGTTTTTGGCCAAAATTTTTTTGGAGTAAGTGTTTTTCACTTACTCAGCAAATGGTAATCAGTCCACCATGTCTAACCCACATAAGGATTGGCTAATCCAGGAGCAAACGGCTCTTGGTAAAGATATCTCAAATCCGTTTATGGCTTGCAATTTGCCCAAAATTGTATGGTGTTCAACTCACCATATCTTTAAACTAGTGAAAAGTTGGCTAGCCCGCAAGATTATGGCTTGTGGTAAAGGCAGTTGAAAATCCATAATTGGTAATCGGCTCACCAAAGATAATATTGATAATTTATCTAAGAGTTGGCTAGTCCAGAAGGGTACGGCTTCTGGTAAAGACAAACCAAATCCGTTGAAAGCTGGTGGTTTGCTCAAAATCACATGGTTATCGGTGTACCATGGTTCTTACTTGAACTAAAACATTTGGCTACTCCAGAAGTAATGGCTTTTGGTAAAGAGATTAAAATCCATTATGTTTTCTCAAATCATTGCTAGGGACTAGCAATATCTTAGTGTGGGGGATTGATGAGTGTCTAAATACTCATCATTTTTATACTGTTAGAATGCCAAAAACATCTGAAAACACTCTTAAATGCTTCAAAATGATAAAAATATCACAAACAAGTGTTTTATATGTTTTAAATGCAAAAACATCAAAATCTGGTGAAAAACGTATCAAGTTTGCATAATTGGCAGTTTTAGTCCCCCAAGTTACAAAAGTTGTCAAAAATAGTCCCTGGTAATTCAAAAACTTGCAAAATATCATTTTAGGTCCATGAGATTCAAAAGTTGTCAAAACAAACCCTTTAAGGTTTAAAAATCACAAAATGACAATTTTAGTCCCTGAACTTTGAAAATTGTCAAAAATAGTCCTTGGTTAATTTAAAAAGTGATTATCAAGTTTTAACCTTGTTCTATTTATAAATGACAAAAATGGTCCTTATGATAAACTTTGAAGAAAATTACAATATTGGTCCCTCAAGTTTTAAACTTGACAGTTTTAGTCCCTGGATTTAAAAAAAAATGGAAATTATCAATATAGGTCCTTGTACTAATCTTACTTGGCAGATTTGATCCTTATGATATGCTTGGAAACTTGTCAAAATCCAGCCCTCAACTTTGGCTAAATTACACTATTAGTCCTTGTTGTTAAACCAAACCAAACCGGACCCTTTATCAATACTAAGCCCAATCCAAACCCAAACAGTGACCCGGCCCAAATTTTAAATCAAAAGAAACCGCGCCACTGTAGACCCGTCTCCCTCACCCCTGTTTCACCAATACCAGTGGTTTTTAACCACTGGTTTTTACCTTTACACCTCACTAACACCACTTGAGTACCTTCCCCTTCCACCTCCACACCAATACAAACCTAATTAATGCAGAAAACCAACTCTATTGAAAATTGGCGCCAAAATCACCAAGTGGCATATCTGATTATCTGGATGATTTCAATGGTCAGGATTTGGTGGGAAATACTCAAGAGTGTCGACAAGAGATATTGGAAGTCAATAAATATCAAGGGTGAAGCTATGAAGAAAATATCTAGTGTAATTTTCAATTTTTATGTCGTTTTAGTCAATTTTCTTTATCCAGTGTATTTTTAAGCTCTCAAGCACTTAATTAAGTATTCTCAGTGTATGTTTAAACTTTTTCAATAATCAATTTCAGTGTTTAAGTTCTAATCTCAGTTTGTGAATTTGCAAATTTCAAAGAAATCTCAATCTGTTAAAATGTTGTTAGAAATTGTTACTTTGGACTGAGTAAGTCATATAAGCTCCTAAGAAAGCTTATTGAAGCTTTTAGAGACTTTAAAATATAGTTTAGAAGTAAAAACAGAAAATTACCAAAAATACTAAAAAATTCAGTGAAATTCAAAAATCACAGGATTGATGTTCAAAAAGGCTGGAGCAGGATATATAATGGATGGTCTTGGGTATAGTGCTTATTGGTAAGCTATAGGATTTGTTATTTGGTCCTAGTTCTCAGTTTGTGACCTCAAGCCATTTGTAAGCTTCTTAATCTCATTTTGGTATTTACTGTGTAAGACAGTTTTTAGCTCAATTTCCTGTTTGATCATGTTCATTAGTTATAATTAAGTGTTCTCAAACCTTAAAACCAGTAGTTTGTTATTTTAAATCAGAAGTTATTAAAAACCTTATTTGGACAGTGAAATCTGCATAATCATAATTAGTAAGTTGTATGTTGTCATGGCTGTTGTTTGATGTTTATTTAGTGTTAATAAATGATATTATAAGGGCTGCAATGAGTTCCATGGTTTTAATCTATGATTCTCTTTGAAAAAGTACCAAATCAGTCACATAAAGGGTTGTTTGGATTTGTGCAGTTCACTGTACCAAAGGTTGTGCAGACCTGTGTTTGTGCTTGTTTCATGTCTCACTTGATCTAAAGAACTCAAACAAACAATAAGAACAAGTCCTTATTAGCTAAAAAGTCAAAATCACCTTTTAATTAGCCAAATCAGTCCACTGTTGGGACTTTTAGTTGCAAGAATCATCATATTAGCTTAAAAGTAGTTAAAATAACTTAATATAACTTTATTACACCTTAATATATCATAATCAGGTCATAGAATCATTTTAAAATTCATAATAGTCAACTGCTTCAGTTTTCTAAAAAAGTCAATTTGCCCTGTGCAGCAGTTTTACTAGCCAAATCATAAGCTCCTATAGAGCTTATTAGTTGTCCAAAATAAGTGATTTTTGTTTCTTTGGATAGCTAACTTGGTCCTCTTTAGGTTCCAAGTTAAAAATTTCAATTTGGAGCTTATTCACCAGGGCTGCAAGTGCTTATCATGTTGTCCCAACTAACTCAGCATTAACTGAGTTTTAACTCAGTGATTTGTCAGATTTTGAGAAAGCTTCTCACAAGCTCATAAGAGCTTATCATGGTCTGAGTTTTGGTTTATACACTCTCAACCAGGTCTAATACTAGTTCCAATTTCTACTTTTCACTTTTAGCTTATTTTGTGATCTGTGCAATAGCTTAAAGTAACCCACCAGTTTCTGTTTTCATAAACAAGCTCAAACCTCAAATCTGTGTTAACTTGTAATCCAGAGGTTCAAGCTTGTTGATTTTGGTTGCATTTGAGTTATTATAGCATATTTTAGCTTCTGTATCAAGTTGGTAGCTTTTGGTTATCATTTGGCTTTTTCAAGTGCTTAATAATAAGCAGTTACAACTGCAGTTGCTTATTTCTCCACACAAGCCTATGTTTTTCTATTTTTCCTAGATTCAGGATATTAAAATAGACTTTTCCTGAAATTTTCATTATTTTTCATAACTGTTTGCTATTTTTCTTAATTAAAAACAGTTTTTAGGCATTTTTAAATAGCTTTTAATACAAATAAATTATAAAAAGTCCAAAAAAATGATTTTTCAATTTTCTTAGGTTAAGATAAATATAAAAGTAATAAAAAGTATTTTTCCATAATTTTCTTAGTTTAAAAAGTATTTTTTAGCATTTTAATTAGTTTTAAATAGTTTTAAATTAATAATAAATACATAAAAAGTCTAAAAAATATAATTTTAGTTTTAAAATAATTTTTATCATATTTTAGATTTTTCCAAGTTATAATTTCATTTTTCTAGGTTAATTTTGTATTTTCTTGTATTTAAGTGCATTTTAAATACTTAATAAATAGTTTTTAATTAATAATAAATAAATAAATAGTAATAAAAATAATTTTATTTTTCTAATAATTTTCTTTTATTATTAGGATTATAAAAACATCATTTTCATATTTATAGGCCTTTTATTTCTTTAAAACTAACATTTTATTTTGTACGTAGACGTAATTTTATTTTAAACGTAAGTTTTAAGTTGTAGTTTTTAAACGTTCATCGATTTTAAAAATAGTGATAGCGTTTATTTAATAGATTTTATCTTTTATTTCTTTTAATTTGCATTTAAGTCGCTTTAATTTGTAGATTTTCTCTTTAGGTATAATTTTCCATCCAAAACCTTACTGATCGCTATCCTTAGTGATCATTCTACTATCTGATCAAGTGTTTATTACACCAATTCATCCTCCGTGGGACTTAACGACCCAGGAATTCCCTATATTCCTCTGATCTTAATTGCATTTGTGTTTGAGCTGTTTTAAGTCTATTTGACTTGACTGTTTAGCACAGATCACAAATCCGATTTTTCACACTGCACATAAAATGGCTCTTGGTAACAACCCTTCTTCGTTCCTCAAGAAAGCTCAGAAATCTCAGAATGTGTTGAACAATGGAAAACCTTTGCATGAACCCATAATTGTTCATGATTCTCTTGAAACGTTGGAACTATCTGAGGAGAGTAGATCAAGAATGAAACAAAAACATCCGGAAATCAAACCAATTGACTATAACAAATGGAACCAAATTAATGGTATTTCGTTTGTTTCATATAAAGAACAATCAAAGTTTTCCATCACACCAGTTTCAAAACCAGTTGCAACTCCTGTAGTTGTCTCAAAATCCTTTTCGAAAATCGAACAAATGTCTTCAAACAATCCTTTTAACACAAGTAATGCCAGAAGCATTTTAGACGATGTTAAAACTAGAATTGGGAGACTTCAAGAGACTGTTAAAACTAAAACTCATATTACAACCAACATCTGGTTTAATAGTTTTGATATTGAACAAAAAAAGTTTTTTGAAACTGAAATTGCCCCTCAGCTGAATAACATCAACTCCAGGGTAATTTATTTTGAACAAGCCTTTTTGAATGAAACAGCTGACTTTGTCAAGGACCATAAATCCCTGGTAAAGCAAGCTAATGAAAGTATTGAACAAATCAATGTTTTGGAAAAGTTAAATGATTCTCTCTTCGAAGATGTTCTGACTACTGATATTATGTCCATCATTTTGCAAACATATTCTGTTGAAGATCATGAAAGACTCCAGTATGAGACCTCCGCAATTGTTTCAAAATATGAAAAAGCTCTCGAAAAACTTGAAAAAGAAAACGTGTCCTATTTTAAGCAACTTGATCGAAAATCTGAGGAATGCAAGTATGACAAACTATCGTATGAGCGTGCCTACAAGGACATGCAAGAGCAAAATGATCTTTTGAGGGCTCAGCTGGACAGTCTAAAAGGAAAGGCAGTGGATACTAAGATTGCAAAACCATTGACTGAGGAGAAAGAAAATGTTCCAAAACAGGTTTTCAAACCAAAAAGGTCTGTTTCTCTGCCTCCTCCAAAAGTCAATGAGAAAAATGATTTATCAAAAACAGTCACTCCACAGACTTTGCCTATTAAAAAGAGAATTATCAATGGTTTTGAAAAAGAAAAAGCAGTTATTGAAAAACCAAAAGTGATTACTCATGGCATTTCTAGGAATAGTAAACGGAATGTGACCACAAATCTAGTTAAAGAATCTGTTGGTTCTAACAACATGGTCAACAATCACTATCTAGAAGAATCTAGGAAAAAGGCACAGACTCGAAAAGACGGAATTTTAGGTGAAACATCTAGGGTGATGAATTCTACAAGACTTCAAGGCACTGCTAGTAGTTGTAAACCATTACCTAGGAACACTCTACAAAAGACTAGGGATTGGCTTGCATCTAAGAATAGTTGCTCAAAAGAAAATGCTATGCCCTTAGAAAACAACACCAGGAATTCTAAGTCTTTTTCGAACAAGAATCAATTTCCAAAAGACTGTAGTGACAAAGTTAAAGCTGCTGTTTTAAACAAGAATATTGAATTTATCTGTACTATATGTAAAAAATGTGTCTTTTCAGCTAATCATGATGAATGTGTCTCACAATATCTCAAGAAAGATAATTCTCGTGCCAAGGCACAATCCACTAAGACACCAAATAGAAACAAGCCCGTTGATAAAAAGACAAACAAAAAGACACCAAATAGGACGATCTCTTCAGGACGTAGTTTTTCCAAAAATGAGTCTTCCGCTGCATCTGATAAGAAAACATCTCCTCGATCTTACCTTAGGTGGATACCCACGGGCAAAGTTTTCAACAAAATAGGTCTTAGATGGATTCCCACAGGAAAGATTTTTGATACTTGCACCAACACAGATAATAGTGAAACTCATCATGTTAAGGAAGTCGAATCCACTACAACCGTTGATAGTGATCACCCTCGCCGTGAGGAAACATGTACTTCTAACACTGTTATTTGTGAAAATTCTTCTTCTGTGGATGCAGGTACTTGTAAAAGTGTTGAAGGTTCATATACCCCGTGTGGTAAAGAAGAACTTTATGCCAATTTCGCATGTGGAAATCCTTTTCTAGTTCCACTCTTAACTCCACTTTTACTTGGCCAAACTTAATCTTCTTTCTTCAAATCTTCTTTGTAAATATTTTTTAAAAAACCAAATACAAAATTTGAAAAACCAACAAAAGCAAAATATAAAAATAGAAAATTTTCAAAAAAAAAACAAAAACAATATAAAATCAAAAATCCAAAAATATTCTTCTCACGACATGTCTCTCGTATAATCGATATTCTGTACATTTCTAGAAATGTCATTCAACAATGATACGGGCATGTACAGATGCTTGAGCGAGAGTTCTTTAATGTTTTCAAAACATGTCGTTCATCAAAGCTTCTTTCTAAAAATATAATGGCTTTCGTATACTTCAGTACGAAACCCGGACTTCATATAATGGTTTCTGGATACATCTGTTCAGGACCCGCGCTTCAAAGAAAGGAAAGTGCTTATCCAAAACAAAGGTTTTAAATATTTTTCAATCACTTTTCCTAAAATCATAATGGCTTACAGTTACTTCAGACTGTAACCCGATCTTTAAAGAAAGGAAAGTGCTACGCAAAAATCGATTTTCATAAATATCGAGCACTTATCCTAAAAACAAATGAAGATAATTCTTCTTCAATATCTTCAAAAGATTTTTTAAAAAATCTTCATCTTGCGTACCATTGATTCGAAAGTTTTCAAAAAGATTTTTCAAAATCTCTCACATTTGGTACCAAGATAACTCCCTCTAAACCCTTAATTGATTCTAAATTTTCTGTATGAAAAATATGCTTTCATTAAAGGGGGAGTATAAATAAAAAATGTTCCAAATTCATGCTTAAATCATATCCGTTTGTCTCCCCAAAAGATTCTAAAATGATTTTTAATCCGTGGATAACAAAAATATCACAATTATGCTATTTTTGAGGGGGAGGAGACGTGATTAAAATGTGATCAAAATCGTTGTTTGAATCTCAAAATGAGCTCGACTCAGTCGGAACCAATGAATTGACGGGAATCAAAGTCAGTAAATGTACCATCTCGAGAAACTTTCTATGGACTTGACCAGGACGGATAATAATTTCAAGCTAGTTCTCTAGTGATGTAAATGTGTCTCGAATCGGTCTTGTTCATTTAAAGTCGATCAATTCAAAAAGTGCGAACTCTACCCTCTATGTGCAGATTTCTGTCAAAACTTATAAGCACATGTAAATGGGGAGTGTTTCTGAAAATATAAAAAACTCTCGGAATGTTTCAAACATGTTTTCTATCATAAACACTCTGAGAGATTTTCAAGAAAAATGGTTTTATGGCAACAATAGGACAGTCATGGAGTTATAAGGTGACTAAGGATAGGAAATTCGTCCTATGATCCGCCAGAGCCGGAGGGATCTACCCAAGGACAATACCCATAGTTAGTATTAGAAGTCCTTAGGTATGATTGAAAAAAGGAGTAATGTGAGAAAGGAGAAAGAAGGGGTTGAAGAATTAAAAAGAAAAGTAAAAGAAAGGGTGAAAAGAAATAGCCCTCCATAATCAACCTTAGGGCAGAAACCGGGTTCAATACATATGCTACTGGATGTCACTAGATGACACTGGTATTGAAGACAAAGACGTCATGGACCCAGTGACGCACTGCACTAAACCTTCTAGCTACTCAATTCCTCTCAAAAGGGATTTGTTTCATTCTCACTGGGAACCCTGCATAATCTATTGACCTTCTCTTAGAGTTGGTTGATATTGAAGAAGGAGACCCTCTCCCTAGTCTCCGCTCAGGAAAACCAAAATGCACTATTGAGTCTAGAGCCACGAGATTCATCAAAAGGTCTCATAGGAACACTTGACATGACATCGCTTGTTGTTCATCAATAAGAACACAAGTGATATATTATAGAGTCCTACGCAGATCTTAGCAATCTGCCAGAACATTTATGAGAGGTTTCACAATTGTGATCCTCAGTGATTGAATGGAAACTCCTGCCAGGGTCAACATCAAGCAGCCCTGACAGCAGGTCACTTCGGTAACTCCCCGTGGATTACGCTTAGTGTGTCTCAAACGGTCTACATTCGTGGGGTGATGCTTCGGTGTACCTCAGCGACTCATCTGAACTGTAGGTGTACTTCGGTATATCGCGTTATCTCACTTGTGGGACTCCAGTTCAGGAACGGCCTTTGTGAGAATTAGAGACGTGTTTTCACACTATGCTGTTAACACCCTCGAAATTCAAACTTGTAAGTGCCGGAATCCGCTTATTACTAACATGTTTTTATGTCTTCTTCTTATGGAAGCTCCGGAGCGGATTGATCGTGCAGATTTTCCACATGCTCATACCAACAACACATGAAAAGTTCTCATCAAAATCAAAGGCAACACAAAGTTAAAGATGACTCTTCATCAATGTCAAAGAATCTACAAAGCTTAAAGACTCGAGAACTACATCGGTAACCAACGAAGTTGACAACGGCAGACAATCACATTAACCGATCACAAAGCATGAAGGAACAAAGAATTAAGACTATTCTAAATCTACACGCAAAGTTCAAGCTCAAGAAAAGTAAAGACCTAATCAAGTGGAGCATCTTTTGAATGACCACCCCTTAGGGGGAGATTGTTAGCCTTAATAGTTTTTATTGGAAGTGATGGTCATTCACATTTAGGAACTTTGTAACGTGTGTTAGATATCGTACTAGAATAGTCAACGGGCTCGTGGATTGGGCTAAGCTAATTGGTTATTAGTTTAGTTAAGCTAGCATTGTATAAGTTCATGTAACCCAATCCATGTCCAAGCCCATATACGGCCCATGGCCAAGCCTTAGGGCATCCTTTGTCTTGTACTATATAAACCCCTCAAAGACTCATTTGAGGGGTGTGCTTGAGTGTGTTTTGTGTGTGTTTTACTTATGAAATAGTGTTTCATCTTCTACTCTCTGTCTCTCTAAAATACACATATCTTCATTCAAGTCACCATATCTTTTCTTCATCTTTCTAGTTATTTTGTGTGAAATGATTTGATAAAAGGGTCTTAACAGGATGATATTTGGTAATGATATAGAGCCAGGAAAGAGCTCTGATACCAATTGATAGATCACTCTTAGAACTCAATGAAGAATTGTTAAGAGGCAACACACAAGTATGGATACTCAATGAATTGGAATGAGAATCAGATTGCTTGTTGTTATTAATGGAAGAAAAACAGTTACAACAGTTAACTACTAAATGGTTTTGTTACAGTGAGATTGAGAGAGAAAGTTACAAGTTCAAGCTAAACAAAATGAGAATGCTAAAAACTATTTTTAAATGGAATTTATGGCACCAAAAGTAGTTATGTGAGTTTTGTGGAGAACTCACGTGCACCTCATGTGTGCGTTTAAAAACACACACATGCACCTCACGTGCCAACACTTTCACTAACACTTTGACTACTATCAAACAATTTGATCATTTGATCTGTTTTTTGACTTCACTTTTAAATTTTAAATTATTATAATTTTTAAACGATAAACTTTTATAAAAATCCTATTTCAATATAATTTCAAAATCCAATTCTATTTAATTTGCTATGACTTTTAATATGTAAATTGAAATTTTCTTAAAAAAAAATTAAATGGGTATAGATTTTATTAAAAAATTTGTCATCTTTTGCTCTAATTTTATCTGACTTAAAAGTTGAATTACGCAAACTTAAAATACGAAAGTTGTAAATCTTTGGTTGTTTATTATCCATAAATTTGAATCACTCAAATCCGATATGATATGAGTGAGATATCACATTTTGAAAATGACGTTTTAAATATATTTAATGCACACAAGATGTTTGATAAAATCCAAAAGATAGATTTTTCTTGTAAAAGTAAATTTAAATGAACTAATTGGTGCACCATAATACAATTTTAGTTACTTTTAGTTATTTTTAATTTTTTTAACTAATGAACAAAGACTAACTGATGACCAAAATTGATGAATAAGACTAAATCATGAACATGACTAACTGATGAACAAAGCAACCTTAATCTACATGTTATTCATCAGTGTTAATCATAATTAATGCTGTTCATCAATGTTCATCAGTTAAAGTTCGTTTGGTAGGACGAAATAAAATGTCACATGAATGGAATAACCGACGTAATGGAATAAGTGATGTAATGTAATGAATAATTACCGTTATTAATCATGTTTAGTTGGTATGATATGATGAAATGTAACCGATAAGAAAAAGACTAAAATACCCATTAATGATAAGAAGTTTATTTAATGTGGTTAGTTAATGATGGACTTTTATATAATTCTGATTCCATTACAAGATTGAATGAAAAAGAATGAGAGGACTTTCGTTTGGTAGGACGAAATGAAATGTCAACGGAATGGAATAAACGTTGTAATGGAATGAAGAGTCTAGTGTAATGATTCATTGTAGTTATTAATCATGTTTGGTTTGTATGATAAGACGTAATGAAATCGATAATAGAAAGACTAAAATACCCATTAATGATAGAAGTTTATTTAATGTGGTTAATTAATGATGGAGTTTTATGTAATTTTGATTCAATTACAAGATGTAATGAAAAAAAAAGTAGGGGACCCCTAAGGAATGGTTTTGGTGTAATGAGTCATTACTTGTAATGAATCATTACATTCTATTAATGTAAACAAACAACATTTATTCATTGCATTGTAATAATCGTTTCCATTACGACTTTGATTACAACATACCAAACACTACGCTAAGGAATGAATTTGATGTAATGGGTCATTCCATGTAATGAACCATTACATCATAAAATTGTAAACAAACAATATTTTTTCATTCCATCGTAATAATTATTTTCATTCCCGCTTTGATTAGAATATACCAAACACTGAGTTAGTTTTGCTTTTTTATCAGTTAGTCTTTTTCATCAGTTAAAAAAAAACAAAAAATAACTAAAATAACTAAAAATGTATTATGATACACCAATTAGTGCACTTAAATTTACTTTTACAAGAAAACTCTGTAAGATATTTTAACAAAGATTTTTCTAACTTGTGCCCTAAGGGCACAAGTTAAGCATATTAAAAGAACATTGGGACTCACAGAAAAGGACACAGGGATCCATTTAAATTTTACTTTTTTGTGGGTCCCAGTGTCCTTTAATGTGATTAATTTGTGCCTTTAGGATACATGTTGGACAAACCCTTTTAACAAATACCTTTTGTGCACTAAATATGTTTAAAATTTCATTTTTAATATGCGATATCTCGCTCCATATTAAAATAGAGCGATTTTAAATATCTGGGAAAAGAACGGCAAAAAATCTATAACTTTCGTGTTTTAAGTTTTACATAATTTTCAACCTTTAACTTAGACAAAATTAGGGCTAAAGATAATAATAATTTCAAAAAAGTAAATATCCGCTTATAATCTAAAAGAAAGTTGCGTTCTATATATCAAAATTTATATGAGTTTAAAGAGAATTGAATTCTGGACACTATAGTGAAATCAGTTTTTTTATTTTTTTTATTTTTTTTAATTGTCTTTTGAAAGCTATGACAATTTGAAGTTAGATAGTGTAATTGAATATAACTTTAAAATTTCAAAACTAACCTTGGTCAAACGGAAAAGGAGATGAGTGTATGTTGTTTTAATATTAACCGTGAGATAGGTTTGGAAAGGTTTGGTTGTAGATCTGGGAACACTTTGTATACTTTTTATTTTTTTATTTTTGTGTCATTTTGTATATGAACACGACTCTACCCCGTATTACTCACTTTATTCATAGTATAAAATAGTTTTTTTTTATGATTTTTTGTTTCATATCTTTTGGTTTTATTTATTTTTGATTTGTCAAACTTTATATTTAATATTCGGTATTTTTTTTGGCAATTTTATACATTTATTAAAAGGATAAGACATTTTTATGATTTTCCGCTTCTTCTTTTTGTTTACTATTTTTAACTTGTCAAATTTTATATTTTCAATTTTTTATTTTTTGTTTTGCAGTATTATAATAAAAAGAATAAAAAAAAATAAAAAATAAAAAATTAAGAGAGGTAATACTTGTATTTTAAAGAAAGGGACAAATTAGCCACACCCTCTCATAGAGACGGTATCCAATGATTGGGTGCATCACAGGCTTGTATGATGTGCATTACGGGTTATACGGTTTGACTAAAACCTTATCATGTGACAACATAGGAAGGGCATCTATATCACATCTCAGAAAAGTTATTTTAGAAAGAAAAGGTAGGAATATCCGACCCTTTAGCAAATGTTAGTGGTTGATATAATATATAACTAGCCGGGTACCCGCGTACAGCGGCGGCGATAAGCATAGTTGTATGTGTTTGCTTACCCATTTAGTGAATTCGTTTCACAACACTTCGAATGTATATGTGTTAGTTGTAAGTGTTTGTTTGGGTTACCCGTAACTTTCTCGTAGCTTTCCCGCGACATCATTATTTCCGCATATAGAAATACTCTCGCAATCTCTTACGCGTCAAACACTACCCCAAAAGTATATGATTTTGACGAATCAAAATTATATTGATTGAATTAAATGAAATAAAGATTAAAGTTGTAAAAATTTGAATTAAAATAAAATAAACCCATTAAAAATATAAAAACTAAAAACTCATAAAAATATATCAAAATTGATGTTGAATTAAAGAGCATAAAATTTTAGAAAATATGGTGAAATTAGATTATAAAAAAAATAAGTAGATAAAAAGATATTTTAATTTAAAAATAAAGATGAATTTTTAGTTGAGAAATGACACATGTCATTTTATAATTGAAGCTTTTTATCTTAATTTTTACTGGTTAGGAGTTAGGTTTGGAGTTTGTTAGAAGTTAGGCTTGGAGTTTGTTAAGAAGTGACACATGTCATCTCATAATTGAAGCTCCTTATCTTAATTTTTTGTTAGAAAAACTCTTTCCATAATAAGCAGGTAAAAAAATCTAAATTTTTAAGCCTTCTAATTTTAGAAGGCCTAAATGCATTATAAAGTAATATAGATTTGCTTGTTTTTGGCAAAAAGTACAAACATAAGAAAACGAACCTTCTACATGTGGTAGTTGCGCTAATATCCAATGTTTGGTGGTTCTATCAACCGAACAAGATTATAAACCACGTCGACAATATTTCATGAGCTTAATATCATGATCATTGTTTGTGACAACAACTTTCTACCATGTCCTATGATGCGAAGAGAAAAGATCAATATAAATTTTATATTTGTCATATATTCAGTGAATCGTTACGTCAAAAAAATTATATCATCGTGATCACAATTAAATGATCTTCTTATAGATATGTACTTTTATATACTTTCAGCTAATTTTTTATTTTAAATTTCCGCTCAAAAAATCATATGTGATTCGGAAAAATCACATGTGATTTTTAAAATGAATCACATGTGCTTTTTCTCGTCAGAAATTTTGAAAAAAAAAACAACTTCGTCGATTGTATATAAAAGTGCATATCGATACAAAGATAATTTAGTTATCGTCGCGATTGTATATTATTTCGTAGCTTGATGATTCACCGTTTATAAAGTATGTTTGTTTTTTTTATAAAGAAAGTAGAAAATAGTTTTTTATTAATTTTAATAAAAAATTGATTGCTAAAATTAGTTCTTTAGATCTGTGATAAATATGAGATTTATATGAGATCTAAATTAATAAAATAGTTTTTTTTTATTAATTTTGATAAAAAAAATTGATTGCTAAAATTAGTTCATTAGATCTATGATAAATATAAGATCTTTATTGATCTCAATTCATGATGTGAATGATACTTGTTTGTAACTATCAGTCAGGGGCGGAGCCAGAACTTTATTGTCAAGGGGGCAAAATATGATAATTTTTAGAGTAAAATACACCGTTCATCCCTAATCATGTACATGCGCATCACGTTGAACCAAACCTAGGCGTTTTCATCGTTGGTGGTCCAAAACAATGCTTTTATACTCTAGACAAGTCCCTTGACCAGGATTGCCAAAGTCAACATAAATTTTCTGGGTTTACATCGAAGGTATAATCGACCATTCACAATTTTAACATGTCATAGATAAAATCTAACCCAACCTTCAACCATATTAGTACCGGCAACACACAACATTGAACTTTAAATACAAGCAACACACATTCTACCCAAACCAAAAAAACAATAATGACACAAAACAATAAGAGGAAGGCTTTTTTGAGTTCGTTGAGGAAAGAAGACTACCCAAAGAAAAGGGTTTGGGTGTTAAGAAGGAGAAGGAAGAGGCTGACATCGTGTTATCAAAAGTTAACAATTTGGGAAAAAGGATTACAAATCTAGAAAAATTGTTTAAATATCTTAAGGAAATGAAGGAAAAGGATAATAGGGAGAGTTGTGGGTCTAGCAAAGTGAATGTTTAGATGATAGGAAACTTTGTAGTAGTTGTGAACATGAAATCGATCAATAAAAAATTGGGTTCTTATGTGAGTAATAGTGTTTGGTTGTGCATTGTAACTGCTTGAAATCGTTGTGCATTTGTTAATAGGTTTGACTTACCCAAGTCATACCACAATAGTAAGTTACAATTTGTGGCATTTCATAAATTTGTTTGACTTGGGTAAGTCAAAATTCAAGATCTTACAATTTGATGCATTGTGCGTGTTCAGTCCCACTGTCAACACTAACACTATACCACTTTCTTCCTAAATAATACACCATTGTCAATACATTATGATTTAGTGCTAAAGCATTTGCATTTTCAATACATATTTATAAACCACTGCCTTTGGTTTTGCTGATACAAGGGGGTGTTTGGTTTGCTGATGCAACTTTTGCTGATAAAAGAGGATGCTTGGTTTTGCTGATACAAATTAGAAACAATACACCAAATATCACAATACAAGAACAAATTAAATACATAAAACTTAGATGATATTTCATCAATAATATAGTTGGTTACAAGAACGAAAACAACTAGATCAAACCATGACCAACAACCTAACAAAAGATCCAATTTACATACCCCTTTTACCAACCTATATTTCCAAAACTAGCACCCAAAAGACCCCATTTATCTACCCCGATGAAATACCCAAAATTCAGTCATTATGCTCAGCCGTTTTCTTAACACAACCTTCGTTGATACGAATAGCTTCATCAGTTTCACCAAGAATCTGTATGAATCGAACAAGTAGGTCGGTGTGCCTGGCCTGGGCTTTCCTCAGCCCATCCAAACTGTCAAGAGCTATTCCCCGAGGTCCTAAAGCTTCGTTCTCTTCAATCAGCTCCCTACGCTTGATTATGCCCCTCTTCAGATGATCAATACACTCACAAACTAGCTTTTTCAAAAGCCCTTCTTGTGCAGCCTCTTCCCCAAACCACACTGCCATACGATCATTTAAGTTGGATGAACCAGCAATCTCCATGAGTTCATTCAAAATTGGGAAATCTTCCGTTGGAAATTGTGTGTGTGTGGAAAAAGTGGTGGATGGGTTTATTGGTTCGTGTGCACAAGTAAATAGCGTCTCAGGGTAGAGACAGTCAAGAGGTCTAATAGTGACTTTTTTTTCACACTTGGTCCCTGAATTTTTCTTGGTTGCCGTTGTCATACTTTAAACTCTCACCCAATAATCACTTTAAAATACATAATTGATCCCTCAATTTTCCAAGTTACTTATACTACAATTTAGTTGAAGATTAAACAACACAAAACCATTAGAAGTTTGACTTTGTAAAGTCAAACTTCCAAAACATATCAATAAACTCCTTAACAAATATTGACTAATGGTTTTGCAATTTTGACTTTTTAGAGTCAAAATGCAAATAGAAAATTGCCATTCACCATTTTGAATGTTGACTAACTAAAGTGAACTGGAAATGCTAAAGTTTTCTGACTCACGGATTGCAGTTTTACTTTCTACATTCAAATTGAAATGCTAAATGGAAGTTTGACTTTCGAATGTCAAACTTGCATCACCAACAATACGCACAAACAACAACCTATGAACAAGCTAAATTTAAGCAAACCATATAAACAAATACCAAAAATACTATTTTGCAACATGAATTGTCATAGGGTATTCAACCCATGCATAAACTACAACCACCAAAAGAACTCTACCACGGCTGTGAGGGAAGCTCAGTGGAGTTTCAACAGCTTCCTAGTCAACTCCCAGTTCATCCAGATATTTTCATTCCCATCATGACTCCTATTGCTGAGCTTGATATTGATTTTCTTTATCGACCAGGAACATGCAAGTATAAACTTTATTAAAGTTAATTCATGCTCTGATCTAGGAAAAGGTCGAAACACCACAGTCTGTAGATGCCCATGGCTGATTGTGTTTCTGTCTACAACATTGGAAATTTTTTCCAAAGGTAGAACACTAAGCGTGTTTGCAGCCTGAAAAATCAAATAGTGTTGAGATACACAAACATGGCAATTTACGAATGCTTATTTGATACATATGCATTACAATATTACACTTACTCTGGTATCCAGCATTTTCAAATTTGGATATCCACTAATCATTTCAATGATGAGCGATACCATAACACTATTCCCAAAATCGACTTCGGACAGCTTAAGATAATCAGTGATACAAAGGGCACAAGGAAATTCATCCTAGAATTAGCTTCCCGTATCAGCTACAACAAGTTTTAAAGATTAAATTTCATTACTGTTAGACATTTCGTTAACATTGTAAAATTATAAGTGTAAAACTCAAATTGTTCTTACCGTGCAATCCTGAAAATCCAATGTAAGGGTCTCAAGATTTGGAAGTCTTGTCAGGTGAAAGATATCGGATGTTGTGATTGTTGTCACAACATTATAAAGACCGAATGACAAATCTAACGTCTTCAAATTCCTAAGTTTGCAATATCCCATAGTCTCATCTCGTTTGTAGTAGGACGATCCATTTTAAGAGACTCAAGTAAGGGACAACCAGCAATAAACTCCCAAACTGTACCAGTTAGAAAATTGACATGAATCAATTCTAAGCTCAATAGATTTGGAAAACTATGAAAATATTCCAAAGTAGCCATAGCACAAACATGAAGTTCCAGATGTTTCAACTCCATACGAGAGTAAAGTTGGGTTAGGAAAGTAACTCGTTGACCATACCAGTTTCTAATGGCCAGCTCCTCAAGTCCATTTCGAGCCAAAAACAAAAGCCAATCATGAACCTCTTCATAATTCAAGTCTTCTATTCCAGACATTGATCTTGGCGCTACAGAGAAGACAAAACTTCTTATGGGACCCATAAGTCGATTTAAGAGTCTAGTAACATGCCTCCCATCAAAATCATATGTTAAATAATAAAAGAAATCCTCATCAACTATGACATCGGTGAGCAAAGTTCACTTTGACCTCCAGTTTCTCGCTAAACTAGAGGTTCTCGCCGCTTCTAACAAAGGAAACCGATTCAAAATGTTACTGATTACTATATCTGGCATGTTTCTAATACGATCGATCGACATGGTATTGTTGGAAGTTGGGTTGGTCTTTTGAGTTCTGGAACTGAGGATTTAGATTAGGTTTTTGATATTCAGTTGATGGTTTCTGGATAAGGGTGTTATTATGATTAGTAAAGTTGTTTGTTGGGTGGGTTTATTGGTTCGCGCGAAAATAAATGCTAGCGTATCAGGGAAGAAACGGCTAGTTGCATAGCCATAATCACATTTGGCACCTAGGTTGAGGGTTGGGTTAGATTTTAACTATGGCATGTTAAAATTATAAATGGTCTATTATACCCTCGATGTAGACCTAGAAAATTTATGTTGATTTTGGCAATCCAGTCAAGGGACTTGTCTAGAGTATAACAGAATTGTTTTGGACCTCCAGCGATTAAAACGCCTAGGTTTGGTTCAACGTGATGCGTGTGTACAAGATTAGGGACGAACGATGTTGTGGAAAACTAGAAGGGGGGGGGGGTTGAATAGTTTTGCCGATTTTAAAATTAGTTTTAAAAAACTTTAGATTTGATCTTATGTGAATTCGTATGGATGGATAGAAAGTATAAAGCAATAAGCAATGTAAGTAATGAAAGCAAGTAAAGTAAAGGATAGAAATGACACAACCGATTTATAGTGGTTCGGCTACAAGGACACCTTCCTTGCCCTACTCCACTCCCCGAGTCACCTACTCGAGAGTTCAAGCACTATGTCAACAAACTCCTTCAACTCGTCGGAGAAGCCTCACAACTTCGCTTACACTTTTTCCGTTATAAAGCTAAATACCGAGTCCTTAACACGGAGGACCAAACCAACAAAACTATAACACAACAACTATGTGAAATATGAAATACAAGATCTTGCTACAAAAATCTTGTGGAGGAACAAATCAGTCAATGACCCCTTGCTTGGATGACTTGTAGTATCTTGTGATCTTGCCTTTGAGAAGGACCTATATGAGAATCACAACAAAAAAAAGAAGAACTACTATATAGATCAAGAGATCTGAGATTAGAAGAGAGAAGTAATATATGAGAGAGTTTGTAAGAAGATGGGTGAGTTAGAATGAAGAAATGGCTCACTATTTATAGATAAAGAAATCTACTGTTCCCCGGATCCCACAGATCCCTTACTTGAGGGATCCGTCCAGTGTAATCCCAGGGATCTGCCAGACGCTCCTCCTTATTTGGGTTATGGGTCATGGATCATGGGTCATGGGTCATGGACCTTGGGTCATGGGTATCCAAATAGATAAAATGTATCTAGACATTTGATAATGGGTATGGATCATGGGTTATGGATTTGCTCCATGGGTATGGGTCATGGGTTATGGATTTTACCCATCCTAATAAACTATTACAACAAATGAATTATTATAACAATTTATGTTAAATGACTATATGTAAATGATTTATTTGTATTAACAGGTGTATTTTACTCATTTATTTATTAGTTTATCAATCATTTCAACTTAAAACCATTAAAATCTGTGACACCTAGACTTAATTAGAATCCGCTCACATAGCTCTTGGGACGACCTCGGTTTTACCGATTACTACACTACACACGATCTGGTACACTGCCCGTTAGTGCATAAGGGTAGACCATAGGTATAACGAGTAATTATAAATATTAAAACCTGGTCAGTAAAACCTGCATCAAGTTTTTGGCGCCGCTGCCGGGGAATTATATTAGGATTTTCTTTAAGTCTTTCATTTTTGTTTTGTTTTAAATTTTCTCAATTTCTCATGATCTCTTTTCAAGTTTCAGGTACCATGGAAGTTGTTAACATTGATGACCTCACTCTTGAGGAATATTTGGCGTTGACAAGAGAAGAACAACGGCTGGGGCTCGTAAGACCGGCGATTTGAGCTAATGTCCATTTCGAGATTAAAGAGCAGTTTATGAGGGAGCTTCGTGCTAACCCTTTCTCAGGAAATAGGGACGAAGATGCGTATGAACACGTTGAGAATGTCTTGTACGTCGCAAGCCTTTTCAACATTCCTGGTGTTTCTCATGACGCTGTTATGCTACGAGTGTTCCCCATGACTCTTACTGAGGGAGCAAGAAGATGGATTGCAAGATTGCCCGCAGGGGCAGTTGATACATGGGCTCTACTAAAAAAGCACTTCATCCAAAGATATTGTCCTCCTTCAAAGATATCTAATCAGCTCATGGAGATCCATAATTTCAAACAAGATGACGATGAAACGTTGTATCAAGCTTAGGAAAGATACAACGACCTCCTCTACAAGTGTCCTACTCATGACTTGAACAACCCGCAAAAGGTCAACATATTTTACAAAGGTATCAACGTGACTACAAGACAGATGTTGGATTATCAAGGACCAATTCCGAGCATGACTCCTACTCTAGCCATTGAAGCCATCCAAAAAATGGCTGATCATTCCCAAAAGTGGCACGATGGAGGAAGCAAGAGAAGCCTAGGTGGAAGTCTTGATGGAATTGCCGCAATCACTAACAAGCTAGAAAATCTTGGTCGAGACATGCTCAAGTTCAGAGAATGTGTTCATGCCATCCGAGTAGGTTGTAAAACCTATGGAGGGGGACATCTCACCAAAAATTGTCCTCACATTGGCGAAGATAGCACAGTTGAAGAAGCTAAATATGGAGAAAATCGACCATTTTATAGGGATAATCGGAATAGTAATGGCTATCGTGGAGGACCTCCCAGAAATTACAACCGCGGGCCTTATGGAGAAAGAAAGCCAAGCATTGAAGAAACCATTAACAAATTTCTGGAGGCCTCAGCCTAAAGACAAAAAGAACAAGATGAATGGCTCAAAGATTTCCAGGAAAACACAAATAGAAGCCCCTCCAACCACGACACAACCTTAAAAAACCTAGAAACAATGGTGGAAAAGCTTAGTGAAAAGGTAAAGAAAAGTAATACTAAACCGGAAGGGATAAAACCTATGGTGGTGTGCAAGGCCGTTTTTTTGATGTAAAGTTACAAGTTGATGATCTCCATTCTTTGAGCAAACAATTCGGATGCTGCTGAGAATTCGGGCGACAATGTGCAGTTAAGCCGTAACACTTCTGATGAGTTACGGCGTAACCAAGGTTTAGAAAGCGAACGTAGCATAATAGAGGAGAAAGATACTGATGCTAATGACAGAAGTGAGTTACGCCGTAACCAAACATCAGAGTTACGGCGTAACTGGGATACATGGTCTGACAAATTTCTCGAATTAGATGAATCAAGGACGCATGTTATTAACAGCTGGTCCAATGATACTAACCTATGCCCTCAATCTTCATCAAAAAGGAAGTATCACTGGTGCAAAAAAATACCCATAGCTAATGGTGAATAGTATGATCTATGGGCCTCGTGCAACCCTCGTAACAAAATTTACGACGGAGGAGATGATAATGAAAGGGTCAAGGATAACGAATACATGTGGCCTGCATTTACTGATGATAAAAGGTTGGTAAAGCTCTCATTCGAAAAAGAGGAGGAACCACCTATTATGCACTGTTGCAATCCTATATTAATCACGAATGACGAGTCCACACGAGCATGGCCTACATGCAATCCTTTCCGCGATTATTGCAACGGGGGTGGTAACATAAGAGACGATGAATGGACATGCCCTCATGAGCTCGAAAGACATGATGTGAAGTTCAAAGATTTATCCTTTGATAATTGGTATTTGGTACAATTCGGGGATGCTAAAATTAATCCAAACCTTCTAAAAAAGCTCAAGATTGACTATGAGGAGTATTGTCTACAGAAAGAGTCCATAAATGATGATATCTACTGCATGGAGGATCCCTCGAGCAACACCGATGACAAAGTAGCTCGAAGTCATTGGTGTAAGAAGATAAAAACCCGTGGCAAAGTCTTTTGGGCATTTTCTAACCCTTTTGATGATGAATATAACGGGGGAAGCAGTATAGAGAGAGTTGGGGAAGAAGAATTCTTATGGACCTCAACCAATGATGCGGAAAGGACAAAATTACCTTGGCTAGACAATTTGGGATTCGACAATTGGGTTAAATCAAATATGGAAAGGTAGATGCTTTGACTAAAGAAAAGATTTGGAAAGGATGTATGAGTAAAAAAGACCCGAGCAAAGAAATTCCTAACGACATAAGTGAAGTTACGGATGAAGATATCAAAGAGTCAACGGGTAATGAGAAGGAAGAATGAAAGCGTGTGCTTGTGGAAGATTTGTTAGATGATAAGTGGTTTAAAGGTACTGAATCCGACGATGATGATATAGAGGGTGTTTTGGATTACCTTGAACTACAAGGTGAAGATGGGTTCACTGACCCCGACGATGAAGCATATGAGCAAAGAAGGTGCAAACTTCTTGGCATTTTGTATAAGAGGCCGCCACCAATTGTCGCTGAAAAGTATGAGTTTACAAGATACCACGGGCCGGACGAAAAGTTTTGTAAAATTCAGAAGATCGAGACTAAGGAATATCTCCGCACCGCTACGAATGTTGCTTGGGTCAGACATAATTTGATGAAGGATATGGAGGAAGTTGGCCAAGTTCGAAGGCCACCACAAAGCCCCATGGCCTTGAGTCTAACTTAAAGACTCGTAAATAAAGAAAAGTGCTCTTTCAGGAGACAACCCGAATTATCCCTTTTTATTTGTTTTATTTCCATTTCTGTTGGGTTTTGTGTTTTTAACCATTTTTGCAGAAAATCGGAGAAAGTTGCTGCAGCATGCTGAACGAGGACCTAATCTGTCCATAGTTACGGCGTAACTCATTCCTATGGGTACGCCATAACAAATCTTTGAGTAGTTTTTCCCAGAGCATTACCAATTACGGCGTAATCCCATGCAATGGTTACGCCGTAGCTACACTCCTGTAGCGTCTGCCAGGTTTTGCAATAATTACGGCGTAACTCCTTCTAGGAGTTACGACGTAACTATCCTCTATATTAATTCTTTCTCTTTAAACACAATAACCTTGTATTAGTTTTTAAATGAACTTTGTGGGTATGTTCCCTGTAAGCCCTCACGAGACTACACTCGTCCACTTGGGACACCAAGTGGTTTAAAAGGCTTGTTGCATATGCTAAATGCAACCATGATTCCTACGAAAGTGAGTTAGGTTTCTTTTCGTTTTTCGTTTTTCTTTTTTTAGAATTATGCTTGTTGGTAGTGTGATTTCAGGGATTGAAGTTTGCTCGTGGATGCTTATGCGAAGGCACGATTCTTTTCGTGGCCATTCTTTCTTTTTCGGAGCAAATTTCAGGGAAGTTCTCGCTCTAATTCTTCATTCTCTTCACCTTTATTTAACGTTTAGTACATAAGGAACTTTGTACATTTCAAGTGGGGGGACGGGAGTAGAATTATCTCTTGAACTTTATTTTGCCCTCGTTTTTCTAGTTTATTTTGAAAAATTTTGCCATTTTTAAAATTTTGACATGTTTTTCTTAACCTAACTAGATTAGACCTTAGCCGAGCACATTATACCCCTTGATATTATATGGTGAGATTAGCCTTATTCGTTTTCAAATATTTACACCAAATCCACCAAATTATGAGTGTGCTGGTAGCTTGTAAACTTTAGAACTTGGCCTTTGCATCATTTCGAGACCATAGACGAGGTATGTTGAGTTAGCTTAATGTATTTGGATTATTCAGTTTAAGTAGGCAATATTATAGGATTATCACCTAAAAAGCCTATCCTTGTGTGTCTATCGATTAGTCACCTCAACTTCTCGACCCCCATGTTAAACCCTTTTGTTGCACTCACCTTTAGTGCAAGATACCCCTAGATACACCCATCTGAGCCATTCTTTTCATTTTGTTCACCAAACATATTGTTTCATTACACCCATACACCTTAGCCTACCATGTAGCCTTTATTTGTGATTGGGAAGTTATTGTTTGCCTAAGTTTAAGGTTCGAGTGGAAAGGTTCAGGAATCACGCTTTCATCGACAACATAATTTTGAAGATCATTAAAGACCCCGCAAATTCTCATATTGTTCATCTCAAGTGGGTGGATGCTATGTTTAGTTGTTATATGATTATATATATATATATATATATATATATATATATATATATATATATATATATATATATATATATATATATATATATATATATATATATATATATATATATATATATATATATATATATATATATATTTATATTATAGTTATAGTTATTAATTGTAAAGTGCGATGTTATAATCACTATGTTTATGAGCTAATTATAGATTTAGTATCGAGGAAGCCATCTCGGTCGCATTTGAAGAATGAAGTTGGTAATTGCGCCAACAGTTGAAGAAAAGGTAATGTGCCCATCATGACGTCCTCTAATGGCACATCTACCTGCTAAATCATGATCCGGTTTCTTAGCTTTGAAACTTGAACTTTAGATGAACGGTAAGCGGTGATGACTTGATTATAGATTAAGACTAGTTGCTTGATATTTTTACTTTACACTAATTATATCTTATGTCTTATCCTACCCTTTAGTCATGAAGCGTATCTAGGTGATGAAGCGAGCAATCTTTGGTGTCTTGGCCATGGATTTGGTCATGTATCATTGATTTTGTCCACTTCGCCATGACATGTTAGTAATGACTACTCACCCTTAACCTTTGTCGTGTCTACCCATATTGCCTTCGAGAATTATTTAGTCCTTAACTCTAGTGGTGGAGATTTGTGTAACCGCCAAGCTTATGATAGAATACATGCTATGACTGTGCGTTGAGTGATCACCCCGAAATTGACACTTAGAATAGGTGAGAGACTTAAGTGTTTTGTTCCCATTTTGTGAGGTGTTCGGCTTTGTTTTATTCTAGCATAAGGGATTTTTAAACTTATATTTTCTAGTTAATACGAGATATCTCTTTAGGAATTTATCTAATAAGGTCTACTTGAGGGCAAGTAGAGTTCAAGTGGAGGGATATTTGATAACATCAAATAGTCCTGAATTTTAAGTGTCAATTTCCCTCGATAATGCTCGTATTTTATATCATTTATATGGATTTACGCTTGTTTTCCTCTATATTTCACTGTCAGGTAATTTACGAGCATTGGAGCTAATGAGACGCGAATTTGTAGAGTTTATTGAAGATATATGATAGTATGCCCATTTTGAAGTAATTACGGCGTAACTCTTCTCTCACATTACGCCGTTACAAAAGCGTAGCTCAGAAGACCAACTAAACTGAAGATTACGGAGTAACTCCATCTTAGGATTACGCCGTAACTAATTAGGTCTGTTGGATTCAGTAAATACCCAAACCCCTTAAGTCTAGGATTTGAATAGAAAATACCCTAAGTGTTTAGGCCGTTAAACACTAACATGTCACTGAGTGCATAGTCTCTCAGTGAGCCATCTTTAGGATACTCAGTAAGAGGCGAAGAAGAAGTCTCTCCACTCAGTAAGGCGGAACTTAAGGGGTGAAGACTGAGTCAAGAAGAAGATGGCGGATTCAGTGAGTGATGAAAATAACTCACTGAATCCCTAAACTCCCCACCATCTACTTACACTGAAGTAGAAGACTGAACGCAATGAAGACTCAAGAATGAGCGGGATAAGGCGGGACAAGTTTGAATCAGATAAGACGAAGTCCTTATCAACAAAAGTCAACTTTCCCTGAATGGCTAACTATCAGGCTCAGTGTCATCACTGACTTATGGAAAGCAGCCTTGTCTCTTACTTAATATAGCCTTTGTAAACTGAGACAAAATACATCAGTACTTTGTCTTCTGTAACTTGTCAGTTTGTCACTTAGGATAAAGTTAAAACTCATACTTGTATAAATAGCATAAGTGATGGAGTGAAAGATTTAAGCTTGTGAATTGTAAAACACACACACACAAAAGCCATCCTTCACTCCTCCATATACAACTCAGTCCCTGAGATAGCTCAGTAGTTCCATTATAGTTGTGCTTCGTGAGGAGTTACAACCCTTTTTCATTTCAATCCCAAGTACTATTCCGAAAGTACTTGGATAATGTATTCTTTTTTATTGATTTCTAATAAAGAATATTAAGTTGAAAATTATTCAGTATGTTTTACTTATGTCATTTCAGTTATTGATTCACTATTAGTTTGTTTTAAGTACTTAACTGTTTTTATGCGATAGTGAATAGGGAACAGCAAGTGGTATCAGAGCAAGGCTGATTATAAAACCTTTTAAAGCCGCTCTAAAACGTTTTTAAATCAGGATCCTAATGGCTGAAATTGATGTGCCCCAACTAGTCGACAAAAAGGGTGGAGCGTATTCTATTGTTGCCCCTCGACTTGAAGTTGGTAAATTTAACAAATGGAAAAAGCGCATGCTTGGCTATTTGACTGGGATGGAACCTTATTACATTAATTGTATTAATGAAGGTCCATTTATCTCAAAGACTGCTGAAGGTTTGCCTAAACCTGAAGCTCAGTGGACTCAGGATGAGAGGAGAGTGGTCAACCAGGACCAAAGACTCAAAAGTATCATCATATCTTGTCTTCCTGATGATATTATGGAGTATTTTATAAGCTGTAGTACAGCTAAACAAACCTGGGATGACCTAGTTCATAGTCATGAAGGTCCATCTGATACCAAGGAAAACAAGATAATGGACCTGAAACTTGAGTATAACACCTTCAGGGCTAAGGACTTAGAAACTCTGTCTCAAACTTACACCCGGTACAAAACTTTGTTAAATGAACTATCAAATGATGGTGTTAAATTGTCCAAACATGAAATTAATGTTGGTTTTGTCAATAGTCTCCCTGAGAAGTGGCTGAATTTCTCTCAGGGACTTTGCTAATCATATCCAGAATCTTGAACTTCCTGAAATATATGGGAAATTTGTCTATGAGGAAAACCTCATCAACAGACGATACCCTGACTTGAAGAAGTCTCAGGAAGTCAAGAAGTCCCTGACCACCACTTCAACACCTATCTCTACTGCTTTTTATTCTAACAGTGTGGTTCAAGATTTTCAGGAAAATTCAGATGATGAGCCTGATGAGAGATCAAGTGAGGAGTACCTAAATGACCTGAACATCGAATTTCAGGAAAGGGCACTCCTTGCTAACTCTCGAAGGTTTATAAAAAGAAACAAAAGTTTTTCAAATGCTAAAGCAAATGAGGACACTGAATGCTTTAAGTGTCATAAAAGAGGCCATTTTGCCAAAGACTGTTTTTCAAAAACAATTTCTAAACCCTCTTATAAACCATCAGGGTCAAATCAGTCCTCAGGCTTTAGCAAATTTCGACCGAAAATCTATCAGTCTCATCAAAATTTTCAAAAGAAGTCTGATCAAAGTAAAACTGTTGATTTTGAAGCTAAGTACAGGAAAGTCAAAGCCAAGCTAGCACTGCTTGAGGCCACTCACTCAGAAACAACAAACACTGTTAAATCTGTGCAGGGTAAAAACAAGGGCCTAGTTGCTGAAGTCTTCGACTGGGATGAAGAGCTAGTCTCCTCTGACGATGAAATGGTTCAAGTCAGTGCACTGATGGCTCTCTCAGATGAGGAAAAGCTAGCTGTTGGGAAAAATCATGCCAGGAATGGAGAATGGGTCAACATCACAATGAAGAAGGTAAATATTTTTCTTCCTATGGATGATGACTCTGATTGGCAGTCTTATATAAACTATATCAATGTTGACCTTAAGTTTGTAGAAGAGCAACGATTAAATATTTTTTCAAAATATAACAAGCTAAGTTTTGAACTGAACAAGTGTAGGGATGAACTGCTTCTTTTCAAACAAACTAAGCTTGAGGCTATCACTTTGCAAATTCAAAACACTGAACTAGTTAAAAGGAATCAGGCTCTTCAACATGAACTTAAAAAGGAAAAAGATATCATTAAAAGTTGGACTGCTAAGAATCCAAGGGTCTTTGATGCTGTGGGTGCCCCCAGTATCAAAAAGAGAGTCATAGGTGAAGACCATCTCCCTGACTCTCACAACAGAGACCAGAGCCATTTGTGTCTGGTGGCACGATTACCAATATGTTGACAATTTCCAAGCCCAGTGATTGGATTGAATGGGTAAACCCTGAGAGTAAGCTTCCAAATTTTGATTCTGGAAGAATACTAAAGCCTGAGAGTCAAGCTCTTAAGAGCATGTTTGGACTCCCTGATGTGCCCAGTAGTACTGAACACATCTCTGAGTCTGAAGCAGAATCTAATGCACCGCTACCACCCTTGAAACCTCTTCAGGGTGCTGCACCAAGCTCTGAGCTTACTCCACTACAATTCAATCCTCACTCACCAAAAAAAAGGTATGGACTTGGTAGAACCATCCTGAAAAGACCAACAAAACCAATCCAACAAGAATCTACTCCCACTGAGACTTCCACATCTTCAGTTCCTACTGAAGCAAACGAAATTTAGCAACTGATTGAACTTGTGAGGAAGCTGACTGATAAGATGGAATCCATTGAAAAAGCTCCTGACTCAATCAAGGAAACTAAGTCAGCCTCCTCTAGTTCATCAAGGTCAAAATCCACCAACAAGCCCATGCAGAAGTGTGATCTATGCCATTATACCAGTCATACCACTGACAATGGCTACATAATCCTTTTTTGTATGATCTGCAAAAAGGATGATCACAAAACTTCTGATCACTTACAATATGTAAGATCATTCAGTGAAGCAAAATATACCAAAGTTGGTCATCAATATGCTTCAACCTCCAAACCTGCTCACAAGAATAGAGCAAAACCTTTTCCTCCTTGCCCAGACTGTGGCTTCAATGATCATCACCCTGATGATTGTCTCATGAACACATGCCGTGATATTTGCGGAAATCCAGCTCATGAGACATCTCAGCATGACAGTGTCATCCAAGCAAGGAGAAGTTCCAAACAACCCCGAATCACTGAGACATCCTCAGTCACCAAATGCAAAACCTGTGGTAGCACAATGCACTCAACCACTGACCATGAGTCAATTGCCAAATTCAAGCAGACCTTTAGACCCAAACCCACTAGTATGTGGGTCAGCAAGAGAAACTAATCCAGTTTACTATTTGTGCAGAGACACGCCAGGGATCCTATTTGGCATCTAGATAGTGGATGCTCAAGAAGCATGACTGGTGTTAAGGAGTATCTGCACAAGTATGTAAAGGAACCAGGACCCAAGGTAGTATTTGGTGATAATTCATCATGTCCCACCCAAGGAGTATACTGCAATGGAATAGTTTTCTCTATAGTAGCTTATGTCAATGGTATAAAATACAATCTCATCAGTGTCAGTCAACTCTGTGATGCTAAGTACATTGTGCAATTCAATGACAAACAAGGCACCATTTTCAATGCCAACAAAGAAGTTGTTTTGATAGCTTCCAGAAGAGATGATGTTTATGTCTTAGACATGTCAACACTCTCTCAAGATGGAACTTGTCTCTTTGCCAAAGCCACTGAAAATATCAAGTGGTTGTGGCACAAGAGACTCTCTCACTTAAATTTCAAAAACATCAACAACTTGGCAAAACAAAACAAGGTCCTTGGCTTACCATCACTGGTTTTTGCAAAAGATAAACCATGCTCAGCCTGTGAAAAAGGCAAACACCAAAGAGCATCTTTCAAAACAAAACAAAATTTCTCCATCAAAAGCTGCCTTCACCTCCTACACATGGATCTCTTTGGACCAGTCAGTCCTAGATCAATCCAGCATGAGAAGTATACACTTGTCATAGTTGATGAGTTCTCAAGATACACTTGGGTATAATTTATTTCCAAAAAGAGTCAGGCAGCTGATACAATAATGTCATTCATCAGGAACATTAAAAACCAGAATGACATTACTGTTAAACAAATCAGAACTGACAATGGCACTGAGTTCAAAAATGGAGAGCTTGAGAATTTCTGTGATGAAAAGGGAATCACCCAAAAATTTTCATCCCCTTACACCCTTGAACAAAATGGGGTAGCTGAAAGGAAAAACAAAAATCTCATTGAGGTTGCCAGAACTATGTTAAATGGCTCAGCACTCTCAAAGCATTTCTGGACTGAAGCGGTCAAAACAACCTGTTATACTCAAAACAGGTCAATCATTGTCAAAAGACATAACAAAACCCCATATGAGATATTTAAAGGTAGACTTCCTGATATCAGCTACTTTCATGTGTTTGGGTGTCCTGTGTTTATTCACAATCACAAGGATCACCTAGGCAAGTTTGATGCAAAAGCTTATGATGGATACTTCCTAGGTTACTCACTGATCTCTAATTCTTTCAGGGTGTTTAACACCAGAAGACAAAAAGTTGAGGAAACCTTTCATGTCACTTTTGATGAATGTTCTGAAAGCATCAGATTCACCAATACCTTAGTGGAGGAAATAGGAATTGATGACTCAACAAGGTATCCTCCTGATGACATCTCATACTATGTCTTACCCCACAACCTTCCTCAACCAACCATCAGTGATTACATTGATAATCAATCAGTCCCTACTGGGATAGGTAATACTAAACCAAATTTTCAGGAACCTGTGATTCAAGAACCCCAACCTGAACAAAGCATCTCAACAGATGATCTTAATGATTTTGTGGCTCCTGCACCTGAACTCACTCCTGAGTTTCCAGTGACCTACTCTAACTCAGATCCTAGACCACAAAGTAAGTGGAAAAAATCTCAGGACATTGAGCTTGTAAACATCATTGGTGAACCCACTAAGGGCTTGCTCACTAGAAGCATGGCTGCTAAGTTAACTGCAGCTTCAGCCAATGAATGTCTTTATGCTGATTTTCTATCAGAAATAGAACCCAAAAGTGTCACTGAGGCTCTAAAACATCCAAGATGGGTTCAGGTTATGCAAGAAGAACTTCAACAGTTTGACAAAAACAAGGTCATGACTTTGATCAAATGTCCTTAGGATGTCGTTGTCATAGGAATGAAGTGGGTTTTCAGAAACAAGACTGATGAAAAAGGCACTGTCATTAAAAACAAAGCCAAACTTGTAGCCAAAGGTTACAGTCAACAAGAAGGCATTGACTATGATGAGACATTTGCTCCTGTTGCAAGAATGGAAGCCATCATGATCTTTCTTGCTTTTGCAACCTACATGAACTTCAAAGTTTACCAAATGGATGTAAAAAGTGCATTTCTGAATGGTGAACTCAAGGAAGATGTGTATGTTCAGCAACCTCCTAGCTTTGAGAGTAGTGAATTCCCTGACTATGTCTGCAAGCTTGACAAAGCCCTTTATGGACTTAAACAAGCTCCCAGGGCATGGTATGAAACTCTCTCAGATTTCCTGATTCAAAACAAGTTTGTAAGAGGAAAGATGGACAACACATTGTTTATCTACAGGACAAAGCAAGATGTGATACTGGTCCAAGTATATATTGATGACATCATCTTGGGATCAACAAACTATACTCTTTGCAAACAGTTTGAAAAACTGATGACAAAGAAGTTTGAAATGAGAATGATGGGTGAACTCACATACTTCCTTGGACTACAAATCAGGAAAACAGATAAAGGAATCTCCATCAGTCATGAGAAGTACACCAGAAATATCTTGAAGAAATATGAGATATCCGACCGTACCTCAGTGAAGACACCAATGGTCCCTCCTAACAACCTTGGACCTGATCTCATTGGCAAATCAGTTAATCAAACCCATTTCAGATGGATTGTTTGCTCACCGATGTATCTTACTACTTCCAGACCATACATACAATTCTCAGTCTGTCTAATAGCAAGATATCAGTCCAATCCCAAAGAATCCCATCTCACTGCAGCCAAAAGAATCCTCAGATACCTGAAGGGAACTCCAAGCCTTGGACTTTACTATCCTAGGTGCTCAGGGTTTGACCTCAAAGGGTATTCTGACTCTGATTATGCAGGCTGCAACATGGACAGAAAAAGTACCTCAGGGTCCTGTCAATTTCTTGGAGGAAAGTTGGTTAGTTGGAGTGCTAAAAAGAAACAATCAGTGGCTATGTCTTCAGCTGAAGCTGAGTATGTGGCTGTTGCAGGGTGTTGTGCCAATGTTTTATGGATGAAAAGTCAACTCAGTGACTTATGACATCCATTACAAAACGGTACCCATATTCTGTGATAACACCAGTGCTATTGCAATCTCCGACAACCCTGTCCTTCACCAAAGAACCAAACACATTGATATCAGATATCATTTCATCAGGGATCACATAATAAAAGGAGACATTGAAATCCATTTCATCCCTAATGAATATCAAGTTGCTGATATCTTCACCAAACCTTTAGATGAACCTACCTTCAGGAGACTGAAAGCTGAATTGGGAATGCTTGACATTGAAAGTCAGCAACCTGAAGATCAATCCCAATCTCAGTAAGTTCTCTCTGAAATGGTTCATCCTCCCTGAACAAAACCCAAAAACAACCCTCTCACTGAATGAGTAAGACACATTCAGGGACCCTGACTTTAGACATTGAGCATTGAATGAGTAACTAAATGCACCAAGTATCAGTTACTTAAATGTCCTAGGTTGGTAAACACACCAATTTAATAAAGGAATATATGTCTCTTTATCTTACTGTCATCCAAGTCAAGGGGCCCTCAAAACTTACCTCATCCCACTTGGCATTAAATGCCTCCTCTCACGTGAAATATCTTGTAAATATTTTATTACAGCAGAATGCACTTTTACTGTTCCTTGAAAACCGGGATTTTACTGCGGGTAGTGGAGTGGTGGCATTAAATGAGGAGATTCAAAACGTTTTCAAAAACTGACTTTACAAATCCCCATTTATGCATAATCTACCCCTTTCACCACTCTATAAATACCCCTCTAAAAAATACTTAAAACACACACAAAGAATTTCTGCATCTACACTCTGTCAAAATCACTTCTCAAAACAAGAAATCTTTGTATTCTTTAAATTCTCCAAACAATTTTTTCTGCAAAATCTTCTCTGTAAACATTTACAAAAGGTTTTTTCATCACAAAAACTTAAGAGATTCAAAACTCTTTGATTGTTCTTGTCAAGAAAACTTTTCAAAACCCTAAAACATTTAATGGAAATGGCAAGAACACAATCTCTTCAGTTTGCACCACAGTGGGTAGGAGATCTTAGTAATGTTGAATTTAAAACAAACAATGTTATAGGCACTTTTGAATACCCCCTGATGTCCCAGCCTATAAGGACATCATGAAGTTTTTATTCAACTGCCCACTGAAACTGGCCTTTACTCATTCCCCATCAATTCTGTACCAAAACCTCCTCAGGGAGTTTTGGGCTACAGTAGTAGCCTATGACCCGACGCCCTCTACTGATGAGACTGACCTATGACCACTCAGGGAGTATCTCATCAAATTCAGTCTTTTTAATGGGGAAAAGCCAGTCACCCTGGATTATAAAACTTTTTGTACTTCAACAGGGTTAGACTATAATTCTGGGAACTATGTTGCCCATCCTGAACCCTCCACAGTTAAGGATGGGGTAAAACAAATTATTTTGGATCCACAATTTTTGGACAGAACCCCAGTCACCAAGAACTCATTTCCTGCGGCTTGGAAGATCCTGTTCACATTTGTGATTCAGGTTCTCGGCGGGAACCACTCATCCACTGAACAAGTTAACTCTATTCAGTTGATGGTGGCATATTGCTTGATGAACGGGGTGACTGAAGACATTGGGGAGATCATTTACAGTGATCTCGTAACCAAGCTACTGAGCAAAACTAGGGAGAAATACGTTTCGTATCCTAGGTTTGTCTCATGTGCTTTACAAGTGTTACCGGGTTGCAATTACCCTCAGGAATACAAATACACTGCTTTACCTGGTATCCTGAGTTAATCAAATTTTCAAAAAGACCCATCCCAAGTCACTGAAATTGAATTAACGGCCCATATGGTTGCTGTAAACAACCAAAGGGACTCAGTGTCTCCAAACCCTGCTCCTAAAAAGAGAAAGGGGAAGTCTCAGACTGGGACTAAGACCGAACCCAAGTCTCAAGGCCCTGAGGCTTCTGGAGCACAGCCTAAAAGGCAAAGAAAGCCCCAGACTGATATGCCACCCACTGGAGACCAAACAACATCCACCCCGGTGACAACGAAGGACACTCATACATCACAGTCAGTGCCCTTGGTCCCAACTACTACTCCCCAAGATCCAGAGGGAAACATAAAACCCGCTGGTAGGGGAGCACCTTCCACATTGCCCAAGGATGACACTCGCAAATCACAGCTTTTGTCTGAGGGCCAACTGAATGATCCCAAAGACTCAGATGGAAATGAACAACCCACTGATTGGGATCTAACTGCCACTGCTTCTAGGGATAACACTGGGAAACACCCACCAATGCTTGAAGGAGCAGCGAGGGACAAAGACTCAGAGGGATTAATACCACCCGCTGATATGGAACCCATCACCACCACTGGTCTCTTAACAGTTGCTGAGGTTAATGAAATCCTTTTCTCTGACAAAGAACTAGTTGACAGTGAAGATGATATACTTTCAGCAGGAGAAGAAATGGATGCTGATGTTCAAACACAAGAACAAGAGCATCAGCCTGATCATATCTTCACCAAACCTTTAGATGAACCTACCTTCAGGAGACTGAAAGCTGAATTGGGAATGCTTGACATTGAAAGTCAGCAACCTGAAGATCAATCCCAATCTCAGTAAGTTCTATCTGAAATGGTTCATCCTCCCTGAACAAAACCCAAAAACAACCCTCTCACTGAATGAGTAAGACTCATTCAGGGACCCTGACTTTAGACATTGAGTAATGAATGAGTAACTAAATGCACCAAGTATCAGTAACTTAAAGGTCCTAGGTTGGTAAACACACCAATTTAATAAAGGAATATATGTCTCTTTATCTTATTGTCATCCAAGTTAAGGGTCCCTCAAAACTTACCTCATCCCACTTGGCATTAAATGCCTCCTCCCACATGAAATATCTTGTGGATATTTTATTACTACAGAATGCACTTTTACTGTGCACTGCAACTGTTCCTTGAAAACCGGGATTTTACTGCGGGTAGTGGAGTGGTGGCATTAAATGAGGATATTCAAAACGTTTTCAAAAACTGACTTTACAAATCCCCATTTATGCATAATCTACCCCTTTCACCACTCTATAAATACCCCTCTCAAAAACACTTAAAACACACAAAAAGAATTTCTACATCTAAACTCTGTCAAAATCACTTCTCAAAACAAGAAATCTTTGTGTTCTTTAGGTCATTGGGATTGGTTGTAGAGGTATTTCCTTTAGGTTTCCATTCCCAACGTGCTGAGGCCTTCACAGCATTGCCCATGTCCCCCCTTTTCTTGTTCAAAACCCTTGCAGTGGTAACTTTTGAATGAGCAGTGGTAACTGCTGGTTTCTTTTTAGGTACCCACTGTTGGTTATTGTAAACCTTTTTAGTTTCAAAGGTTCTTTTTCGTGTTTGTGCAGATTTATTAAAACTTGTTTTAGTGTTTGCACTTTTAACAGGTGACTTAGGGTGAGCAGTGTTAACAGTTTTTGTAGTGGCAACTGTTTTGAGGCCACTTCTAAGTTGAACTGCTCTTGGGACCATATTGCAATTAGAACTAGGGTGTACATTATGTTGATATCTGTTAGACTCCACCCTTTTGTTCCCATAGACTACCCTTCTCCCAACATGATAGTCACAATAAGCATGTAAATGATCAAAACTACCACAGATATAGCATGCTTTATTGTTCATCACAAAATCACTACCTAATTGTTGAGATTTAACATGATTCCAACTCCTCTGGTTACCCCTAGGAGCTGTAGGCTTGTTCCTATACATCTCAGCATACTTTACAGTTGGTCTAGGTTTATTAACTGGTTTCCTAGGTTCCTCTGTAATAGTATTAGCAACTTTTGGGATAGTAGTCTCTACATTCTTTTTAATACTCTCATCTACAACAGATGAGTCACTAGCACTCTCAAAAACATCATTATCTAGCTTACTCTCTTCCTCACAATTGACAACTGTGTCTTTTAAAGGACCATATTCTCTTACAAGATCCTTAAAATCCTCTATACCTGTATGAGCTAAATCTATACCTGGAGGTGAATGAACACCCCTTAGTGGTGGAGGTGCAGTATTATAACCCATACCAGACTTAGCTTTATTATATACTTGAGCATTCCAAATTTTATCAATTGACTCAAACTGATGATAACATGTGTCTATAGTTAAATTGACATTTTCAAGTTTCTTTTGGAGTTTTTCAAGCTCCTTTTGGTATGCTTCATTCACAGCAGTTGTATGTTCTACCTCTCTCCTAAGAAGAATCATATCATCATTATAATTTGACTCATTTGCCTGATAGTGCTCTATTTGTTTTTCTAAAACTGCCATGGCTCTCCTAAGATTAGCTACAGTATAATTAGCAGTGTATAACTCTTCTCTTTCATTAGAATATAAATTATTAAGTCTTTCAACTTCTCTAGCAGCCCTACATGTTTTAGAGCAACATTCAGAGTTTTGTACCTCAGAGTTAGAGAAAGCCATGAGAGCAAATTCAGTAGCAACAAGAGCAGCATCTGTATGTTCTTCTTCTTGTTCATCATCCATGAAACTCCAATCATAACTCACACCATCAATAGCCAACATTGCCTTTGGTTCTTCCACAGTTGGTCCCTTCTTTTGCTTGTACCATGTAGACCTGTTGTCCTTGGTCTTTGGTCTTCTACATTCTCTAGCAAAATGTCCAAACTTGTGGCAGTTAAAGCACTCCACTTTCTTCTTATCAAAACCTGCAGTATCATCACCATTAATGTGAATAGGCTTGCCAGTCTTCTTGTAGAACTTCTTAGCCCTCATGCTAAGAAGAGCTATCTGCCATTTTATATCCATCTCTTCCAAGTCATCTTCATCAATTTTCTCTATGTCTTCATGAGTTAAGACAGAGCCATCAACTTGTGTGGAGATAAAAGCATAAAAGGTAGGATCTCCAATACTAGCAACCTTCTTTTTGGAACCTGCAGTGGTAACATTAACATTACCAGTGGAAACTTTAGAACCTACAGTGGCAATATCATCATCACTTTCATCTTCAGAATCATCACTGTTAACAGAATTTGACAACAATGCCAAGCTACTAGAGCTTGTACCAAGTTTCCCTGCCTTCTTCAACCTTTGCTCAATAAGTTTGAAGTTGTTGTAAAGATCATTGAGCTTCATTGTTTCAATGTCTGTTTTGTTTTCCCATACAGTAACATTGGTTTGAAACTCTGAAGGCAAACTTCTTAGAAACTTCAAATTGAGGTCTTCCTTTTCTACCTCAATGCCAAACACAGTTAATTGTGTAACAATCTTCTGAAGTTTGGTAAAAATGCTATCAAGTGAGTCATTGCTTGAAGCAGAGAAGTTTTCATAACTTTGCTTTAACAATGTCTTCTGAGTCTTCTTTGTTGCATCATTACCACCAAACACTGAGCAAATCTCTTCAAACAGTTCTTTAGCCGTCTTGAATTTGCTGAATGCAATAATCTGGTCTCTAGGAAGAGTCATCAGCAATAGACTTCTAGCTTTAAGATCATTCTTCTTTTGAGCTTTTTCAGAATTTGATTCAGGCACAGAAACTTTCACAACATCTGTGTCACCAACTTTTGAAGTAGTGGTCACAGATTTGAAAGAATCACCAAGTTGAATGATCTCCCAAAGAGCATAGTCCTGTATGAGGAAGTATTGCTCAATCAGTATCCTCCACATCTCAAACTCATTAAGCTTAAGCTTAGGGAGTCTGGGTGTAGAAGAAGAGTTTGATTGATTGTTTTCCATCTCCATTGTCTTGAGAGAGTGAGTCAAGCTAATTCTTTGGATCTTCTAAAACAAAATATCAGAACCTTGCTCTGATACCACTTGTTGGATCTAAGACACTCTCCTTGTGTCAATGATATTTTGTATAATATTATCAAGCAAGCGGAATTTACTTAAGTAATACTTAGAAGATGAATTATATGATGTATGAGAGTAAACACAAGTTAACACAAAACTTAAGCTTCAATATTATTAATGAAATAATACGAGTGATCTTGGTATCACTAGGGTTACACCTTGAAGCTTTCGTAGGTAATATTGTAAAGTAATACGTACCTAAGACAATGACCTAGGATCTCCTTTTATACTACAAGGAGTACTTTACAAGATAAGTATATAGCTAACATAATAGAATATACACGAAATCTATTCTATACTTATCAGTACGCGTTTAACCATGTCATAAACTAATAGCAGTGGTAATAAATAACTTGCAGTGGGAATATGTTTCCACTGCTAGTGTTAAACCAAGCAATGTAAACCACTACTATCCGTGGTAACGGATTATTCCCAACAATCCTCCCCTAAACTTATGATTTCTCTGCAAATCAATAAGTTTCTTCAATATGTATTAACTTCAAGGATTTGGGGAATTCAATCAAACACTTCACTTCTTTTCTCTTAACTTTTGTATAGCTCTTGAACACTGATCTTGAAGCCTTTGTAATAATGCTCTGACCTTCTCACTGTCTTCATTAACTCGTATGTGTAAGCTTAACATTACTGTAAGAGCTCCAGCTCTAAGCGGATATTCTTTCTCAGCAAGCATGAAAAAGTCTTCTCCATTAGCTGTAGAGACATGATGAACATCACATGAATCATAATAAAACCATTTTGTACCAAGACATGTGAATAAGGTTTTCCAGTAGTCATCATCAGTATTTGGTTCAAAAAGCCTTCTAAGATTTACCCATAACTGCATCTCCTTTGTATCTTTGAGATCTTGACCATTAAACCTCTCTTGAACTAATTTCCATAATGTATTAAGGTCATATCTGTCAAAAGCTTTAATAAGATCTTCAAATGTTATGAAAGATGAAGTTTCTCCTCCCAGCCTTGTAATCTTCCATGTTGAAGCAAGATTGCTAGCAGTGTAAACTTCCCAATCAATGATAGGATGTCGAATTTGCAGTGGTTCTGGATAAAAATCTCTGTCTTCGATCACAATCATTTCAGTCATTTGATCTTTAGTGAACTTCTCAGTAGACTTTGTATGATCTTCATCAACCTTAGTCTTCTTAATAGTTTGAGAATCACTGACTTTGGCCTTTCTCTTCAATCTAGGAAATATTCTTTCTTCTTCTTCAGAACCCATTGGAATAAAAGATTTATCTTGTTTCACAGTTCTGTAGTAAGCCCTTTCAACTTGATCATCAGACATTCCTATGAATTGATGCCTTTTCTAGTTACCAACATGACAACAATAAGTCTTCATATATGCAAGTATTTGTGCCTTGGTTGGTTGTCTTTGTTTCTTCTGATTCTTCTTGACTGAACTGATTACATTATCAAGTGCTTGATTGTTCTTCATCATAATGAAATCTTTCAACTGAGCAGTTCTTTGTTCCTCAGTTAAAGATGCATCAGCAACAAGGTCAATTGCCTTTTTCTTGATTTCTGGATTATTATCTACCAGAAACTGAATATCTTCTTCAGTAGGAACATAACTAAACTCTGGAGCTTTTTCTTTCATAACAGTAGGTTGGACAGTGGAAATTGAATCAGCATCTTCCATTCTATCCAATCTTTGAGCTTCCAAAAAGCTAGCAACTTCTATTTCTTTCAACCTTTTCTTTTCAGCAACTCTTTCAGCAATTTGATCTTCTGAAATCTTCTTAGCAAGTTCTCTATCATGATCAATCTGAACTTGTCTTTTCTTTGAAACCTTCCCTTTAGGTTGTTGTACATCTTCCATAACTGCTTTACCCTTATTATCCTTCAAAGTATCAAATTCTTCACTTGCAGTGGCAAGAATTGGCTCTGCAGTGGAAATATCATCAGTGGTAAAGTCAGTTGCAGTTTGGAAAATGTCTTGATCTTCAAGTTGCTCTCCATGAGTTTCAGCTTCTTTTGCTCCTTCACTTGTATCACCTTCATCTTCAAAATCAATTTTCCTCCCCTCAGTGTCAGAACCTGTTTTCCTCCCCTGTTTGGAGGAATTCCCCAAATCTGGATCAGCTGAATCACCATTAGAAGGTGAGGATGAAGATGAAATCACCAGCTTTGCAGTCTTCTTGTGCTTTTTCAACCTCTGCACCTCTTCTTTTAAGGTCTGAATCTCTGTCTTTAACAGTTGAACATCCGTGGCATGTTGCTTCTAGAAAGTAGCCAATGTCTTTTGTAGAGAATCAACCTGTTTTGCTAATTGGGTACACATAACCATCAATTCCAATTGGTTTCCACTGCCCTCAGCACTTCCAACTGTGTTACCTATTGGGAGAGGTGAATCATGGGGCATTGGTCCAGACTCCTCCATAGTAGGACTAGGTGGAAGTCTAAAACCACCACTGCTTGTTCCTAGACCAAAAGGTGCAGAAACTTGTTGTGTTGTCATGAGAGAAGTTGACTGTTTTGACCTTCTCTCATAGGTTCTTGAAACTGGTGGTGTATAATCAATGTTGGGTACATTAATTATAGGTGTAGTTTGTTCAGTTGAAATTTTAGCAAGCATTTGGGGTAGGAGAGGTGTAAAAATTATATTGCCATCTTTATTCAAATTTTGAAAAACTTTAGGCTTTAGGCAACTGATTTGATAAACAGTAGTGTGAGGTTGCAGTTGAAATTCATTAAGCACAGCTTGCACAAACCTTGGATACCTTAAAAATTTGGTTTTACTTTGTACATTGCCTTTCATACTGGTAAAAATATAGTTGGACCAGTTGAAAATCTTATCAGTGACTAGACAAACCAAAGGATAAGCCATGGTTGAACTAAATTGCTCATAAGATGTTTTCTTAGGACTAAGGCAATGTAACAAGGTATGAATAAAAAATCTCCAGTGGGGACAAAAACCACTCTTTTTGAAAGTAGCCTTTTTATCAGTGGTATCATACCCCATGGATGATAAAGTATCATGAATGTCAGACATAGGTAATGTGATGTGACCATTGAGATCATCCAAGTGAAGTACTCTCCTTAGGGATGCCTCAGTAACATCAATAGTTACCCCATCTACAGTGGCTCTGAGAGCATCCACTATTTCATGTGTATCTCTATTCTCAAGTTTTATGGACTGAACAGAAGACCAAAACTGTTTGATTTGAGAGATATAGATTGTGGGTTTGAAAAGCAAAGCATACCTTATATAAGTGGTATGAAGAAAATCCACAATCTGATGAAAAACAGGGCCACTCTTCTCGGTATTCTTTTGTAGGTAGGCCACTAGGTTGTGCTCATCTGCAAATTTCAAAGAATTCATAGAAACTTTTGATGAAAAATATGATTATGTCAATAAGAATTGAAGTAATGACTAGCCAATTGAGAGAAAAAGATATATAGGGTTAGGGTTTATAATTGATGCGCAAGTAAAATTATATTTAGAAAGTAGGTATAATATAGAAAGAAGATATTTTACTTAAAATATTAACCCTATATATATGAATATCAGTGGTTACTTTCAACGGCTAGTAAAAATTTAATTACTGACATAATTAGTTGTAACGGCTAGAACAACAGTGGTAAAATAACACTGTCAGTGGAAACTATGAACTAGCAGTAGTAATTTTTTACAAAAATTTCAAAGAGCAGTGGAAGATAAAATCATTAGAAAACAATACTGCTCCCATTATAGTTTTTAGCAAACTACCAACTATCAACGGATTTGATATGTCTTTACCATGAGCCGTTTTCTATGGACTAGCCAACTCTTAATCATAAAGAATATGGTGAGTTGATAACCATATAGTTTTTGGTAAACTATCAACCATAAACGGATTTGTCAAGTCTTTACCAGTAGCCGTTTGCTCTGGACTAGTTGATTCTTATGTGTATTAGACATGGTGAATCAATAACCATTTGATGTGTATCTCAGATATACACCTTTTAACTCCAACTTCGCATCAGAACATAATATACAAACTCATACAACAATTTCATTACCCTACAGCCTCCCCTCAACACCAAAAAAAAACATTTATGGATTAAGCATTCCAAGACTTGTTACCAAGTACTGAAATATTCCCACATCAAGACCTTTTGTTAACAAATCAGCATAGTTTTCATCAGTAGGAATTTTGACAACTTGAATTAGTCCCTTTTCATAGCAATCTCGAATGAAATGGTGTCTAATTTCAATATGCTTGGTCTTTGTGTGTTGAACAGGATTCTTGATTATGCAAATGGTACTGCTATTGTCAATATGTATGATGGTATTCATGAAATTGTACCCATAGTCCAAGAGTTGATTTTGAAGCCATAATACTTGAGCACAACAACTTGCAGCAGCAATATACTCTGCTTCAGTTGAAGAATTAGCCACCATTGTTTGTTTCTTGCACTGCCATGACACTAACCTGTTACCAAGAAATTGACATCCACCAGTTGTAGATTTTCTATCCAAGCTAGCTCCAGCATAGTCACTATCTAAGTAAGTAACCAGATCTAAAAGAGAATCTCTGGAGTACCACAATCCCAGAGTAGGATATGCTTTAAGATATCTGAAAATCTTCTTCACAGCAGTCAAGTGAGAGAACTTGGGAGTAACTTGAAACCTTGCACAAGCACACACATCAAACATAATATCTGGTCTAGATGATGTAAGATACATCAAAGAGCCAATCATAGACCTGTACATGTGCACATCAACAACTTCACCACTATTTTCTTTAAGAAGTAGATGTGTAGTCTTGTCTGCAGGAGTACTAGATGACTTTGCATCAGTAAACTTGAAGTTCCTTAGTATCTCAACCACATATTTATCTTGATTAATGAAAATACCATCTGGCTTTTGTAATACCTGAAGTCCCAAAAAGAATGTGAGTTCACCCATAGAACTCATCTGAAATTCTTCTTTCATCAGTTTCTCAAAATCTTTGCACATCTCTGTCTTTGTAGACCCAAAAATGATATCATCAACATATACTTGGACAAGCAAGATATCATTCTTGTCTTTCTTGATGAACAAAGTTTGATCCACTCTGCCTCTATGAAACCCATTTGCAAGAAGATAAGTAGTTAAGGTTTCATACCATTTCCTTGGTGCTTGATGCAAGCCATACAAAGCTTTAACAGCCCTGTAGACTTTGTTAGGATATGCAGGGTCTTCAAAGCGTGGAGGTTGTGAGACATAAACTTCTTCATCTATCTGCCCATATAGAAAAGCACTTTTTACATCCATTTGATATACTTTAAAGCCCATAAAGGATGCATAAGCTAAGAACAGCCTAATTTCTTCAATCCTTGCAACAGGGGCAAACACTTCTTCATAGTCAATACCCTCCTCTTGAGTATATCCCTGAGCCACAAGCCTAGCTTTGTTTCTGATAACAATTCCCCTTTCATCTTTCTTGTTTCTGAACACCCATTTAGTACCTATTACCTTCTTGCCAGAAGGCAAATCACAAAGCACCCATACCTTTTGAAGCTTAAATTGAAGCAACTCTTCTTGCATTGCTTCCACCCAACTTTCATCTTCAAGTGCCTTGTAAACATTCTTTGGCTCCATTTGTGACAGAAAATACATAAATAGACATTCATTCTTGCCTTCATGTATTTTAGATTCATATATTTTACTTATGAATCCATGAACATCAGGCAACTTTGTTTTTCTTCTAGTCTTCACAGGTGAATAGACATCCCCAATCACATTTTCAAGAGGATGTGATTTATGAATAGAAGTGTGGGGAGTCTGAGGAACTGCAATCTCTCTTGGCATATTAGAAATTTCAACATCATTGGCTTGGGCTTCCATTGTAACTGGAGTGGTGATTCCCACATCTGGTGTTGCAGTGGAAACACTTTGTCGAACAGTGGAATCTAAATTGTCACTGCTTTCAAAATTTTCATCATTCAAATTACTATTTCCTTCTTTTTCCAAATCACTAGAAGGATGAACAACTCCAGTTTTCAGTAAATTATTATCATCTGCATAGTCCCAAAGAGGTAGACTAAAATCATCTTGATCATCTGCATCCTCTTTGCTTGGTTCATCATCATCAAGAAACTCTTCTGATCCTGCAGCTTCAAAAGAAGATGTGCTTGTAGAAACAGGCACATAATTCATAGTATTTGTTAAAGTATCAAGATCAAACAGTCTTTCTGGACCAGTTCCTTTGACATTGACTTTATTTTCCAGGAACTCAACATGCAGATTTTCTTCAATCTTTTGGGTTCTTAAGTTGAATACTCTGAAAGCTTTACTAACCATGGAATACCCAACAAAATACCCTTCATCAGCCTTTTCATCAAACTTGCCCAGATAATCTAAGGTATTGAGAATGGATACATGACACCCAAATGGTCTCATGAAGTCGAGGGTAGGTGGTCTTCCCCTAAACAATTCATAAGGTGTCTTGTTCTTTGTCATTACTACTAAAACCCTATTTTGCACATAACATGCAGTGTTAACTGCTTCAGCCCAAAAAGTAATTGGCAATTTAGAATCGGCCAACATAGTTCTAGCAGCTTCTATCAGTGTCCTGTTTCTCCTCTCAGCAACACCATTTTGTTGAGGAGTTCTAGCCACACTAAATTCTCTTTTAATACCTTTATCTTTGCAAAACTCATCCATAACTCTATTCTTGAATTCAGTTCCATTATCACACCTAATGATTTTAACTTTCATATCATATTGGTTTTCAACTTCAGTGATAAATATTTTTAGAATGCCTGTTGTTTCATCCTTAGTTCCAAGAAAAAAAACCATGTAAATCTACTAAAATCATCAGTCACCACAAGATAATATTTCTTAAGATTCAAGCTGCTCACAGATGTAACACCAAATAAGTCCATATGTAACATCTGAAGTGGGTGAGCAATAGAGTTAACAAACTTTGACCTGCAAGAAGCTCTGTGTTGTTTGCCTTTAAGACAAGCCACACAGGTTTGATCATTTTCAAATCTTTTCTGAGGTAGACCTCTCACTAAACCATCTTTAACAATCTTGTTAATGGTTTTGAAGTTAACATGACCAAGTCTTCTATGCCATAACATGGATTCATCCACTGTGGCCTTTGCAAGCAAGCAAGCATAATCATCTTTAGCTACAATGTTGTTCATATCAAAGCTATAGAGATTGCCTTTTCTAGGAACTTTAAGAAGAATCTGACTTTCATCAAGCATCTTAAAATTCTTAGAGAGAACAAAACACATATCTTTGGTAAAAAGAACATTGTTCATCTTGTCACACATTTGTGACACACTAAAGAGATTGTACTTAAGCTCCTTTACATAATACACAGGTTCAAAGTCCAAGTTACCAGTTTTAATAACACCTTTACCAGCAACTTTTCCATTTACTCCACCTCCAAAGCTGACATACTGTCCATCATAATGCTCAAAATCAGAAAGATAGGACTTGTTGCCAGTCATGTGCCTTGAACACCCACTATCTGTATATCCTTGATCTGACATTTTTGTCCTTGGATGTTCCTGCACAAATAAGTAAAGAGTTAGTTTCTTTTGGGGACCCAAGCCATGATTGACTTGGATCTGCCTCGTGTATCAATATAGTTAAATCTATCAAAGGTCATTGATACACCATTGGGATTGGTTGTAGAGGTATTTCCTTTAGGTTTCCATTCCCAACGTGCTGAGGCCTTCACAGTATTGCCCATGTCCCCCCTTTTCTTGTTCAAAACCCTTGCAGTGGTAACTTTTGAATGAGCAGTGGTAACTGCTGATTTCTTTTTAGGTACCCACTGTTGGTTATTGTAAACCTTTTTAGTTTCAAAAGTTCTTTTTCCTGTTTGTGCAGATTTATTAAAACTTGTTTTAGTGTTTGCACTTTTAACAGGTGACTTAGGGTGAGCAGTGTTAACAGTTTTTGCAGTGGCAACTGTTTTGAGGCCACTTCTAAGTTGAACTGCTCTTGGGACCATATTGCAATTAGAACTAGGGTGTACATTATGTTGATATCTGTTAGACTCCACCCTTTTGTTCCCATAGACTACCCTTCTCCCAACATGATAGTCACAATAAGCATGTAAATGATCAAAACTACCACAGATATAGCATGCTTTATTGTTCATCACAAAATCACTACCTAATTGTTGAGATTTAACATGATTCCAACTCCTCTGGTTACCCCTAGGAGCTGTAGGCTTGTTCCTATACATCTCAGCATACTTTACAGTTGGTCTAGGTTTATTAACTGGTTTCCTAGGTTCCTCTGTAATAGTATTAGCAACTTTTGGGATAGTAGTCTCTACATTCTTTTTAATACTCTCATCTACAACAGATGAGTCACTAGCACTCTCAAAAACATCATTATCTAGCTTACTCTCTTCCTCACAATTGACAACTGTGTCTTTTAAAGGACCATATTCTCTTACAAGATCCTTAAAATCCTCTATACCTGTATGAGCTAAATCTATACCTGGAGGTGAATGAACACCCCTTAGTGGTGGAGGTGCAGTATTATAACCCATACCAGACTTAGCTTTATTATATACTTGAGCATTCCAAATTTTATCAATTGACTCAAACTGATGATAACATGTGTCTATAGTTAAATTGACATTTTCAAGTTTCTTTTGGAGTTTTTCAAGCTCCTTTTGGTATGCTTCATTCACATCAGTTGTATGTTCTACCTCTCTCCTAAGAAGAATCATATCATCATTATAATTTGACTCATTTGCCTGATAGTGCTCTATTTGTTTTTCTAAAACTGCCATGGCTCTCCTAAGATTAGCTACAGTATAATTAGCAGTGTATAACTCTTCTCTTTCATTAGAATATAAATTATTAAGTCTTTCAACTTCTCTAGCAGCCCTACATGTTTTAGAGCAACATTCAGAGTTTTGTACCTCAGAGTTAGAGAAAGCCATGAGAGCAAATTCAGTAGCAACAAGAGCAGCATCTGTATGTTCTTCTTCTTGTTCATCATCCATGAAACTCCAATCATAACTCACACCATCAATAGCCAACATTGCCTTTGGTTGTTCCACAGTTGGTCCCTTCTTTTGCTTGTACCATGTAGACCTGTTGTCCTTGGTCTTTGGTCTTCTACATTCTCTAGCAAAATGTCCAAACTTGTGGCAGTTAAAGCACTCCACTTTCTTCTTATCAAAACCTGCAGTATCATCACCATTAATGTGAATAGGCTTGCCAGTCTTCTTGTAGAACTTCTTAGCCCTCATGCTAAGAAGAGCTATCTGCCATTTTATATCCATCTCTTCCAAGTCATCTTCATCAATTTGCTCTATGTCTTCATGAGTTAAGACAGAGCCATCAACTTGTGTGGAGATAAAAGCATAAAAGGTAGGATCTCCAATACTAGAAACCTTCTTTTTGGAACCTGCAGTGGTAACATTAACATTACCAGTGGAAACTTTAGAACCTACAGTGGCAATATCATCATCACTTTCATCTTCAGAATCATCACTGTTAACAGAATTTGACAACAATGCCAAGCTACTAGAGCTTGTACCAAGTTTCCCTGCCTTCTTCAACCTTTGATCAATAAGTTTGAAGTTGTTGTAAAGATCATTGAGCTTCATTGTTTCAATGTCTGTTTTGTTTTCCCATACAGTAACATTGGTTTGAAACTCTGAAGGTAAACTTCTTAGAAACTTCAAATTGAGGTCTTCCTTTTCTACCTCAATGCCAAACACAGTTAATTGTGTAACAATCTTCTGAAGTTTGGTAAAAATGCTATCAAGTGAGTCATTGCTTGAAGCAGAGAAGTTTTCATAACTTTGCTTTAACAATGTCTTCTGAGTCTTCTTTGTTGCATCATTACCACCAAACACTGAGCAAATCTCTTCAAACAGTTCTTTAGCCGTCTTGAATTTGCTGAATGCAATAATCTGGTCTCTAGGAAGAGTCATCAGCAATAGACTTCTAGCTTTAAGATCATTCTTCTTTTGAGCTTTTTCAGAATTTGATTCAGGCACAGAAACTTTCACAACATCTGTGTCACCAACTTTTGAAGTAGTGGTCACAGATTTGAAAGAATCACCAAGTTGAATGATCTCCCAAAGAGCATAGTCCTGTATGAGGAAGTATTGCTCAATCAGTATCCTCCACATCTCAAACTCATTAAGCTTAAGCTTAGGGAGTCTGGGTGTAGAAGAAGAGTTTGATTGATTGTTTTCCATCTCCATTGTCTTGAGAGAGTGAGTCAAGCTAATTCTTTGGATCTTCTAAAACAAAATATCAGAACCTTGCTCTGATACCACTTGTTGGATCTAAGACACTCTCCTTGTGTCAATGATATTTTGTATAATATTATCAAGCAAGCGGAATTTACTTAAGTAATACTTAGAAGATGAATTATATGATGTATGAGAGTAAACACAAGTTAACACAAAACTTAAGCTTCAATATTATTAATGAAATAATACGAGTGATCTTGGTATCACTAGGGTTACACCTTGAAGCTTTCGTAGGTAATATTGTAAAGTAATACGTACCTAAGACAATGACCTAGGATCTCCTTTTATACTACAAGGAGTACTTTACAAGATAAGTATATAGCTAACATAATAGAATATACACGAAATCTATTCTATACTTATCAGTACGCGTTTAACCATATCATAAACTAATAGCAGTGGTAATAAATAACTTGCAGTGGGAATATGTTTCCACTGCTAGTGTTAAACCAAGCAATGTAAACCACTACTATCCGTGGTAACGGATTATTCCCAACAGACATCATGAAGTTTTATTCAACTGCCCACTGAAACTGGCCTTTACTCATTCCCCATCAATTCTGTACCAAAACCTCGTCAGGGAGTTTTGGGCTACAGCAGTTGCCTATGACTCGACACCCTCTACTGATGAGACTGACCTATGACCACTAAGGGAGTATCTCATCACATTCAGTCTTTTTAATGGGGAAAAGTCAGTCACTCTGGATTATAAAACTTTTTGTACTTCAACAGGGTTAGACTATAATTCTAGGAACTATGTTGCCCATCCTGAACCCTCCATAGTTAAGGATGGGGTAAAAGAAAAATTGTTTTGGATCCAAAATTTTTGGACAGAACTCCAGTAACCAAGAACTCATTTCCTGCGGCTTGGAAGATCCTGTTCACATTTATGATTCAGGTTCTCGGCGGGAACCACTCATACGCTGAACAAGATAACTCTATTCAGTTGATGGTGTCATATTGCTTGATGAACGGGGTCACTGTCGACATTGGGGAGATCATTTACAGTGATCTCGTAACCAAGCTACTGAGCAAAACTAGGGAGAAATACGTTTTGTATCCTAGGTTTGTCTCATGTGCTTTACAAGTGTTACCGGGTTGCAATTACCCTCAGGAATACAAATACACTGCTTTACCTGGTATCCTGAGTCAATCAAATTTTCAAAAAGACCCATTCCAAGTCACTGAAATTGAATTGACGACCCATATGGTTGTTGTAAACAACCAAAGGGACTCAGTGTCTCCAAACCCTGCTCCTAAAAAGAGAAAGGGGAAATCTCAGACTCGGACTAAGACCAAACCCAAGTCTCAGGGCCCTGAGGCTTCTGTAGCACAGCCTAAAAGGCAAAGAAAGCCCCAGACTGATATGCCACCCACTGGAGACCAAACAACATCCACCCCGGTGACAACGAAGGACACTCATACATCACAGTCAGTGCCCTTGGTCCCAACTACTATTCCCCAAGATCCAGAGGGAAACATACAACCCGCTGGTAGGGGAGCACCTTCCACATTGCCCAACGATGACACTCGCAAATCACAGCTTTTGTTTGAGGGCCAACTGAATGATCCCAAAGACTCAGATGGAAATGAACAACCCGCTGATAGGGATCTCACTGCCACTACTTCTAGGGATAACACTGGGAAACACCCACCAGTGCTTGAAGGAGCAACGAGGGACAAAGACTCAGAGGGATTAATACCACCCGCTTATATGGAACCCATCACCACCACTGGTCTCTTAACAGTAACTGAGGTTAATGAAATCCTTTTCTCTGACGAAGAACTGGTTGACAGTGAAGATGATATACTTTCAGCAGGAGAAGAAATGGACGCTGATGTTCAAACACAAGAACAAGAGCATCAGCCTGATCCACAAGAGCCTGAAGAGTCACCTTTCAAGCCTGAAGATAATGAATTTGACTCTTCTTCATCCTGTCCTGAAGAATTCAGAAAGTTTGACAACACTCTTCCACTGACAGAGAGACAACTGGTTATGTGGATCATTAAAGCTTCTAGGAAGTTATATTCTGGGGTTACGGAAACATTATGGGATCAACACACTAAAGCTGCTACCAGATATGCAGATCTGAAGGCTGAGGTACATGCTTTTGATGCAAACACTGACGAACACAGAGATCTCATGTACCAACATCATCACAGACTAGATGAAAACCTGGTTAAATTTCTAAAGCACCTTCAGGGTTGTGGCACAAAGATAGATGAAATCAGGGATTCTGTCAAAGAAGACCCAGCACTCAACTCAAGAGTGCTAGAGGCTACTGAGGCTTACTTGAAGAATTCCTCCAGCCTCACTGAACTCATCGACATGCTTAAATCCGCCAATGTTCAGGGTCTTCAGTCTTCGGTTCAGTCTCTTCAGATAACACTAGGTTCTTTGGATGCTCAAGTGACTACTTTAGCTACGGCATCGTCCTCTATGGCTTGGAATCTTGGGCCTATGACGACTGCTTTAGAACTATCTCAGGCTAATCTGGCAGAGAAGGTCACCGGTCTTCAAAAGGATACAACTGACATCAAGGCTATGGTCAAGGAGATCTACCAAGCCTTCAAAGGTCAAGCAACTCCAACTCCCTCAGTGTCCGAGGCAACTCTTGCTCTCAATGATGTTGCAGCAACAGTTGAGGGGGAGAAAGCAACTGAAGAGACACCCTCTCACACTGAGGGGGAGCCAGCTCAACCAGTCTCTGAAACACCCATATCTTCAGTCCCACCAACAAAAACAACAATAAGACAATGACAGTTGCAACACCAATCACGACAGCAACACCACCCTTGGTAGCATCATCTTCTTAAGGCCAGGATAAAGGAAAAGCCATAATACAATCACCTGAGCCTGAGAAGATTCCCTATGTCATCGGAAACACTCAGTATCTTCTTACTCCACAACAGCTAAGTGCCTACCTTGCAAAGGAAGAAATGAGAAAGAAACTAGCTGAGGAAGAAAGGAAGAGCAAAGAAGCATTGGTACAAGTTGTTGCTGAGGAAGCTGAGAATATTAGAATTGATCCCAAGAAGCTTCAAAAGGGTCAGGCTGGACAAAAGTTCAAGGATGCTCAGGCTGTGATAACGCTACACGCGTCGTTCGGGTTCAAAGGAACTTCCTTTTCGTTGAGCAAGTTTTTCAACACCCTAGGCAGTGAACCTAATCGTTGTAGTATAGTATTAGGGTAAGCCACGGGAATTGATATCGTTCTCTAGGGTAATAGGAATGCTAGTGAGAAGTTACTACGCTAAGGTTGGGGTTGAGGAAGATTATTTTTTATCTTTTTAGGAAATGGAAAGGTACGAATCTCGGGGTTTGGATTTGGGGGTTTTGGTATTTCTACCGAATACTCTACTTATCTAATTATCTAATCTAGTGGTGAGGGTAGTCTATGTCTAATTATTGTGTGCTCGTATGATGGTTTAAAGATGTGTTTACTTAGGTTTTATTACTCCGTAATTATCTCCTATTGATGGTTGAATTGTCACGTCCTTATTCTTAATCACGTTGTGTGTCTAAGGTCGTAGGGTATGCGTTTATCCCTAACTCTTTGAAACTACCAAAGGTTATCACCTACAAAGTCTCTAGGATTTATAAACTTTAACTCTAAGGTACTCTTCGGATGGTTTAGCCTACAACAACTCTAGGTGTTATAAACTAAGGTTTATAAAGATTAATCAAGCATTAACTACACAACGGATGACCTATCGTATTACTAGATCATTAACAATTAAGATAAGAGACAACCAATCAGTATTCAATAATTAAGTTTCATATTCCCTAAGCAAACACACAAGTAAATTAGCCGGACATGGGGAACATGCAAGCATACACACAAGTAATTGAAGACATAATTAAATTAATGAAGTAAAACACTTATCTTGATGTAAGATAGGGTTTGGAACCCTAAAATACTGTACAAGACAGCCTTGGTTCGGTTTAGGTTTTTACTCCAAAATATTACACACCGAAAACTAAAAAATTCGGATTCTATATATAAGATTACATATGCGACAGCGTCACCCTTTGATTTGTGACGCCGTCGGGTCGCCGTCATTAGGGTTTCGTCTTGGCCACGTTAGTCTTGCGACGGCGTCACCTTATGCTTGTGACGCCGTCCCCTTCAGTCTCTGACGTCGTCCGGATCAAATCTAGGCCGTCTGAGTTGCGACGACCTACTCTTTTAAATCCTGACACCGTCACTTGTAAATAAGCAATTTGGCTACTGAGCCGTCACAAAAGTGATGTGACGGCGTCGCAGATAACACCTGACACCGTCCCCTTCAGTTCCAGCAGCCTGCGTGTCTCGATTCTTGACTTTGGCCATTTTTTCGTATATTCGCCCCTTTTCGTCCGAATAAGTGTCATTCCAGCATTTTGCCTTCAAGATACCTAAAAAGTGAAAAGGAACGATATTAAGTAATAACGGATACAAAAGTGATCAAATAAGGGCTTAAATGACCCCTCAAAAAGGTACATTTTAACACCTTATCAAATATCCCTACACTTGGTATTTGCTTGTCCTCAAGAAAATGAGCTTTTAGCCAATTAATTTATAAGTTAGGGGTCATGAAGCATTGGTTTAGAACAATCCACAACACATATAAGCCCCGCAAAAGTCATAAAAAGCACGGAAATTACATACTAGCACCTCACATGGGGTGTTTGGATACTCACATCTCTCGGGTGTATATGAAATATAACAAGTTGGAAATGGAAGATAAACACTCATTAACCGGTCCTAGTACATAGATTACCATAGGCTTGAGACTAGATCAAACCTCCATCGTTTTGGAGTAAGCACCTAGGAAAGACTACCAAAGAGGTCTTTTAAAGGGTTGTAATGTTAGGCTTACGGTAGGGAAACAAAGAGTTTGGTGGGATAGGCTATTTAGTGGTGGCAAGTCAAAAATCTTTATGTTACAAGCATGCGAAGAATGGTGTTGCTAAGCCAAGACTCGACACTCTAAACTCTAGATAACTGAAACAAACAAACATAAATTAAAAGATAGATGTAGGATGGTAGCCCGTATGTTTTTTTTTTTTTTTTTCAACACTCTATTTTTTTTCTTTTTCTCTTTTTCTATTTTTTTTCAATTTTTTTTTCATATACTTTTACTCTACCATCCTCTATGATAACATCAAAATGATGGGGATTTATAGGCACATCCCTACACTTGAGTTTTTATTACTCTAATCACTAATTTGACCCGAATTGAAAAGATCAAAACACTTGGAGTACATTATTATGCAAATATAGGGAATTTGAATTTAACGTTCCCTTCCCGTCATTTCATAAACTTTAACTTTTCCCATGAGTCCCAATCTTTCCAAAACTGTGTACAAAGGATATGACTCGACTTAGCAACTTATGCAAGCAACTATATAATTGAACTAAGGGTTTAGTGTGATAACAATAATGCACTAAAAGTGAGTGCATACAAGGTAGGCTAAGGCGATTTGGGTGTACATTTGGGAGTGGGGTGTAAACAATGCTCTTCATTGATATTTCGGAAAACCGAAACATCACGAGAACCTCGAAAAGGATAGGCTCTGAGGGGTTAACTAGGGGTATCGTGTACTAAAGATGAGTACAACGCAAAGCTGTGGGGGAATTACTCAACCGATGTGGAAGAAGTAATTATATTACGGGTATAAAACAAGGGTTATCCTAATGCCTCTTATCATTTAGTTATTCCTAACTACACAAGTGTAGTCTTACTAGCGATCTCGGGACGCTTCACAAAACAAGTTCTAGAATCAATTATACTACCGGTTCACACTCTAAGCATTAAAGATGAATGCTTTAATTCCTACTAATCTAAGGGTGATCCTCACATTTTGGGTGGAATTTAAGTGGTAAAGGTTTTTTTTTTTTTTTTTTTTTTTTTTTTTTTTTTTTTTTTTTGTTGTGCTAGTCATATAATTTCCTATCCATGAGACGCTTTTGTTAAGACTAATGGCCCACTCCTATATGTCATGAAAAATTTTAAATTTGGTGCCAAAATTACCCTAACCGACATTTTCTCATGGTTTATTACACAAATGCAATTGGACAAAGCAAATAATCAAGGATAAGCATAGTTTCAAAGTTCCCGTTTTATTTTCCCTCCCTACACTTAAACTGAACATTGTCCCCAATGTTCCCCGAAAGTATCAAAGTTATGATAATGGAAGGTAATAAAAGATGAAAGAAACTAGTACTCCCCTGATTAGCTCGGTAGGATCCGTGTAAAGTGGTGGTTACATCTTTCTTCAAGAAAAACGTTTGCGTGAAAAGCTCCTTCTTATCTTATGTATCTTCTTCTTGATAAATTAAACCTGCACACTTGGAGAAAACAAACGAAACCTTCACGTAAAATCGGCATTAATAATATATATAAGACTCTACTAAACTAGGATATAATGCTTGTGAAATGGATGTTTACAGAATTTCTGGAAAATTAAGACCTGGAAAATTCCAAAAAATTATAAGTAGCTCAGAAAACGAGAAAAAGTAATCAGTTGTTTTTGCTCCTTCCTGACGCCGTCAGGTTGCGATCCTGACGCCGTCAGGTTATCCTAACAAAAACTGGTCTGCGATTTTCTGGAAAAAATTCTAAAAAATTTACATCTTTAGAATCTGGAAAAATTTTCCTGTAAAACATCCATTATGACTCGATACAAGCATTTGACTCGAACAAACACACATGTACATCTTTTAATTAATTGAAATTCTCATGTTTACGTTTCTTTTGAAAACATGTGTAATCCTCCCTACACTTATCCCTTATGTAAAATACCTTTATATGTAATTAAGATGAGGTTAAAGACAAAATAAAGCATTTTTAAAAATTTAAACATGAGAATAAACAATCAATAAAAGATATATGACACAAACAAGCAAACAATTAAGCATGGGTTGCCTCCCACGAAGCGCTTTTCTTTATTTATGAGTCTTGTAGCTAGACTCGTAGTCGCGCCCTTACGTTGTCCTAATCTTAGAGGCCCATTCGATCTCCTTAACCCTTCTCTCATCACGAATGTATTCAGGGCCTAACTCAAGACACGCAGTGTAGTAAACATTGTTCTTCCAGTCTACTTCAAATGCCGGATAGTTGTCCACATCTAAATCATCAATACCCTCAAATTTTTTGGGTATTTTATATTTAACACTCTCGGCTTCATTTGAGAACTCTATTATTCCTTCCTCTTGATCACAAACCATCTTAGACTCCTCTATAAATGGTCTCCCAAGTATCACATCCCCTAAAAATCCATCAATGATGCCCTTAACATTTTCCAAGATCATGAAATCACACCTATATGTGAAATTACCTACGAAGACATGCAATCCTTTAGCCCTCCCAACATTGTTACTTGCTTTCTTAGGGCGAAAGGGGTCCCTCATAGGTTCTAGCTTTTTGCTCATGATCCAATTGTAATAGAGCCTAGACATTATATTCATGGGAGCCTTATAGTCAATGTAGGTGTGATCCCTATATAAGTATCCAATCATACATGGTATCTTGATGTTTTTAGGATTACCCCTTCTTATGCGAGGCTCGAAGGGTGGTCTCGGGAAGTTAACTATGTTATGATGATAGGCGGTTTCCTTCCCCTTAGGGTATGAGTCGAAATACTCCCTAAGTTCTTCCTCCTCCTTACAATCCTCCATAATTTCTAACACCTTATAATCTCCATCTTCTAAGTCATCATCCGAATCACTTGAGGTTGAATCACTATCTACAGGGTTAGTAGATTCCTTAAGGGCTTCCTCAAGCATATTTTCAATTATCCTATTTAGTTTCCTAAGCTCTCCAATTTCACTAACAATACGAGCTCGAAGTTGGTTGGCAAAGGCTGGATCAAGCGGTGGGTATTTGTTTGATGGTAAAGTGTTGTTTGGTGGTTTATCACCTTCCATGACGGAAAGTGATGGGTTACGAACAAAGGTCACGAAGAAGGGGGATAGACTACAAGGAAGCTAAAAATGAGAAACATTTACTTGATAGGAATCAAGCAAAGAAACCTAAACGAGGTGGACTCCTAACTAGCTATTCTATTCCCCGACAATGGTGCCAAAAACTTGATAACGCTACACGCGTCGTTCGGGGTCAAAGGAACTTCCTTTTCGTCGAGCAAGTTTTTCAACACCCTAGGCAGTGAACCTAATCGTTGTAGTGTAGTATTAGGGTAAGCAACGAGAATTGATATCGTTCTCTAGGGGAATAGGAATGCTAGTGAGAAGTTACTACGCTAAGGTTGGGGTTGAGGAAGATTATTTTTTATCTTTTTATGTTTTTAGGAAATGGAAAGGTACGAATCTCGAGGTTTGGATTTGGGGGTTTTGGTATTTCTACCGAATACTCTACTTATCTAATTATCTAATCTAGTGGTGAGGGTAGTCTATGTCTAATTATTGTGTGCTCGTATGATGGTTTAAAGATGTGTTTACTTAGGTTTTATTACTCCTTAATTTACTCCTATTGATGGTTGAATTGTCACGTCCTTATTCTTAATCGCGTTGTGTGTCTAAGGTCGTAGGGTATGCGTTTATCCCTAACTCTTTGAAACTACCAAAGGTTATCACCTACAAAGTCTCTAGGATTTATAAACTTTAACTCTAAGGTACTCTTCAGATGGTTTAGCCTATAACAACTCTAGGTGTTATAAACTAAGGTTCACAAAGATTAATCAAACATTAACTACACAATGGATGACCTATCGCATTACTAGATCATTAACAATTAAGATAAGAGACAACCAATCAATATTCAATAATTAAGTTTCATATTCCCTAAGCAAACACACAAGTAAATTAGCCGGACATGGGGAACATGCAAGCATACACACAAGTAATTGAAGACATAATTAAATTAATGAAGTAAAACACTTATCTTGATGTAAGATAGGGTTTGGAACCCTAAATTACTGTACAAGACAGCTTGGTTCGGTTTAGGTTTTTACTCCAAAAGACTACACACCGAAAACTAAAAAATTCGGATTCTATATATAAGATTACATATGCGACGGCGTCACCCTTTGATTTGATACGCCTTCGGGTCGCCGTCATTAGGGTTTCGTCTTGGCCACGTTAGTCTTGCGACGGCGTTACCTTATGCTTGTAACGCCGTCCCCTTCAGTCTATGACGTCGTCTGGATCAAATCTAGGCCGTCTGAGTTGCGACGACCTACTCTTTTAAAGCCTAACACCGTCACTTGTAAATAAGCAATTTGGCTACTGAGCCGTCACAAAAGTGATGCGACGGCGTCGCAGATAACACCTGACGCCGTCCCCTTCAGTTCCAGCAGCCTGAGTGTCTCGATTCTTGACTTTGGCCATTTTCTTCGTATATTCGCGCCTTTTCGTCCGAATAAGTGTCATTCCAGCATTTTGCCTTCAAGATACCTAAAAAGTGAAAAGGAACGATATTAAGTAATAACGGATACAAAAGTGATCAAATAAGGGCTTAAATGACCCCTCAAAAAGGTACATTTTAAAACCTTATCAGGCTGCTCAAATGGCTGAAATGAGGAAAAAGCTTGACGAAAAGAACAAGAAAGCTGCAGCCATCAGGAAAGAAAGAATTAACCACTACAACTGGTCAATGACAAGCAGAAGAATGCCTGAGAAAATCACTGATGTAAAAAGCATCCCCAAATCCAAACCACTGGCAATGAATGTCTAAAGGGGGGATGATAAAAGACATTTCGAGGTTCATGATCCCATGAAATTCACTGACTTTGGGATCACTGAACTCGATGAGCTTGGTCTAATCATTGCAATGAAGCATAATGTTGTGGTTAAGGAGCTGATGAAAAACCTCAGCAAAAGGTATGAAAGACTGAGGGAAGCACCAGCACAGCTTAGAATTCAGCCTGCTCTAACTGGACCACAAGGATCTCAGTCTCAGCCAGCCCAAGGCAAAAGAAAGAGGATTGAGTCCGAGCCTGAATTCAAAGTTCCTGGCCTGGAATGCAACAGGGAGCTACCAGAGGGAGTAAAGTTTGTCAACTGTCTTTGTATTGAAGAGCCTGAAAGAGGACTCTTCTTTTTAGATGTCTATAGAAACCCAGCATTCCAGAGATGGAGTGACATTGACCTTGCAGGAGTGTCTACAATGGCAAGTTATCTACCAGTGGCCTCTCAGATCCAAATCTCAGCAAACGTCAGGTTCTGCAATGACCTGAATGCTAAGATAAGAGAGCACCCTGATAAAGAAACACTCCTCAAGAAGAAACCAAAGCTTGAAGCACTAGGAATCCACATTGAGTGACATTTTGTATTATCTTTTGTACTAGTGATAGGAACTATGTAATTGATCAATAAACGATGTATGTTTTGTTAAAATATTCAGTGTTCCATATTATGTTCATTAGTACATTCAGTGTAAGAAGAAGCCAATTGCTCACTTACACTGATCAAACACTTAGGCTATTTGTATATCCAAATAGGGGAGACTGTTGGGTTCAGTAAATACCCAAACCCTTTAAGTCTAGGATTTGAATAGAAAATAACCTAAGTGTTTAGGCAATTAAACACTAACAGGTCACTGAGTGCATAGTCTCTCAGTAAGCCATCTTCAGGATACTCAGTAAGAGGTGAAGAAGAAGTCTCTCCACTCAGTAAGGCGGAACTTAAGAGGTGAAGAGTGAGTCAAGAAGAAGATGGTGGATTCAATGAGTGATGACAATAACTCACTGAATCCTTAAACTCCTCACCAGCTACTTACACTGAAGACTAACTGAAGTAGAAGACTAAAGGAAATGAAGACTGAAGAATGAGCGGGTTAAGGCGGGACAAGTTTGAATCAGATAAGACGAAGTCCTTATCAACCAAATTCAACTTTCCCTGAATGGCTAACTATCAGGCTCAGTGTCATCACTAACTTATGGAAAGCAGTCTTGTCTCTTACTTAATATAGCCTTTGTAAACAGAGACAAAATAGATCTGTATTTTGTCTTCTGTAACTTGTCAGTTTGTCACTTAGGATAAAGTTAAAACTCATACTTGTATAAATAGCATAAATGATGGAGTGAAAGATTTAAGCTTGTGAATTGTAAAACACATATACACACAAGCCATCCTTCACTCCTCTAAATACAACTCAGTCCCTGAGATAGCTCAGTGGTTCCATTGTAGTTGTGCTCAGACTTAGCCTGAGCTTCGTGAGGAGTTACAACCCTTTGTCATTTCAATCCCAAGTACTATTCCGCAAGTACTTGGGTAATGTATTCTTTTTTATTGATTTCTAATAAAGAATATTAAGTTGAAAATTATTCAGTGTGTTTTACTTATGTCATTTCAGTCATTGATTCACTATTAGTTTGTTTTAAGTACTTAACTGTTTTTATACGATAGTGAATAGGGAACAACAAGGTCAAATGATGTTCCACGCCGCTGCAAGCTACGCCGTAACTCTTTCCACAAATACGGCATAATCATGATTTATTGAAGATACGGCGTAACTCATTCCATGTGTTACGCTGTAACCAGCTTTTCCAGAGCAAATTACGAAGATATTGATGTTATGCCGTAACTCTCAACTTAAGTTACGCTGTAACTAGATCTGGCCTATAAATACTGCCCTAAATTCTGCATTTCACATCATTCACTCCACACACAAAAGCAGAGAACGTGGGTAGGAGGCTAAAGGCAGATCTTGAGGAGCATACGGAGCCATCTCCAAAGGAGAAATCACTCCCTAACGATAAGCATTAGCGATTTATCGTTTCTTTTACTTTCAATTCATGTATTTCATTATGTTAAACATTGAATCGATTGTTTCAGTTAATATAATCGGCTAAGCACCTCTGGTGCTAGCCTAGTTATGATTCCTTAATTGTTTTGTTTATGTTTACATTGCTTTTGTATAATTGTTTCTAGTGTATGCATGCATAGTTTGTTGGTAGCTACCCTTGTTTTGGTTGTTTTGAATGGCGGTAGTGTCTAGTTGCTTAGGAGAATTGACCAACTGACCCTAATTAGGTAGACTGAGTGGGAAGGGTAAGAATTGACCAACTGACAACCCTTCTTCGCTTATGCGATTTGACCAACTGATCACCTACCGTTTGGATGAACTTAAGAAGTTAGGATGAGTGTCTAAGATGCTAGCGCCCGGGCACGCATGTAGCGAAACTTAATGACTTCGCTTAGGGGACTAAAAACAACTGGACTTTCAAGGGTAGTAGATTGATCTCCTATGGAAACCTTTGCTGATAGGTTAGGACGAACTGACCAAATGTTGTCCTAGCGACCTAAACCCCCACTTGAAGCAATTGGAAGTAATTAAACATGAACATAACATGATAGGATGAGTAACTAGGTTAGCACACTTCTCCTCTATTGATCACAACCCTTGCCTTTATTCGCTTTCCTTTATTTTCTTGCTTTATTAGTTTATTAATCATTTCAACTTAAAACCATTAAAATCTGTGACACCTAGACTTAATTAGAATCCGCTCACATAGCTCTTGGGAAGACCTCGGTTTTACCGATTACTACACTACACACGATCGGGTACACTGCCCGTTAGTGCATAAGGGTAGACCATAGGTATAACGAGACACTTATAAATATTAAAACCTGGTCAATAAAACCTACATCAATAATCCACGAAGCACTAACTCCCCCTTGACGGTAACTCCCCCTAGAATAGAGCGTCAAGTGAGAAAATATAATACCTACAAAGAAAATGTTAGTAGTAACATGTAATATAATCTTGTAATTGACGAGAAACAAAATGGAGAGCCAAGGTATGTAAACAAAGCCTTGTAATAAAATGACAAAGTGTAGTGGTATATAGGCCACATACAAAAATGTAAAAACTAAGAACAAGGTTTGTTCTTTGAAATGACTCAAGAGACAAAATAGAGAAAATAGTAATATCATTCCTTCCATGCTTGCATAAGGTTAATTATGGAAGTTTTGGTGAGTGATGATGTTGATACGATCAAGGATGTGGTTAAGTATGAATCGCATCTCGTCCCTTATTTCCATTGCAAGTTATCTAGTGGATTGGCAATGTTCACAATGTAAATGATGTGGGTATTGTGTGTGGATGGTTTCCGGGTAAGTTTGATTTATGGAAGGCGGAATATGTGGTGGAAAAGTTGGAAAATATTGATCAAAGTCCATTATATTGGTGAGCGGTGGAATATAAAAACCTAGATGTTGTTGTAAGATAATGGGAGCTAAAGGTGGTGAAGTTGCAAGATCTTTGTAAAGTATGTTTGGAGATTTTGGTGGTGTTAAGAAGACTAGTTCTTTTGGGCTTAAGTTGGAAGTTTGTTGAAATGATGTGGGGGGTGGGCTAGACATGGGTAGTGGGATTGTTTTCGGAGTCTTAAGGAGTTCCGATAGGGTGATTTTAGGTGGAGACTTGATAGGTGATGGTGGTGATGTGCTTGTTGGAGATGATGGAGGTGCTACTATGGGATCATTTGGTGGTGAATGAGTAGCTGGTGATAAACTTTTTGACAATGGTTTGGCTAAACAACAAGGAGGGATGCTAATCCATGCGGTATTTCTAGATTTGGGTGGTGGCACTACGGAAGGTGGTAGGATAAAGTTTTGGATTTCTTGAAGAGGATTGTTTGCACTAGGTGGTTCATCAATGTTGGAAGATCTTTTGGATGACATGATGATGTTTGTTTGTGAGGTTGAGAGTGATGGATATGCAAGCATTTTGGGAACCTTATTTATAGAGAAAATAGTGCATTGTAATGAATGCTAGACCCAAAATATGGACTAAAATCTAATGATTAGGTATGAATTTAAGGCATGTGATCATGATAACTGATGCAGGTTTTACTGACCAGGTTTTAATTTTATAAAGTCTCATTATACCTATGGTCTACCCTAATGCACTAACGGGCAGTGTACCCGGTCGTGTGTAGTGTAGTAATCGGTAAAGCCGAGGTCGTCCCAAGAGCTATGTGTGATGGATTATTACTAAGTCTAGGTGTCACAGATTTGATAATAGTTTCGATAGGGAATTAATTAATTAAACTACTAATGCAGAATAAAGCAAAATAAATGATAAAGGGAAATCAATAGAGGAAAGTGGTGCTAACCTAGTTAATCCTCCTAGCTAGTTATGTCTACATTTACTTACTTCCAATTACTTCAGGTGGGGTCAAAGTCGAGAGGACAGCATTTAGTCAATTCGCCCTAACCTATCAGCAAAGATGCCACCATAGGAGAAGTCAGGTGTCCCCTCATAAGTCATGTTGTTCCTGGTCCCCTAAGCCAAGTCATTAAGTACCGCTACATGCTAGATTCATAATAAGGAGTGCCCAGCCGTTAGGAACTTAGACACTCACCTCCTAATTCTTAAGTTCATCCAAACGATAGGTGATCAGTTTGTCAAATCGCACAAGTAGAAAGGGTCTCGTCAGTTGGTCATATCTTACCCTTCCCGTCTCAGTCTGCTCACCTAGGGTCAGTTGGTCATATCTCCTAGGAAATTGGCCTCTACCGCCATTCGAAACTACCAAACCAAAGGTGGCTACCAATAAACTATGCATGCATACACTTAGAAATAATTGTACGAAAGTAAAGTAAACGCAAACAAAACAATTAAGGAATCATAACTAGGCCAGCACCAAGAAGTGCTTAGCCGCTCATATTAATCATACAAACCAATTCAATATTCGAAGGTACGAAATACATGAATTGAAAGTAAAAGAAATATAAAACGCTAATGCTTATCGTAGGGGAGTGATTTCTCCCTTGGAGATAGCTCCGTATGCTCCTCTAGACCTGCCTTGAGCTTTTTCCCACGTTCTCTGAGTGTTTTGTGTGGAATGGGATGATTAGAAATGCTGGAATTCATGTAGGGCAGATCTGGGTTACGGCGTAACTAATATAAGAGTTACGCCGTAACCTTCTATTTCATCGTATTTTGCACTAGATCTGCTGGTTACGGCGTAACCTAATAAGTGGTTACGCCGTAGTCTTCAATAAACTTGGTTACGCCGTAGTTGATGGAGTAGTTACGGCGTAAGTATCAGTGGCGTGGAACCTCATTTGACCTAATATAGTTACGTCATAACCTTTGGGAAGAGTTACGCCGTAACCTTCTGATAAGTTGGTTTTCTGAGCCACGCAATAGTTATGGCGTAATGTGAGAGAAGAGTTACGCCGTAACTTCTTCAAAATCAGCATACTATGATAATTCTTTAGATAATTCTCCAATTCCGCGTCTCTTTAGCTCCAATGCTCGTAATTTACCTGAAAGTGGAAAACAATGGAAAACAAGCGTAAATCCATATAAATGATATAAATTACAAGCATTATCGGGGGAAATTGACACTTAATAATCAGGACTATTTGATGTTATCAAATATCCCCCACTTGAATTCTACTTGCCCTCAAGTAGACCTTATTAGAAAGATTCCTAAAAAGATATCTCCCATAACCTGGAAAATATAAGTTTACAAATCCCTTATCCTAGAATAAAACAAAGCCGAACACCTCACAAAAGGGGAACAAAACACTCAAATCTCTCAACTATTCTAAGTGTCAATTTCGAGTTGATCACTCAATCGCACAGTCATAGCATGTATTCTATCATAAGCTTGGTGGTTACACAAATCTCCACCACTAGAGTTAACGGCTAAACAATTATCGAAGGCAATATGGGTAGACACGACAAAGGTTAAGGGGTGACTCGTCATTACTAACATGTCACGGTGAAGTGGACAAAATTAATGATACATGACCAAATCCATGGCCAAGACACCAAAGATTGCTCGCTGCATCACCTAGACACGCTTCATGACTAAAGGGTAGGATAAGACATGGGATATATAAATGGTGTAAAATAAAAAAAACAAGCAGGTAGTCTAAATCTATAATCAAGTCATCACCACTTATCGTACGCCCAAAGTTCAAGCTTTGAAGTCAAGAAACCGGATCATGAAATAAAAGGTAGATGTGTCATTAGAGGACGTCGTGATGGGCACACTACCTTTTCTCCAACTGTTGGCATAACTACCAACTCCAATCTTCAAATGTGACCGAGGTGGCCTCCTCGATACTAAATCTATAAAGCTCATAATATAGTGCTTATAAAATCGCACTTTACAATGACATAACAACTTTTTTTTTTTTTTTGAATCTAACAATAATAACTAAACATAATATCCCCCCACTTGAGATGAACAAAAGGAATTCGGGGGGTCTTCAATAATCTTAAGGAATGTTGTCGATGAGAGTGTGATTTCCGAACCTTTCCACTCGAACCTTGAACTTAGGCAAATGATGACTTTCCAATCACAAATAAAGACTACAGGGTAGGCTAAGGTGTATAGGTGTATCGAAACAATATATCAGGTTAACAAAATGAAGGGAATGGCTCAGAAGGGTGTATCTAGGGGTATCTTGCACTAAAGGTGAGTGCAACAAAAGGGTTTCACATGGGGGTCGAGAAGTCGAGGAGACTAATCGATAGACACACAATGGTAGGCTGTTTGGGTGATAATCCTATAATATTGCCTTCTAAAACTGAAAAGTCCAAATACATCGAGCTAACTCAACATACCTCGTCTATGGTCTCGAAATGATGCAAATGCCAAGTTCTAAAGTTTACAAGCTACCGGCACACTCATAATTTGGTGGATTTGGGGTAAAATATTGGAAACGGATAAGGCTAATCTCACCATATAATATCAAGGGTTGTATGTGCTCGGCTAAGGTCTAATCTAGTTAGGTTAAGAAAAATATGTCAAAATTTTAAAAATGGCATAATTTTTCAAAATAAACTAGAAAAACGAGGGCAAAATAATGTTCAAGAGATAATTCTACTCCCGTCCCCCCTTTTGAATTGTACAAAGTCCCTTTTGTACTAAGCATTAAATAAAGGTGAAGAGAAAAGTAGAATTAGAGCGAGAACTTCCCTGAAATTTGCTCCATAAAGAAAGAAGGCCCACGAAAAGAGACGTGCCTTCGTATAAGCATCATGAACAAACTTCAATCCCTGAAATCACAAACCTAACTCACTTTCGTAGGAATCACGGTTGCATTTAGCATATGCAACAAGCCTTTTAAACCACTTGGTGTCCCAAGTGGACGAGTGAAGTCTCATGAGGGTTTACAGGGAACACACCCACAAAGTTCATTTAAAATACTAATACAAGGTTATTGTGTTTTAAAATGAAAGAATTAAAGCAGAGGAAAGTTACGTCGTAACTCTTTTGAGGGAGTTACGCCGTAACTGGCAAACCCTGACATAAGCTACAAAGCGAGTGGTTACGGCGTAACCACTGAGATGGTATTAAGCCGTAATTGGTAATGCGTTAAGAATTATGTTGCTAAAAGGTTGGTTACGGCGTAATCACATAGATGAGTTACGCCGTAACTCTGGTCAGATCAGCAAATTGCAGCAGCAATTAATTCCTCGTTTCTTGCAAAAATGGTTAGAAAACACAAAACCCTACAGAAATAGAAATAAAACAAAAGAAAGGGATAATTCGGGTTGTCTCCCGAAAGATCACTTCTCTTTATTTATGAGTCTTTAAGTTAGACTCAGAGCCGCGGGGTTTCTATGGGGGCCTTTGGGCTTCCCCTACTTCCTCCATATCTTTCATTAAGTTACGCCTGACCCAACCGACATTTGTGGCCGTGCGGAGATATTCTTTGATTTCAATTTTTCGAATTTTCCAAAATTTTTCTTCAGGTCCCAAATGGTATCACGTAAACTCATATTTTTCGGCTATAATCGGTGGCGGTCTCTTAAACGGGATGCCAACAAGTTTGCATCTTCTTTTCTCGTGTACTTCATCATCTGGGTCAATGAAACCGTCTTCGCCTTGCAATTCGAGATAATCAAAATCATCATCGTCGGAATCCGTATCTTTAAGTTGGTCATTGTTTTCTACGAGTATTTGCTTGCATTCTTCTTTTTCTATCTTAGACGAGTCCTTGGTGTTATCTTCCGATTTTTCATTAGGAATTTCGTCGTTAGGTTGATCTTTACTCATACACCCATTCCAGATTTTCTCTTTATTTAACGCGTCAATTTTTCCGTATTTGATTCTGACCCAATCGTTGAATCCGAGATCATCTGGCCATGGCAATTCTGTTCTTTCAGAGTCATTAGTTGAAGTCCATAGGAACTCGTCTTCCCCGGCTCTCTCAATGCTGCTTCCCCCGTCATATTCATACTCAAAAGGGTTGCAGGAAGCCCAAACATTTCCGTCACCGGTCTTAATTTGTTCACACCAATGATTTTGAGTTCCTTCGTCATTGTTATCTTTAGAAGGAATATCATCAAAGGGCTTAATGGTTTTTCCTCGAAGAATATGTTTTTCATATTTGAGTTCCAGATTTATGAACAAAGCCGAATTAATTATCGCGTCCCCGAATCTTACTGAATACCAATCTCTGAATGATAGATTTCCAAAATCAACGTCATGCCTCCAAGATTCATGTGAGCATATCCAAACTTTGTTCTTCACATTACCTCCTCCGTTGCAATATTCACGAAAATGGTTGCAGGTTGGCCAAGCGTGAGTAATCTCATCTTCCAAGATGAGTAAGGTTTTGCAGTAATGCTTGATAGGTGGTCCTTCCACTTCGTTAATCGAGAACTTGGCTAACATTTCTTTGTTGTTAAGTGTCGTCCACATGTATCTGTCATCATTTATCCTCACTTTATCAGCTCCTCCATCGCAGGTTTTCTGAGGATCACACGAGGCCCATAAGTTGTAACGTTCCCCATCGTCAATTGCAATAGCCTTACACCAATGACTTCTCCTTTTAGGGTTTTCGACCTTGGTACCCGTGTCTTTGCTTGAATTCTGGTTACGCCGTAACTCTGAGATGTGATTACGGCGTAACTCACTTTCGCCATCAGTATTAGACTCATCAGAGGACTTGTCGTTATCAGAGAATACAGCCTTACATATAGTAGATTTTTTCTTTTGTTCCTCATTTCTTCTTTGTACCTCGTCGCCAAGCTTTCTAATTAAAGTTTTCAAGTTTTTTAGTGATATGTTGTGGGAAGAGAGGCTCTTGTTTGTATTATCTTGGAAATTTTTCAGCCATTCCTCTTGCTCTTTTTGTCTCTTGGTAGAATCCACAAGGTATTTGTTAATAATTTCCTCCAGGTTAGCTCTTCTTTCATTACGCTCATAATACGCCTGGGGTCCTCCACGATGCCCATTACGATTATCCCCGTAGAAAGGCCTATTCTCTCCATACTTAGCTTCTTCAATATTTTCTTCGTTGACATGAGGACAATTTTTCGTGAGATGTCCTCCTCCACAGCTTTCACAACCCACTTGGATGGCATGAACGGTTTCTCTGACCTTCAGCATATCTCGACTAAGATTTTCAATTTTACTAGCGATTGCTGCAATTCCGTCAAAACTTCTGCCTTGGTTTCTTTTACTTCCTCCGTCGTGCCATTTCTGAGAGTGATCCGCCATTTTTTGAATGGCTTCAATTGCAAGAGTAGGAGTCATCTTCGGGATAGGTCCTTGATAGTCCAGCATGTGCCTTGTAGTTACGTTAATTCCTTTGTAGAAAATGTTGACCTTTTGCTGGTTGTTCAGAACATGTGTAGGACACTTGTAAAGGAGATCGTTGTATCTATCCCAGGCTTGATACAACGTTTCGTCGTCTTCTTGCTTGAAATTATGGATCTCCAAAACCTGGTTAGAAATCTTCGACGGCGGACAATATCTTTGAATAAAGTGTTTCTTAAGTAGAGCCCAAGTATTAATTGCCCCGGCGGGCAATCTTTCAATCCATCTTCTAGCAGCTCCAGTAAGGGTCATAGGGAACACCCTTAGCATAACAGCATCATGAGACACGCCCGGAATGTTGAAAAGGCTTGCGATGTATAGGACATTTTCAACGTGCTCATATGCATCTTCGTCCCTGTTTCCTGAAAAAGGGTTAGCACGAAGCTCCCTCATAAATTGGTCTTTGATTTCGAAACGGACATCCGCTCCAATTTCCGGTCTTATGAGACACGGCCCTTGTTCCGCTCTTGTCAACGCCAAATATTCCTCAAGAGTGAGGTCATCGATGTTAACAACTTACATGGTACCTGAAAACTTGAAATATGATCATGAGAAAAGTTTAAAACGAAATTAAAAACTTAATATTAATCCTAATATAACTCCCCGGCAGCGGCGCCAAAAACTTGATGCAGGTTTTACTGACTAGGTTTTAATAATTATAAAGTCTCGTTATACCTATGGTCTACCCTAATGCACTAACGGGCAGTGTACCCGGTCGTGTGTAGTGTAGTAATCGGTAAAGCTGAGGTCGCCCCAAGAGCTATGTGTGATGGATTATTACTAAGTCTAGGTGTCACAGATTTGATAATAGTTTCGATAGGGAATTAATTAATTAAACTACTAATGCAGAATAAAGCAGAATAAAAGCAAATAAATGATAAAGGGAAATCAACAGAGGAGAGTGGTGCTAACCTAGTTAATCCTCCTAGCTAGTTATGTCTACTTCAGGTGGGGTCAAAGTCGAGAGGACAGCATTTGGTCAATTCGCCCTAACCTATCAACAAAGATGCCACCACAGGAGAAGTCAGGTGTCCCCTCATAAGTCCTGTTGTTCCTGGTCCCCTAAGCCAAGTCATTAAGTACCACTACATGCTAGATTCATAATAGTAAGTGCCCGGCCGTTAGGAACTTAGACACTCACCCCTTAATTCTTAAGTTCATCCAAACGATATGTGATCAATTGGTCAAATCGCACAAGTAGAAAGGGTCGTCAGTTGGTCATATCTTACCCTTCCCGTCTCAGTCCGCTCACCTAGGTTCAGTTGGTCATATCTCCTAGGCAATTAGCCTCTACCGCCATTCAAAACTACCGAACCAAGGGTGGCTACCAATAAACTATGCATGCATACACTTAGAAATAATTATACGGAAGTAAAGTAAACGCAAACAAAACAATTAAGGAATCATAACTAGGCCAGCACCAAGAGGTGCTTAGCCGCTCATATTAATCATACAAATCAATTCAATATTCAAAGTTACGAAATACATGAATTGAAAGTAAAAGAAATATAAAACGCTAATGCTTATCGTAGGGGAGTGATTTCTCCCTTGGAGACAGCTCCGTATGCTCCTCTAGACCTACCTTGAGCTTTTTCCCACTTTCTCTGAGTGTTGTGTGTGGAATGGGATGATTAGAAATGCTGGAATTTGTGGGGTATTTATAGGCCAGATCTAGGTTACGGCGTAACTAATATAATAGTTACGCCGTAACCTTATATTTCAACGTATTTTGCACTAGATCTGCTGGTTATGGCGTAACCTAATAAGTGGTTACGCTGTAGTCTTCAATAAACTTGGTTACGCCATAGTTGATGGAGTAGTTACGGCGTAAGTATCAGCGGCGTGGAACCTCATTTGACCTAATATAGTTACGTCGTAACCTTTGGGAAGAGTTACGCCGTAACCTTCTGATAAGTTGGTTTTCTGAGTCACGCAATAGTTACGGCGTAATGTGAGAGAAAAGTTACGCCCGTAACTTCTTCAAAATCAGCATACTATGATAATTCTTTAGATAATTCTCCAATTCCGCGTCTCTTTAGCTCCAATGCTCGTAATTTACCTGAAAGTGGAAAACAATGGAAAACAAGCGTAAATCCATATAAATGATATAAATTACAAGCATTATCGGGGGAAATTAACACTTAATAATCAGGACTATTTGATGTTATCAATAACACAAGCATTAAGTAACATACTCATTAGTGAAAGAGCTAAAATGATGAAAATATGAAGGTTTATAGCCAAAGTGAGAAAATGGAAGAGAATTTTAGCTTCTGTCCCACGGTTCTCACGGATCCATTCCTTTAGGGAACCGTCCAGCGTAAATGCTGTGATCCATGGTACTGGTGACTTAGGCATCTCAAAGTTTTCCTTTTGGAAACATTGGTGCCTAGTGTGTGCCTATATGCAAACCATTTGGAGTTGCGGTTATCTCGACTCCGACAAAGAAAAGAAAATAAACTAAGAAGTGAAAAAGCATATTATTATGTGAGATAACCCGATCTCCTTGATTCATTGTTGCTTAAATGAATGTACCCGAAAACATATACTAGTTATGTGTTCCCTTTAGCATTCGAAAGACATGAGATGCAATGAAAATGGGTTTTTACTTTGTATTAATAATGAAAAGGTTTGTCCTAGACGTGAGAATAGCGTTAGGAAAATGATACGGGGAGAAGTATCCTTTTAGAAAGCATTTAGAAAAGTTTCTTAAAAAAATTATCGTTAGTTTTGAAAGGGTGAAAGACAATATAACTTGAGTTTTGAAAATCCCCATATTGTTTGTGAGTTGTGTGTGAAATAGAGATCCTAGACTCAGAAAAGAAGGTAAGGCTGACGTTTGTCTAAATACTCATCATTTTTGTACAATTTAAACTGCAAAAACATCTGAAAACACTCAGAAATGCATCAAAATGATAAAAAAAATCACAAATAAGTGTTTTATGTGTTTCAAATGCAAAAATATCAAAATCAGATGAAAAACGTATCAAGTTTGCATAATTGGCAGTTTTAGTCCCCCAAGTTTCAAAAGTTGTCAAATCTAGTCCCTGGTAAATCAAAATAAAGCAAAATATCATTTAAGGTCCATGGGATTCAAAAGTTGTCAAAACAAACCCTTCAAAGTTTAAAAATTGCAAAATTACAACTTTGGTCCCTCAACTTTGAAAAATGTCAAAAATAGTCCTCGGATATTTAAAAAGTGAAAATAATCAAATGTGGTCCTTGTACTATTAAAGATTGGCAAGTTTGGTCCTTGTGATAAGTTTGGAAAAGTGGCAGGTTCAGCCCCTTAACTTGGCAGAAATTACATGAATGGTCCTTGTATATAAGCTTAAACCAAATGGCCCTTTTTATTATTAACCCATCCAAACCCTTTGAACCCCTGCCAAATAAACCTGTGACCCCCCATTATGAACCCCTCTCTATTAATACCACCAGTCAACCAAAGTCAAATTCCAGGCACTGTACATCCCTCTCACACAAAACCCCGCCAAACCAGAAACCAGAGTGGTTTCCTCCACTTGCTCTTTCCACCTTTCCACCTCACCTCCCTAGCTGTATACCCACTCCCTTCCACCTCTACAACCTCCCAAACTTCTTTAAATGCAAAAAACCTGCTTATGACTTTTGGCGCCAAAATTGCCAAATGGACAGTCTTGATGAATTGTGAGGATCCAATGGTTCAAGTGAAGTGGGAAAGTCTCAGAGGTCGACAAAGGCTCCAAAAAGATCTTTATATACAAGAAAGAAGCAATGTGGATGCATAACTAGTGTAATTTAATTTTACTTATGTCGTTTTTTATATTTTAAGTTTTCCAGTGTATTTCAAAGCTTTCAAGCTCCTTGTTAAGTTATCTCAGTGTAATAAAAACTTGTTTTTCAGTTTCAATTTCAGTTCTTGTATACGAATTCAGTTTATGCATATTTCCTTGTTCAAAATCTCAATATGTTCTAATGTTGTTTGTAGCTGTTAATTTGGACTCATAAGCCCATATAAGCTCCTCAGAAAGCTTATTAAAGCTTTTAGTAACCTTAAAACTCTGTTTAGTTTCAAAAAGAAAAAAATACTAAAAATACAAAAAACAATTAGTGAAAAATAAAAATCAATGGAGAAATGAAGATCAAAGCTGGAGCAGGGTAGATTTTGGATTGCCTTGGGTTTAGAGCTTCTTGGGAAGCTATAGGAAGTTGTTTCAGTCTTTGGTTCTCAGTTTTGTGCTTGGACTCATCTTGTAAGCTTGTTACTCATTTTGGCATTTCACTGTTTGAGTCATTCATAAGCTTAAATCTCTGTGTCTTTATGTTCATTAGTTATAGCTAAGTAGAATTAAGCATTAAAACAAGTTACTTGCTCATTAGAATCTGTATTTACTAAAAATTTTAGTTTAACAGTTAATATAGCTTAATTGTCATTTCTTAAAATTTAAAATTTAAAATTATTAAATAAAATTTATTAAAATTTAAAATAGTTAAAATTATTAAATAATTAATAATAAATAAATAAAAAGCATAAAAAATATCTTTTCAGTTTTAAAATTAGTTTTCTAATATTTTAGATTTTTCCAAGTTAAAATTTCATTTTTCCAGTTTAATTTTGTATTTTCTTGTATTTAAGTGTATTTTAAATAGTAATTAATTAATAATAAATAGATAAAAAGTGTAAAAATATATTTTCAGTTTTAAAATAAGTTTTATAATATTTTAGATTTTTCTAAGTCATAATTTCATTTTTCTAGCTTTATTTCATATTTTATTACATTTTAGATTATTATTAAATAGTTAAAAATAGTTTTTAATTAATAATAATTAAATAAATAGTCATAAAAATAATTTTAATTTTCTAATGATTTTCTTTTATTATTAGGATTGTAAAAATATCATTTTAATATTTATAGGCCTTTTATTTCTTAAAACTCACGTTTTATTTTGTACGTTTACGTAAAATTTAATAAACGTATTCGTTTAAGTTTATTTAATCTGATTGTTGTGCTTTACAGTTCTGTATCCATATCAATTCCAATCAATCAGTAGTGTAGTTATCAATCAAAATCCTTACTGATCATTATCCTTAGTGATCATTCGACATCTGAACGTTTTTAAGCACCATTAATCCTCCGTGGGACTTAACGACCCGGGAATCCACTATATTCCAAGGGAAATTGCATTGGTTTTAGACTGTTTGAATTTTATTACGGTTGACCATTCACAAGTGGTTGACTTGTGTAATAAACTTGACGGATTGGATCCAATCAAATTTTGGCGCCGCTGCCGGGGATTTGTAAAGTTATCAAAAAGTTTATTAACACTTTTCCTAAAGTGTTAACAACACCAAAAAAATATAAAACAACAAAACAATCGTAACGTTTTCTATCTTGTATTTTCTTTAAGGTGATTCTTAAAGAGATACGATTTGGTTAAACGAGACGATACCAAAAATATTGTCCAAAAGTTTTTAAACCCTTATCACAAATCCATACCTACGTCTTTTCAGTGGTACTTAATAAATACATAAAAATCAACCACCGCAAACCAAGGCAGTACACCTACCAACTGGGGGTGTGAACATTAATAAGTTCCCAATCTTACAGATCAAAACTTGCCTTTGTGTCCTTGTGATTTGGTGTACCTTTTTCAAAGAAGCCATTTCATTTGTGATTATTGGTTTAAGTTCACTTGTCGTTTTGCCTCGCATTTGTTTTTGAAAATTGATTTTTATACTTAGTGCATGCGCACTCGTTCTTCCAGCTCTACAAGTCCACTTTCTGAGCTTGCAAATATTCCTCGTAGACGTAGAGGACGTTCTGCTCCTTCAGCCGTGACTGAGGAACGTCTAGCATCACCACCCCCTGTCGTAATGGCAGAAGACAAAATGATGAATGAGCTTCTCCAAGCACCCATCGAGGGTTACGGAGATGCCATTATTGTCCCAACCATCGTGGCTGATACATTTGAGCTCAAAACCGGGTTGCTTAATCTTGTGACCCAAAGCCAATTTTATGGTTTTGAGCGGGATGATCCTCATGCACATATTCGATGGTTTAACAAGATTTCATCTACCATCAAATACAAGAATGTCCCACATGAAGCAATTAAGCTTCTTCTGTTCCCATTCTCTTTAGAGGGACAAGCCCGGAATTGGCTTGAGAAACAACCCCCTCGTTCCATTGAGACATGGGAGGATTTAGTCACTAAGTTTGTTAACGAATTCTATCCTCCATCCCGAACTACAAGTCTTAAGAATGAGATAATGAAATTCTCTCAAAGATTTGATGAATCATTCGGTGAGGCATGGGATCGTTACAAAGAATTGCTCCGCAAGTGTCCGCATCATGGTTTTACCGAGTTAATGCAAATGGATACTTTCTACAATGGTCTGAACCAAACCCACCAAGACTCTTTAAATGCCTCCGCGGGAGGTAATTTCCTGAGCAAGACCACAAAAGAAGCCTTGCAAATCATAGAAAACAAGTCCCAGGTCCGCCCTTTCCGAACAAAGACATATCAATCTCAGTCTAATGCAGGACCTTCTACTTCATCTTACGTGAGTACATCTAGCACCGATGCTAAGATTGACAAACTCACAGATATTGTTCAGGCTTTGGTTCTTGCTAACCAAAAGAAAGTCACTTTCACACAGACACCATCACATAGTGAAGCGAAGAAAGTCGAGGTCTGTGTTACTTGTGGTGGCCCTCATGCATACTACAACTGTACTGCCACCGATGGTAGTCCATTTGAAGCCAATGCTATAGCCGGTACTTCACATCAGGGAGGTAATCAATACCGTCCTCAAAATGAACCAAACCACCGTGCTAATACTTATCAGGGACCACCCGGTTTTAACCAAAATCCTAACATACAAAACCGGAATCAGAACCAACCTAGAATGAACCAAGGTTATCAAAACCAAGGTAATTTCTATCCCGGACCAAATCAAGGTTTCCAACATCAAGGAAACCTTAATCAAAACAATTTCAATCGAGGGAATCAATTTCATGGGAATATGAATCCTAACCAAGGAAATTTTCAAAATCAAGGCCCTAATCCGAACAATAGAGGCCAGAATTTTCCTAATCAAACTCAAGCCATTGTTCCAACTGGACCATCATCTGCTGAGTTATTGAAGCAATTCATGAAATCCCAAGATGAAATGAACAGATTGTTGGTCAGTCAGATCGCTGATCTAAAGAAGTCTTTAAATGATCAACCCTCGGGCTCAGGAAAACTTCCGAGCAACACGATCGCTAACCCGAGGGGCGATGCAAAGGCGATCACAACCAGAAGTGGTGTTTCATACAATGGACCCGCTATTCCTACTAACTCTTCTTCTTCTCTCCCGAAGGTAGTGGAAAGTGAACCTGAGGCAACAAAGGACAAGGAACTTCCTACTAATAACGGAGGTGCCAACGATGTCCATCCTCAAGTTGTCCCGAAACCCAAATCCAATCCAGGAGTTGTTTTTGAACCTCCTGTAGCTCCTGTTGAAAACCCCAAATCCAAATCTTCTATTCCTTACCCATCACGTTTGAATGAGCAAAAGCTCCGCTAAAAAGCCAGTCATCAAATGGACAAATTTTTTCAAATTTTCCAAGAACTACATTTTGACATAAGCTTTGCGGATGCTATCATGCTGATGCCCAAGTTTGCATCAACTCTCAAACACATGTTAAGCAACAAGGAAAAGCTGTTTGAAATGGCTAAAACTCCTCTGAACGAGAACTGCTCAGCAGTTATCTTGAAGAAGCTTCCCGAGAAGCTTGGGGATCCTGGAAAATTTCTCTTACCTTGTGTTTTTCCAGGAATGGTTGAATGCTTTGCCTTAGCCGATCTTGGTGCAAGCATCAATCTGATGCCTTATTCAGTATGGAAGAAACTTTCTCTTCCGGACCTTACTCCTACATGCATGACTCTCGAGCTTGCAGATCGTACAATATCCCGTCCACTTGGCATTGCCGAGGACGTATTTGTGAAAGTAGGAAAGTTCCATTTTCCAGCTGACTTTCTGGTTGTTGATTTCGATGCCGATCAACGGGTTTCTCTAATTGTTGGACGAGGATTCCTGAGAACGGGCCGTGCTCTCATTGATGTATTTGAGCAAGAAATCACATTACGTGTAGGTAATGAAGCTGTCACCTTTAACCTTGATCAAACTTCGAGGTACTCCGCAAACTATGATTCTGAGTCGGTTAACCGAATAGATATCATTGATGTTGCTTCTGAAGAGTACTCCCAAGAAGTTCTTGGTTATGATCATAATTCTTCGAGTGATAATCTCACTCATTTATCTCAACCCATCATTGCCAATTCTACTCCTTCTCTCACTCCATTTGAGGAAAGTGACTTCATCTTGGAAGAGATTGAAGCATACTTGTCTAGTGATTCTGTTCCATGGTAAATTGATCAATCTCCCATCGACATCGAGGGGGACATACTTCTCATTGAGAAGTTGCTTAATGATGATCCATCATCACTCCCTCCCGTCGAGCTTCAAAACAAGGAAGTCAAGTCAGTTGAGAAAACTAAAGAGTTTCCTGAAGTCGAACTTAAGGACTTACCACCTCATCTCGAGTATGCATTTCTTGAGGGTGATGATAAATTACCCGTCATTATTGCTCGAGATTTGAGTAAAGATGAAAATACTGCTCTCATAAAGGTCTTGAAGTCACACAAGCAAGCAATTGCTTGGAAACTCTCCGACATTAAGGGTATCAACCCTGAGTTTTGTACTCACAAAATCTTGATGGAGGATGACTTCAAACCAGCAGTCCAACATCAGAGAAGGGTAAATCCAAAAATCCATGATGTTATCAAACATGAGGTTATCAAACTTCTTGATGCAGGATTAATTTACCCGATCTCAGATAGTCCTTGGGTTAGCCCAATTCATTGTGTTCCTAAAAAGGGTGGCATAACTGTTGTCACAAATGAAGAAAACGAGTTAATTCCAACTCGATTGGTTACGGGATGGCGTGTTTGCATTGACTATCGAAAGTTGAATGACGCCACCCGAAAAGACCATTTTCCTCTACCCTTCATGGACCAAATGCTTGAGAGATTAGCAGGGAACGAATACTATTGTTTCCTTGATGGTTTCTTGGGTTATTTTCAGATCCCCATTGATCCACAGGATCAAGAGAAGACCACATTCACCTGCCCATACGGAACTTTTGCCTACAGACGTATGCCTTTTGGCCTATGTAATGCTCCTGGCACGTTCCAACGATGTATGATGGCCATATTCCACGACATGATCGGGGAAACAATGGAGGTGTTTATGGATGACTTCTCGGTCATTGGGGACTCTTTTCAAACATGTCTCTCCCATCTAGATAAAATGCTAAAACGGTGTGAAGACACCAATCTTTGTCTAAATTGGGAGAAGAGCCACTTTATGGTCAAAGAAGGCATAGTCCTTGGCCATAAGATTTCAAAAAACGGGATCGAGGTTGATAGAGCAAAAGTCGATGTTATTGCTAAATTACCTCATCCTACTACCGTCAAAGGTATTAGGAGTTTTTTAGGTCATGCCGGTTTTTATCGCAGATTCATACAAGATTTTTCTAAAATCGCCCGGCCTATGACTCATCTTCTTGAAAAAGATGCTCCTTTTATCTTCTCACCTGAGTGCATCAAAGCTTTTGAAACATTAAAGAAAAAGCTTACTGAAGCACCCATTCTCGTTGCCCCCGACTGGGATTTACCCTTTGAGCTCATGTGCGATGCAAGTGATTTTGTTATCGGTGCAGTCTTAGGGCAACGTAGAGCCAAGCATTTTCAGCCTATCCACTACGCAAGTAAGACTATGACTGAAGCTCAAACCCATTACACCACCACAGAAAAAGAGCTACTAGCCGTGGTGTATGCATTTGAGAAGTTTCGGCCATACTTAATCTTGACCAAATGTGTGGTGTATACGGATCACTCGGCTCTCAAATATCTCTTTGCAAAACAAGATGCATAGCCGAGATTGCTTCGTTGGGTTATCCTCCTGCAAGAATTTGATATCATTATACGTGATAAAAAAGGAGCTGAGAACCTGGCTGCTGATCATCTGTCCCGATTAGAAAACCCTCACCAAGATGTTTTCGAGAAAAAGGAAATAAATGAAACATTTCCTCTCGAGACACTCAATGCGGTTTCTTTTCGCGGAAACTCTACCACCCCATGGTTTGCTGACTTCGCAAATTACCATGTGGGTAACTTCATAGTGAAAGGAATGTCGACCCAACAGAAGAACAAATTCTTCAAGGATGTTAAACATTACTTCTGGGACGACCCCTACTTATTCAAAATCTGTGCGGATCAAGTCATCCGACGGTGTGTTTATGGACAGGAAGCTATGGACATTCTCAAAGCTTGCCATGCTGGACCCACTGGGGGCCATCATAGTCCAAACTACACTGCCAAAAAGGTGTTTGATTCCGGGTTTTATTGGCCCACTATTTACAAGGATGCCCACGAATTTGTCAAAGCCTGTGACGCTTGTCAACGTCACGGAAATATCTCTCAAAAAAATGAAATGCCGCAAAACGCCATTCAAGTGTGTGAGATATTTGACATCTGGGGCATTGACTTTATGGGGCCATTTCCATCATCTCGAGGAAACAAATACATACTTGTGGCTGTTGACTATTTTTCAAAATGGGTTGAAGCGAAAGCTTTGCCTACCAATGATGCCCGAGTTGTTGTAAAATTCTTAAAATCTCTTTTTGCTAGGTTTGGAACTCCGCGAGCTATAATCAGTGATCGTGGTACACATTTCTGCAATGATCAATTTGATCGAGTCATGCAAAAATATGGTGTAACTCACCGTCTCTCTACTGCATACCACCCACAAACAAGTGGGCAAGTGGAAGTTTCAAACCGTGGTATAAAAAGAATTCTTGAAAGGACAGTAGGCGAAAACCGTGCATCCTGGTCGGATAAACTGGATGACGCACTCTGGGTCTTCCGTACAGCTTATAAAACACCCATCGGGTGTACTCCATACAAGCTAGTGTACGGAAAGGCATGTCATCTTCCGATTGAGCTTGAGCACAAGGCATACTGGGCCTTGAAACATTCCAACTTCGATATTCAGACAGCTGGTGATCACATAAAAGTTCAAATGAATGAATTAAATGAACTCCGTGATCAAGCATACGAGAATTCTTTGATCTACAAACAAAAGACAAAGAAGATTCATGACTCCAAAATCAAGAACCGCGTTTTCAACGTTGGTGATCGAGTCCTTCTTTTCAATTCAAGATTGAAGATTTTCTCTGGAAAACTAAAATCCCGCTGGTCTGGACCATTCACCATCACTAAAGTATTTCCTTATGGAACTATTGAGTTATCTCAACCCGATGGTCCTAATTTTAAAGTGAATGGTCATCGGTTGAAGCATTATTTTGGAGAGGACATTCCACCTGTGGTTGTCCCGGATCTACAAACTTTCCCCATGAACCAATGAATGCGGGGATCGAGTCAAGCTAGTGACTCGGTAATCAAAAACAATAGCACACCACATGGGTTTTCACCCGTGAGTATCACCCTAGTGTGGGGGAGTTGCCCCCCGCTGTTGTATATAAGTACTCTATATATAAAAAAAAAATGTGTGTATATATATCAAAAATAAGATAATGGCCGTAGTATTTCCCTTTTACGTTCTATGTTTCGGCATAACAGCCGGTACTTTGAATATTGAGGGAAATATTCATTTCTAGTGTGGGGGGAATTCTCACGAATTTTATCATGTAATTATACCACCCAATTCCCCCATTTTTGGCCAAAACGTTTTTTTGGAGTAAGTGTTTTTCACTTACTCAGCAAATGGTAATCAGTCCGCCATGTCTAACCCACATAAGGATTGGCTAATCCAGGAGCAAACGACTCTTGGTAAAGATATCTCAAATCCGTTTATGGCTTGCAATTTGCCCAAAATTGTATGGTGTTCAGCTCACCATATCTTTAATTAGTGAAGAGCTGGCTAGCCCGCAAGTTTATGGCTTGTGGTAAAGGCAGTTGGAAAACCATAATTGGTAATCGACTCACCAAAGATATTTTATCTAAGAGTTGGCTAGTCCAGAAGCAAACGGCTTCTGGTAAAGACAAATCAAAACCGTTTACAGCTGGTGATTTGCTCAAAATCATTTGGTTATCGTTGTACCAAGGTTCTTACTTGAACTAAAACAATTGGCTACTCCAGAAGTAATGGCTTTTGGTAAAGAGATGAAATCCATTAAGTTTTCTCAAAAGATTGCTAGGGACTAGCAATATCTTAGTGTGGGGGATTGATGAGTGTCTAAATACTCATCATTTTTGTACCATTTAAACTGCAAAAACATCTGAAAACACTCAGAAATGCATCAAAATGATAAAAAAAAAATCACAAATAAGTGTTTTATGTGTTTCAAATGCAAAAATATCAAAATCAGATGAAAAACGTATCAAGTTTGCATAATTGGCAGTTTTAGTCCCCCAAGTTTCAAAAGTTGTCAAATCTAGTCCCTGGTAAATCAAAATAAAGCAAAATATCATTTAAGGTCCATGGGATTCAAAAGTTGTCAAAACAAACCCTTCAAAGTTTAAAAATTGCAAAATTACAACTTTGGTCCCTCAACTTTGAAAAATGTCAAAAATAGTCCTCGGATATTTAAAAAGTGAAAATAATCAAATGTGGTCCTTGTACTATTAAAGATTGGCAAGTTTGGTCCTTGTGATAAGTTTGGAAAAGTGGCAGGTTCAGCCCCTTAACTTGGCAGAAATTACATGAATGGTCCTTGTATATAAGCTTAAACCAAATGGCCCTTTTTATTATTAACCCATCCAAACCCTTTGAACCCCTGCCAAATAAACCTGTGACCCCCCATTATGAACCCCTCTCTATTAATACCACCAGTCAACCAAAGTCAAATTCCAGGCACTGTACATCCCTCTCACACAAAACCCCGCCAAACCAGAAACCAGAGTGGTTTCCTCCACTTGCTCTTTCCACCTTTCCACCTCACCTCCCTAGCTGTATACCCACTCCCTTCCACCTCTACAACCTCCCAAACTTCTTTAAATGCAAAAAACCTGCTTATGACTTTTGGCGCCAAAATTGCCAAATGGACAGTCTTGATGAATTGTGAGGATCCAATGGTTCAAGTGAAGTGGGAAAGTCTCAGAGGTCGACAAAGGCTCCAAAAAGATCTTTATATACAAGAAAGAAGCAATGTGGATGCATAACTAGTGTAATTTAATTTTACTTATGTCGTTTTTTATATTTTAAGTTTTCCAGTGTATTTCAAAGCTTTCAAGCTCCTTGTTAAGTTATCTCAGTGTAATAAAAACTTGTTTTTCAGTTTCAATTTCAGTTCTTGTATACGAATTCAGTTTATGCATATTTCCTTGTTCAAAATCTCAATATGTTCTAATGTTGTTTGTAGCTGTTAATTTGGACTCATAAGCCCATATAAGCTCCTCAGAAAGCTTATTAAAGCTTTTAGTAACCTTAAAACTCTGTTTAGTTTCAAAAAGAAAAAAATACTAAAAATACAAAAAACAATTAGTGAAAAATAAAAATCAATGGAGAAATGAAGATCAAAGCTGGAGCAGGGTAGATTTTGGATTGCCTTGGGTTTAGAGCTTTTTGGGAAGCTATAGGAAGTGGTTTCAGTCTTTGGTTCTCAGTTTTGTGCTTGGACTCATCTTGTAAGCTTGTTATTCATTTTGGCATTTCACTGTTTGAGTCATTCATAAGCTTAAATCTCTGTGTCTTTATGTTCATTAGTTATAGCTAAGTAGAATTAAGCATTAAAACAAGTTACTTGCTCATTAGAATCTGTATTTACTAAAAATTTTAGTTTAACAGTTAATATAGCTTAATTGTCATTTCTTGAGTTTTATGTTGTTATTGCTGTTGTTTTATGCTTATTTAATCTTAGTGTATGATATTATAAGATCTTTAATCAAGTGCATGGTCTTAATCTGTGTTAAGCTTTGGAAATCACAAAACCAGTCACTTAAAAGGGTGTTTGGATTTGCTTAGTTAACTGTGATATAGATTGTTTGTATTGTTGCTTGTTGTTGCTTTGTGTCACATTAGTTCCTAATAACTCAAAGACACCATAAAAACCAGTGCTTGTTAATGTAAAAGTCAAAATAACCTTTGATCATATCTTGTTCATTAACTGTGAAGATTTCAAGTTTCATGATCATGTTTTAATGTTCAAAAGTTGTTTTTATTAATTAATCTAGTCCTAATTAACCTTAATACATCATAATCTGTAAGAAGGATCAATCACAAGTTCATCAAAGTCAACTCATTTGGTTAACTTAAAAAGTCAAAATTTCCATTTGGTCAGTTTTTAAATAAAATAGATAATTTTATATAGGGTTTAATATTAAGTTTCAAGATTTGAGCTTTTGGAATATTAAAATATAACTGCTCATCTTTATCCTAGTATTTTTTATATTTTCTAGCTAGCTTATTTAATATCTTATTTCTTAGCTTATTTTGAACACCTTGTCTGAAATAGTGCCCTATGCACAGTTGAGTGACCCCTTTTTCACAAGCTCATCAAGAGCTTATTAGTGAACCTCAGCTTATGAACCTTGGCTTTTTGGAAAGCCAATCTAGCCATTTCATAGGACCAGTGCTTATTTTCCATTTTGCAGCTTATTTGATAAGCCTGCAAGTAGCTTTTACTTTGTCCCATTTCTGTGTACACTAAGCTACCCAGTGATTTACAAGCTTTTTCACAAGCTTGTCAGGAGCTTATTAGTCAACCATAGTGTGTGAGCTTGGACTTTTTGGAAAGCCCACCAGCTCATCTTGACAACTCAGTCTTTGTTTTGAGCTTTTTAGCTTATTACATAAGCTTAAATTGCTTGTTAACATGGCTGCAGGCCTGTTTGGTTAGTAGACTTAGGATAATTGCTTATTAGCTTATTGATAGCTTATCAGTATGATTCTCTGTGCTTTTTAGCTTCATTTAAGTAGCTTAAGCTTGTTTACATCTTATTCCACCTTTGTTTTCAGCTTTGAAGCTTGTTTGAGCTTAAATCATCAAAATAAGCTCATAAGCTTAACTGTTGAGATCTTTAGCTTCTAAATAGCTTATTTTTAAGTTGTAAAATTTTTGTTTTCATAAAAGTTACTTATAATAAGTAGTTAAATAGTTTTCAAAAAGAAAAATCACAAAAACATCATTTTTAAAATAGTGATAGCGTTTATTTAATAGAATATAGCTTTTTAATTTTTCTTTTCAGCTTATTATTAAGCACTTCTTGTTTTTATAATTTTCTTAGCTTTCTGTCATCATAGGATATTATTAGAAGAAGTTTCATAATTTTCTTATCTTGTTTAGTATTTATTAAAATTTAAAATAGTTAAAAGTATTAAATAATTAATAATAAATAAATAAAAAGCATAAAAAATATCTTTTCAGTTTTAAAATTAGTTTTCTAATATTTTAGATTTTTCCAAGTTAAAATTTCATTTTTCCAGTTTAATTTTGTATTTTCTTGTATTTAAGTGTATTTTAAATAGTAATTAATTAATAATAAATAGATAAAAAGTGTAAAAAATATATTTTCACTTTTAAAATAAGTTTTATAATATTTTAGATTTTTCTAAGTCATAATTTCATTTTTCTAGCTTTATTTCATATTTTATTACATTTTAGATTATTATTAAATAGTTAAAAATAGTTTTTAATTAATAATAATTAAATAAATAGTCATAAAAATAATTTTAATTTTCTAATGATTTTCTTTTATTATTAGGATTGTAAAAATATCATTTTCATATTTATAGGCCTTTTATTTCCTAAAACTCACGTTTTATTTTGTACGTTTACGTAAAATTTAATAAACGTATTCGTTTAAGTTTATTTAATCTGATTGTTGTGCTTTACAGTTCTGTATCCATATCAATTCCAATCAATCAGTAGTGTAGTTATCAATCAAAATCCTTACTGATCATTATCCTTAGTGATCATTCGACATCTGAACGTTTTTAAGCACCATTAATCCTCCGTGGGACTTAACGACCCGGGAATCCACTATATTCCAAGGGAAATTGCATTGGTTTTAGACTATTTGAATTTTATTACGGTTGACCATTCACAAGTGGTTGACTTGTGTAATAAACTTGACGGATTGGATCCAATCACTGACGTTTACATACCTTATAGAATTGAGAAACAAATTACGACGATTGTTCCATGAGACCAAGACCAAGACGAAGCAAGTTGAATTGTTCCCGCTTCAACGGTTTGGTGAGGACATCGGCTATGTTGTCTTCGGATGATACCTTCTCAATAGAAATGTTCCCCTTTTGAACATTGTCTCTTAAGAAGTGATGGAGGTTCTCTATATGCTTGGTGCGAGAGTGCAACACCGGATTCTTGCTTAAGTCAATAGAATCTTTGTTGTCGCATAAAATGGCTATGTCACTTAGATGAATGTCGTAGTCAACTAACGTTTGTTTTATCCATAGTGCTTGTTGGCATGCTTTGCCAACAGAGACATATTCAGCTTCGGTTGTTGATATGGCCAATGTCGTTTGCTTCTTCGAGAACCAAGATGTTAAACAACATCCCATAAAAGTACATACACCACTTGTACTTTTTCGGTCAATATAATCACCTGCATGGTCAGAATCCGCATATACAATAGTTTCTACCCCCGTTCCCTTAGGATACCATAATTCCAATTGAGTCGTACCCTTAATGTATCTAAATATTCTTTTGACGGCTTTTAGATCTGATTTTTTAGGATCTTCTTGAAACCTAGCACATAGACAAACACTAAATATGATATCCAGCCGACTAGCCGTAAGATAGAGAAGACTACCTATCATGCCACGGTATTTTTTGTTATTGTTGATGCAAAAGTTGGACGTTCCTTGTTTGGAGCTCCGGATTCTACACCAATTGAGGATTGTTGCTTGGAACCTGCGCACTAAAAGACAAAAGACACCGTTAGGCTTACCATGGGATTGTTTCCCACGATTATCCTCCGGCGTGAGAGTAAGTAATCGGTTTAGGGTTTAAGGAGAGTTAGGGTTTGTAGATTGTACCTTAAACGAGGGATGTGATTCCCTTTATATACGCACGGAATCCTTGTTGGTTCCGTGTTCCTCAACCTTCGGCGTATCCCGCCTAAATCGGTTGAGGAATAATTATCTCCTTGATTAGAAGATATCCCATATCTATTCCGTAAATAGATTCGTATCTGGGCCGCTGTGGGCCTAAACGCTTATCAGCGTAGCCCACATCGTGTTGGGCTTTATCAATATTGGGCTGTGGGGCGGGTTCGTAACCCGGATGTAGAGTATACGTCATCATGTCCCCCCAGTCTAGTATGCGCAGTGCGTAGCTGCGGATGCTAGACTAATAACCATAAGTACGGAAAAAATTTCCCAAACGTAACAAAGAAGCCAAAGTAAATGGGCTGGATACATTGTATCCAGCCGTAATAATAGAAAATTAGCGCCTCGGAAAACGGGGGAAAGTTACTGACCGTGTGTCCAATCAAGCAATCTTAACCACACAGTTATAAGTAGTGGAGTCCACGTGTCAGCCATCGGGAGGAGGGAAAATGTTATATAACTCCTTCTCTTCATTTTCACTGTCTTCACACATAGTAAAAACAACCGCCATTAGCAAAGCTTTCAACTTACCCAAGCCCTCAGACTGAAATACCTCGAAGGTAACCACGTCTGCGCTTTAGTGTTTTAATATAACAACACCATGGTGAAAGAATTATCTGACTTTACATCCGACATAACGGAAGAAGAACTACAACAGTTCGCATCAGATTACTATATCCCCAGCGCGGTGCATCCGGAAGTTCCGGCTGCGAATGCATCAATCCTGGATTTCCCCGATGGGAAAATTGGTGTATACACGCGATTTTTTGAATTCGCAAATCAGCGCATACCCATATCACTATTCTTAAGCGATGTATTAAATTATTACCGCATTCACTTGTCCCAGCTGCACTGTATAGGTGCGGCGAAATTAATCAATTTCGAGGTGAACTGTCATTTATTGGCCATAAATCCGACTATCCATTTATTCCGGGCGTTTTACCACACCACATGGTCAAATGGGTGGGTTTCATTCGCGAAACGCCCCGGATCCCTCCAGTGCTACACAGATAAGTTAGACGCACTCCAAAACTGGAGGGAAACGTTTTTCTGGATTGACAACACCTGTTTTCCATCCCAATTCGATTTTTACGCTAAGGGGACATTGCCAAAGGATGAGCGCCCCCTCCCTGGATCATATAACATAGAGGATTGTTGCTTGGAACCTGCACACTAAAAGACAAAAGACACCGTTAGGCTTACCGTGGGATTGTTTCCCACGATTATCCTCCGGCGTGAGAGTAAGTAATCGGTTTAGGGTTTAAGGAGAGTTAGGGTTTGTAGATTGTACCTTAAACGAGGGATGTGATTCCCTTTATATACGCACGGAATCCTTGTTGGTTCCGTGTTCCTCAACCTTCGGCGTATCCCGCCTAAATCGGTTGAGGAATAATTATCTCCTTGATTAGAAGATATCCCATATCTATTCCGTAAATAGATTCGTATCTGGGCCGCTGTGGGCCTAAACGCTTATCAGCGTAGCCCACATCGTGTTGGGCTTTATCAATATTGGGCTGTGGGGCAGGTTCGTAACCCGGATGTAGAGTATACGTCATCAGTTATCAACGGATTCACCATCTTCATCTTTTGTAAGTTTAGTATCGGATGACATTGGTGTTCTTATGGGTTTTTACTCTTCTAAACCAAATTTCTTTAACATTTCTTTTATGTATTTGGATTGTTTAAAGAAGATACCATCTTCTAGTTGTTTGATTTGTAGACCAAGAAAGAAACTTAGTTCTCCCATCATACTCATTTCAAACTCATCATGCATGATTTTTGAGAAATCATCACACATGTCTTGACAAGTCGATCCGAATATAATATCGTCCACGTATATTTGAACAATTGATAACATCAAATTATCCTCAATATTAAGTGTCAATTTCCTCCAATAATGCTTGTAATTTATATCATTTATATAGATTTACGTATGTTTTCCATTATATTTCACTTTCAGGTAAATTACGAGCATTGGAGCTAAAGAGACGCGGATTTCGGTAGTTTTGAATGGCGGTAGAGGCTAATTACTTAGGAGATATGACCAACTGACCCTAAGTGAGTAGATTGAGATGGGAGGGGTAAGATATGACTAACTGACGACCCTTTCTACTTGTGTGATTTGACCAACTGATCACCTACCGTTTGGATGAACTTAAGAAGTAAGGGGTGAGTGTTTAAGTTGCTAGCGCCCGGGCACTCACTATTATGAATCTAGCATGTAGCGGTACTTAATGACTTGGCTTAGGGGATTAGGAACAACTTGACTTATGAGGGGACACCTGAATTCTCCAGTGGGACCCTTTGTTGATAGGTTAGGAAAAACTGACCAAATGATGTCCTAGCGACTTTGACCTCACCTGAAGTAATTGGAAGTAATTAGACGTAAACACTACTAATTAGGATGAGTAGCTAGGTTAGCACCTCTCTCCTCTATTGATCACAACCTTTGCCTTTATCTGCTTTAGTAGTTAATTAGTTAATTCCATATCGAAATCATATTAAAATATGTGACACCTAGACTTAGTATAAATCCACACACATAACTCTTGGGACGACCTCAGTTTTACCGATTACTACTGTAATAACCTAAAATCCGTATTCCTAAGTTTCGTTATAATATTTGAACCTTTAACACGACTATGATTTAAAATGTGAACGTCATTTATATACATCTAATACAAAATGACATTTGAACCTATGATACGAATATTTTCTAAAGTTTTGAGCATTTAACTAAGACATGCACTTATTATTATAAGTTAAACTACAAAATTTGAACTCCTAAACCTAAGTAAATAAGAAGTCGAGATTTTATGCTATCCTAAGTAATAATGCCACACGACAAATAAGTTACATGGGACCGATTTATATTTATATGCGTTTTGAAATAAATGGTAAATTAGATTTACAACTATATCACTAAAAAGTCTCCATAATTCTCGGCTATTTACCATGCTTACACGTTGCGTGATGAATCACCTCCCTATTTACTTGACTTTCCTTGATAACCACCTCCCTCATTCATTTTAACGAGCATCATCTCCTCCTCACCACACTTTGATAAAACATAGAAAACTAAATCACAGCAAATAGGCTATAACCGATTCCTTTTGTCCTCCAAATCAGAAGAGTGGCACGGCAAGGGTTTGTTTAAGGAAGGGTGTGATCGTGGTCATGGGTCTTGTGTCAGACATGGTTCATTCTTGCTCCTTGCCTTCGTTCCTCTAAACCGATCCTAAGGTAACCTCCATCGTTTCTGTTTTGAATACCTACTCGATATATACGTATGCATCATATGTAATCGGACTTGGAATCATGTTAAGTGTATCAAAATAAGTAGGTTAATATGATCATGATTGTTTTGTTAAATCATGAAGCGAGCAACATTTATGAGCGCCACATGAAATTATACTTTGACATATTTAAAGCTCGTATATTTGATCTAATACTTCTGTCTTCTAAGCGACCTATAATCTGATCAGACTCGGCTTTTTCTACTCGACCTAATCCGATCTAAAGGCTTTATTATATACTTCTAAAATCTGGAAATACACCTACAGAGATGAAGAGGGGCATATACGTTCTTATTTTGGCAATTTAAAACATCTAAATGATCTCTAATCTTCATGCTAAGACATGAATATAAAGGTATGCATAAGTGGTTTTAAAACCTGATGTACAAAATCTTAAGCTATATAGTAACGAGGGATAAATATGGGGTGAAGGAATGCATGGTTTGATTGTGTCTCATTGGATGTCTTGAATTCTTAAAACGTACAAATGTATGTTTATGCGTATGGAGTTGAATATTGTGTTAGCATGCCTGGTCTTAAGTCCCATAAATGTCTTTTGTAATATAAATACTTGGTTGGTCGAATAGGGTAAAAAGGGACTTTGTTTGAACACTGTTTCTAAAACTGAAGTGGTATGTACAATTGTCTTATGGGGGTAAGTTCGAAGGTGATCGCGGAATCAATGGTTGGGTCGTTTGAAGTTTTAAAGGTATGTCGGGAAAGTCGAGTCGGGGGTTAATAGTAATGCGTGTTTACTTGGTCGTAGATGTTAGTCGTTTGAGCCGCGAGCGAGCATGAAGATGGGTTGAACATAAGTATATATGGAAATAGTCTTTTTTTTTTAAAAAAACGTACGATGCATGTGTATTTACACTAAGGTCAATATTAAATATTTAAGTTATTTACACTTTAAACCTTAGGCTTTTATGAGTTGTCGCATGCAAACCCTAAACTATCATAATAATAATATTGAGTTTTTAAGTTTAAAATACTTGTCACTAATAACCCCAAACTTTGATAAGTTACCCTTTAAACCCTAAATTATGACAAGTTGTTATATTTAACTCTAAAAATATTAACACGATTTATATAAGCAATAAATCCGTTATGACTTAATGAGCTAATAAGTATTATACGAACCGTAATCCGTGTAGATTCGTTGAAGAAGACGTGGCGTTATTTCTTCGTGCTCACATTTCCATTTGCTTTCATTTGCTAAGGTACAGATATTCCGTCATTTCAGTAATGACACATCTTTTCTCTCATGACTCTTGTCTATTTTGATATCTGATTTGTATTCTCCTTACTTTGATTTGATATGATTCCTTTGATATGATTCGTTTTGGTATGATTCTCTGATTTGATATTCGCTTAATTATTCGTTGATATGCTATCCGTTGTGATCCCTTATTGATATGATTCCATTATATGATCAGTTTGATATGATATGATTTGTTTTATTTGGTTGCCCGAGCTAACTAGCCATGGAGGTACCATGGCCATGTCATTGATGCACTAATGGCATGACACTATCTAGGGCGGTGTGATTAGTCCCCGGCGTTCCCTTATGATATGATTATGATATTTGCGCATTTGGCCATTATGATTACGTATGTACAGTCTCGTACTGGCATATGTATATTTGATTTGTTTTACAGGGAGCGTATGGATGCATCCTAGGTACTCGGTTCTGTTTTGGTGATGTGGTGCGTGTGTGCAATACACCCCCTCACATTTGGGAGCTAGCTACTCCATTTGGTAATTGAGAGGTCTGCCCTCCTTGTGCACTTATGATTTGACGGATTTGATATGATTTGGCAGATATGGGTTATGATATGTGATTTGTTAGATTTGGCTATTGGAGTATCTCCTTTAGTATTAGGTGCTTGTGGCAACATTCTGATTTTGGTTATTGTGTGACTATCTGATATTCTGATTCATTCGTTTGCTATGCCTATTCAGTCGTTCAACTGACTACTTATTCACTCGGTATTCTTATGTGATTCATTGGGCTATCGGGCTCATGCTCCAGTTCATTTGGTTATTATACTCAGTCTTCAGTTCATTTGATTTACTATGCTTTCACTCTATTTCGGTTGGCTGCCAAGCTTATATTTTAGATTACCACTTCATCCGTTTACAGAGTTATTATATGATTATTGGATTCAAGTGTTGATTATGCTATTATATGACTATTTGATCCATCTGTTTACCATGCTGGTATATGATTACATGATTTCTCTGTCTACTATGTTATTATGTGGTTACCCGATTCATCTGTCATCATGCTAATATCTGATTATCCGCTTACAATGCTATTATGCGACTATTTGATTCGTCTGGTTGCCATGCTAGTATGTAATCCTTTCATTTTTCTGTTTATCATGTTATACTTCGTTCGGTTATTTTGTAACCTATGATTATCATTTAGTAATCATACCTGCTTTTGTGACTCCCATGTTTACATTTTGTTCATGTTACCGATTAATGAAGGAATATGGTTCAACTTATGTTACCTGTCTAGTTGACTTGTTTAGCTGCCATGCTATATTCTTGTTCAGTTACTTCATTTGATTATGATGTTCGTTCAGTATTTCCTACCTATACTTGTGACTCACATGCTTATACTTCTATTAGTATCTCAACTTGTTATGATATTTATTATGTTTATTAATTGTTGATTTTCTTACTTGTGTGATTGCCATACTTACATTCTATTCAGTTTCTCCCATCTGCTCAAAGATTTCAGCTTAGCTTATGTATATCTGATTTGTTTGTTTTGCCATATTCATGCTTAGTTGATCCGCTGACTGATATGCTTTTACACGATTGGTTGCTTGATTTGATTTACGATATTTTCCATCAACTCCTATGTGATTATGTTTCGATACTTGTATGTTTGGTTATTTACATATGCTTATATTGTTCAATGATTTGCTTCTTTACTTTGCTTTAGTTTTCTTTGAATTATGTTCCTTCTGGATATCTGTTCATATTGTGTTCTGCAGGTTCCTCATATACCCATTGTGCTCATTCGTTACGATTTTGATATCAGTCTTCTTTGTTTCGTTTTGTATTTTGATTCAGTTTAGCTTTTGTTTTGTTATATCTGTTCACTGGGCTTTTTAAGCTCAGCCGCATTTCTTTTCCATGCGGCAGGTACCAAGTGGGATGCTGGGCTTTGATGGGCTGAGAGTAGGAGCTTTTGAGTGAACCGTTCCTAGTTCCCCTATCATTTTGGATTACTTTGAAGAGGAATTGTTTTGATATTTCATTTCATTTTTGACATATTGGATTTTCTATCTTTCCTTGTAAGTCATTCGCTTATATGACTTGGTATTTTATTTGATAAGACTTTCGCTTGAAATTTTTTTTATTAGTATGTTCTGATATGACTCCATAATGTGACATTCGGACCCTTGTCGGGTTGGGGTGTTACAACTACACTACACACGACCGGGTACACTGCCCGTTAGTGCATTAGGGTAAACCATATGTATAACGAGTAATTTTAAATATTAAAACCTAGTCAGTAAAACTTGCATCAAGTTTTTGGCATCGCTGCCAAGGAGTTATATTAGGATTTCTAGTAAGTCTTTCATTTTTTTTTGTTTTTAAATTTTCTTAAATTCTCATGATCTCTTTTCAAGTTTCAGGTACCATGGAAGTGGTTAACATTGATGACCTCACTCTTGCAGAATATTTGGCATTTTCAAGAGAAGAACAAGGGCCAGGGCTCGTAAGACCGGCAATTGGAGCTGATGACCGTTTCGAGATTAAAGACCAATTTGTGGAAAACTAGAAGGGGTTGAATAGTTTTGCCGATTTTAAGTTAGTTTCTAAAAACTTTATATTCGATGTTATGTGAAATCGTATGGATGACGATAAAGTATAGATCTAAGAGTAATGAAAGTAAATAAAGTAAAGCAAGGGAAAGAAATGACACAACCGATTTATTGTGGTTCGGCTACAAGGACACCTTCTTTGCCCTACTTCACTCCCCGAGTCACCTACTCGAGAGTTCAAGCACTATGTTAACAAACTCCTTCAACTTGGCGGAGAAGCCTACACAACGTTGCTTACACCTTTTTCCAGTACAAAGCTAAATACCGAGTCCGTAACACGGAGGACCAAACCAACACGACTATTACACAACAACTATGTGAAATATCAAGTACAAGATCTTTGCTACAGAAATCTTGTAGTGAGCTCGTGATCTCGCCTTAGAGAAGGACTTATATGAGAATCAAAATAGAAGAAAGAAGAACAACTCTCTAGATCAAGTGATCTTTTGTTAGAAGAGAGTAAGAGTATATGAGAGATTTAGAAAGAAGAGGGGTGAAGAGAAATGAAGAAATGGCTCTCTACTTATAGGCAAAATCTTGCCACTGTTCCACGGATCCCACGGATCCCTCCCTTAAGGGATCCGTCTAGTGTAAACCTAGGGATCCGTAGGACGTTCCTCTTTGCCCATGGGTTTTTTTGGTTATGGGTCATGGGTCATGGGTCATGGGTTATGGGTTGGTCCATGGGTATTTCATTAGATACAATGTATCTAATAGATGCAATGCATCTAGTCAAATGGGTATGGGTCAATACCATGGGTTATGGATATGCTCCATGGGTTGTGATTTTTACCCATCCTAATAAACTATTACAACAAATGATTTAACAATTTGTATTAAATGACTATATGTAAATGCTTTACAAAAATAACGTGTATCCTTATAATCTTACTTATGATAACATTATATTTGTTATCAACAAAACACAAAGAGATCGCTAAATATTAATAAATGTTTTTACGGTTTATTTGTATTAACAATCTCCCCCTTTTTGTTGATGACAAAACATAATGTTATGATGAGTAAAACTTAAGATTAAATGTATGTTTTGAAAGACTTTTGAAAGACTAAGTTTTACTTCTTCTCCCCCTTTTTATCGAAATAAAAAGTGAACCCAACGAATAAATAAAATGTTGAAAAATAGTCCATGTATCGCTTAATCCCCCTTGACGGTAGCTCCCCCTAGATTGGGGCGTGAAGTGAGAAAAATAAAAAAAAATCCTACAAAGAAAAGGGTTAGTAGTAACATGCATAAATAATCTTGTGATTGACGAGAATCAAGATTGGGAGCCAAGGTAAAAATAAGAACAAGACTCGTTCTTAAAAATGACTCAAAAGAAACGTACTAAAAATAAAAATAGTAATAAAGATTCCTTCCATGCTTGCATAAGGTTATGGATGGATGTTTTGATGAGTAATGATATTGATGCGATCAAGAATGAGGTTGAGTATGACTCGCATTTCTTCCCTAATTTCTATTGCAATATCCCTAGTGGATTGGCAATGTTCACAATGTAGGTGATGTGGGTAATTAGTGCAGAAGTTTTCTGAACGACTTTGATTTGTGAGATGCGAAACTTGTGGTGGAAAAGATTGAAAAAGCGGATCAAAGTCCGAAATGTTAGAAGTGGTGGTGGAAAAGAACCTAGATGTTCTTGTAACAAAATAGGAGCTAAAGGTGGTGAGGTTTCAAGGTCTTTGAAAATTGTGTTTGGAGAAGTGGGAGGTGTTAAAAAGACTAATTCTTTTTGTTTTGGTTGTTGAGATCTTGTTGGAGTCTTAAGGAGTTCTAAAAGAGTGACCTTAGGTGGTGAGTTGATAGGTGATGAAGTTGGTGTACTTGTTGGTGATGAAGGATGTGCTATAATGGAAGCATCTTGTGGTGAATTATTAGTTGGTGATGAGCCGTTCGATGATGGTTTTGCTAAACAATAAGGCTGGATGCTAATCCGTGCGGATTTCCTAGATTTTGATTGTGGTATTTTAGAAGGTGGGAGGAAAAAAATTTGGATTTCTTGAAAGGGATTGTTTACACTAGGTGATTCATCTAAGTTGGAAGATCATTTAGAAGACATGGTGGTATTTTGTTTGTGAAGATGAGATGAATATGCAAGAATTTTGGGAATCCTATTTATAGAAAAATAATGCATTGTAATGAATGCTTGACCCAAAATGTGGATTAAAATTTAATTATTAGATATGAATTTAAGGCATGTGATCATGAGAACACAAGCATTAAAGAACATACTCCCAAAAAAAATAATATGATGAAAAAATATTGAAGTTTTCATCCAAAGTGAGAAAAATAGAAGAGAAAACAAGCTTTTGTCTCACGGATCCCACGGATCCTTCCCTTGAGGGATCCGTCCAGCATTAAGGCTGGGATCCGTAGTACTGGTGATTCAGGCAGCTCAAAATTTTCCTTTTGGAAACATTTTTGCCTAGTGTGTGCCTATATGCAAACTATTTGGAGTTGCGGTTATCTCGACTCCTAAAAAAGAAAAGAGAAAAGAAAAAAAATAATAAGCTCGAAGTGAAAAAGCACACTATTATGTGAGATAACCCGAGTGCTCCTAATTCATTGTTGCTTAAATGAATGTACCCGAAAACACATATTATTTATGTGTCCTCTTTAGCATTCAAAAGATATGAGATGCAATGAAGACGGGTTTTTACTTTATATTAATAATGAAAAAGCGATTTGTCCTAGACGTGAGAAATGGATTTTTGTGAAATTGATACGGGAAGAGGTATTATTTTAGAAAACATTTTGAAAACAGGTTTCTATGTGTGAATAAAAATGTTCATCTTTTGAAAATAAGATGTGTATGTAATTACGTGTTTGCAACTTGTACTTATTTTGAAAACATAAGAGAAAACTATGAGTTATAAGTGAAAAACTTATCTTGGGTTTTGAAAATTCCCGTATTGCTTGTGAGTTTTGCGTGAAATAGAGATCCTAGACTCAGAAAGAAAAAGGCTAGTGTTTACATACCTTGTAGAGTTAAAAAGCAAATTACGACGATTGCTTCATGAGACCAAGACCAAGACGAAGTAGGTTGAATTGTTCCCGCTTCAACGGTTTGGTGAGGACGTCGGCTATGTTGTCTTCGGACGCTACCTTCTCAATAGAGATGTTCCCCTTTTGAACATTGTCTGTTAAGAAGTGATGACGGATCTCTATATGCTTTGTGCGAGAATGTAATACCGGATTCTTGCTTAAATCTATGGCACCTTTGTTGTCACATAGAATGGCTATGTCACTTAGATGAATGTCGTAGTCAACTAACGCTTGTTTCATCCATAGTGCTTGTTGGCATGCTTTGCCGGTGGAGACATATTCAGCTTCGGTTGTTGATATTGCTAATGCCGTTTGTTTATTTGAGAACCAAGATGTTAAACAACATCCCATAAAAGTACATACCCCACTTGTACTTTTTCGGTCAACATAATCACCTGCATGGTCAGAATCTACATATACAATTGTGTCTACTCCCGTACCCTTAGGATACCATAATCCTAATTGAGTCGTACCCTTAATGTATCTAAATATCCTTTTGACGGCTTCTAGATGTGATGTTTTAGGATCTTCTTGAAACCTAGCACATAGACAAACACTAAACATGATATCCGGCCTACTAGCCGTGAGGTAGAGAAGGCAACCAATCATGCCACGATATTTTGTGTTATCAACGGATTCGCCGTCTTCATCTTTTGTGAGTTTGGTGTCGGATGACATTGGTGTCCTAATTGGTTTTGACACTTCTAAACCGAATTTCTTTAGACTCTAATCTAGCCACGGGGGCATAGGTCTCATCAAAGTCTATTACTTCTTGTTGGTTATACCCTTGGGCAATAAGTCTAGCTTTGTTTCTAGACACTACACCGTTTGCATCTAACTTATTTTTATAAACCCATTTGGTTCCTATTATGGTTTGATTACTAGGTGGAGGGACAAGTGTCCAAACATCATTAGAAACAAATTGATTTAACTCTTCTTGCATGGCCATTACCCAACTTTAATCTTTTATGGCTTCTTGTATGTTCTTAGGTTCTATGGTTGAAACAAAACAAAATAGGCTACTTTGGTTTTGGACTTGAGACCTTAAGGTTCTTTCGTTTAACATTCCTATGACCTTATCTACGGGGTGACCTTTGGACTCTTTAATATTTATAATTTCATCATTTAAAGGTTCTTCTTCTTTGTTTATCCTTTTCTTTATTACAATAGCTTCGCTTTCGACAATCTCGTCATCAACAAGAGGTAGAGAGGGTTTGGGTGGACTTTCATGAAATTTAACGTTTAATGACTCTTCAACATTCATTGTTTCTTTATTTAATATGACGTAGGCTTTTCTATTAGTAGAATAACCTAAAAAGATACCTTCGGTTGACGTAGGCTTTGCTTTAGTGTTGAGTAAAAAGCATTTGCTACCAAAGACTCTAAAGTGATCTGACGTAGGCTTTTTGCCTCGAAGTAACCGTATGGAGTTTTACCTAAAATTGGTCTAATTAAGACTCGATTAAGTATGTATGTTGAGGTATCAACGACATTGCACCGAAACTTTTGAGGTATGGATTGCTCATTTAGCATGGTGCGACTCATTTCTTGTAGGGTTCTATTCTTTCTTTCAACTACCCCATTTGATTGTGGAGTGCGAGGAGCCGAGAAGTTGTGAGTAATACCATTAGTATCACAAAAAGCTCCAAATTGCACTTCATTATCGGATTCCCTACCATGATCCGTTCTAATAGCCACTATAGGACTTCCTAGTTGTCTTTGGATTTTCTTACTTAATATTTCAAAATGATTGAATGTTTCAGTTTTGTTCTTTAAGAATTTAGTCCATGTGTACCTATAATAATCATCCACTATAACCAAAGTGTAGTAGTTGCCTCCATAACTTTGGATAGCGGATGGACCAAATAAATCCATGTGTAGTAACTCTAGACACTTAGTTGTAGACACCATGTTTTTAGCTTTGAGACTAGAATGGACTTGTTTTCCTATGTTACAAGCATCACAAAAGTGATGTTCATATTTTAATTTCGGTAAATCTCTTACTAGATCTTTGGATGATAGCGATTGAAGAAGTCGCATATTGGCATGACCCAATCTTCGATGCCATAAGGTCGAAGTATCATCCATAGAGGTAAGACAAAGTTTGTCTTTAGGTTCATTACCAATTTTAATGACATAGAATCCATGTTTCCTAATTCCTCTACCTATGGTGATGCCGTTTTTTAATATCTTACTACCGGTTTCAGTAAAAAGTACATTGCACTTTTATCACATATTTGTCCTATACTTAAGAGATTAAAGTTTAGGTTTTCTACATGACACACATCGTTAATGGTTAGAGATTTGTTAGAAATCGTACCTTTACTGATGATTTTGCTTTTGCTATTTCCAAACACCACATTTCCTCCATTGAAGGATTCATATGTGGAGAATAGATCTTTATTACCGGTCATGTGCCTCGTGCACCCGCTATCCTTGACCCATTCATCCGGATCTAGGTCGACCTTTAAGCACACCTCGTCATTTGCCATGAGACAAATTTCTTCGTCCTCCTCCTCGCTCATTCCCCACGAGCCGCTCATGAATGCCTTTTGATCATCGCGTTTGTGACACTTACTAATAAAGTGGTTTGGGTCCCCACATTTAAAGCAAGCACGATCATCCCTTGGCTTCTCGTCCTCTTTGCTTTTCCGGAATCCTTTCTTGTCGTCATACGGTTGTTTGACGTATCTTCCCTTCCTTCTAAAGAACTTTTTGAAGTCCCTTACCGCCATGGCATACTCCTCGTCATCACTATCCGAAGAGGAGTTCTCTTCATCACTTGAGGTCTTCTTGGCTTTGAGGGCAAGAGATTTGTGCTTCTCTTTCACCTTTGAGGCTTCGGAATCCTTAGCAAGGACAAGCTCATAGACCTTTAAATTGCCTATGAGTTCATCAAGGGTGAGGATTGTCAAATCTTTTGACTCTTCGATTGCTGTCACCTTAGATCTCCACTTGGATGGAAGTGCCCTTAGATATCTCCTAACATGATTACGGCTAGAAAACGATTCATCAAGTGCTTGTAAAGATGTAATTATAGTATTAAAGTTAGCAAAGAATGATCTATAGTTTCCTCATCCGATATTGAAAATTGTTCATATTGTTGAACATATAGATCTATTTTATTGTTTTTCACTTGTTGATTACCTTGATAAGTTACAACTAAAGAGTTCCAAATTTTTTTAGAGGTTTTGAGCATGGAAATTCTTTCGAATTCCTTTTTGGGTAAAGCATTATACAAAACCATTTTAGCTTCACTATTTTTGGAAAGCTTTTTCTTAATTTCATCGGAGAGTTTATCATGAGTTATGTTAACTAAAACTCCATTTTCATCTTTTGAAGTGGCTTCAAAATCGCCTGCAACAATGATGTACCAAAGATCAATATCTTTAGACTTCACATACGTTTTGAATCTATTTTTCCAATATATAAAACCATTAGTTTCAAGTAGTGGTGGTCGTTGCATAAATTGCCCTTCCTTCTAGTTTTCAGAACCCATAGTGATCGAAAAGTTTTTAAAATACGGTTTACTTTAAAACTTTTATAAACTTAGATCTTGATGCCAATTGTGGAAAACTAGAAGGGAGGGGGTTGAATATTTTTGCCGATTTTAAGTTAGTTTTTAAAAACTTTAGATTCGATGTTATGTGAAATCGTATGGATGACGATAAAGTATAGATCTAAGAGTAATGAAAGTAAATAAAGTAAAGCAAGGGAAAGAAATGACACAACCGATTTATAGTGGTTTGGCTACAAGGACACCTTCCTTTCCCGACTCCACTCCCCGAGTCACCTACTCAAGAGTTTAAGCACTATGTAAACAAACTCCTTCAACTAGGCGGAGAAGCCTACACAAAGTTGCTTACACCTTTTTCCGGTACAAAGCTAAATACCGAGTCCTTAACACGGAGGACCAAACCAACACGACTATTACACAACAACTATGTGAAATATCAAGTACAAGATCTTTGCTACAGAAATCTTGTGGAGGAACAAATCAATCAAGGACCCCTTGCTTGGATGACTTGTAGTGAGCTCGTGATCTCGCCTTAGAGAAGGACCTATATGAGAATAACAATAGAAAAAAGAAGAACAACTCTCTAGATCAAGTGATCTTTTGTTAGAAGAGAGTATGAGTATATGAGAGATTTAGAAAGAAGAGGGGTGAAAAGAAATGAAGAAATGGCTCTCTATTTATAGGTAAAATATTGCCACTGTTCCACGGATCCCACGGATCCCTCCCTTAAGGGATCCGTCTAGTGTAAACCTAGGGATCCGTGGGACGCTCCTCTTTGCCCATGGGTTTTTTTTGTTATGGGTCATGGGTCATGGGTTATGGGTTGGTCCATGGGTATTTCATTAGATACAATGTATCTAATAGATGCAATGCATCTAGTCAAATGGGTATGGGTCAATACCATGGGCTATGGATATGCTCCATGGGTTGTGATTTTTACCCATCCTAATAAACTATTACAACAAATGATTTATTACAACAATTTGTATTAAATGACTATATGTAAATGCTTTACAAAAATAACATGTATCCTGATAATCTTACTTATGATAACATTATATTTGCTATCAACAAAACACAAAGAGATCGCTAAATATTAATAAACGTTTTTACGGTTTATTTGTATTAACCCAATTTATGAAGGAGCTTCGTGCTAACCCTTTTTCAGGAAACAGGGATGAAGATGCGTATGAGCACGTTGAAAATGTCTTATAAATCGCAAGCCTTTTCAACATTCTGGGTGTGTCTCATGACGTTGTTATGCTAAGGGTGTTCCCCATGACTCTTACTGGGGCTGCAAGAAGATGGATCGAAAGATTGCCCACCGGGGCAGTTGATACTTGGGCTCTACTAAAGAAACACTTAATCCAGAGGTATTGTCCTCCATCGAAGATATCTAACCAGCTCTTGGAGATCCATAATTTCAAGCAAGAAGACGATGAAACGTTGTATCAAGCCTGAGATAGTTACAACGATCTCCTCTACAAGTGTACTACACATGATCTGAACAACCAGCAAAAGGTCAACATCTTCTGCAAAGGAATCAACGTGACTACTAGACAGATGCTGCACTATCAAGGACCAATTCCGAGCTTGACTCCTACTCTACCAATTGAATCCATCCAAAAATTGGCTGATTATTCCCAAAAAATGGCACGATGGATGAAGCAAAAGAAACCAAGGCGGAAGTTTTGACGGATTTGAAGCCATCACCAACAAGCTAGAGAATCTGGGTCGGGATATGCTAAAAATCAAGGAAACTGTTCATGCCATCCAAGTAGGTTGCGAAAGCTGCGGGGGAGGACATCTCACCAAGAATTGTCCTCACATTAACGAAGAAAACATAATCGAATAAGCTAAATATGGAGAAAATCGACCGTTTTACGGAGATAATTATCGTGGAAATTACAACCGCGGGCCTTATGGAGAAAAAAACCGAACCTTGAAGAGACCATAAACAAATTCCTAGAAAGTTCAGCCCAGAAGCAAAAAGAACAAGATAAGTGGCTCAAGAATTTCTAGGAAAACACAAATAAAAATCTTTCCAGACACGACATAACCCTAAAAAACCTTGAAGCCATGGTAGAAAAGCTCAGTGTAGAGATAGAGATGAGTAATATTGAACCTGAGGGGACCAAACCTATGGTGGTATGCAATGCCGTTTTTGCTGATGATAATTCGCAAGAAGTGATTGAGGAGTGCAGATCTACAACCGAAACTTTAGAGAAGACGATTGTCGACACTCAGGTGTAGTTACGCCGTAACTATTTCCCCGAGTTATGGCGTAACCATTATTCAGAAGGCTTAACCAGGTCAGAAATCAATTTATTTTCAGTTAAGGATATTAGCGCAAACGGGTTAGTCATTCCATGTTCAGTTGGGAGTTATGATATCTTGGGGGTAGTAGATTTTGGGTCTAGTATAAACATAATGCCACTTTCCATATTCTTAAAACTCAAATTAATCCATCTTTGGAAAACGGATATCGTGATTGAGATGGCGAATAAGACCAAGGCTACTCCGTTAGGAATTACAGGTGGTACTTGTGTTAAGGTCGATAGATTTGTTTCTGCCCCTAAATTTGTGGTTATCGACATGGAGAAAAATACGAAGGAACGTTTGATTCTTGGTAAACCGTTCCTTGACTCATTGGGATACTATGGTGATAGAGTAGAATTTAAATTGGACAAAACCTTATGCCATAAGTCGGATGAAATTGTATTAACTGAGGATTCACTGGAGGTTAAAGTGGATTATTCCGATAGGTTTCCTCCATATTTTGGCCATTTGCAGGGGGCCGAATCAAGTGATGATGACAACAGCAATGAAGAAGATAATGAGGTCCAACCTTCTGTGCCTAGTTATGTTGTTACAGGAAAACTTCACTGTTGTGCTCTTGAAATTTGTTTGATTGAAGGGTCCAAAGTGACGTTGCCTACATGTTCTCCTTATCAAAACCGATGTAATGGAGGAGGAGAATTTCTCATTCATAGGATTGAAAAAGCAGCAGAAGTTTGGTGGTGTTGGGAAGACGAAAAATTAATTAAGAGGCGATGGATTCAAGGGCACAAAATTATGAATGATTGGTTCACCGAGGTCGATTGGACTATTCATTTTTTTTAACCAGCTATGACGTCTGGTGAATTCACCAGGGCATGGCCTACATGCGACCCCAACCGCAGGATTTGCGATGGAGGAGAATTCCCTGGTCCTAACTGGCTCAAACGCAAGGAATGGACATGTTTTGACGAGGAAAAGAGAAGGGAAGTCGAATACAAGGGAATCTCATTTGAATACTGGTTACGAGTAAATTTTGGAGCTGTTAAAATAAAATGGAAAGAAGAGGCTAAATTTCGTTACGAGTGGGCAAAGGCTAATTTTTTGCAAGAAAATCGATATTTCATAACTCGGTTTGTTTCTCCACATGTTTGGGACCAGCCTTCTTCAAGTAAAAGAGTAGTTATGAAGGAAGTTGGCCAAGTCCAAAGGCCACCATAAATCCCCAAGGCTCTGAGTCTAACTTAAAGACTCGTAAATAAAGAAAAGTGCTCTTTCGGGAGACAACCCGAATTATCCTTTTCATTTGTTTTATTTCCTTTCTCTTGGGTTTTGTGTTTTTAACCATTTTTGCAGGAAACGGAGAAAAGTTGCTGTTGCAGCATGCTGATCCGACCAGAGTTACGGCGTAACTCATTCTCATGGTTACGCCGTAACAGTCCCTTTGGCAGCAGAACTTCAGAAGAATTACCAATTACGGCGTAACCCCATTCAGTGGTTACGCCGTAGCTACACTTTTGCAGCGTATGCCAGGTTTTGCCTAGTTACAACGTAACTCCTTCTGAAGTTACGACGTAACTATCCTATGCATTACTTCTTTCATTTTAAACACAATAACCTTATATTAGTCTTTTAAATGAACTTTGTAGGTATGTTCCCTGTAATCCCTCACGAGACTACACTCGTCCACTTGGGACATCAAGTGGTTTAAAAGGCTTGTTGCATGTGCTAAATGCAACCGTGATTCCTACGAAAGTGAGTTAGGTTTATTTTTCATTTTTCATTTTTTCTTTTTAGAATTATGCTTGTCGGTAGTGTGATTTCAGGGATTGAAGTTTGCTCGTGGATGCTTATGCAAAGGCACGACTCTCTTTCGTGGGCCTTCTTTCTTTTTGGAGCAAATTTCAGGGAAGTTCTCGCTCTAATTCTACTTTTCTCTTCACCTCTATTTAACACTTAGTACAAAAGGGACTTTGTACATTTCAAGTGGGGTGACGGGAGTAGAATTGCCTCTTGAACTTTATTTTGCCCTCGATTTTCTAGTTTATTTTGAAAAATTATGCCATTTTTAAAATTTTGACATGTTTTTCTTAACCTAACTAGATTAGACCTTAGCCGAGCACATATAACACTTGATATTATATGGTGAGATTAGCCTTATCCGTTTCCAACTTTTTAGCCCAAATCCACCAAATTATGAGTGTGCCGGTAGCTTGTAAACTTTGGAACTTGGCCTTTACATCATTTCGACACCATAGACGAGGTATGTTGAGTTAGCTCGATGTATTTGGACTTTTCAGTTTAAGAAGGCAGTATTATAGGATTATCACCCAAATAGCCTACCATTGTGTGTCTATCGATTAGACACCTCGACTTCTCGACCCCCATGTGAAACCCTTTTGTTGCACTCACCTTTAGTGCAAGATACCCCTAGATACACCCATCTGAGCCATTTCTTTAATTTTGTTAACCCAGTATATTGTTTCGTTATACCTATACACCTTAGCCTACCCTGTAGTCTTTATTTGTGATTGGGAAGTCATCATTTGCCTAAGTTCAAGGTTCAAGTGGAAAGGTTCGGGAATCACGCTTTCGTCGACGACATATTCTTAAAGATCATTGAAGACCCCCCCAAATTCCCGTTGTTCATCTCAAGTGGGGGGGATGTTATGTATATACTAGTTATAATACCCGTGCACGCACGAGGTTTTGACAAAAAAATTTATCCTGTATTAATATTGAATATTGTGTCTTTAAAGGTAATTGCATATAATTATATAGTTATAAGTTTTGTGCACGCAAAAAGTTTACACATAAATCAAATTTATTTTAACATTTTAGTTTAGTATATACACATATAAGAATTTGCCCATGAAAATTGTGATATAAGTACAACTAATACTTATGCACGAGTTTTTCATTATTCATTAATATCCATTAAAATTTGGTAACATATTTGTAAAAATTTATGTTAGGTAACTCAAGATTTAATTTTATTTAGCTGACAAAGATATTGATATTGTTATTTAAATTTCACTACTGATATTATGTTGTACACATGATGCAAGTTTAATAGCACATAATGAGCGTTGATAAAGTTAAAGTATACTCGTTAAAGTTTTTTAAAAATGTTTTTCTAGATTCCTTACATAAATAAATAAGAATTACATGAGTCATTTTTATAAGTACAATCACGTATATTTATTTTTATATTAAAGTAACCCGTGCTTACAATTTAATAATTATATTCCCGTTTTCAATAATTTAGCCGTATTTAAAATGTAAACTCATGTCCACATATGTTAATTTTTAAAAATGAAATAAATGAGTCCTTATTGAACGTATATAGTAAAAAAATTGACACTTATAATCTTATGCAAATTAATATGTTGTTATTTTAAAACAACATATACATTGTATTTTTTAAGATATAAAGTATAAGGGGGTATTTGTTTATAATCCAAAGTTATTAAAAAACATGAAGACTTATAATATTACACTTAACTCTATATAATTTTTAAAAATTCAACCACTAAAGTTTTATTAATTACCTCCTCTTTTTTTAAGTTTTTGTTTTCACAAATTTGACACCTATATTTTTATGTGTTTTTTTGTCAACAAAATTTTTCCACCAAATTTATTAAAGTTTGACCAAAATCAATTTAATTTTGACTTTTATTAACCAATCAAGTCACACGATTTTGCTTACGTGGCGAAATCGAGCTCTCCTATTGGCCCAATTGTTTTTTCAATAAGAATGAATTGACAAAATCACTCCGAAATGATGTAATTCCTTTATTATATAAAAGATATCTCTATATTATATATAACAGGAGGCATTTGGCATTAATGCCACCTCAATGCCACATAATCCAATTTCATGCCACATAAGCATTTGTTGTCCAACTAAGCAATAACATGCCACCTAAGCAATATATTTTTTTAATTTATTATAATTTTCGGATTTTTTTTTAATTTATTAAAATTTCATTTTTTTATTCTTCAAAAAAATCATGCATGCAGCTGCATTCGAACCTGGGTCTGTTAATCTACAAACAAACATGATTACCACTAGACCAACACATTTTTTTGATTATAACTTGGAAAACCAAATTTATAAATCTCTACAACACCATTTTATCTACAAATATTATATTTCACATATCCATTCCTTAATTATAGTTAAAGAATTATAAACTTTAACCTAATCTTATATAATATTTGAGCATATTTATTCCTTAATTATAGTCACAAATTAATTAAATCATCTACCATAATAATCCTATACAAAATATATTATCAATATTAAAAAAAAACCCTAATTTTTCCGGAACCATTTTCCCTGGATAATTTTTATTTTGCTCCTGCTTATTATGTTCTTAATTTTTGTATAACTTTTGTGCATATTATGTGTGTTTGCAGGTACATAAACTTTTGTTTTGGAGAAGCATACCTTCGTTCAAAGATCGATCATAAGTTTTTTTTATTAGCCGATGATATTTTTGCTTTTTGACATTTATCATATATGTTCTTGCAATGATGAAATTATTTTTTGTTTAGTTGTATGATTTTGTAGGTCAATGATATACAAATTGCTACTACCATGCATGTATCACTATTTACAATTTTCGCAATGGTTTAATGTATTGAACGTCATTAACCCTAAATCTTAAGCACGTTTGATAATTTTTTTTTGGTTTTTTTTTTAACTTGGGCAGCAGGTTTGAAGATTATTCTGTTTCCGAGTGTTTGAAAACTGAATTCCGTTTGGAGGTGAGTATTTTACTGTTATAATCCTTATATATATCGCTTACATGTTGAATAGTAAAATTAATATACATTAGTGTCTATGAAATTTTAAATGTTTGTTGCTTCAACTTAAATGAGGTTGAACGTGACAGCATTTACCTGTAAGTATACCACTTTCATATACTACTTTATTCGTCGTTACCTCCTTTGAACTTATCTAAGAAATAAATTATTAGCAATTTCTTACAAGGGACGGTCGCTTCCCATATTGAAAGTTTTGGTGATGACGAGAAAGATGTAGTTAAATCTTCTGCTAACGGGATCACATCAGTTGGTACAATTATCTTCTTTTTATTTTACTTCTGCGTGTTATTACAGGGAAGAATGCATATCACAATAGCTGCTGCAGGATTTATAAAAGGACTATTTTGAGTTATGTTGTTGCTGCTACTAAAATATAACTAATAGCTACTAAACAAATTTATGTTTCTGGCAGCACTATTTACACAACAAACTTTTTGTTATTGTTTGATTTTCTAATATTTGCATCTTTGTTGTCTTTGACAGTACCTTCAAGAAGAAGGCACCAAAGGCCATCAAGGAGATCAGGAAGTTTGCTCATAAGGCCATGGGTACCACAGACGTGAGAGTAGACGTCAAGCTTAACAAGCACGTTTGGAGCAGGGGTATCAGAAGTGTCCCAAGGAGAGTTAGAGTCTGAATCGCTTGGAAGAGGAACGATGATGAAGATGCTAAGGAAGAGCTTTACTCGCTTGTCACTGTTGCAGAGATCCCAGCAGAAGGACTAAAGGGGCTTGGCACAAAGGTCATCGATGATGAAGATTAGTTCTTCTGATCCAACCTTTTTAAAATACTGTCAGAGTTTAGTTTTTGATCCCTGTTAACTTTGTTTGGATTCTACTATTACATTTTCCCTGAATCTATATTCTCTTGAATTATAACCTTAGTTGTGCCGTTATCTATTTGCGGATTATGATGCTCATTTGCTTAATCTTGAAACAATTTAAAATGCATGTGTTGTGGAGATGGTCTGTTTGTTTCAATTCTTTTTGACATATCTGCAAGTGTTACATAAAGTAACGAATTGTTGTCAAATTGCATTCTTATCTTGGAACTTCTTCATATAGGTGTTTGCATACTCAAAGCACATTGTGCAATTATATTCATATCATGGCGGTGAAGATATCCGAAACCACTTAGGGGTGTCTGCTATCACCTTTTTGTTTATTCTACAATAATTGCAAGATATCTATGATTCATATGAGCAACACCTTTAACTTTTTTTTGTTACAGATTGAGGCTCATGTTGGAAGTGTTAACGATCTTGCTTTCGCATACCCAAACAAACAACTTTGCATTGTGACATGTGGAGATGATAGGCTGATAAAGGTTTGACTTCTACCAATCTGCTTTTCTATAGTATAATATGGTTTTGAAAATCGTTTGTATAAGATAAAGCTACCTACAGGTGTGGGATGCAGTAACAGGAACAAAACAGTATACATTCGAGGGTCATGAAGCACCGGTATATTCTGTATGTCCACATTTTAAGGAAAATATACAGGTATAATCAGAATTATTGCCTTAACCGTTTTTTTTTAAAACTTCTTGTGGAGTTTTGGGTAGTCTTTTGCTTAAATAAATAGTTATCAGTCTTTTTACTTGGTATTGTAATGAACAACGAAGTAAAATTTATGAAAGTATCTTTTGGTCTATACGTCAATAGGATGAGTAAGAATCAGATCCTCGTGATTAATGCAACCCATCTATACTTAGTTTATGTGAGAGTATTTTGTGTATTTCGAAGTGAATATGTAATTCAATTCGATCCATGGACAACAAAATCTGAGATCCAATTTATGATTTACTACTATGCTGTTATTTCATATAAACATTATTTTATCCTTTGTTACGGATTAAATAGCAGCTGCTAATATGTGAATCTTACTTTCTCTGTGTACCAGTTTATCTTCTCAACAGCCACTGATGGGAAAATAAAGGCATGGCTGTATGACACTTTTGGTTCAAGAGTTGACTATAATGCTCCCGGGCATGCATCCACCAGAATGGCATATAGCGCTGATGGAACCAGGTTTAAATAATTATTTTCTTTGTAATTTTTTAAAATTTTGTTATCTGGATTTGGACTTGGAGACATCACGTGGCTATCTATAATGTTAACGAAACTACATATCTGATTAAAAACCTTAATTTACTTCAGTCAATACACAGAACTGAATCACTAAGAAGCTAAACCAGAATATGCATTTTCCTTCCAATAGCCACCCTTGATCGCTAATTAAAAACCTTAATTTACTTCAGTCAAATCGAATTAATAAAAAATGGGTGTACAGCAAATTGATTCATTATTAAACAAGCACTTTTTGTAAAAACTTTTTATGTGAAAACTACTAATAATCTGTATTGAGGGCTGAATGAAGAATAAAAATGGCTTATGAGTTCAAATCAGTCAAATCACATCAATACAAAGTAAACTCAACATAAGCTACATTAATCTAGAAAGAATAAGCTATAGAAGGGCAATGGTGCAATCTAAATAAGCTAGAAGGGAACAAAATTAATCAGAAATAAGCTAGGGCAGAAAAGAAATAAGCTAGGGCAGAAAAGGAATTAAGCTAAATGGACATTCCTATAGGCTAAACCAAGCAGACTCTAAACAATTGTTCACACTTCTAATAAGCTACATGGGACCTAAAATAAGCTAATTAGACTAATAAGCAACTAAGAGTGGACCTAAGTGAGCAAATCAGTTGAGCAATAAGCTAAAACAAAGGAAGATAAGCACTATGATGGGTCTGCTATTGCAGCAGATCAAGGGGGACAGAAGAGGCTTTTTGCAAGCTATATTAAGATCCTAAATAAGCATTAAAGTCCTAAGGAAGGATAAACATATGTACTGATGTTAATTTCGTACATTAATGTTCTTTAGGATAAATATGCTCAGTGGATAGCTGAAAGTTAGAGAAGTCTCCTTGAGGTCATGGAAGCGTTCATATCAGCTAAGCCTCCGCTTGGTGTTTTTTGTTTTCGTTTCCCATGCTTGCAGCCTATACTATTCAATTTCTTATTCCTTAAAGTAAGTACAATGAGTTCGTCTTGGTTTGCAACAACTACTTTCCCAAATATAAATAGTTTTTAAAGGATATATGAAATTAATATGAATTTCATAATTTAGGTTTGCGCCAAATAGAATTCATGTAACTTGTGCATTGGCGTATGAGCAAACACATTCAGGCCACGTTCACAAGAGTCTATTCAGCATGGAAGAAGGTACTAGCTCATTTTCTTTACTGGTGGCCGAATATAGCTCGATTGTATTTGATGGTTTATTTTCATAATGTTGTACCTATGACAGAAATCCAGGATTACAGTTGGGCCCCAATTTCTGTTAGAACATCCAATCTCAAACTTCCTAATGATCCTAAGGTCTCAATCATAATGATTGGACCATGCAATGGAATGACTCCATTTAGAGGTCTCCTTCAGGAAACACATTTTAATGTATTTTATTTAAATTAAATTTTTATAATTTTTATCTACAATTAATTAATTTTTCTAATTCATACATTGCCGGTATAAGTTGTTACTGAATATATACAACATCTCCATTAAGCTATTGACTTGGTTTAATGATATGTAATTTACTAATATAATTACTAACCATATTTCTATTACAGTTCTCACTAAACGTGAGTTAGACCCGCTGGATACATAATGACGAAAGAAAGGGAGAGGTGTTTGTTGAGGTACACACTACCTTAAGTTTCATGGTTACTATTTTTGATTGATATACAAATTCCACAACATATACCTTCTTATTAGCATGTTACTACATATAGTTTATATATATATATATATATATATATGTGTGTGTGTGTGTGTGTGTGTGTGTGTGTGTGTGTGTGTGTGTGTGTGTGTGTGTGTGTGTGTGTGTCTACTATGAGAATCTAAGTCAAGTTGTGGACTAATCTTGAAAATTAATATGTTTACCGCCACACATTTATTTCTCGATACACACTGATAAAGAAGAAGGGGACGCCACTTGGCGGAGCCTATTTGCCACCTCCTTTCCTTTCAGGCACTTTAAGAAAAGAATTGGCTTCTTATGCCGATGTTTTGAGCTCTCCCACAATAGGTATTATGATGCCTGTATTTTGCAAGAACTGGCATGCTAACAACGGTTACTTAAGAATTACCATATGAATATGAACTTAAAAATGTTTTTTTATGCTTATGCGCTACAGTTAGTTTTGCTTGCTTTACCTGCTCATGTTATTGATTCCACTAAAGCTAATAGACTGAAATTTCTTACTACTGGAAAGTTTGGGATTTATTTCATTTTCGTATAAGTAAAAGAATCATAAATAGTTGTGTCGATGTGTGTTTGTTATAATCTTTTTTTATATTCTGAAATTGGTGAGCAGGTAGAATACACACTCAATGTGTCATGGTACACAATTTTAACTCTCACGTGGAGGCAAGATGGTACTTGGAACAACATGGAGACGATATTTTAATTATAACAATTTACAATGATGTTTAGTTTCATACTCTTTAATCATTTGAATATGTTAAAATATTGACAATTTTTTTATATTGGTATTTTATACTATGAGACGTGTACCAGGGGTGTTTGTATTATGACAAGAAGAAGTGACTCAAGCAATTACGTTCAATAATACATATTTCTACATTAAAAATCTTTCAATAATTGATTTATGAGGGTGTTTGTATATTGACTATATTCCTTTGAAAGTTATTACGGGCACTAAACATGTAGACCGTAACATGATTCTCTAATTTTCTTATGCATTTAGGACATGATACTCACTGAATATAGTAGTTGGGCCGGTTTGGAATTTGTGTTAGTCTTCATTTCATACCATTGACAAGGAGTTCGTAATGATAAGTCTTGGAGAATACTATCGCCAACATAGGAAACAAACTCGTCACAAATACCCATCTAAGGAAACAATCGTATATAATAACACTTATTGTTACTTTTATCGGTGGAGCAATTGTTCTACCGTATACTCCATTTTTGTTTGTATAGCATTGATGAACCCTTGGAAATCTTCAGCCCGGTTCACTCATCGGCATCGAGAATTTGTTCCAATACTTGAGCAAAAGAAAGTTATAAGTTTAACATTTTTCACAAGATAATGGAGCAAATATTCAAGTAGTTAAGAATGTAGTTATTGACCCACCAATAAAGACCACAAATAGCTAATCCCATTAACACAACGATACTCATAATGTATTTCAATGAAATCCCTTTCTTTCAACATGTACACTTTCCAACCATTTTTTACCACCATTATTTCATTATATAAAAATATGCCAACGATATTTATAAGTCATGCCCGCCCATTGGGCGGGCTTCGACGACTAGTATATATATATATATATATATATATATATATATATATATATATATATATATATATATATATAGAATCTAGATCAAATAAGATCATACTTAAAGTTGTTAAAATGAGATCGAACTAAAGTTTGACAAGAGATACTCTCCTTACAATAAAAATATTTTTTTTATTTACTACAACTAAAATTGTTAAAGTTTCATTAGATTTCTTTTTAAAATTTACGAAACCTAGGTGATACACTTTGATTAAAAGTTTAATGTGTATCAGGTTTTTGTATGTGTATCAGGTTTTGGAATATTTATTAGTGTAATGTGTATCAGGTGTATCACTAATCCAAACTCATGTATCATTTGGTTATTAGTTGCTAAAATGTTAATTTGTAATGAAATATTATTTTTTTTGTGCATGATTGCTAAAATTGTTATTTATAAATGTTTTAGTGGTTTTTTAGATTTGATCTTATTTTTACAACTTTAAGCTTGATCTTACATTAACCCTCCCCTATATATGTATATATATACACACACACACACACATATATATATATATATATATATATATATATATATATATATATATATATATAGTTATGTATTTGTTATTCATTTGATTGTAAAGTGAGGTGTTATAAGCACTATGTTAGGAGCTTAATATAGATTTAGTATCTGTGAAAAACTAAAAGGGGGGGTTGAATAGTTTTACCAATTAAAACTTCGTTTTAATATATTTAGATCAACTTATGTCAATCTATTTGGATGTGTATGTTAGACGTTGATAGATAGATATATAAAAGTGTAATGAAAGATAAAGAGTAAGAAGCACAAAACCACGACACGAGTATTTATAGTGGTTCGGCTACAAGGACACCTTCCTTGCCCTACTCCACTCCCCGAGTCACCTACTCGAGAGTTCGTAATCACTACACGACACCAACTCCTTATGGCGGAGAAGCCTTCACAACGTCGCCAACTCTTTTTCCGGTACTAGGCTAACCACCAGGTTCTTTCACCAAGGTGAACCACACCTATCACAACGTCGCCTACCCTTTATCCGGTACTAGGCTAAGTACCGAGTTCCATTACAATGGAGGAACTACTACCCAACACTACACAAAACCTAATCCCAAAGGAGACCCACTCCTTATTACAACACCATCAAGGATATCAACATCCTTGGAAACAAACTATCACTATTTATATAACGATGCACCTCATCGATTATACGACCTTGGCATTCTTCACTAATGTCACTTGATTTGATTCCTAGGCATCTTTCACCAATGCCCTTGACACCTTTAGCATTCTTCACTAATGCTTTTGACACGGACGTTAAGCACCTTTCACTAATGCTTTCGTCTTGACTCTTTCGGCATCCTTCACTAATGCCTTTGACACAACACTTCTATGGAGGAAGAAAGAACTATCAACAAGAGAACCTCAGTAGTCTTGATGATGATGAAGCATGGCAACTCATGGACTTGAGCTTGCTCGACTTCAAGAAGTGGTGATCTCGCCTTTAAGAGGAACCTAGAGAATCACAAAAAAAAAGACAAAGTGCATAGAAAGATCCCTTAGGTCAGTGGTTAGAGAGTTACAATACTTGGGGAAAGTATGTGTGAGAGTGGCAACCCAAAAGGAAGAAATGCTCACTATTTATAAAAGAAAACTAGTTACTGTTCCCCGGATCCTACGGATCCCACCTTTAAGGGATCCGTCTAGTGTAATGTTAGGGATCCGTGGGACGCTCCTCTTTGCCCATGGGTATTTTGCTTATGGGTCATGGGTCATGGGTTATGGGTTGGTCCATGGGTATTTCATTATATACAATGTACCTAATAGATGCAATGCATCTAGTCAAATGGGTATGGATCAATACCATGGGTTATGGATATGCTACATAGGTTGTAGTTTTTACCCATTATAATACATACTAGTTATGTATATATTTGCCCAATATGTAAACACTATTTGTTGTACATATGTATTACTAAATCATAAAATCACTTATACTTGTTTTAGTGTTTTATGTGAAAACGTAAGTGTGTTAGAAAACTATTGGCTCAAACTATTTATGTATTTTATTTGTTTCGTTAAAATGATTTTACGTTTGTTATTGACAAAACATCAGAAGATCGTAAAATATAAATAAATGTTTTTACGGCTTATTTGTATTAACAATCTCCCCCTTTTTGTTGATGACAAAACATAAAATTATTTCAAGGAAAAACTAAAATAAAATTCGTAAAAGTTCGAATTGGAGTTTTTACTCTCTTCTCCCCCTTTTTGTCGAAACAAAAAGGGCGTCGAAAAGAAACTAACACAATGTTTTAAGAAAAACATGTAAAAGAAAAAAAAATAGAGAGAGCAAGTGACGGGAAGAGTTCTCGTCTTAACTCCCCTTGACGAGTCCATCCCTTTGTGAGGGCGTCAAGTAAATGAAAACTACTAAGCTAATGTATTGCAACTTATGGTTGCAAATGGTTTCGTCGTAGTGACGAAAACGCTCCCCCTTGAAGATTGCAATTTTGCAATGGGATGTGATGAAGTGTAATACAAATAAGGATTATGTTTCAAATGGTTTTGCAATGTATGGTTTGACACAAAGCTCCCCCTAGCTTAGGGTGTCAAAGTCTTCATGTGTATTTTGAAAATCTACAAAATAAAGGTTAGAAAACAAGTATATAGTGCATAATTTCCTGCAAATAAGACTCAAGTTAGTAGAAAATTGGTCTTCTGTTGCACGGATCCCACAGTTCCCTCCTTTGAGGGATCCGTCTAGGCAATTTCCAGGGATCCGTCTGTCTGGTGACAGATTTTCAATAATGGTGATATAACAAACAATGTTAATTATCAAAGTGAGATATGTATACAAACAGCAAACATATACTCAAAGCAATATGGCAAATAAGTTATCATTCAATAAAACACAGAGATAATCAACAAATCGCTAAAACTAAGAGAATGATTTAGCCATGTAATACATATTCTTCTAATACTAATGAGTGACCTAAACTTAAGAAGCAACCACGTGCTTAAGAATGATCAAACATGAAATGGGATTCCTAAACGTTCTAAGTTAAGCTTGAGACTAGGACACGGTTTTATTCCTTAGGCTCATGGTTGTTTAGGTTTGTTGACATCATCGAAACGTTCGAGGAGGTGATAAAACATGAAACGTTGCTCTTCACGTAGTTCATGTATCAACCTTTTAACTTGTTGACAATGATAGCAATCCTTGTCATGGTTTTGAAAGGGTGGTGGTAAAAGTTGAGCGTCTTGGAGCGGAGGTTCAAGTGAAGTGGGTTGAAGATCCTCAAATGAAGAAGGAATTGGTGGAGACACATTAGGTGGTGGCTCAACAAGGTTTGATGGTAGAGGTAGGGAAATGTCAACTTCCATGTGGTCGGGTGGTTGACTTTGATGTCTCCTCATAATCCAAAATGGACCATTATAGGGAAATGGAGAAATTGACATTGGTGTAAGTGTTGATTCAACACCTTGGTTTTGTACCATCTTCTCTAGTGAAGAGTGTGTCGGTAATGGTGGAGGATGAGATGGCCTAGGGGGTAAGTCCTCTAAGTTGTAGGAATGTGGAGATGATTGTGAGGTGGTAAATGATATCGCTCTAGGCACCAATGATGTTGATTGGGTTGAAAAGGGTGTGTTTGGTTTAGTAGGAATTGTAGAGTTTGGTGATGATATTTTTGTGGAAACAATTCTCTTGGGGATTGGTTTGATTGGTTGAGTTGGTGGAGGAGAAATTCTAGCATTTGTGGACTTAACCGGAGATGATTCGGTTGAGGAAACTTCGTGTATAACCCGAGCAAGTTTCTTGGGTGGATGAGTTAGCACTAGGAGCTTTCCTCATGATGAAATGTCTAAAGAAGATGTTTCTAATTGCTAAGAATTATGTTGTGTTTGATGACTAAGGGATTCTATCAAGATGACTTATAAAGGGAAGAGTTTGGCAAGTGCATTCAAGACTTAAGCCACTAAGATTCTTAGGAATGTGATGATTAGCATGCACAAGAGTCAACTTCAGAATTGTACTGATCTAGGGACTCAATTAAGATGAGATGGAATGTTCAAGTTAGCAAGATGGGCTTGAAATTATTGTTTAAGCTAGACTTGACATGAGTCTGTCACCCGGATCCCACGGTTCCCTCCTTTGAGGGATCCGTTTAGGCTAATCCTAGGGATCCGGCTCTCAGCAACTAGGAAAGGATAAGATTGATGTTTATAAGGTCTAAAGCCTATACCATTTTGAGTGTTTCAGTCCTCCTAAGTATTTTAAATGAAGGTGTACTTGAATGATCAAGGGCAATGAGTGATATAGCTAATGATTGCCTTTTATGGAAGGAAAATGAGACTTTATGACCACCAATGGGTGTTCAAGGATGACACTAAGAATTTTGATGGTGTCAAGTTATAATAAATGATCCTAGAGATCAGATGTAAGTTTGAGATGGAGTTTGAAAAATCCTCAAAAATTAAAAGAATTGAAAAACTAGTTTTTGACCCCCGTTTTGAGATAAGGATGGCTAGAAACAATTTCCTAAAATTGATAAATATGTCCACCTAAGTGTTTTGAGATGTGAAAAGCAATGTGTGAGTATTGAAACGGAAATATGGTGAGTTTTTGATGAGTTGATAAATCAAAAGTACTTTGAATTAGATCCTAGGTAAGCTATGGGTGAGTTTGAAGCTTTCTCATGTTTGAAAAAGACTTAGTTGGGTTCTAAGGTCTTATGTTTAGCTAGTGTGAAGTGATCTAGTGAGCTGTTTCGATGTATGGGAATCTGTATTGCTGATCTGTTGTCACGGTTCCCTCAAGGGAGGGTTCCGTCTAGGCTAATCCTAGGGATCCGGCAACTGCAGATCAAAACTATCACAGAAGCAAATGCAGATTTTGCACCAAGTAATATACACTAATAATCATTAAACTAAACAGCAATATAAACATGTTATCACATAAAGCATGTCATAGATAATGGTAGTAATAATAATATCCAAGATAATACAAACAAGCGTGCTAAAACATAATCATTCATACACAAATCAAATGTCTCAAAACAAGCATAATCCTATAGTCTCTTTCGTCAATCCTTTCTTTTCCTCTTTCCCGACTTCGTGACGTAGTGAGCTAGGTTTTGAATCATACTCCTTAATTGTTTGAATTCCGCGGTCTCGTTTGGAAGAGTTGGAAGTTGTTGATAGTAATCAAAGGGTTCCAATTCGATGTTAGCTATGGGGTCGACATTAGCTTCTTCTTCTTCTTCTATGTCTGAGGAGTCCGAGAGAGCTTTAGGTTTTCTTCCATTGACCATGAACCGTTTAGGGGGTTGTTTGGTAAGAGGTACCATAACGTGATCGGAAAGGAAATGATCATCGTTGATAGGAGATGGTTGCAATGCACTAACATACTTACAAAGTCGTGTTAGGAGCATACCATATGGAAGTACCATGTTGGCAACTTTGAATACCCCGGGCATTCTCTTTACCATGTAATAGGCGAGATTGAATGGCTTTTGGTGAATAAGGCAATAAATCATTTGTACGAGACAAGCATTTGGATGATCCTTGTTACCGACTAAGCTAATGACGTTTTCCCTAAGAATTTCTTCCCATTTTCTGAAAATGGGGTGCATTTCGAAGAGTTCCATTTGAAAGGGATCACGGTGAATGAGCTTTTTGTTTCGATTGAGACGGGATTGGTCTGCTCTAATTTTGAAAATGGTATCTCGAACGGTTTCGGGTTCATCAAGAGGAGTATGGTATATTGGTTTGGGATCAAGAGCAAATGATTGAGAGGATATTTCCCAATCTTGAGAGTATATACAAATTCCTTCACAAGGAATGTGAAGGATTTGAGCAAATGTGTTGAGAGGTAGAGTGAAGCTTCGTTTATTGATGATGAAAGCGATTGAAATACTATCATCGGTGTTTCGAATGATCCTAATGCTTTTGTAGAATTCAAAGATGAAAACCGGACAAATTTGTTCATCAATGTTAAGAAGACAATCAAAGTTGATTGCCGAGAAGACTTGACGAATGTCGGTATCTTCAAGGAAACATTCCTTGACTACACGACCTTCGTGGATAAGTCATTTTTCAAGTCTTTTGAAGACTGTGCGGTCGTTTTTCGACAACCCCTCTTTTCGATAGTAATGGGTGAGGTAATGGATGGTATCATGGTGGTCTTGTTGAGTGGCTTTAGGCATGGTTGGTCCTAGAAACACAAATATTCTAATTAGGCAAAATTTGTTGATATGGGTTTATGGTTTTGATTTGTATTAACAATGTTGTGAATACAATGTAATCTTAGTTGTGTGAAAGCCCTTTTTAATGATCAATTTGAAAACCCTAATTAAATTAATTGATTAAAATTTGATAAACCATAAACCCTAAGATGAGGATGATGAAAATTAGAACATGTTAGTGTAATTACTTACAATGGTGTTATAGAGAAGAGTACTTGAGGATATGGAGTCCTATGAGGATGAAATCAGCTCTTGAGTCGTTTTTGTGTTTTGTGGGGAGAGGGAAAATGATCAGTTATGGTTTTCAAAAGCGTATAGCTGTGTTCTGTCCCACGGTTCCCCCGGATCCCTTGTATAAGGGATTCGGCTAGTACAACTAGAGGGATCTGGCTACTGTAGACAAAAAAGGAGTGTTTGGCAATATTTTTGTTATAAGTTATCAAATAGCTTATGGAACAAAAATAGTTTTGGGGAAAAAAAATAAATAATGTTTGGTCAACGGGATTTGATTAATTATCGAGAATTCATTTGTGATGGCGACGTTAGTTTGATGAGATCAAAAAGGAATACTATTCCCGATGATGAGTAAGTTGGGAAAGTGGCGAAAGGAGACTTTTTGAAAGACTAGAAAGAAAAAATAATAATAATAACATATTCATGTAGATATAAACTAGCTAATGAAGAGTAAACATACCTCTATGCTCTTGATTTTGGTTTGTGAAGACATGAGACCAAAAATACTTCATGAGCTCTTAAAGTAATCCGTTGTACTTAAAATAAGTAGGTTGTGATTACTTTTAGATTCTTTCTTGAAAGTTGACTTCATTATTCTTTGAATAGAAATGAAGGTTTTGGAGAGATCCTAGCATGAAAATTTCTTGAAAAGAATATGTTAGAATAATCTATCAATATCCAACATAAAAGAGAAAAAAATGTTTTAAAAGTTTTCCTTCTTTGTATTTTTCAAACATACACGGATCGTATCAAGTTTTTAAAGTAAAACATACTCTAAGAAACTTGGTAACGAGGCTCTGATGCCAATTGTGAAAAACTAGAAGGGGGTGTTGAATAGTTTTACCAATTAAAACTTCGTTTTAATATGTTTAGATCAACTTATGTCAATCTATTTGGATGTGTATGGTGGACGTTGATAGATAGATATATAAAAGTGTAATGAAAGATAAAGGGTAAGAATCACATAACCACGACACGAGTATTTATAGTGGTTCGGCTACAAGGACACCTTCCTTGCCCTACTCCACTCCCCGAGTCACCTACTCGAGAGTTCGTAATCACTACACGACACCAACTCCTTATGGCGTAGAAGCCTTCACAACGTCGCCTACTCATTTTCCGGTACTAGGCTAACCACCGGGTTCTTTCACCAAGGTGAACCACACCTATCACAACGTCGCCTACCCTTTATCTGGTACTAGGCTAAGTACCGAGTTCCATTACAATGGAGGAACTACTACCCAACACTACACAACACCTAATCCCAAAGGAGACCCACTCCTTATTACAACACCATCAAGGATATCAACATCCTTGGAAACAAACTATCACTATTTATATAACGATGCACCTCATCGATTATACGACCTTGGCATTCTTCACTAATGCCACTTGATTTGATTCCTAGGCATCTTTCACCAATGCCCTTGACAAAAACGCTTGGCACCTTTCACTAATGCCTTCGTCTTGACACCTTTAGCATTCTTCACTAATGCTTTTGACATGAACGTTAAGCACCTTTCACTAATGCTTTCGTCTTGACTCTTTCGGCATCCTTCACTAATGCCTTCGACACAACACTTCTTTGGAGGAAGAAATAACTATCAACAAGAGAACCTCAGTAGTCTTGATGATGATGAAGCATGGAAACTCATGGACTTGAGCTTGCTCGACTTCAAGAAGTGGTGATCTCGCCTTTAAGAAGAACCTAGAGAATCACACAAAAATAAAAGACAAACTACATAGAAATATCCCTTAGGATCAGTGGTTAGAGAGTTACAATACTTGGGGAAAGTATGTGTGAGAGTGGCAACCCAAAAGGAAGAAATGGCTCACTATTTATACAAGAAAACTAGTTATTGTTCCCTGGATCCCACGGATCCCACCTTTAAGGGATCCGTCTAGTGTAATGTTAGGGATCCGTGGGACGCTCCTCTTTGCCCATGGGTATTTTGCTTATGGGTCATGGGTCATGGGTCATGGGTTATGGGTTGGTCCATGGGTATTTCATTAGATACAATGTACCTAATAGATGCAATACATCTAGTCAAATGGGTATGGATCAATACCATGGGTTATGGATATGCTCCATGGGTTGTATTTTTTACCCATTATAATAAATACTAGTTATGTATATATTTGCCCAATATGTAAACACTAGTTGTTGTACATATATATTACTAAATCATAAAATCACTTATACTTGTTTTAGTGTTTTATGTGAAAACGTAAGTGTGTTAGAAAACTATTGGCTCAAACTATTTACGTATTTTATTTGTTTCGTTAAAATGATTTTACGTTTGTTATTGACAAAACATCAGAAGATCGTAAAATATAAATAAACGTTTTTACGGCTTATTTGTATTCACAGTATCGAGGAGGCCACCTCGGTCACATTTGAAGATTGGAGTTGGTAATTGCGCCAACAGTTGGAGAAAAGGTAGTGTGCCCATCATGACGTCCTCTAATGACACATCTACCTAGTATATCATGATCCGGTTTCTTAACTTCGAAACTTGAACTTTGGGCGGACAGTAAGTGGTGATAACTTGGTTATAGATTTAGACTATTTGCTTGATTTTTATTTTACACCATTTATATATCCCATGTCTTTTCCTACCCTTTAGTTGAAACGTGTAAGTGATGCAGCGAGTAATCTTTGGTGTCTTGGCCATGGATTTGGTCATGTACCATTGGTTTTGTACACTTCGCCGTGACATATTAGTAATGACGAGTCACCCTTAACCTTTGTCGTGTCTACCCATATTGCCTTCAAGAATTGTTTAGCCCTTAACTCTATCACCTGGAAAATATAAGTTCCCATTTCGTGAGGTGTTTGGCTTTGTTTTATTCTAGCATAAGGGATTTGTAAACTTATATTTTCCAGGTGATGGGAGATATCTTTTTAGGAATCTATCTAATAAGGTCTACTTGAGGGCAAGTATTGTTCAAGTGGTGGGATATTTGATAACATCAAATTATCCTGAATATTAAGTGTCAATTTCCCCCAATAATGCTTGTAATTTATATCATTTATATGGATTTACGCTTGTTTTCCATTATATTTCACTTTCAGGTAAATTACGAGCATTGGAGCTAAAGAGACGCGGATTTGGAGAATTTATTGAAGATTTATCATGGTATGCTCACTTTGAAGAAGTTACGGCGTAACTCCTCTCTCACATTATGCCGTAACTAAAGCGTGGCTCAGAAAACCAACTTAACAGAAGATTACGGCGTAACTCTATCCAAGATTACTACGTAACCATTTTAGGTCAAATGAGGTTCTGCACCGCTACTAATTACGCCGTAACTCATGTAACAACTACGGCGTAACCAAGATTTATTGAAGATACGGCGTAACTCCTTCTAGAGGTTACGCCGTAACCAGCATTATTGGTGCAAAATACGAAGAATTTTATGTTACGGTGTAATTCTTATAATAGTTACGCAGTAACCAGATCTTGCCTATAAATACCCCACGATTTCCAGCATTTCAAATCATCCCATTTCACACACAATAATCAGTGAACATGAGAAGAAGTCGAAGGCAGATCTAGAGGAGCATACGGAGCTATCTCCAAGGGAGAAATCACTCCCCTACGATAAGCACTAGCTTTTTATCTTTTCTTTACTTTCAATTCATGTATTTCGTAATATTAAACATTGAATTGATTGTTATAGTTTATATGAGCGGCTAAGCACCTCTTGGTGCTGGCCTGGTTATGATTCATTAATTGTTTTGTTTACGTTTACATTGCTTCCGTATAATTATTTCTAAGTGTATGCATGCATAGTTTATTGGTAGCTACCCTTGTTTCGGTAGTTTTAAATGGCGGTAGAGGCTAGTTACTTAGGAGATATGACCAACTGACCCTAAGTGAGTAGACTGAGACGGGAGGGGTAAGATATTACCAACTGACGACCCTTTCTACTTGTGCGATTTGACCAACTGATCACCTACCGTTTGGATGAACTTAAGAAGTAAGGTGTGAGTGTTTAAGTTGCTAGCGCCCGGGCACTCACTATTATGAATCTAGCATGTAACGGTACTTAATTACTTGGCTTAGGGGACCAGGAACAGCTGGACTTATGAGGGGACACATGACTTCTCTAGTGGGACCCTTTGCTGATAGGTTAGGACAAACTGATCAAATGTTGTCCTAGAGACTTTGACCCCACCTGAAGTAATTGGAAGTAATTAGACGTAAACACTACTAATTATGATGAGTAGCTAGGTTAGCACCTCTCTCCTCTATTGATCACAACCTTTGCCTTTATCTCCTTTAGTAGTTAATTAGTTAATTCCATATCGAAATCATATTAAAATCTATGACACCTAGACTTAGTATAAATCCACACACATAGCTCTTGGGACGACCTCGTTTTTACGATTACTACACTACACACGACCGGGTACACTGCCCGTTAGTGCATTAGGGTAGACCATAGGTAAAATGAGTAATTATAAATATTAAAACCTGGTCAGTAAAACCTGCATCAACAATAAATATATGTGATTCCTTTTTCTTAGTGAAAAGTGTATTATCAACTAACCCCATGGTGTATTTGTTTTTGATTAAAAATGATTTTAGTCTATCATACCAAGCCTTTGGGGCTTGTTTAAGACCGTAGAGAGCTTTCTTTAGGCCTTGTTTGTTTTTTCAAAGAAGCTCTTTTTTCCTCTTATGTCTGCAGGCGCGCAGACATTTCCTTGAAGACCGTTTGTTTTTTTTCAGACATAAGAGGGTAAAATCACTTCTTTCCTCTTCTACTATGCAGACATAAATTTCCTCTTTTTTTCACTTCTTTCAATCACTTCTTTTTTCCACTTCTTTAAAAAAAAAGAATAAAAATGAAAGAAGTACTTCAATAGCACAAAAAACAAACGGTCTTCTTCTTGCAAATGAAGTGCTTAAATGTACATCTTCTTCTGCAGACATGGTTTGCAGATGCAGAGGTAAAAGCTCTGAAAAAACAAATGACACCTTAGTTTGTACATGTGTTTAGGTTTTTCAAAATCGATAAAGCCCGGAGGTTGAGCTACATAGACTTCTTCATTAATAAATCCATTTAGAAAAGCACTTTTAACATCTATTTGAAGAAGCTTAAGATCATTTGCACAAGCATAAGCAAGACGTATTCTTATGGATTCTAATCTAGCTACGGGAGCATAGGTCCCATCAAAGTCTATGACTTCTTGTTGATTATACCCTTGGGCAACAAGTCTAGCTTTGTTCCTAGACACTACACCGTTTGCATCTAACTTGTTTTTATATACCCATTTAGTTCCGATTATGGTTTGGTTATTAGGTGGAGGAACGAGTGTCCAAAAGTTGTTAGAAACAAATTGATTTAACTATTCTTGCATAGCCATTACCCAACTTTCATCTTTTATGGATTCTTGCGTATTTTTAGGTTCTATGGTTGAGACAAAACAAAATAAACTACTTTTGTTTTGGACTTGAGATCTTAAGGTTCTTTCATTTAACTTTCCTATGACCTTTTCTACGGGATGATCTTTAGACTCTTTAATATCGATAATTTCATTGTTTAATGGTTCATCTTCTTTGTTTATATTTTCCATGATTTCTATGGCTTCACTTTCGATTATCTCGTAATCGACAAGAGGTTGGGTAGGTTTAGGTGGACTATCTTCAAATTTTACGTTTAATGATTCTTCAACCTTCATTGTTTCTTTATTTAATATAACATAAGCTTTACTATTAGGAGAGTAACCTAAGAAGATACCTTCGGTTGATTTAGGATCAAATTTAGTTAGGTAATCTTTAGTGTTAAGTAGGAAACAATTGCTACCAAAAACTCTAAAATGTTCTAACGTAGGCTTTTTGCCTCGAAGTAACTCGTATGGAGTTTTACCTACGAATGGTATGATTAGGACTCGGTTAAGTATGTAGGTTGATGTATCAACGGCATTGCACCAAAATTTTTGAGGAATAGATTGTTTATTAATCATGGTGCGACTCATTTCTTGTAGGGTTCTATTTTTCCTTTCAACTACCCCATTCGATTGTGGAGTGCGAGGAGCCGAGAAATTATGAGTAATACCATTAGCATCACAAAAAGCTCCAAATTGCGTTTCATTATGAAATTCCCTACCATGATCCATTCTAATAGACACTATAGGGCTTCCTAATTGTCTTTGGATTTTCTTACTTAATATTTCAAAGTAATCGAACGTTTCAGTTTTATTCTTTAAAATTTTATTCCATGTGTACCTAGAGTAATCATCCACTGTAACCAAAGTATAGTAGTTACCTCCATAACTTTGAATAGCGGATGGACCAAATAAATCCATGTGAAGTAGTTCTAGACACTTAGTAGTAGAGACTATATTTTTAGCTTTGTGACTAGCCTGGACTTGCTTTCCTATCTTACAAGCATCACAAAAATGATGTTCGTATTTTAATTTTGGTAGATCTCTTACTAGTTCTTTAGATAATAGCAATTGAAGAAGTCGCATATTGGCGTGACCCAATCTTCGATGCCATAAGGTCGAAGTATCATCCATAGAAGTAAGACAAAGTTTGTCTTTAGGTTTATTACCGATTTTAATGACATAGACTCCATGTTTTCTAATGCCTCTTCCTATAGTAATACCGTTTTTAATATTTTACTACCAGTTTTACTAAAAAGTACGTGATGTGCTTCCACGAGGTTTTAAATTTGTAACAAGAATTACCGGTTAACTAGGAACACATTCGGGCAAGTATACCCTAGTCAAGTTGTAGTATAGTATATGGTAAATCAAGGTCGTCCCAAGAGACTTGGTTGCACTACAAGTGTCGTTTCTTTGTTTAAGCAAGTAACAAGTAACAAGTTGATGGTTATGATTGTCACGGATCAAACCAACAAGAAAAGCAATATAAGAACAAGCAAGTATCAAGACATTCATCATTATTCCAATCAAACACAAAATCTCAATAATCATATCAATAACAAACATCTTTAAATAGAAAAGTAACAAGGTTTACCCAAAGTATGAATTACAATAGGCAAAGATGAAGGATTATAGCACTCCTTCAAGCCTCCAATCAACTACAATAGTTCTACCAAGCCGGAAAATGATGTCCAAACGCCTTCGACAACCCTTGAGCACACTACACGAATTTGGCAGAGGTTTGTGGTCTTTTGGGGAAGATAAGTTGGTGTAATTGGTGGAAATTCGTCCTTAAGGGTGGAGGCTTGAATTTCACACCTAGAGATGGAGTGGTGGATGAAAGGGATGAGAAAGATGGAGAAGGGATTAGAATCATTTGGAACATGTTTGGAACCTTAGTAGTGCAGAAATGGCTGAAACAGGACCTCCAACCGGATCCGGTTGAGCTCCAACCGTTCGGTTGGTCTACGTGACCATTCTCCAACCGGATCCGGTTACGGGTCTCGACCGATCGGTTGGAGCAAAATCACAAAAATTCATAAACAGCAAAGTTGTAGATCTTTCTCTTAGCTTTCCGTGGCCGCGAACGGGGGGTCAAACGGAGTCCGTATGCAAAAGTTATGTCCAAAATGGTGAAGGTGTGTCGGGAACAACGAGTCTTCCAATATGTCTTCGTTTTAGCTTCTTTTCTTCATTTCTTTCTCATTTTCCTTCTTGAACTTTATACTTAAGTCTTTGGACCACTAACTTGATGACTTTATCTTCTCGAATATACTCCACAAGTCTTGCTTTTGTCGGGAATTCTTCGTAAATGGAGAAATCTTCGTGTTTTACTTCTTTTTCCGTCTTTTTCTCCACTTTCCTGTACTTGGCTACAAATGAACTAGCAAACGCACTTTTGTACGATTAAGCATTAAAAGCATATGATTATAACCAAATAACACACATAAAAGCACGGATAACGCTACTAAAAACATGCACAATTTGAGAGTTATCAAATTCCCCCACACTTAAACTTTGCTTGCCCTCAAGCAAATATAAGAAAAAAAAAATTAAAAGACAAACCTAAATGACAAAGAAAAGAAAATATTTTTGGGTTTTTTTTTTTTTTTTTTTTTTTTTTTTTTTTTTTAACAAACATAAAAAATAAGCGAAAAAATGAGCGCAAACTCCCCCACACTTAAGGTTTTGCTTGCCCTCAAGCAAATCTAGAAATTAAGAAAAATAAAACCCACAAGGTGCATGAAAGATGATTAATAAAAATATGATGCAAATCTACCAAGTACAAGTACAAGATAAGATTCATCGTTTTAAGCTTTTAGTGGTGAAAAATCGAGATGTTTGACAATACCTCAAGGATTCTCTTGCTTGATAACATGGCTAAGCACCTCACGAAAAAGAACGGATATATAATTCACTCAACACTCAATTTATATAGTGATGGATAGTATTAAGGAATAGTACACTCATATTGCTCAGTCATGATCTAAATATTACCATAGGCTTGTACAAGAAACAAAACTCCACCGACGTGGCGTAAGCACCAAGTGTAAACATCTAAAGAGGGCTTTTATTCGGGTTATAACGATAGGCTTAGGGTGAATAACGGGTATGGATAAGGCATGGGATAATTATATGGAATTGGTGTTAAAAGAAAAATAAAATCAAGTCTAATACCCATGTTGCTAGTCACTGAACAATCCGCGAACCCGAAAATGATTATAGTTACTAACATCTCTTTCTTCAAATATTGATCACCAAATATATATATCACGTCTTAGCACATTGGCTAATCAATATCTCAAACATACTTTATCTTTGTCATCACATATATTTTTTTTTCAATGACTTATTCTTTTTTTTCTTTTCTTTTTTTCACTTTTTTTTTTTCAACTTTTTTTTTTTTTTTTTTTTTATCATATCCTTCTTTCTTACATCACGTCTCCCCCACATTCGTATAAGCATCACCACAAAAAATACAAATAAGAAGCTGCAGTCTTCGTCTTTGTCGGAATGGCACACACGAATGGCAATGTGCGGCTAACTCATAATCATCAAAAACAATCCAATCATACCAAGCAACTAGCAACCAACCGTTTAGACATTGACAAGGGGTAGGCTAAGGTTTAAAGTGTAAAATATTTTTGTATTTTTCTGGATGTAACAAAAAGAATGGGATGGCTCGGAGGGTGTACTAAGGGTATCTAGCGCTAAAGATGAGCGCTAACAAATGGGTCCATATGGGTGGTTAACTAACCGATGTGGTTAGCTAATATATCATAATACGTAAGACGGAAGGCCATTTGGTTTTTATTCCTAAGGTTGCCTCTTTATCACGCATAAACACTTATATCACACGAATGTGATCTTACTGCGGTCTGGTAATGATTTACAAGTACAAGTTCTAGAATAAATAAAATCACCGGCACACTCATATCAAAATATTCAAGCATAAAAGATGTATGCTATTAAGAAATAGGCTAAAATCCTCACAATTTAGTGGAAAGAGCTATAAATATGTGCTAGCAAATGTCATCGACCCCATAATGGATTGCAATATTAATCGGGACACATCTCAAGTTTTTCAAAAATTACCGATTTCACCAGTGGGTTGATCCAATTATTCTAATATATTATCCTATACGCGTGAAAACAACTAGATCATAAGGGCAAACAAGTTAACAAAATTTAAAAATTAGCCCAAACATTTGAAATTTAAAAACTAGTTTCGCTTTTCACAATAATATTTCCCCCCACACTTAAGTTAAGCACACAAAAGAAAAAAAACTTAAATCTAGTTACGACTCTTTTTTCTCATTTTCTTTTTTTTATTTTTTTTTTATTTTATTTTTAAAAACCAAACATGACTTATTCTTGTCCCACGAGTTCTCGGTAGCTCCATTGAAACGCACAAAGAAGCGGAGAAGCAGGTCAGCGCTAAGCTTATTAAAAACCAAACTTCTTTAGGGAATCAGGGAGACCCGCCTTATACCTCTCACACAGTTTGTTTACAATGGGTGAGCCTTACTTTCGAGGGATAAAACAAATCAATTTATTAAAATAATCTACCAAACAAACAAACAAAGGAAAAATAACAAAGAAACAAAATAAACCAATTGCGAAACTTCAAAGCATGTTAAGTAGGGAAAATGAAATAATAAGTCCAAGAGAAGCGAAACCTTCCGGGCTAAACATCACGATCGAACTCCAAATGATAAGGTGCTAAGCAAACGCTAGCATAAGCGTGTGAGATCAATCGATTTCTCTTTCAACCAAACATATCCAATCAAGAGTATAACGTCACCAACAATCCAATCAATCCTTCCTCCAAGAGCTTATTAAATCTGCAAAAATAAACAAAACTACAAGAAACGCGTAAAATCCTAAACTCACTTTCGTAGGCAACACGGTTGCATTTAGCGCATGCAACAAGCCTTTAAACCCCTCGGTGGCCCGAGTGGACGAGTTATAGTCTCGTGAGGGTTTCCAGTGAACATACCCACAAAGTTCAAAACACTTTTATTTTAAAAAAAAAAAACAAGTACTTATTTATTCACAATGTACTAAAAATAACAAAATTAAAATGGAAAAATGACAAATAAAAGAAATGAAACACTTGCAAAAACAAAAAGACATTTAAACTTATTTAATCTAAACACAAACACACAAAAACAAAAAATTGAAAACTGATTTTTTTTTTTTTTTTTTTTTTTTTAGCAGATTAGTCCAACCGATCCGGTTACGGGGAGTGACCGATCGGTTGGAATGAACCAAACTGTGACCAATCCTTCCAACCGAACCGGTTACGGGTTGCGACCGATCGGTTGGAGGAGATTTTCTTTTTTTTTTTTTTTTTTTTTTTAAAGATTTTTTTTTAAACACAAGTTTTATTTCAAAACTTTTATTGATAAAGTAAAATAAGAACACGAAAGGTTACGAACACAATTAAATAAAACACATAAACACATATATTATCACGAACACCAAAAACAAAATACGACACTTAAAACAAATAAAAGAACAATCACAGAAAATGAAAATCACATAGACGCAAACACAAATAATTAGTCACGTAAAGCAAATCAAACAAGATAATCTAAAACAATATAGTCTTATTCAAGATTAATACGAAACTAACATAGACAATAAGAACACAAACAAAAAGAAACACAAACATGCAAGAGATCACATAAAAAAAACAAACACACGAAACAAGAAACACACGGAATTTTTTTTTTTTTTTTTTTTTTTTTTAACAGAACACACAACCGGATCCGGTTACGGGTAGTGACCGATCGGTTGTAGTGGTTTTATTAAGTACGAGGCTTCCAACCGATCCGGTTGGAGTGCCAACCGATTCGGTTAGAGTGATCTGGGTGGTTTTGGTGGGTTTTTCCGCAAACGATTTCGAGCACATTTTGAAAGCAATCATTGAAATGAGCATTTTAGAACACATGAAACGAAATCCCAACATCAAAAACTTGTTTTGATGCAACGATCATTTGAGCAATTATGAGAAATTAGAGAAAAAACACAAGCATTCAAGCAAACTTCATGAGCAAACATCAAGAGCAATCAAACAAGAGCAAAGAAACAATCATTCATGAGCAAGAGCAATATATCATTCGAACAAACAAACAAACAAACAAACACCTAAGAACAAAAACCAAATCCCCGGCAGCGGCGCCAAAAACTTGATGTGCTTCATCGTGGTTTTAAATTTGTAAACAAGAATTACCGGTTAACTAGGAACACATTCGGGCAAGTATACCCTAGTCAAGTTGTAGTATAGTATATGGTAAATCAAGGTCGTCCCAAGAGACTTGGTTGCACTACAAGTGTCGTTTGTTTGTTTAAGCAAGTAACAAGTAACAAGTTGATGGTTATGATTGTCACGGATCAAACCAACAAGAAAAGCAATATAAGAACAAGCAAGTATCAAGACATTCATCATTATTCCAATCAAACACAAAATCTCAATAATCATATCAATAACAAACATCTTTAAATAGAAAAGTAACAAGGTTTAACCAAAGTATGAATTACAATAGGCAAAGATGAAGGATTATAGCACTCCTTCAAGCCTCCAATCAACTACAATAGTTCTACCAAGCCGGAAAATGATGTCCAAACGCCTTCGACAACCCTTGAGCACACTACACGAATTTGGCAGAGGTTTGTGGTCTTTTGGGGAAGATAAGTTGGTGTAATTGGTGGAAATTCGTCCTTAAGGGTGGAGGCTTGAATTTCACACAAGTTGGGATAGGATAGTTGGTGGAAACTCGTCCTTAAGGGTGGAGGCTTGAGTTTCACACCTTTGGGGTGAAGATATTGAGAGTGGTTGTGTTCTCTCGAGTTATGGTTTGCTCTCTAGGTGGAAATTTGTCCTTAAGGGTGGAGGCTTGAATTTCATACCTTTGGGGAAGGTAAGTTGAGAGAGGGATGTTGTTTTAGGTGGAAATTCGTCCTTAAGGGTGGAGGCTTGAATTTCACACCTAGAGATGGAGTGGTGGATGAAAGGGATGAGAAAGATGGAGAAGGGATTAGAATCATTTGGAACACGTTTGGAACCTTAGTAGTGCAGAAATGGCTGAAACAGGACCTCCAACCGGATCCGGTTGAGCTCCAACCGTTCGGTTGTTCTACGTGACCATTCTCCAACCGGATCCGGTTACGGGTCTCGACCGATCGGTTGGAGCAAAATCACAAAAATTCATAAACAGAAAAGTTGTAGATCTTTCTCTTAGCTTTCAGTGGCCGCGAACGGGGGGTCAAACGGAGTCCGTATGCAAAAGTTATGGCCAAAATGGTGAAGGTGTGCCGGGAACAACGAGTCTTCCAATATGTCTTCGTTTTAGCTTCTTTTCTTCATTTCTTTCTCATTTTCCTTCTTGAACTTTATACTTAAGTCTTTGGACCACTAACTTGATGACTTTATCTTCTCGAATATACTCCACAAGTCTTGCTTTTGTCGGGAATTCTTCGTAAATGGAGAAATCTTCGTGTTTTACTTCTTTTTCCGTCTTTTTCTCCACTTTCCTGTACTTGGCTACAAATGAACTAGCAAACGCACTTTTGTACGATTAAGCATTAAAAGCATATGATTATAACCAAATAACACACATAAAAGCACGGATAACGCTACTAAAAACATGCACAATTTGAGCGTTATCAGTACGTTGCACTTTTTATCACATATTTGTCCTATACTTAGAAGGTTGAAGTTTAGGTTTTCTACGTGACATACATCGATAATGGTTAAAGATTTGTGAGAAGTTTTACCTTTACCGATGATTTTGCTCTTGCTATTACCAAATACCACATTCCCTCCATTGAAGGATTCGTATGTGGAAAACAAGTCTTTGTTACCGGTCATGTGCCTCGTGCACCAGCTATCCTTGATCCATTCATCCGGATCTAGGTCGACCTTTAAGCACACCTAAGAAAACAATTAACTCAAAAGTTTGGTCCCCATTTGTTCATGGGTCCATTAGTGTTATACATTTCATTCATGTTAGGCATATATGGAAAAGGTGAGAATGCATTCCATGATGTAAAGTTTTGAAATGGAAAGCCGTTTTGTACATTAGGATTCCATGTCATTTGATGGTGGTTACTTCTCGGATAAACATTATTAGGTCTCCTTATAAATGTGTTTGGTTTTGAAAACGATGGACATTTGTTTCTCATAAAACTTTGATTTTGTTTTAGTGGAGGTGGTTGCCTAACAGTAACGTGGGTTGGTTTCTTCTTGTTAACGATAACAAAGTCGGTTCTAGATGAAGTAGCTACATTATTTCTACTGTTTGCTGGTACAGACCCACGGATCCCTGGTTTTACACTAGACGGTTCCCTTTTCAAGGGATCTGTGGGATCCATGACTACAGTAGCTTGTTTTTCAATTGCTTTGATGAATTGTGTTTCTTTATTATTGCTAGTTGATGCATTAAGTTGCTGAATACCTAAACCCTTTTGATTGTTTCCTGTTTTAACACTATTTAGTATTATATCTAGAGTATTAGTACTCATTCTAGCAATCTTGGAATCAAGATTATCAACTAACGTTTGAAGTTGAACACAAAGCGCACATTCCCCATCTACTTTCTTCTCCTTTTCTAAACGTTTTAATTTGTCTTTTAACTCAATGACTTCCTTTTCTAAAAGTTCATTTTTCAAAATCTTATTTTTGTTAATTACTTTTAGACTAATTTTTCAAAGTTTATCATATTCACGATGCAATGATTCATTATCTAATGATGAGCTACTATAATAGAGAGATTCGGGACATACCTCGTTTGAGTCATTTGCCATGAGACAAATTTCTTTGTTCTCCTCCTTACTCATTCCCCACGAACCACTTACGAACGCCCTTTGTTCGTCACGTTTGGGACACTCACTAATGAAGTGATTAGGGTCCCCACATTTAAAATATGCGCGTTCATCCTTTGCTTTCTTGTCGTCTTTGCCTTTCCGGAATCCCTTCTTGTCATCATATGGTTGCTTGACATATATTCCATTTCTTCTAAAGAACTTCTTGAAATCCCTTACCGCCATGGCATATTCTTCGTCATCACTCTCCGAAGAAGAGTTTTCTTCATCGCTTGAGACCTTCTTGGCTTTTAAGGCAAGAGATTTGTGCTTCTCTTTCTTTTCTTTTGAGGCTTCGGAATCTTTAGCGAGGACAAGCTCATAGACCTTTAGATTGTCTATGAGTTCGTCGAGGGTGAGGATTGATAAGTCTTTTGATTCTTCGATGGTCGTTACCTTTGATCTCCACTTGGATGGAAGTGCCCTTAGATATCTCCTGACATGATTACGATTAGAGAAAGACTCATCAACTGCTTGTAATGATGTAATTATAGTATTAAAGTTAGCAAAAGAATTATCTATACTATCCTCATCCGATATTGAAAATTGTTCATATTGTTGAACAAATAAATCTATTTTATTGTTTTTAACTTGTTGATTTCCTTGATGAGTTACAACTAAAGAATTCCAAATTTCTTTAGAGGTTTTAAGCATAGAAATTCTTTCGAATTCCTTTTTGGGTAAAGCATTGTATAAAACCAGTTTAGCTTCACTATTTTGGAAAGCTTCTTTTGATCATTGGAGAGTTGATCATGAGGTGTGTTTATTTGGTTGCCGGTTTTATCATCTTTTGAAGTGGCTTGAAAGTCACCTTCAAGAATGATGTACCAAAGATAAATATCTTTTGACTTCACATAAGTTTCGAATCTATTTTTTCAATAAATAAAACCATTAGTTTCAAGTTCTTGTTCCCGTTTCAAAATCGTATTAAAACAGTTAAAAGCAATAAACAACCTGATTGTGAATAATGATTGTAATCAAGTAAGTAAAAACACACTGATAAATTTCAACGTTTATATTCTTTATTAGAAATGAATCAAAAAGAATACATTACCCAAGTACTTGCGGAATAGCACTTGGGATTGAAATGACAAGTATGGTATCTCCTCACTAAGCTCAGGCTAAGTCTGAGCACAACTACAAAGGAACCACTGAGCTATCTCAGGGACAGAGTTTTAGAGGAGAGGAAGATGGCTTGTGTGTGTGTTTTACAATTAATCCACAAGCTTAAAATCTTCCACTCCAACTCTTATGCTATTTATACAAATATGGTTTTTAACTCTTTCCTAGAGGACAAACTGACAGGTTACAGAAGACAAAATACTGATGTATTTTGTCTCTGTTTACATTGGTTATATTGGTTAAGTGACAAGGCTGCTTTCTTCTTGTCAGTGATGACACTGAGCCTATAGTTAACATTCAGGGAAAGTTGACTTTGGTTGATAAGGACTTCGTCTTATCTATTCAAACTTATCCAGCCTTGTCCCGCTCATTCTTCAGTCTTCATAGCCTTCAGTCTTCAGTCTTTAGTTTGTCTTCAGTGTTAGTAGTTGGCGAGGGGTTTCGGGATTCAGTGAGTTATTGTCATCACTCACTGAATCCACCATCTTCTTCTTGTCTCAGTCTTCACCCCTTAAGTTCCGCCTTACTGAGTGGAGAGACTTCTTCTTTGTCTCTTACTGAGTATCCTGAAGACAACTCACTTAGAGACTATGCGCTCAGTGACTTGTTAATGTTTAAAGGATTAAACACTTATGATATTTTCTATTCAAATCCTAGACTTAAAGGGTTTGGGTATTTACTGAACCCAACACAAGTAGTGGAGGTTGTTGCATAGATTGCCCTTCTTCATACTTTAAAACTTTTGTAAACCTTGCTCTTGATGCCAATTGTGGAAAACTAGAAGGGGAGGTTGAATAGTTTTGCCGATTTTAAATTAGTTTTAAAAAAGTTTAGATTCGATCTTATGTGAATTCGTATGGATGGATAGAAAGTATAAAGCAATAAGTAATGTAAGTAATGAAAGCAAGTAAAGTAAATGATAGAAATGACACAACCGATTTATAGTGGTTCGGCTACAAGGACACCTTCCTTGCCCTACTCCACTCCCCGAGTCACCTACTCGAGAGTTCAAGCACTATGTCAACAAACTCCCTTCAACTCGGCGGAGAAGCCTCACAACGTCGCTTACACTTTTTCCGGTACAAAGCTAAATACCGAGTCCTTAACACGGAGGACCAAACCAACACAACTATAACACAACAACTATGTGAAATATGAAATACAAGATCTTGCTACAGAAATCTTGTGGAGGAACAAATCAATCAAGGACCACTTTCTTGGATGACTTGTAGTATCTCGTGATCTCGCCTTTGAGAAGGACCTATATGAGAATCACAACAAAAAGAAAGAAGAACTACTATATAGATCAAGAGATCTGAGATTAGAAGAGAGAAGTAATATATGAGAGAGTTTGTAAGAAGAGGGGTGAGTTACAATAAAGAAATGGCTCACTATTTATAGATAAAAACATCTATTGTTCCCCGGATATCAAGAATCCCTTACTTGAGGGATCCGTCCAGTGTAATCCCAGGGATCCGCCAGACTCTCCTCCTTATTTGGGTTATGGGTCATGGATCATTGGTCATGGGTCATGGACCTTGGTTCATGGGTATCCAAATAGATACAATGTATCTAGACATTGGATCATGGGTTATGGATTTACTCCATGGGTATGGGTCATGGGTTATGAATTTTACCCATCATAATAAACTATTACAACAAATGAATTATTACAACAATTTATGTTAAATGACTATATGTAAATGCTTTACAAAAATAACATGTATCCTTATAATTTTACTTATGTTAACTTTATATTTGTTATCAACAAAATACAAAGAGATCGCTAAATATGAATAAATGTTTTTACGATTTATCTTATCTTAACTATATATAAAGCATTTGGGACTTTTATTTTTAGAAGTCTTAAAAATTTAAGCTTACACACTTTGATATTATTAGTAATTTTTGAAATTAAAACTTTAAAATCACACTAATTGTACATTAAACTATGACATTAAATTGGATACATGTTACAATAATAAAATATAACTAATATAATGAATTTAATATGTTTAAATAGTTAAAATTAATAACTTTTTGAATTTGCATATATAATAATGGCATATTAATTCTTCATTCTCATAACACAAATACACAATTTCTAGAAACTATCATCTTTCATTTATAGAAATTGTTAAACAATATTCGGCAAAAAAACATAAAATCAGAAAATCGTTAAACACAATTCGCTTATGAACCGCTGCTTTGCGCGAGTACCCATGCTAGTTTGTATTAACAGGTGTATTTTACTCATTGATTTATTTGTTAAGTATATCAAAGTTCTCATGTATTGAAAGATAATTAAATGTTCGTTGCTATGTTATATTTTTTTCGCTTAACGATTAACGGTTTAAAAAATATTGATATTTAAAAACAAAATGAAATTAAGTTTGTTAAATGAGTAGCCGATGTTTATTTGTTTTTTTTTTTTTTTTGTATGTGAGTAAATGTTTCGTATGTAAATGAAATTAAATCTAAAATAATATATGCAATTCTTTCAAAAAAGATTGGCGAAAGTATTTTTGTGGTTTATTATTTATACTACTTATAATGCACGAAGGCACCTCACTCTTAATTTTAAGACGTACAAGAAATTAAGCATGATTTAGAACACTTTAATGTACCCAATTTTCATAATTACATCAAAGTAAGCATATTGTACAACAAAATAAAGCATGATGTCATTTTAAGACCAAAATTCTATCAAACAACATTAATGCTATTAAAAACACCCCTTCACCAAAAATTACAACCATTTAAGCACAATGTACAATAGCTGCAACCAATTTTCAGATTTACAAGAAAATAAGCATGATGTAATTTTCAGACTTACAAAATTAATGCTATTAAAATGGTCAATGTTATTAATGACTATAATGACTACTACTTACAAGAAAAGAAACATAGTGTACAACACTTTAATGCACATAATTTTCAGACGTACAAGACAAGAAGCATAGTGTACAACAAAACACCACATTAATGCTATTTAATGTAGTCAATTATTTAACTGGTCAATAAATACAATTAATACAGTTATTAAAACACTCCTTACATAAGAAATACAAATTATCAAGCATATTGTACTACCAAATTAAACACAATTCCTGCATTAAATTTCACTACTACAAATAATAAAGCACATTATACAAATATTCAAGCCCGAACGGGCAACGGGCTAAATGAGCTTGAGCCCGAACGGGCGAGGACCAAACGGGCTCGAGCCCGAGCAGACACGGGCCAACGGGTTCGAGCCCGAATGGGCACGGACTATACGAAATTCTTGATATCCGTAAATTTATTGTTAAAAAGAACATAATAAACTAAAATATATTATTTATCGAAATTTTTTATTTCAGAAAACGCACGGTACCCTGCTAGTATTAATAGTAATGAGAAGGATGTATCTGTCATTTTATTGTATTAATTAAAGTTGTTTCATGTGGGTAGTTAGAAAAACCTAGAGGAGATGGAATTCCATAGTTAAAGGCCTAATATAAAAGTAAAACAACGAGTGCCAAAACAAGAGGCAAAAGCACACACAATGGAGGTGGAAAGAGTTCAAGAAATAGCAACACTCTCAAACCTAAATGGCACAATCCCAAGTGAGTTCATAAGACTGGAAAACGAACAACCAGCAACGACCACTCTCCATGGCGTCTTGTTGGAGGTTCCAGTGATCGATCTTAGCCAGGCAGATAACGAATCCTTGGTCGATTTGATATCCAAAGCGAGCAAGGATTGGGGTATTTTTCAAGTGGTGAACCATGGGATACCAAGTGAACTCATTAGCAAGTTACAAAATGTTGGAAAAGAGTTCTTTGAGCTACCACAAGAAGAAAAAGAAGTCATTGCTAAACCAGATGGTTACAAAGGTGTTGAAGGGTATGGAACAAAGCTTCAAAAAGAAGTTCAAGGCAAGAAAGGATGGGTGGATCATTTGTTTCATATAGTTTGGCCACCTTCTTTTATTAACTATCAATTTTGGCCAAAGAACCCTCCTTCTTACAGGTACGTACTTTTATTTGCCTAACTCTCTTCCTTTCATTATGTTAGAGTTTCGTATACCCCTTCCTTGTTCTTCTAACAAAATAAGGTAACCATCGATATTAATTACTTGGGGGTCGCGCTATCAAAGCACCTCATAGAGGGTGTTTCTCTCTCCAATAATCACTGCTAGTCTACTACTACTTCTGTGCCCTCTTCTTTTTACAAAGGGTCATACTATTGCAACCCCCCTACCCCATAGCTGCCACTTTTGTCTCCAGGGAATATTCCCTTTGTCCCCCGCTTTTTTCAGTATAACACAGTTTTTTGTCAGTTTCTGTTCCGTATTTCTGACAGTTTTAAGCGTTTGGCTTATTAAACTTTATATTTACAGTTTCGCATTTTCAGGTTTATAGCTTTTTGATATAAACAAAATTATAAAAATAAAAAAAAATAAAAAAAAATAAAAAAAGGGGGAGGGGGTCTTAATAACCAAATAGGGGGGTATTAATAACTCAACCCTTTACAAAAGATAAAAAGCCCCACCTTATTTTATGCGTGTTCCCACCTTCTCAATGTAAAGTTTTAAAACTGTACCTTCATGTTATGTATCTTGATAATAAAGACCCTTAGAGCAAGGGGTGTCGTGGGTTGCCCACTTCTCTTCATTTGGCTCTCACGTGTATCACATCACCTCCACATCACTCCAACACAGTAACTAAAAAATACCCCCAATCACAACTAACCCAAACCTCTTCACTTGGGTCCCACCCTCTCAAACACATCACAAACACAAACACTGCAAAACCTTTTGTCGTTTACCATGTCGTTGGACCGGCGAAACCAAGAGTGGCGAAGCCACCTGGTGTCGTGGCGAGCATCAACGAGAAATGGCGAGATGCCATGTAGGAAATGGCGAGGCTCAACGCAACCCACACCCCTTGCTCTTAGAGTGTTGGCCAATTTTCTATGATACCCACGTTAACATTTTGGTCAATTGGCCTTCACACAGCAACCTTCTCTCTTTTAGAAGGCACAACAAGATGTTATTTGTTTATTCAGATATCTTCGATAAAAAGTTGAATATATTTTAAAAAAATATTTTTTAAACGCTATTTTTATTTTTTTAAATGCTATTTTTATTTTTTTAAACGCTATTTTAAAAAACGCTATTTTTATTTTTTTAAACGCTATTTTAAAAAACGCTATTTTTATTTTTTTTAAACGCTATTTTTATTTTTTTAAACGCTATTTTAAAAAACGCTATTTTTATTTTTTTTAAACGCTATTTAAAAAAAAAACTATTATTTTAAAAAAAGCTATTATTTTAACAAACGCTATTATTTAAACGCTATTTTTACTTTTTTTTATTTTTACAAAATATTTTTAAAAAAAGCGTATGTGTATCTTGTGAATTAAAAACTATATTATTTGATCTTAAGGTGGAGGACAATTTAATTTTGTAATGAAGTGCACTTAAATAAAATGGTCATAAAAAAAAATTACACTAAAAATTAATATTTTTTGACGAACCATGAAGGGCAACCCCCCCCCCCCCCCCCCCCTAACCACTATGTAGTTCCGCTCCTGCGTACGTATACATTATTTTGAAAGGAAATATATACATAAAGAACGCCATCTATTATATATGCTCTTTACAAACAACACATGAGAAGAATATCTATGTATTTATATTTAAAGCAAGGGTTTCTATTAATAATCATACGTTTCAAAGAACAGACATAAGGTGTGTTTGGCGTAGAGCTTCTGAAGTATTTAGGAGCGGCAATGGGCATTGAGCGTTGTAATTTTTAATGTTTGTTTGACAACCAATAATTAGCTTTACATATTTTTCTTTTGGAATGCTCATTTTCTAATGCTTTATAAATTAGCATTTAGAAGTTATTTTACATATTATAATTACAACTACAGTTATGTTACCAAACATTTTTATAAAAAAATATAGCTACTACTCACAACCACAACTCACAGCTACTGCTCACTACTAAAACTTACTGCTACTGTTATTTTTACCAAACACACCCATAACATCAATCAAGTTTTAGATACTTTCATAGTGTGCGGATGGGCTTACCTTCAAAGTAGGTATGCATTAATGCATATCACATTTGAATTTAAGCTAAAAGGCAATAAAAAGAAAAATTAATTTTTTATACATTTTTACACATTTTTTAGATTTTTTCTCAAACATTTTTTAATTTTTTGGACCAAAATCATAGTTGAAACTTAAATTCACAGTTCATCTGTATTAGAAAAATACTTTATTTTTCAGGGTTTTTTTTCAATGATTAATTTTGTCTAGCTTCTGGTCAAAATTTTGAGTACGTTTTTACTATGACCACTAATGTTTATTCAAAATGTTATTGGTCATAGTAAAAACTAAAAACAATAGTTGTCATAGTAACAATTTAACTTAAATTTCACATTACGTTTTACTATTACTAATGTTTCTTCAGAAATTTTTTCATCGATATTACTTCAAATTAAGTGTAGTTTTTGTCAAAAATTTTCAAAATAAACTGCATATTTTTTTTATTATTATGATTATTTTATCTTGTTACCTAATCTTCATGGTGCATTTTAACTGTGAATATATATATATATATATATATATATATATATATATATATATATATATATATATATATATATATATATATATATATATATATATATATATACTACTTTATAATGCATTTAGGCCTTCTAAAATTATAAGGCTTAAAAATTCAGACTTTTTTACTTGCTTATTATGGAAAGAGTTTTTCTAACCAAAAATTAAGATAAGGAGCTCCAATCATGAGATGACATGTGTCATTTTTTAACAAACTTCTAACAATTTCAAACATAACTCCTAAGCACTTAAAATTTAGATAAAGAGCTCCAATTATAAAATGACATGTGTCATTTCTCAACTAAAAAATCATCTTTATTTTTAAATTAAAATATCTTTTTATCTACTTATTTTTTTTTAATCTAATTTCACCATATTTTCTAAAATTTTATGCTCTTTAATTCAACATCCATTTTGATATATTTTTATGAGTTTTTAGTTTTTATATTTTTAATGGGTTTATTTTATTTTAATTCAAATTTTTACAACTTTAACCTTTATTTCATTTATTTCAATCAATATAATCTTGATTCGTCAAAATCATATACTTTTGGGGTAGTGTTTGACGCGTAAGAGATTGCGAGGGTATTTCTATATGCGGGAATAATGATGTCGCGGGAAGCTACGGGAAAGTTACGGGTAACCCAAACAAACACTTACAACTAACACATATACATTCGAAGTGTTGTGAAACGAATTCACTAAACGGGTAAGCAAACACATATAACTATACTTATCGCCGCCGCTGTGCGCGGGTAACCGGCTAGTATATATATATATTTGTGTGAATCTTACTTATTTGGGTAAAGTTAAAAATTTAAAATAAAAAGACAAATATCCGTAAAAAAAATAAAAATATTTGTTTTTTTTTTTTAAATTGTCTAAAAATTCCAAAAAAATTCCACAATATCGGGTATTTTTGTGCATAAAACTTTTGTGAAAACATTTTTTATAATTTTGAGTTTTGATACGTTTTTTTTAATGCACAAAAAACGAATTTTTATGCGCAAAAAAATTTTGATGCACAAAATTTTCAACTTGTTTTAGTTAGATGCGCAATGTTATTTTGATGAAAAAAGTCAAAAGAAACTGGGTGCAAAAACCAATTTTTGATGCACAAAAAAACGATTTAATGCGCAAAAGTATTTTTTCATATTTCTTTTTGGGAAAAAATATCCATTTTTAGAAAAAAAAAAATTCACAACTTTTTCATGCACCATCATACCCGATCTTGTGAAATTTTTTTGGAATTTTTCGAGAATTTTTTTTGAAAAAAAAAATCTTTTTATCTTTTTACGGATATTTGTCTTTTTATTTGATCTTTATATATATATATATATATATATATATATATATATATATATATATATATATATATATATAGTGATGTTATTGTGGTATACACTTTAAAATGAAAAATGATAGGCACTAATCTTAGGGAGGAGGGAGTGGTACCCTAATACCCTGGGTGCCACATCACCTCTATCCAATAAAAACCCTATAACTCAAAACTGCATAATTCTACCCTAACACTACCCTAAGTGGAGGGAGTGGTACCCTAGTACCCGAATTCCATTTTTTTTTTTTTTTTTTTTTTTTTAAATACATAAAATCACATACAATATTTAAAATAAAAACATACCATTTCATTAAAAATAAAAACGGTCGAGGTTCGGTAGCCGTTACCAACCGGTTCCGTCTATTTAAGTTTTAAACCTACCTTTTTACTTTGGGTGGGTTGAGTTTGTTTTGTGTTCTTGTTTCCACCGCCCCCTCTTCTTCTAATATTTGAACCTTCTAAACTGCAACTAATTAACTCCCACCCTGTTTCTAGTTTTCATCGCCCTCTTCTTTTAACCCCCAAAACCCCTTCCCCTGTTTTCATTTCACATCATTTCCCACAAAACCAACAACCATGATCGGGTACTCGCTCGAGCTCGGAGCTCGATTTCTCTACTCGATCCAACTACCCGAGGTAGGCGAGGCGGTATATCCGCTCGGGTACATGCTACTCGATCCCCTACTCGCTCTCCACTCCCTCCTCTCTTAGCCCTTGGATGTACCAATAATGACATCATTAGATCAAAATTAAATAGATGGCCTTTGTGTAAATATGTTGAACTTGATGGCTAATTTGACAATACTATATGTACTGCAACCATATTTACGTACGAAATTATTGCGAGTATTTAATTTGTTTGACCATATTGAATTGTATACTTTTGTTCGGTAAAAAAAAAAGAATTGTATACTACAAAATTATTACGAGTTTATTTAATTCGACATAAGTGCTATTTTATTTTATTTTATTTTTTTTAATATATATGGTTGTATGATTTTAATAAAGTGACACGTCTTTATATATAATGACACACTTTATACACATCATTAAATATATTGACACGTCGTTTTAATAGAATGATATATCTTTATACATATCGACACATTTGATACATATCTTTAGACATATTTATACATCATTTTAATAGAGTGACACATCCTTATACATATTGACACACTTGATAAAAAATCATTAGACATTTTTACACATCGTTTTAATAGAGTGACACATCTTTGTATATATTTACACGCTTGATATACATCCTTGGACATAGTGGCACATCTTTTTAGAAGAGTGACACATCCTTATACATTTTAACACACGTCTTATATTTGTAATGACACTAAATTTTTTGATACATGTATAATGACACGCTAAAATTTTAGTGGCACGTTATTTTTATCACACACATTTTCTTGACACATATCCTTTTGACACACATCCTATATTTGTAATGATACTAAATTTTTTGATACATGTATAATGACACACTAAAATTTTAAAGACACATTATGTTTATCACACAAATTTTCTTGACACATATGTAGTGACACATTTTTATTGACATATTAAGTTTTTATAAAAAGCTATATTAAAATTACATATAGCTTGAAGCAAAGATGTCTTGCCATGGTTCCACTAGCTATCCACTACACGTGACTCAATTGAACATGAAACATGTGAACAAACTAAAATTGAAAAAAAGTGACTTGAAAAATGTGACCTTGAAGTTGAAACTGAAGCGAACTAGAACCAGCAAGCCCATGCTTTCATTTTTTTTCATATATCACAATATGAAAGAGTGGCTAACAAAGTTTTCTCAGTTTTACCATCATTGACCAAGAAACAATCAAAAACTCTACACAAACATTAAACCATACAGAAATCAACTTCAACCTCATTCTATCCCATCTTACTTAACTGTCAAATAACATTACAATAGCAGCCAACAGCAATAACAACTTTAATGATAAAAAAAACCCTCATCTAACCGAAATACAAACCAAATTCAAAACATAACAAAATAAACTTTTAAGACCTCGGGTTGTATTATAAAGATCTTTAAAGATCCGCAAAAACCCATATCATTGATCATCAACAACTAAAAGAAGTAAGAAAAGATTTGAACAACACTTACCCGAAACCATTAAAATCTATAGCCAAACCATCATAAAAAAAAAAAAAAAAAAAAAAAAAAAAAAAAAAAAAAAAAAAAAAGTGGTTCAGAAGAAATAAACAAGCATCTTTAATTTGCGTTCTTGGATTCGTGAAGAGATACAAACAAATTTTTGTTTGCGCTTGTGGTTCGGTTGTGATGAAAGCAAGAATCAATAAAGCTTTTTTCCGATAAAGCTTTGTTTAGTTTTTTTTTGGGTAGTTGATGTTTCAAGAAGTATAAAGATATGAAATTTTTGGTGGCTGAGATATAAGCCATACGGTTAAGGTTTCGGAATTGTTCATCATAAGAAACCGATCGAGGCGACAACTGAATGAAAGAAATTAAGATCTTTTAAAGAAAGATTAGATTTAAATATAAAAAAAATACCACGAAAAGATCAGCAAAGACATAACTGAGAGGGGTTTTTGAATTTTTTTGGAACCCATGGCTGTGATCCGAAACTTTTGATAGATAGAGAGGAGCCTATTGATATTTGTTAGAGAGAAGGAGATAGATTTCAGGTTTTGGGATGGGTGGTTATGTATGAAAAAGAGTAAATTTAGGGAAATTAGAAACAATAAAATACCACTTATGCCCTTTTGAGTATATTATTATTTAAGTAAATTAAAAAATTTTAATTAATAAAAGTGACACTTGTTTGATTTTTATTGGTATCTATTGTATTTCATTTTAAAGTGTTCACCATATGAACATATATATATAGGAAAGAGATCCGGTAAGAAGAAAAACTAAAATAAGAAGAATAAGAAGAATTTCTAGCCACACATTTCAAATAGGAGGGAGAAATTTAAGGGGAGATGCATCTATTTTTGTAGGTGCATCTGAAATGAGTGGTTGTGGTTTCTTCTTATCATTCTTATTTTAATTTTACTTCTTATTTGATCCTAACTATATATATATATATATATATATATATATATATATATATATATATATATATATATATATATATATATATTTGTGTGAATCTCACTTATTTTTCCTCTAGTTTGTTGTCAATTTTATCCTGTTATTTTTAATTTCGCATGCGTAATGAAATTATTTCTGATTTTACGAACACTCATTTTAAGATTTTAATTTGAGAAAAATGAAAATGTAAAAAAAAAATCCGATAAAAATTGATAAGATACAAGAAGTTATTAGTTAAAAATCGTTGTTTTGAAAAGAAAAAAATACAAAAAAAAAATAAAAAAAATAAAAAATAGGAATTTTTAGTTAGTTTTCAAAGCATTTTTATCTACCTTTATATCTCTACTTAAAAATCTTTATCGTTATAATCATGTACTTACCATGCATATTTTACTTAAAATATTTATCATCACATGACCCTATTCATTGTCATGTACTCACATGCTTCAATGTACATAAATATTTTATTGTTTTCACGGCAAAAGTTCAGTATAGATCTCAAATTTACCATACATCTAATGAACCAATCATAGCCATTTATTTTTTTCAAAAAAACAAAAAACTTTCACCCTTTTTTTAAAAATTAAATATCTCATAAACCGTTAATCGTTACGCGAAAAAAATCATACAATTGCGACGAGAATTAAATTATCTTTCTATAGATATGCACTTCTATATATTTTTAACGATTTTTTTTCAAAATTTCGGCTCAGAAAAATCATATATGATTTGTGAAAATCACATGTGATTCGATTTTTATAAATCATATATGATTTTCTTCATCATATATGATTTGAAGAAAATCATATTTGATTTGTAAAAATCGAATCACATGTGATTTTCACAAATCATATATGATTTTACAAATCATATGTGATTTTTCTGAGCGGAATTTTTGAAAAAAAAAAGTTTGTCGAAAATATAGAGAAATACATATCTATAGAAAGATAATTTAACTATCGTCGTGATGGTGTATTTTTTGTAGTTTGAAGATTTACCGTTTGCAAGATATGTTGTTTTAAATAAAAAGATGGAAAATGGGTTTTATATTAATTTTGATCAAAATGGATGGCTAAGATTGATTTATTGAATTTATGGTAAATATGAGATCTATATTGATCTCAACTCCATATACACAGTTTTGAAAACGGCTCACCCATCAAACCTCCGCAACCTAGAGTCACTTTTTAAATTACTGGCATTATTTTAACCATAAAAGGAGGTCAACTAGTAAAAAACGTGTGACATTCATAAGTGATGTGAAAGGTCTAATGTTTGAGTCCTATCTAAATTCAAACAACAGTTAAAAGGTCACGTCAACTTCCCTTTACCAAGTTAAAATTTGTGTGATGGTAGATACAAACTTACTGCATTAGTTAGAAAAAACTTCAAAAACGATGGTCATAAAAATTAGGGTTAATTTCATATATCCCTAATTAAAACCCATTAATGTTGTATTTGTCCACCAAAACTCACAATACTATATATACTTAATTTAATCACAACATTTGTCATATCTACTCATTTTACTAATTTATTTATTTTATTTTATTTTTAAATCCTAATAATAATCAATTTAAAATGAGAAGTGTTTTGCACACTCTCATAATTGATTGGTACACTCAAATTATGAGTATGTTGACATTTATACTCTCATATTATTTTTATTTATTTTCACCTTATAAATGTATAAATGTCAAAACTATTATAATTTGAGTGTCTTAATCAATTATGGGAGTGTACAAATCACTTCTCATTTAAAATATATAGACTATTTTACCCTTGTTAATTAATGAGTGGGAAATATTCCCTCCTTTTTAAGTCTAATTCAGGTTTAGAAAAATATAAATAAGTGTGGTGGCTGCATGAACACAGTAGGACGAGCAAAATCATTTTCCAACTTTTCAAAGCAAGTACCCATATCATCATCTTCTTCATTGTGATTGGGATCAACATGACCCCTGTCTGAAATTGATAGTGTAGATTTTCCAATGGAAGGAACCTCATCACATGGGAAATTGGGAATGGTCTTGGATTACTAATGATGTCACATTTGATATGATTCACATTTAGGTTACTAACTATAATAATGTTGCACAAAATAAATGGGAGATAAGTAGATATCCATGTCAATGGCATTTTTTTTTTAATTCAAAATTGCAACAAATTCAATAAAAAGCAAACAGAATTTCTTTTATATTTTGTGATAAAAGAGATTTAAAATAATGATAAAAGAAATTTTTGAATCAAACGTAAAAGTTTCAAGTAACCATCTCTAGCGAGTAATAAGGCAATTCAGGTTAGAAAACTTTCTCGATCATGTTAGTAGTACCCACGACGTGTTTCAACTTTCAACTGACTAAGTTAAAAGCCAAGGATCATAAATTTGTCATAACATACCCAGTACCGTTCTTGTTTGATTGTTAACTTATTGCCTTTCTATGCCAGAGATACAAATGAGGAATACACACAAAGCTTGATAGGGGTGGCAAATAAGTTGCTTGGGCTGTTGTCAAAAGGGCTTGGACTTGAAGAAGATGAAGTGAAGCAAGCGTTGGGTGGCGAAGACTTGATCTACATGTTGAAAATAAACTACTACCCACCATGTCCATGCCCCGAGCTTGCTCTTGGGGTAGCCCCACATACCGACATGTCTTCAATCACCATACTTGTCCCGAATGAAGTTCAAGGTCTACAAGTCTTTAAAGATGGTCAATGGTATGATGTTGCTTACATTCCTAATGCTCTCATTATTCACATTGGTGACCAGATTGAGGTAACCAATTTCACGTCGTATATTGAATGTCATACTTGCATTTGTTGACAACATATTGGTTGGATTTTTACTAAAATGCAAAGATTTATATGCTATGTAGATACTGAGCAATGGAAAATATAAGAGTGTGTATCACAGATCAACTGTGAATAAGGAGAAAACAAGAATGTCGTGGCCAGTATTTTTGGAGCCACCGCCAGAGTTTGAGGTTGGACCAATTCCAAAGCTCGTCAATAAAGACGATCCACCAAAATACAAGACCAAGAAGTACAAAGACTATGTCTATTGCAAGCTAAATAAGCTTCCGCAGTGAGGGATTTTATATATTATCTGCAAACATATATGTATTTCTAAACGCATGCGTGTGTAAGCTGTTGAGTTATTTGAATGTGTGATTGTAATATGAGACTCTGATCGAATTTAGTTCAAAGCTATATGAACATACAATAAGAGGAGAAACTCATTCATCCACTTTGGCATTTTCATCCTTTATATTCGATATTAGGTATGTATCATGCTTTACAAGGTACCTTATCAAATAATGAACTATTATGCCTATTTCTGTTAACGGATTCTGCTCTACATATGTACAAATATTAAGACACTTTCCTAAAATTAAATGCAAATTTATAAAAGTTGCATCCAAACCACAATCGTTTGGTCTCGAGATTTGTGAACTCATCAAGTGCCAGTCCTTACTTTCATGGCCGAAAAATGGGTTTGAAACTGTACAGTTCTTCAATATTTGACCAAACTGAACCATCAAATTTGTAGATTGGTTTTCATATCCTTATGCATTGTCCTAAGAACTAACGAGACTTGTTCGACTTGTTCTTTAGTAGAACAAGCGGAAAGAAGCACTCTTGCGGTTCCTCCATCAGGGTAACAACCATCGGTGATCATTTCTTCAAAGATTTCTAAGCACCTCGTGTACTGTTTCTTTCTAGAATAGGCTCCAAGACGAGAAGTCCACGTCACTACATCCTTATGCAACTTCTTTGTTGGCAGTTTTCGGAAAATCTCTTCCATTTGTTCAAAATAGCCGGCACGTCCATACATATTGATTAAGATGTTGTACGTGCTGATATCTGGTACATATGGTCTGCTTTCCATAACTGCTAAAACTTCTTCCATCTTTTTGAAATGACCCATTCGCCCATAAACATTTAGCATAGCGTTGAGCACAAATGTATCTGGTTCGACCCCAGATTTATGCATCTGGCTCACTATTTCTTCACATTTTGACACGTTACCAGCTTTGGAGTAGGCTGAGAGAAGAACCATATGTGATTTCATAGTAGGTTCAATTCCAAGTCGCTTCATCTCCTTAAATACTAATTGAGCATCTATAGAAACAACATAATCGAGCATTCTGTTAGATTATTATGAAGGCAAAAGGCACAGCATTGTAGCTTCATATCAAAAACATATTTGCTTTGACTTGTGCTGTTAGTTAAGTAGCATTTGACCATTTCAATCATTTTCTTATCAAATGATTTTAATGATTTGTTCTTAAAATCTTCAAAAAACTGATTTGTTAATATTTGTTAAGGACGATTGTGTCTGAAACTGCTTGGATATGGTTTCAAGAAAAGAACAATCATTCCAGAGATCAAGATGTGATACTTCTCACATACAGATACTTTTTTCAACAAGTGTCATCTAGTTTGAACAATATTAAGGAGACATATATCAGATTAGCTTTTCTTGCCTTCATGAAGACCGGATCTTCCATACGCATCGACCATGATGTTAAAGGATGCTCTATCAGGTTCACAGCCCATATGCTGCATAAGTGAAAAAATTTCTGCAGCACCATAAGGATAACCTGCCCGGCTGTTGGAGAAACAGAAACACATTTGTTATGGATAGTTATAAAACAAAGAAAAAAAAAAAGAAAAAAAAAAAGAAAAAAAGCTGCATCTATATAAATGTTAGCTGAATATGTTGATACAAATTATAAGCCAATCAAATATGCATTCCAGCAAGTGAACTCGCGTTTCAATGTACATGTATATTGAAGTGACTTTACAGTTGGAGTTGTGATTATCCTTTACATGCAACAAAAATACTTTTGTAGAGACTTTGGAAATGACCTGTACGCTTCCATAAGTGCATTATAAGCGTAAACATCAGGTTCAATTCCAGCCTCCTGTAGTTGCTCAAATATCTCTTCTGCTTTCTCACAGAGACCTTCCCTAGCAAACGCATTTATCAAAGCAGTATATGTACATATATTGGGTTTGCACTTTTGACTTGTCATTTCTTGGAACACCTTCAAAGCCATGTATGAACGGTTCGCCTGCAAATTAAATTTGACAAACTTAGGACTTGGATAGTAGATAATATTTTATAGAAAATGTTCAAAAATTAAATACTAACAGGATTGTGATCTTATTTCCCTAACACCAACATATAGAGAGACATGTGGTTTAAAGGCAAAATGATTAAAATATTCACAAGATAAGACGCCTCTTTTTGGTTTGATGTCCTTTAATATGTACCGAGATTTAGTTACAACATTTTAAACACAAACCACAAGATTTTAGAAAGATGGCTAAAGAGAAAGTCACTAATTTGGGATGGTAAGTTAACAAGTTTAAGGATGAAATGTAGACATTCTATGGATAGAATATACTAATGATTTACTACCACTTACTAGGTCCCTGAAATAATCACAAAGAAAACAAGTATATACTCAAATAACAAAAAAACCAGAGGATGCCAACATTGGCAGAAAGACGTGACTTTCGTAACTGTAAATAGAAGTGTCATCGGTCACTATTTGGATATTCATAAGTATATATATTTACAGGCCTACTCACACTGCACACACTCAACTGTCCAACTCTTTGACTTTATAAAGTCAATTCACCATACCCCTATAATGGTACAGAATAACTTCATTTAGTTCATTAAACTTATATCACATATCATAAACTACCTAAATGCGCTATCATAAAAACAGTTTACCTGTCTAAATTCATAATTGAATCGATCAATTGTTTATCCTACATATGATCCATTATCTGTTACAGAGGTTTATTAAGGTTGACTGTGACAACATAGTTCTGAGTTGATCAAAATGTAATATTAATGTAATTACCTTTCCGTATAAGTTAATTAACATTGTGTAGGTGTCAGTAGAGGGTTGGCAGCAATTTCCCTTCATCCTTTGATAGATCTCAATAGCTTTTTGTGAGTTTCGGCCCTTCACAAGACCATCGATGTAGGCATTATACACCACAGCACCTGCATATTTTTAAATCAGATAATCCTGAAAAATCTACCATTTTTTATAACTAAAGACGTGTTCTATCATAATACCACTGATCCATAAAATCACGGTTATTTACTATCGATGATGGCTAAGACATACTTGGAGAAAGATTGTATTTCCGCATTTCCATAAAGACAGCTTCAGCTTTCTCCAGTAACCCACACTTACAATAAGCCCTCAGAAGAAGTGCATAAGTATCCTCGGTAGGAATGCACCTAGCTTCTAGAAGGTTTAAGTAAGTAGACTCTGCCTTGTCAGCACACGACTTTTGCCCGAAAGCATCAATAAGTAAATTGTAGCAAATGATATCTGGCTGGTAAGTACTCCTGTACAATATCCATTCACACATCTGTAACGAGAGTAGATTTTGCCAATAAGCCACATGCAAACTGAAGACATATATATTTACCAATTGACCTTATTCATTACCAAAATGACTGGATCCCATATTTTAGTGAGGCGAAGTTGAACAGCAACACTGATGATATCGTCCCAAGTAGTATGGGTGGGAGGAAGACTACTAAGAGCACTGCATACCCTGTTAACATCCTTTTCCTTTTTCATGAAGTTTAGAATTTGCTGAGCGTCGGGGCTCAACACTGGGAATATTCCATCCACAAATCCTGATCCATATTTCCATCCTTGTCCCCTCAAAGAACCACCTATATATATATAGATAACATACAATGACCGTAACTAATATATCAGAAACAAAAACACTCTCTACGCTCCAAATGATGAATGCGCAATGACCTTTTATTAAGTATGAGGAATTGAATATGTATTTTCAAATTTAAGCACATTTTGAAGATATGATAAATGAAACAGGGACTAAATGATACATACCCCTTTTCCTTGAAACTTTTTTATGATTGAAGCTTGTTAATTTGCCTTGCTTGTCTATATAAAGACTATCGCGCTTGAATTTGTGGCTAGGCTGGGCATCGGAACTTTTACCTGTCCATCGATACTTGCACTCGCAACTTCTCGGGTAGATAAGGAAACAATTTACTACTGCCAACTTGATTGTCAACCTACAAACAAAATTATAGGTATCATAAAACCACTTTTCTATATACACAATTAAAAGAAACAGTGCTTAGTAGAGTATATATTACAATCATTAGCAATTTCATTTCGATCAATACAGAAGCAATGTAGGAAATTAATGAAAATCTTCTTATATATAAATTACAGATGATGACTTACATGAATAATTCTGATATATAGAAAGTGAGTGAGCGAGCTAGAGAGCATTGTATTATATATTGATGATGATTGTTGAAAAATATCTCAAGAAAAAAACAAATTTGTATCTTGTGTAAACGGTCAGTAGGCGCTCAAATTTAAGATAGAACCGGATATGTTTTATGTGAGGGAAAAGTTAATTCTATTTTATTTTAATATGGTAAAAAATACAAATGGAGCTATAGTGTGAAAATTAGGGTGTGATTGTTAATACTAGTTGTATGTGCTTGTCTCTACAAGGTATTTCGTGCGGTATTTAGTCTTGATTAAACTCAATCTTGCTTGAATACTTAACAATGTATGCAACTAAAGTACAGTTCAAAAAAAAGGAACAACCGGAATATGCAAAACGCTTTGTATTACTTAGAGAACTTTAGAAGAGAGATTACAAGTGAACTGTGTTGAATACCTTGAACAAATGAGTCCTCCTCTATTTATATTACTCCTACCAAGCTATGTACAAGTTCTATATCCTTTCAGGCAGGGCTGTCTTGCGGATTTCGGATGCCCTGAGCTATCACAAAACTAGGCCCCTAAAACAAGCAAAATCTAAATATATATACCAAAAACGCATCAATACTCTAGATCTTGTTATAATTAACTAGATTACATATATATTTTTTTTACAAAAGATACTCCGTGTATGTAAACTAAAGGAATAAACTATAATGTAAAAAAGCAAAACTCACACATAAACTTTATAAGGCAATTTTGAAGGTCATGATCAAACTTTGACATAATAAATTATAATGAACACTTTAACATCCCAACCAAAATGATATAAAACACATGTGATAAATTATATAAACATAACATTGAGCGTTATATTGTAGCGCTAAGTTTCAACCCGATTCAGACCCGGTAAATGTATGTCGTCCGATTGACCCAAATGACACTATTCATTATTAGATTGACCCGTATAATATTTTGCCCGCCCCAAATAACTTTTCTATACCCGGTACTTAATCACTCCCTCTCTCATTGTTATACAGAAAACACAGACAAACCTTGAACATTCTCAAATCTGTCTCTCTCGATTCTTCCCAAATCTCCCATTATCTCACTTTGAGAAGAATACTAAAAAAACCCAAAATACTTCAAAAAACCTAACACCATTGTTTTACGGCGAACGCAAAATGATTAGTTGGGTTTTTGGATTGCCTTTTTTTAATACTGCTTGATCTCACTTTTTTTATATATGATATGAGTATCAAGTTGTCCTAAGAAAGGTATACTCATTCACATTTTTTTTTTTTTTTTTTTTTTTTTTTTTTTTTTTTATCATATGCTTTATATAGGGTTTTCATGTACTGATATATCAAAAGCTTATTTGCAGCTAATTATTTGATTAGGTTTGTAAAACCCTAAAATCGTGAACGCATTAAAAGACTATTATACCCCTCGAGTAAAAATCCGTAAAATAAAATCAGCTCGATAATGACGTTAAGTACTTATGATAACCAAGAATAATGGAAGAAACAAAACTTATATATATAACTTGCTAATAATTATGTAATACCTTAAAATGTTCTATGTGCAATATACTTTTTATGGACAAATAATAAATATGATCGGCTCCCATTAAAACGCCAATCCCTGATTTCTTGGCCCCCACTTTCACGCTCAAATCTCTTTTTAAAAGTCACCATATCTCATTTAATGTCCATCTAAAAATAAAAAGGAGAAACCCTAGACTCCTCCATAAAAGTTTCGGCCAAAAACACTTCTCCATCTCAAAAATTCTGTCGCCAAGTAGCTGGTCCATCAGAGGTTGTACGAGCTTTGTTTAGGCTGGAGTCACGTGTTGTTACGAGTGTTGTTTGGGCTTGGTCATTGGTTACTGGTGTGCTACTGCTGGTCGTGAGGTAGGACACAAGAAGGGTGCCTTGTTTTGCTGTTTTGGTCCATTGTTCTTCTTCTTTGTTTCACGCTACGAAGGTATCATTGTCACTCTCGTCTCATACTAGTTCTCTGAATTCTGGTCGTGGGTTACTTCCACTATTCACATGCCTTTTGTTCACAAAACATACTACTTATAACATGTTAAAAGGAGGATAAGATGTACATAATATTTTACTGCATAAAAGCATGAAATAAACCCTACCTATGTCGACTATAAATCTGATGTTGGTTGTGAATCTGGTCGTGTTTTTCTAGTCTGGTCGTGGGTTTCTTCCAGCCTGTACACGCATTTTGGACTCCTAAGAATTATGCTATAACATGTCTTTAAACCTAAGTCATATAACCTGATTAAGAGCCTTGTGTATGTCGAGCGGAACCTTGTAAAATCTGATTTTTGGTTAAGCTTCTGGTCGTGTAATTGGAGACCCTACGCGCGCCATGTAAAACCTAAAACGTGTCCCATTTAATGTTTAGCGTAAGCTAAGACTTACTAAATATTTATCACACAAAGTTCATGGCCTAAAACCTTATTATGTATGCCGACTTGTAATGCGAATCTGGTCCTTGTGTCGTTTTGAATCTGGTCGTGGGGATTGATAGCCTTTTTTGTGTACTTTTAAGCCTATTAACCATGTCATATATATGTTATATCAAGGGGGTTTGTAACCTAAAATAATGGGACTATAAAAGCATGATTATAACCTATATTTAACGTCTTTAAAACCTTCATAAACCTGTGTTTTGGGGCCTCTAAAATCTGGTCATGTATGCTTAATCTAGTCATGTGTTTAACGCTCTAATAACGTATATCTTGAACCTATAAAACGTACAAATGGAAAGTTACTAATTATGGAAACCTGCCAAAAATATAAAGTTACCTAAAATAGAAAGTTACTTAAAACGGAGAGATTATTAAAAGTGGAACCTGCTAAAAATGGAAAGCCGTCTAAAACGAGTAATCTGATTCTTATGGAACGTTATCTAATTCATATAGGTTCCGGCGACGGGGTTGATCTCATTTCTCGATTTTGCTTTCATTGCTGATTTGCTTGAATAAGGTACAGATATTCTATCCCTTTTCAGTAGGGGTTTCTCATGATTCGTTACATCTTTCGATATTGGTTTTGAACTGTTATCCTTTGCTCTGAGCCTTCTTGCTAGGGCTTCCCTATAACTCTGCTATGCTCCCTTTGATTGAATTTCCTATGTGAACTGTTTAACGTGAACCTTCTGATTATGAACCTCTGATATATACCTTCTGATTATGAACCTCTGATATACACCTTCTGATTATGAACCTTTGATATGACCTTTGACTTTTGAACCTTTGATATGAATCCTTATGATATGACCTTGCTTTGACCTGTCAGTTTGAGACCCGAGCTATCACTAGGCATGGGGGTTCCATGTCCGTGTCATTGATGCACCAATGGCATGACTCCAGTGTGTACGAGTGATGTAATCTGATTATGAGCTCGATATATATTGTATGGCCACTATTTGTCTGCAGGGGCGTATGGATGCATCCTAGATTTGTTCTGTTATCTGATATGTTATGATTTGTCTGGTGAATGATGTCGTGTGCAATACGCGTCTTCACAATCTGGGAGCTGATCACTCCATGTCTGTTATATCTGCTATGGTTACTATTGGTTACTACATGTTACTATGGATATATGATTTGATTTGATTTGTTTTGTTGGCTCGTGGTGGATAACTGACCCCTTTTCCTATGTTTCATTTACCCTACTCTGTTCCTTTGATATACCAGATTTATTGACTGACCTTCCTTACCTTGTTCTCAGTTCAGTTTTATTATTATTGTATCGTTATATCTGTTCACTGGGCTTTTTAAGCTCAGCCGCATTTCTTTTCCTGCGGCAGGTACATAAGCTAGGAGCTGGGGATTGTTTGGGGTTGAGAGATGAGCTGATATAGAGACCATGCCTAGTCATCTTAGACTTCATTTGATTCTGTTATTATATTTCCATTTTGAAGTTTTCCTTTTGTATTTATGTATTGATAAGTCTTGTTGACTTGATATTCTTTTGAGATTTATTATAAGGCTTCCGCTGTTTGATTTATGTTCATTATGTATGTTCTGATATGACACCATACTGTGATACTTCTACCCTTATCGGTTGGGGTGTTACAAGGTTTGTCTTAATAATGATTCAGTTAAGGGTTATGCTTCTTATTGGTAGCCGTTTTCTGTAACTAATTAGGAGATAACTGCCTAATTAAAAATGTACTAAAACAAATTGGATGGGTATTTGGTATTTGTTGAGATGCTAAAAACACCTATCATAGTTAATTCAAAGTTAGGTGTGTTTTATGCGTTTTTAGTTATGGTAGATTTTTTTGGTCGTTTAAGTTAATGAAGATAGGGGTAAATTTAATGAAAATATTGAACCAATTTTATTTAAAAGGTTTCACTTTTAGCTTCTGATAATGGGTTTGACCAATATTGGATTTCGTTGGTCCATAATCTGAAAAATTATTCTAACATATGACTTTTTGTTTCGTTTGTAACAGCGCTTAAGCAGATTTAACACGGTTTTGTCCTGCTCGAATTATTGGTGGATAATAGGCAACCAATTTGCAGAGTGGGTTTGTTTGGAGTTTAGAAAAAGATGACAAAATGAGCATGTGTTTGATGGTATGGAAAGTATAGTTGTCTTTGTTCATACCATGTGTGCCTTCTGAAATTGTTGTAAGGTCAAAAGAAAAGGGTCAGTTTTATGTGTTTGTAAACAGTTATTTGGGGCGAGTAAAAAATTATCCGGGTCAATCTAATATGAATAGTATCTCTTGGGTCAATCTAACTACACAGATTTAACGGGCCCTGGTCGGGTTAAGACATTGTACTTATGCATTGTTTACCACATCACGCATATTGTCAGGGCAGCCATACAGCCATGGCTACTGTTTGATATCAAAAAGAAATTTTATATGTTGCTATAAAACATGGTCACAAATATGATTATAAACTGTTATCACAAGCTGTGTATAGGCTGTGATTGCAATTAGCATTAGTTATAATAGATATAGATGATTTGGTTTTTGGTTTCGTGTTTGACTTGGCTGTGATGGTCCTTTAACTACGTCGTCTTGCTGCAGGCAGTGGAAGGATGGTAGAGTGCGACAAACAGTCGCCTCCGCAACCTCCACGTGCGCAGCCAAGGCGCCCGCTAATCTGAGCTAAGTTCTCCTTTATCTATATCTATTATATATCATGAAAAGGCTGGATGAATGGTTGGGTGTATTAAATAAAATATGAGATCGTTTTCATTGTGGCGGGGCTAGCTTCCTAAGCTTGCAGGTATGATCGGGTAGTTTGGCGAGTGCCCAGGTTTATTCGGGCAATGCTCTATTTTATTCAATAATTTGTTTTTTGCAGCTGGAACATGATAGGTGAAAGCGGGTTGTATATTGGCAGGGCATCACGACCATGGTTGTGTTTGCATCCATGGCAGGTTCGCATACCTTTTTATCCGGTTACACCCCCATCTCCTTTATAATGTTTTCCATAAGTCTATGATGATCTTTGTAACCTGAAAACATAAACTGTGTCTTGGATGATCTGACCGTAAGTTGCCGGGGCAATAACTGGATGGCATAGTTTAAATACTTACTATGCAACAATTTAGTTACATATTTGTAACAAGTGAAGAGACAAATGTGAGAGGAGGTGACTAAGTATCGGGTATAGAACAGTTATTTGTGGCAGGTAAAATATTATACAGGTCAATCAAATATGAATAGTATCTGTCGGGTCAATCTAACGACACAGATTTAACGGGGCTGAGTCGGGTTGAAACTTTGTGTAACAGTATAACGCTTATTGGTATATTTATATAACTTGGGATTACTTATACATTGTGCTTATGCATTGTTTACCACAGCACGCATCTTGGCAAGGCAGCCATATAAGAACTGTGCTTGCAGCCATGGCGATTGTTTGATATCGAAAAGTAATTGTATATGTCACTATAAAACATGGTCACAAATATGATTATAAACTGTTATCACAAGCTGTGTATAGGCTGTGATCGTAGTTACCATTAGTTATAATATATATAGGTGATTTGGTTGTTGGTTTCTTGTTTGACTTGGCTGTGATGATCCTTTGTTAGGAATTGGAAATTCCATGTTAAAGTATCGGTCACCCCAATTATGGTCTAGCATATGTTAGCTCGTAGACTTGTAGTTATTTACGTTATTTAGTAGTTTATTAGTTAGTTTGTAGCGTAGAATAGTTTAGTGTATCACCGTAGAGGAAGGACGGGTCTTTACCCATGTTACTATAAATACCCTTCCATCTATGGAAGCTGGTAACCCCAGGTTCGAATCTTATTAATTATCGTGCCTTCGGGCGGATTAGTAGGGGGTTTTCCCCCCATCGGGTATTTGAAATAGGCATTTCTGCTTCGAGGGAGCTCTCTAGCGCGGACCCGGTTTAGACAACGTAGTCTAGACCTCCCGCTGTCGAACCGCGACACGAAGCACTTTATAAGAAATTCACCTTTCAAAAAAAAATCTATGGAAGGGGTGGTGCTTCTTTCAATCTAACCTTTCTTTTTTACAAAGCAAGTCTCTAACAAGAAACACCCTCTCATCTCTTTCTCTCTCAAATGGCTAACATGTATTTCCATCATCCAAGGCCACCCGAATCATCAACACAATAAATATTACGATCCTACAATTGGCATCAGAGCCAGGTTGTGTTGTTTTGATGATTTGCATGGTTTTTAGAGTGGTCTTTCATGCGGTTTGTGACGGCTGGTCTTTGATGTTTGAATCTGATTTTATATGTGGTGTTTAAGTGGTCATTTCTTTTTCACGATTGCCATGTTCAAAACCATTTTTTACTTGTTCATGTATTGTTTTTAAAACGGATATGGTTAAATGGTTCTCTTATCAAGTTTACACAGTTTTTTAAACAGCTTTTATAACAGTATTGATGGTCTTAAATCTGGTTTTGATGTTAAGTGTGTGAATGTTCGTGAATGATTTGTGTCAAATGGTCAAAATGAGTCAAAAAGGATGCATTTTTATGCAAGTTTTCTGGGTGTCTAATAAGCTGGTCGGAAACACTCATCGGAAAAAGTCTTATTTCTTCATAGAGACTTGTCTTGACAAGTCGTCCAGATTCTATGTATCTGGTCTTAGCGATTTGAGGTGTTAAAACAGTAGCGACTTGTCCTTAAGTCATTTAGCGACTTGTTTTTGAAAAAATGTAGCGATTTGTGCTTTCAAAATGTAGCGACTTGTGCTCTTCTTTAAGAGTAGCGACTTGTGCTCTTCTTTAAGAGTAGTGACTTGTGTTTGAAAAGCAAATGAGTTAGCGACTTGACTAGCCAATAGCGACTTGTGTATTCAGACCTAGCGACTTGTGTATTGCAGACCTAGCGACTTGTTATTTAACAAGTAGCGACTTGACTGAAATGAAAGTAGAAGAAGATGAGAATATGAATTGACCACGACCAAAACCAAACACCAAAACATCACACGACCTCAGGTTATCAAACCATCATTGATCCATGTCAACAAGATAGCAATGTAAAACATTAACATATCCGATTTCAAGATCCATCATCACATCAACTTACTACATTCAATCTCTACTCTACAACAGCAATATCATTCAATCATCACTAAGTCTAACATGAAAAGAAGATCTCAGGTTGTACTCTCTTAGTATAACAATGACACATCAAGACTTTTGAAAGTCTGGATTCGAGAGCTACAATTCATCATTGATCCCACAAGACTCGACTCTTACATTAACGAAAGGACTAATACACATAATGATCTCAGTCCATCATTTGTCGTGTGATACTTTAAAGTATATGTAAGACCTTTGGCCATACACTCGACTGAATGGACTTTTCATTGATCTATTGAATAGAATGATAACTATATGATCTCAGCGTTGATTCATGTGTTATACAAGATATTTCAAGAATATCGTGGGTCTATAAACACAAATCTGTTTGCCTTCAATGATCTATCTCTTGTAAGTATAAACTTATATACGAATCTTTTTGAAGGAAAAACAATAACAAGAGTGTTATCATCTTCCCTTCATGCTCGAATAGAAACAAAATCATGAATCAATATACCTACCTGAGTTCTTTGATTAGAACACGAAGCCTTGCCATCATCATGAACCTAAACCATCCTTGTGGTATATTCGAATGAGGTATCTTGTTGCCATCCCTGTGGCTTGGATTTATCTAACCCGACTCATGATTAGAAATGTGTAATCTTTTTGTTCGGATTTAATCTCTTGTTGTTGAAATGAGATTAATGTTATACGAAAGTTTGTTGTGATTTGTATTTGATGGAGGCGGATTTTTTATTTTTTTTTGGTTTTGGAGAGAATCAGAGATAGAGGGAGGCGGAGTTTTTGTGAAGTAGTGTTAGGGTTTCTTGATGTGAGAAGATTAGGGTTTGTGTTTGCTGGGTGTGATTTAGTCAGAGAAAGAGGCGGGTTATGAATGTGATTAAGTGGCTTTTTATATGTAGGACCGATAATACTAGTGATTTATGTGGTTCGGGGGGTCGGGGAAGCTCAAAGAATGAATAAGACATGGTATTATTTAGATTAAAGTAAAGGGAAGATGTGTGTGTTTCTAGAGAGAAGAAGAAGAAACCACACACACTTCTTTACAAAAATGAACTTCCTACCCTCCTAGTTGGGACTAGGAGGGGTATATCTACTTAGACAAGTCTAACTTAGCACAATTGACTAAACTAGTCCTTGTGAATGAGTAAAGAAAGAAACTAATGCAATTCCCGTAATGACTTCACTTTAGCGAGGCTAACAATCTCTCCCCAAGTGATGTCATACGGGAGTTGCTTACAAAGTTCCCTACAAGCAAAATTAAATACAACAGATAAGCGCAGCAACTCCAAGAGTATCTTCACAGTCTTCAAACTTCATGAATCTTCTCAGCTGCTATCTCTTTACTTGCAGAAGAACAATGCGAGCAAATCTAATTAGGGATTAAATCTGACCTTTTTGCTCTCCCCTAATTAGTGCTCTCCCCCAAACTGACAACCTTTCTGATGAATTTCCTGAATTCGAAGAAGTCTTTTGATAATTAAATTAGAACCGTCTTTAGTCTTCTAACACGCAGCGGAAAATGTAGAAAAGACTGTCGACTTGACCTTCTTCAAGATTGTCCATTCGGGGGGATAATATATCAACATCTTCATCTCACCAAATGCATTCCAGTTATCTTTCATATATCAAATCAGCCCATAATGTACACATTTCTCTCCCTTGATGGTTACGATTTATCGGAATCAGCATACAATTGTGTACATGACGCATTAACTGGAAGCATTCTATCATAAATCATATCAGCCCGTGAGAAGATGTCGATGAACAATACCATTTTAAATTGTCTAACTCATCTCAACCCCCTGTATCAAAATTCAACGGCTGTCTGTAGTAACCACATGTGAGGATAACCCAATATGACGAACTTGAGGATGAAGTAAAATCTTCCGGAATAGTTACTTAAGCTTGTACTATCCTTGTGAAAAAGAACGGTGTACCCAATGTACAAAACCTTTTGGCGTATCCTCAACTACGTGAGACACCGAAGTGATAGCTACTTTGTGGGTTAAGAGAGAAAGAATCACAAAAGTAACTAGATAGCAAGTCTTCATCACACTCAACATATTTGCCCAGACAAGTCATCTTCGCGGAATGGAAGAAAGAAAGAAGACGAAATAAGTAAACGCGCCCGTCAAACTTCACTTCACACCCAAATAAATAATAAAGAGTCATCTCCGTGGTCACATTAAAATTCATCGAAAACTTTAGCCGTGAACGTGTATCCTCATGAAAAATATACCATACCAAAAATACCACGCTTCGAATACTTATAAATAAATTATATATCCAAAAATTTGGATAAATATAATTCTATACGTCAAAGCTCATTAAGTGCGCAAAACCATTTGACCAAGACAGATATATGCGATAACAGCTCAGTGAAGTATCAGCCCAGTCCAATTAGTCACCATAGGCCCATATTGGTAATATTCTGATACAACAGCCCATGATCCAAATGGAAAAGCACGGCATCCAAATTAGTATACCCGATCCAAGAAATAAGTCTAACCGGATAGGAGTATATATCAATCTTATAAAGCATTTGACCTAAACCTAATCACATAAACAATCCGCCCCTTTTCTCTCTGTCAAAGAAATACGCCTACCATCCACCAACTCTTATTCCCAAATCAGATTAAAAAAAAAAGGATCCTTTCAATCTTTCAACCTCATCTCAGTTTTTATCAACACAACACCAACAAAACACACGAGCAAACTCATAAACAGCCTTTTTTTCATGTAGCACGGATGAAGAACCCACGAAGAAGAGAGGATTGACTTCAAGATCTTGATATAAGGTCTCGAGTAGGTAAATTGTTTTGAGTATTTCGTTTGAGTTACACCGAAAGAAAGTCACGTTGATAACAATTATTGTTATTCTTCGTGCTTTGGATTTTTCGGATATTACCATGAAGCTTAGTCGACTAACGGATCAATGATGAGTTGTGGTTCAGTAAAAGTCTTTAAAAGATTTAAGAAATGAATCGATCTGAGGTCCTGTTATTTTCTTTTCGAGTTTAATTGATGTGAGATGGGGAGTGATAGTGAGGGTTAATTGGTGAGTCTAGGTCAAGGATTGTGGTTGGTTTTGGTTTTTGAAATCTCGGACTGATGATACACAAATAAAGCTGATGTTCGAGACTTTTTTTTTTTGGTAAATGGTATGTGTCGATGTGGTCAAGGTCTGGTAAAGATTACGCGTAACTTTTTTCATTTCAGCTCATTAATTTCTACGCGTAACTACTTGCTTATGCGTAGGCATATGCGTAACATGCTTATGCGTAGCCTTACGCGTAAAGCAAGTTATGCGTAAGCCTGCTTAAGCGTAAGCCAGACTTAGGCGTAAACGCATACGCGTAGCTTTTTCCTACGCGTAACTTCACAGCTACGCGTATCCCAACTGTAGATACCCCTTATGCGTAAGTTTAGGGTTTTGACCCTTTGACTTTTTTCCGGTGAGGTTTTCCGACCATGTTTTCCGACCAGTCTTCATACTAACCCAGAAACATCATAAAAAATTGCTTCTTTTTTTCTGTTTTGACCATATGAAGATGACAGTTGACCACTTTGACTTTCACAGATTTGGAACAAAAAAGGCATAAAAAGATGCTGTTTGGACAAAATAATGACCAAGACAGATGATGAATAAAGCAGGACCTTTTTTGACCAAAAAGTAAGGATAACCACACATGAATAAAACTGTTAACAATGAATATACGGAAAAAATTTTCCGACCCACAAAATAAGCTCAAAAACAGTTAAAAAACATGATTCAAACCAACATAAATCAATAAAACAACAACCTGGCTCGTTATACCAATTGTAGGACCGATAATACTAGTGATTTATGTGGTTCGGGGGGTCGGGGAAGCTCAAAGAATGAATAAGACATGGTATTATTTAGATTAAAGTAAAGGGAAGATGTGTGTGTTTCTAGAGAGAAGAAGAAGAAACCACACACACTTCTTTACAAAAATGAACTTCCTACCCTCCTAGTTGGGACTAGGAGGGGTATATATACTTAGACAAGTCTAACTTAGCACAATTGACTAAACTAGTCCTTGTGAATGAGTAAAGAAAGAAACTAATGCAATTCCCGTAATGACTTCACTTTAGCGAGGCTAACATTATATCTCTAATTTTTTTTGTTATCATCTATGCCACGTGAATGGGCCAAACTAATTTCAAGCCGTTCGTTATTCATGGGCCTCGTTGATTGATTAAAGATTGGGCCGTGATAATGTAACAATTGTAAATGTTCAAACGTGAAATTGGTGTGCAACATATGTGAAATTGGAGTCACGATCATGGGCCATACACGATCTTGTTTAAACGTGACATTTTTGAATTGGTATATGTTCAAATGGGACATTACTAAATCACGATCTTATTCTCCAACGAAGCTTTGATGCAATAAAGATGTGCCGATTTATTGAGGAGATCGATGAATATTATGATGGACTTTTTGGACTAATGAAACAATGTTTGGTCATTAAATTTCTACGAATGATACATGTGTTTACGGCTAATGTTTGTGTTTCTTCTGGCTAAAAGATTGAGACTTGATATTGAGATTTGTTGAAATGATTTGTCCATAAGATTTGGGGTGATGATGAGATTTGATGTGGTATGTGATTTGATACCTTGGCCTATACAGTTTCACGAATCATATTTTGTCAAGGCTCGAATTTAAGATTAATCAAAGTTGACTACGGGTTTGTTGTTCGGTATTTCTTATTTGGATTTGAAGTGAGGTTTTCCGGGCACGTTTACTTATTTCGTCTTCTTTCTTTCTACCCTTCCGCGAAGATGACTTGTTTGGGCATTTATAGAATGTGATAAAGGCTTGGCTATTTAGATACGTTTGTGACTCTTTTTCGCTTAACCCACAACGTAGCTATCACTTCAGTGTCTCACTCAGTTGAGAATGTCAAGAGGTTTTGTACATTGGGTACACATTTTCTTTTTCACGAGGATTAGTGCAAGTTTAAGTAACAAATCTGGGGAATTTTACTTCATGCTCAAGTTTGGCATATCGGGTTTACGTCACCATGTTGTCACTGCAATAGCCGACAGAATGCGTGAATGATGTATTTGTTGGAGTGTTACTTGGATGGTTGATGATGTTGTTGGTGTTGGATAATGAACCGCTGATGAACCACTGCATGTTCCCCTAAAACAGATATTCACCGAAACCAAATTTGTCATAACACATTCAAGCTTACATTGTGTACGGTTTTGTCTTGATTTTGTAAAATCCCGCGAAAGAATCTATTTCTCGGTTTAAATCATAGACTTGTAAAATCCCGTGACAATGGAAACATCCTAGCAATAGTAAAGTGCATTTCCGGATCTATCTTACGGTTTATTTTTGGTTTTGTAAAATCCCGCGAAAGAAACTATTTCTCGGTATAAACCATAGAATTGTAAAATCCCGTAATGATGGAACCATCCTGGAGAAAGGGAAAGTGTAATTCTGGATCTTATCTGATGCTGGTGCTACGGTTTCTGCTTCGAAGAAGGGATAAAAGGGTGTACTTCATGAATTGGGTGTTTGTTTGGATTGTCCTCATGGCAATTTGGTTATTACATGGTTTTACGGGGTTATGTGCTTTTAACCATGGCCGGGATGATAAACCATTATCATAGTTCACTTAAAACATCAAAGGAGGCTAGATTTGAGCTTTTAACCAGAAATGTGACAACGGTGTTAATTCACTATTATTTATTTGAGGTTGAAGTGAAATATCACGGGCAAGTGTACTTAGTATCTTAAGGTATCGGGGATGGTTGGATGAAGATTCTTCAAGATCCTTGTTCAAGCTTATTATCAAAAACGAATACTTGGAAATCTAGTTATTGTTGGGTGACTTTTACCTTTTCTTTTACCACTTGGGGGAATTGGGCTCTTACCACCACAAGATAACTATCACTTTAAGGAGTTACGTTGTAGTGCTCAGTGTCACATTCAATTGTGGATTTTCAAGAGGTGATGTACGTCTTATACTTGATGGTTGGTTGGTTAAAGAGTATAGAGTACTTAGAGAGTACTTAGAGATGCTAATGGAAATCGGCACCGCTCTTTGTTACATATGTGCAAGTTTAAGTCACAAGTTCGGGATAGTTTACTTCAGGGTCAAATTCATCATATTGGGTTTTCTCCATCAGCTGTCACGACAAAAAGCCTACTGAATGATAATGGGGTTGATTACAAGTTTGCCAAGAGAGATTGAAAAGAGAGAGATTATGACGTTTGAATACTTCAGTTCAAGCCTCGTACTCTAAAGAAAAGAAAAGTGTACGTTTCAGTGCGCTTTATCTTATGAAGAAGAGAAATCTTCTTATTAATGACCATTCTCATCAACATGCTTCATACTTTTTCCATGCGCTTTCAAACATCAAGTGAACCGAACTACCGATGATTGTTATCTTATTCCACTTGCTCTTTTATAATGACGATGGCGACATCTTATGCTAATTTTGCGGGGGAGAAGTGTGAATAGACTACATTTGGATGATTTCACTTATTTAATCAAGAATGGCAACTCCGTATGCAATTCTTGAGGGGGATAAGAAGTGTGAATTTACTGCATGATTGATTGTTATCTGAGAATAAATGGTCAAATGGCTCCAAACTCATGTAAGAACCGAGCTTCTTCTTATCGGGTCATCTTCACATGGAGTTTTCTTCTAAGAGCCATTGGTTAACATATTCACACGGGCTGATTTGATTAATGACAAAGTGCTTCCAGTTGCTGGGCTGATTTCCTTAATGAACATCTTTCTGTTCTTGTTTGATTGGCAGGGATTTGAGTTAAGGGGATTTGCTATTTGTATGTTAACGGGAATGCATTTGGTGAGTTGAAGATGTTGACTTTCTATTTCCCCAACTGGACAATCTTGAAGAAGGTCGAGTCTACAGTCTGTTCTACACTTTCTGCTGCATGTTAGAAGACTAAATACGAGTTGCATTTGATTATCTAAAGACTTCTTCTTAATCTGGGCTATCAAACAGATTGTCGGTTTAGGGGAGAGCACTAATTGGGGGAGAGTGAAAAGACAAACTTAATCCCTAATTAGATTTGCTCACGTTATTCTTCAGCAAGTTGATTCTCACAGATACAACTAAGCTAATGATGTTCTTCTCAACAAATTTCAAGTATTTGGGCTAATAATATGTTGCTGATTCTGAAGTGTCAAAACCAGCAAGGGGAAAGGAGACACGCATATAAACGCGAGTAAACTTGATGAACTTAATACTTCTAAGTGATTGAAGATATCCCGGGAAGACAAAGGTCATTACCGCAGAGAAACTCAATGTTTATCTCATGGCATTTAGTGTTCTTATTCCAACTATGTGGGGGAAGAGATAGAAGAGTTAGTTTCTGAAGATAAAAGAGGTACACAAGTGAGTGATGATTTCGATGTTATTGCAATCATCAGGGGAGAGAGAATTGTGTACATTGGGGGCGCTCAACTGTTTCACTTGAGTGCTTAATCAGTGGTTCAGAGATATAATCACTTATTCCGGAATTGACATCCACAGAGATAATCAGTGATTCGGCCTGCTTCTTCAATGTTATCGGTTATTCTCTCTTTGGGAATTCGGGTACTTTGGGTTCTTGAGCTTCATACACTTTCTTCAGGGGGACAGAAAAGTATACATCGGGGTTATTCTTTGGCTATTTGACTTAATCAGCTACTTCGATGGTATAAGTTTCTCTGTCTCCATGTATATGTGTATTCGGATTCGTGAGCTCTAGTCTAAGAGACTGACTGCATCAATTCATCTACTTGGGGGAAGTGGTCTCTTGACAACCTTTTGGGGATGCATCGCTTCAGACTTCAGTGGTAATGAAGTATGAGGAGAAACTTAAAGAGTGGGATGATACGTTGCTGTTCTTGTTGATGATATAACCCCGAACGGAGAATGTCGATTTTCGTTCTTAAAAGGAGCAGCGGGATTTATGTTAAATGGCGTGCTTCTCTGTGCACCTGGCTAAGGCAAGCTTGAAACAGAGCTTTGAATCTGCTCATCTAATGGATTTTCGGTTTGGGGGAAGCTGCCAAAGTCTCTCTTTCTCAAAGGCTCGTGTTCTATCTTCAATGCAAGAGCCTCGGAAGCTTTGGTGGTGAAAGTTTTAAGAGATGACGATTTCTATCTTCTACAATGGGGTTGTTCGATATCTTTATCTCGGTACTCGTATCATCATCTTCTTTAACTATATCATCTTTTCTATCTTCGTAAATATTTATCAGAAAAACAAAATACAAAAATATAAAACCAACAAAAAAAAAATAGAAAAAAATAAAATCATCAAAAATCCATAAAAATCAGAAAATTTCAAAAATACCAAAAATATGTTTTCTTATGACATGTATTCTGGTATCGATAACATCTGAGGTCTTAGAAATGTCATTCAACAATGGCACGGGACCGTAGATGAAGTTCGAGCAGAAGGTGTAAATATTTGTTTTCTAAACATGTCACAAATCAAATGGCTTGCAGTTACTTCAGACTGTAACCCGTTCTTCAAAACTATGGTTTGCTATTATTTCTGATAGCAACTCATTCTTCAAGGAAGGAAAGTGCTGCGCTAAACCAATTTTCAAATATTTCGTGCACTTATCCTAAATACAAAACAAGGAAAGCATGTCGTCAAAAAAAACTGTTGTTCCTACACAAATGTTTTTCCGTCTAAAATTCTTCAGAAAAATATTTGTTTTAACAATAATGGTGGTAAAATGAGTTGCTTGTAAATCAATCAGTTTTAGAGTTTTCGTAAAAATTGAAAACTCAATCAATGACTTCAACGCTTTTAAACTTTTCAGAAAAATTAGTCATTGATTGAGAGGGAGAATGTTTTCAAATTTATATCATCTAACGAGCTTTTCTAATTATCCTATATGCTTAATTGAAAATGATGTTAACCTATGTTGGAGGACTAGGTGCCTAGGATATGATTGTTAGGATTAGATGATTAGAGTTTGATAAACACATTATTCCCATACCTTTTATGATCTGATTGATATGTTGAATTGACTTTTATTAGTCAATTGTTGTTTGGGTGATGTCGACCACCATATATCTGTATGTGTGTTCACTAACGTATGCAGATATCATGGTTCATAAGAATGTTCCCGATCCGGATCCCACAAATGAAGATGATGGGATGCCAAAAGGAAAGGGTAACGATATCTTGGGTTGACAAATGAAGAAATGGAGCTTAATTGGACTTCTATGGAGAGTTGGCATGGAAAAATGCAACGTAAAAGGTCTCACTGCATCAGCAGATGGGTTTCTTCAGCAAATGAAGAAACGAAGCTTAATTTGACCTTAGTTGGCATAAAAAAATGCAACGTAAGAAGTCTCACTGCATCAGCAGACGGTTTTTCTTCCAAGCCTTACAGCAACAACAGAAGCAACTCAACCACTTAACACAATCTTTGTGCAGGATAAAGAGTGAATAATACCATTTGTCAAAATATTTGATAAAATTGTTTTGAAAATGGAAAATATTGTTTTGAAAATTAATTGGACTTAATTTTGAAAATCACCGGACTTCATTTTATCAAAACCTAAGTCACTCAATCAACAACTACAGTCATCGATTGAGGGGGAGAGTGATTTAAAATAAAATATTTTCAAACGATATTTCTTCATAAAAGTTCGGATTGTACAATTATAAGTGGTGATCTAAAGATTTAATGTTATGTCATGGTATGATTTTCTTTAAAACTCAAAGATCTTACAAAATAAAAAAATTTCTGTTCCTGTTTGATTGTGAAATTGTTTTATTTTTCTTAAAGATCTCTTAAAAACTATCATACCTGACACTAACAATCTTTAATGTCTTAAATGGTCCTTATCTGTCATTTTTCAAAATCAAATCTTGCCACGTCTTTCCCCAAACTTTTCTAAATGATTTAAATCACTTGGGATCACAAATCTCAAATGGTTTGATATTTTTGATCGGGGGAGAGATCGTGATTTAAATCTCAAATTTGTTTTAGTCCTTTAAAGGCACTCCTGCCTCCATGTTCCAAACGATTTCATATATATGATGCACATGTTTGAGGAGGATCATTTATCCAAAAACAATATGAGTTTTTAAATCAGGCACATTTTCTCTCATGTTTTCTAAACCTTATTAAATCACTTGGGATCCAAAATCTCAAAGGGTTTGATATTTTTGATCGGGGGAGAATTTGTGATTTAATAATGAAATTTGATAAAAGATGATCGTTTTGATTCAAGTGTGCATACTGCTCTCCCATATGTGCTAAACGCTTTCGAATCTCGAAGTACATATTGAGGGGGAGCATTTCAAAAGAAAATAAACTTTCAAGGTACAAAGATTTATATGTTTCAACATACGTACCTTGATTTATTTTCTAAATGGTTTCTTAATGGCAGTGTAATCGTGGAAGTGCTTCAAAAGAACTCTTTCCTCTATGTGATAAAATGATTTAAAATATCCTATGCACATATTGAGGGGGAGAATTTACCAAAGAAAATCAAAAGGCTTTTTCTAAGGAAATTGCGATCAAAGAAATTATTTCTAAAGAACTCTTGCCTCCATGTGCTAAACAATTTCATAATCTTATGCACATGTTGAGGGGGAGTATTTCTAAATGATCAAAACAATTAAAGTACAAAATGCTTTGATATTATATCACAAGTACCTTGATTGATTTTCAAATGATTTTTCAATTGGTTTCACGGAAGAATGAACTGTACCAAACGACCGACCATTTTACTTTATGTATGGAGTTATAAGGATGGTTAGGTTAGGTATTCGTTCCCACGATCCTGCCAGAGCCGGAGGGATCTACCCAGGGACAATCCACTAGTTAGTGTAGAAGTCCTTAGGTATGATGAAAAAAAAGGAGAAAAGTGAGATATAGGAAGAGTGCGGACTGAGATAGAGCTAAAACTGGAATAAACCCAACAAAGTTCTAGTTATGAAGTCTCGGTAAGCACTGAAGGGGTTGAAGAATGAAAAAGAAATGAATGTGAAAGGGTGAAAAGAAATAGCCCTCCAATAATTCAACCTTAGGGCAGAAACCGGGTTCAATACATATGCTACTGGTGTTTACTAAGGTAACACTGGTATTGAAGACAAGACGTCATGGACCCAGTGACGCACTGCACTACAACTTCCCAAGCTACTCAAGTTCCTCTTAAAAGGAACTTGTTTCATTCTCACGGGGAACCTACATAATCTATCGACTTCCTCTTAGAGATTGTTGATATCGAAGAAGGAGACCTTCTCCCTAGTCTCCGGCATAGGAACCAAAAGTGCACTAATTGAGTCTAGAGCCAAGAGATCATCCACAATATCTCATTAGGACACAAAATTAATGAAGACTTGTTGTTTCACACAATGTGGAAAGTAAGTATATATATTGAGAGTCCTACGCATTATCCTTGTGGTACTTGCCAGAACATCCGAGTGATATGTAAAATATTCACGATGAAGATGGAAATCCTTCTAGAGCCAACATCAAACAAGCTCTTGGTGGGTGACATGTGAGATCTTGCAAAAGATCAAGCTTGTGACAACTGGATAGAAACAATGGGGCGATTCAATCTTGAATCAACCTTGGTCTAGGAAATGAATTGACGAATACTTTTGGAAAAACCGTTCGATGTGCAAATCTTCTTTTCTCTAGCACATCGAATGTGTATTCAGATTTCAAAAACAAAAAGTATCTCTGATTGAAAAAATACTTTTAGAAAAACCGCTCGATGTGTGAACCTCTTCTTTTCTCTAGCACGTCGAATGTGAACTCTTTTCAAATAAAAAAAGTATTTTTGATTGAAAATTGATATTTCTCATAAAACCTTCGTCATATTGCAAAACTCTTTCTTCTAAGCAATACACGATTGTTTTCAAATCAATTTTTCATCAATCAGTGAATCTCAATTCGCTGGTTCACTCACTCCGTGTTGTCTTCTTTGAGACGTTCCGGTTTGAGAACAGCTAGAACAGCTACGAAACCCTGTCAAAGAGATTCTTAGGAATCCTACCTGATCACAGGCAGTACTTGTACTGATCAACGGGGAACCGTGGGCCGTGTACCTCAATTCAACGAAAGTGATCAAAGACACTTTCATGTGTTTTATTGCTAACTGTTGTTTGCAGGTACATTTGGACGGTTGCAGCTGATCAGAATTGAGAAGTCAATTCAAAGTCGCATGCTCACAGCATCCACACTTTATTGAAGAAATCATGACTGGTGCCTATCTACATAACCTGGCTCAGATATTTTTATACTATGCTTCTGCTACGCTGCTGCAAATATCTTGAACCAGTAAAAGCTTCCGCTACTCTGATGAAAAGATGTCATGATCCTGAAAGTGTCAGCATGTCGGTCCAAAAGTCACAACATCACATGATGGCAACACAATAAAGGGTGATCCAGAGATTTACTGTGGCTGATGATCTCAATGAAAGCTCGAAGATCATCAAGATGTGGATCAGTTAAAGGCCTCCACTAAAAGTACAAAACTAGTCGGACTTTGAAGAGTCACTACAGAAGCACAAAGAATGCAGACATTGAAGAATTGAAGTCTACGAGCTCAGAACTAAAGACAAAGATTGAATGCTAGGATGCAAAATGTATTTCATATGGTGACCTCCCTTAGGGGGAGATTGTGAGGAATTGGAAATTCCATGTTAAAGTATTGGTCACCCCAATTATGGTCTAGCATATGTTAGCTCGTAGACTTGTAGTTATTTACGTTATTTAGTAGTTTATTAGTTAGTTTGTAGCGTAGAATAGTTTAGTGTATCACCGTGGAGGAAGGACGGGTCTTTACCCACTGTATGCCTGATCTACAGTCCGTCAGGAGGACGTATTTGTATGTTACTATAAATACCCCTTCCATCTATGGAAGTGGTGGTGCTTCTTTCAATCTAACCTTTCTTTTTTACAAAGCAAGTCTCTAACAAGAAACACCCTCTCATCTCTTTCTCTCTCAAATGGCTAACATGTATTTCCATCATCCAAGACCACCCGAATCCTCAACACAATAAATATTACGATCATACATCCTTTAACTACGTCGTCTTGTTGCGGGCATTGGAAGGATGGTAGAGTGCGACAAACGGTCGCCGCCGCAACCTCCACGTGCGCAGCCAAGGCGACCGCTAATCTGAGCTAAGGTTTTCATTTATCTATATCTATTATATATCGTGGAAAGGCTGGATTAATGTTTAGGTGGATCCAATCAAATATCAGATCGTTTTCATTGTGGCAGAGCGACCTTCCTAAGCATGCAGCTATGATCGGCCAGTTTGGCGAGTGCTCACGTTGATTCGGGCAATGCTCTATTTTATTCAATAATTTGTTTTTCACAGCTGGAACATGATGGGTGAAAGAGGGATGTATATTGGCAGTCACGACCATGTTCGTGTTTGCAGCCATGGCAGGTTCGCATACCTTTTTATACGGTTACACACCCGTCTATAATGTTTTCCATAAGGCTATGATGATCTCTGTAATATGACAAGATAAACTGTGTCTTGGATGATCTGACCGTAAGCTGTCGGGGCAATAACCGGATGGCAGAGTTTAAATACTTACTACGCAACCATGTTTGTTTGCACCAATTACGGAATAACGTCGATTTCAGTGACTCGAATCGTATATACAGATCTGAGCCAGTTATTTGTCGCAAGATTTTAGTGGTTGCATACTTTTTATGTCATGTTGTGATTATGTTTTAAGGTATGTTGTAGATTAGTCGATTGGGTGACTTATTCTCATCATCTGGATATGGGCTTTTATGACTATTCTAGAAATTGGATAAAGGTAAAATTACATTTTCCTGCCTTGAATTTTTCATAGTCATTTAGAATGCATGAGTTAATTCGCATTTTACCACCAATCAGTTGATTTTGTTGTTACAAAAACATGAAAAATTTAGCCTTTGTTTTTATGAAACGTGTTGATCTAAAAAAGTTTCTTTATTAAAAATTTAGACACTATCTTCTTGCGTTGTGTTTTGATAGAGTATAAGCTAATAATTTGTTATTGTAAACTAGGATATACTCTTTAGCCAAAGGTTTCTTAAACACCCCTAAGAAGTTGATAATTTTAGATGGTGGAAAGTTATTTGGGGCGGGTAAAAAATTATACGGGTCAATCTAATATGATTAGTATTTGTTGGGTCAATCTAACTCCACAGCTTTAACGGGACCGGGTCGGGTTGAGACATTGTACTTATGCACTGTTTACCACAACACGCATCTTGGCAGGGCAACCATATAAGAACTGTGGTTGCAGCCAGGCGACTGTTTGATATCGAAAAATAATTTTATATCGCTATAAAACATGGTCACAAATATGATTATAAACTGTTATCACAAGCTGTGTATAGGCTGCGATCGCAGTTACCATTAGTTATAATAGATATAGATGATTTGGTTGTTGGTTTCTTGTTTGACTTGGCTGTGATGATCCTTTAACTACGTCGTTGTTTGCATTGTAGCGGAGCGACCTACCTAAGCTTGCAGCTATGATCGGGCAGTTTGGCGATTGCTCAGGTTGACTCAGGCAATGCTCTATTTTATTCAATAATTTGTTTTTCGCAGCTGGAACATGATGGGTGAAAGCGGGTTGTATATTAGCAGGGCATCATGACCATGTTCGTGTTTGCAGCCAAGGCAGGTTTGCATACCTTTTTATCCGGTTACACCCCCGTCTCCTTTATAATGTTTTCCATAAGGCTATGATGATCTCTGTAATCTGACAACATAAAATGTGTCTTGGATGATCTGACCGTAAGTTTCCGGGGCAATAACTGGATGGTATAGTTTAAACTTACTATGCAACCGTGTTTGTTTCCACCCATTATGGAATAACGATGATTTTTGTGACTCGAATTGTGCATACAGATCTGTGCCAGTTATTTGTCGCAAGATTTTAGTGATTACATACTTTTTATGTCATGTTGTGATTATGTTTTAATGTATGTTGTAGATCAGTCGATTGGGTGACTTATTCTCATCATCTGGATATGGGTTTTTATGACTATTCTAGAAATTGGATAAAGGTAAAATTACATTTTCCTGCCTTGAATTTTTCATAGTCATTTAGAATGCATGAGTTAATTCTCATTTTGCCACCAATCAGTTGATTTTGTTGTTACAAAAACATGACAACTTTAGCCTTTGTTTTTATGAAACGTGTTGATCTAAAAAAGTTTCTTTATTACAAATTTAGACACTATCTTCTTGCGTTGTGTTTTGATAGAGTATAAGCTGATAATTTGTTATTGTAAACTAGGATATACTCTTTAGCCAAAGGTTTCTTAAACACCCCTAAGAAGTTGACAATTTTAGATAGTGGAAAGTTATTTGGGGCGGGTAAAAAATTATACGGGTCAATCTAATATGAATAGTATCTGTTGGGTCAATCTAACTCCACAGATTTAACGGGACCGGGTCGGGTTGAGACATTGTGCTTATGCACTATTTACCACAGCACGCATCTTGGCAGGGCAACCATATAAGAACTGTGGTTGCAGCCAGCCGACTGTTTGATATCGAAAAATAATTTTATATGTCGCTATAAAACATGGTTACAAATATGATTATAAACTGTTATCACAAGTTGTGTATAGGCTGTTATTGCAGTTACCATTAGTTATAATAGATATAAATGATTTGGTTGTTGGTTTCGTGTTTGACTTGGCTTTGATGATCCTTTAACTACGTCGTTGTTTGCATTGTGGCGGAGCGGCCTACCTAAGCTTGCAGCTATGATCGGGCAGTTTGGCGATTGCTCAGGTTGTTTAAGGCAATACTCTATTTTATTCAATAATTTTTTTTAGCAGCTAGAACATGATGGGTAAAAGCGGGTTGTATATTGGCAGGGCATCATGACCATCTTCGTGGTTGCAGCCATGGTAGGTTTGCATACCTTTTTATCCGGTTACACCCCCGTCTCCTTTATAATGTGTGGAAAACTAAAAGGCGGGGTTGAATAGTTTTACCAATTAAAACTTCGTTTTAAAGTATTTAGATCGACTTATGTCAATCTATTTAATGTGTGTGTTGGATAATGATAGAAAAGCATATAAGTAAGTAATGCAAAAGATAAAGAGTAAGGAACACAAAACCACGACACGAGTATATATAGTGGTTCGGTTACAAGGACACCATCCTTGCCCTACTCCACTCACCGAGTACCCCACTCGAAAGTTCATAAGCACTACACAACACAAGCTCCTTAATGTGGCGGAGAAGCCTTCACAACGTCGCCTACTCTTTATCAGGTACAAGGATAGACATCGAGTTCTTCCACGAGGTAGAACCAAACCTATCACAACGTCGCCTACACTTTATCCGGTACAAGGATAGATACCGAGTTCCATTACAAAGGAGGAACCACTACCCAACACTACACCACTACACAACTACCCAAAGGAGACACACTCCTTGTTACAACACTAGAAGGACATCAACATCCTTTAACCCAAATTATCTAACTTGTACATCGATGCACCATATCGATTGTACACCTTTGGCACCTTTCACTAATGCCTTCGACACGACCCTTCGGCACCTTTCGCTAATGCCTTCAACACAACACTTCTATGAAGGGAGGAAAGAACTATCAACAAGATGCACTTGAGTGGTCTTGATGATGACGAAGCTTAGCAACTCATGACTTGAGCTTGCACGTCTTCAAGAGGTGGTGATCTCGCCTTTAAGAGGAACCTAGAGAATCACACAAACATAAAACTACATAGAATGATCCTTTGGATCAGAGGTTAGAGATGTTATAATACTGTGAGAAAGTATATGTAAAGTGGTGGTGAGCAGAGAGAAATGGCTCACTATTTATAGACAAAACTTGTCTATTGTCCCACAGATCCCTCCCCAGAGGGATCCGGCTTGTGCAAACCCAGGGATCCGGCTAATGGGTCAGTTTAGTCTGGATTTCGGGTTGCAAACCGGGTTATAGGTTATGGGTTATGGGTAATAATTACGGATACCCAACAAGATGCAATGTACCTAGTCATTGGGTTATGGGTTATGGGTCATGGGTCATGGACTTTGGTTTTTACCCATTACTTTACCCATTATAATATATACAAAGTATATATATATATATATATACATTTCTATATTATGTAAACACTAGTTGTTATACATATGCATTTTTATAAGATGTAAACAATATTACTTGTTAGTGTTTATATAAAAATATCTTTGGTTTTATGTAACTTATTTACTAAACATGTTTTAATATAGTTTTAATATGTTCAGTAAAAGTGTGTTAGTATACTATTGGCTCAAACCTTTTACGTATTTTATTTGTTTCGTTAAAATGATTTTACGTTTGTTATCGACAAAACATTAGAAGATCTTAAATATAAATAAACGTTTTTATGGCTTATTTGTATTAACAATCTCCCCCTTTTTATTGATGACAAAACATAAGATTATTTTAAGAAGAAAATAAAATTCGTAAAAATTTAAATTGGAGTTTTTACTCTCTTCTCCCCTTTTTTGTCGAAACAAAAAGAGCGTCGAAAAGAAACTAACACGTTGTTTTTAGAAGAACTTGTGAAACGGTAATAAAAATGAAGAGTAAGATGAGAAAAAGATTCTCGTCTAAGCTCCCCCTTGACGAATGCTCCCCTTTGTTGAGGGCGTCAAGTAATTAGGAAAGCCAAACGAGTGTGTTGCAAGTATTTTTGCAATGGTTTCGTCTTTGACGAAATGCTCCCCCTTGATGATTGCTCCCTTTTGAGGAGGACGTCAAGTAATATATAAAACCTAAGTGAATGTATTGCAAGTATTTTTGCAATGCTTTGCTTTTACGAAAAAGCTCCCCCTTGATTGAGGGTGTCAAAGTCTTCATGTGTATTTTGAAAATCTACAAAACAAAGGTTAGAAAACAAGTATATGGTGCATAGTTTCCTGCAAATGAGATTATATTAGTAAGAAAATATGCTTATGTTGCACGGATCCCACGGATCCTTCCTGAGAGGGATCCGTCTATGCTAATTTGAGGGAACCGTGTACCTGCATTCTTTTGACAGCAATGTAGATGTAAAAAATGATGTAAACATCCAAATAAGTTAAGTATTATAGCAATAAACATATTCTGTAGGGAATTATATTTTGTAAAACAGATTTAAGATTGTTTAAGTCTGTTTAGTATTAGTTCTGGTAGTATAATAGTTAAGTCGGGTAAGACATAATTAAGTCTGTTAGTATTAATTCTGTTAGTTAAATCATTAAGCGAAAAAAATATATATACTACCGCGACGAGTATTTAATTATCTTTCTATAGACTGGAACTTTGATATACTTTTGAAAAACTTTTTTTTTCCGTTTTTCTCACCTTTTTTTATGTTTTTTCGTCTTCTTTTTTTTCTTTTACCTTCGTTGTTGAAACTTGCATGAGAAATCACATGTGATATTACACTATTTTGGATAAAACACATAAAATCACATGTGATTTTTCTCACACGTGATCTCAGTCACATGTGATTTTTCTTACATGTAATCTCAATCACATGCGATTTTTTACTGAATGCGATTTTTTCACATGTGATTATAGAAGTTTCATAAATGAGCTGTTATAATCTATACTTCAAATATAGTGTGTATGATATATAGTTGAAAAGGCAAGAATATATATGTTTTCCATTGCAAAAAATGGGAAAAGTTTTTTATTTATAGACAAATACTTATGTCAGCTTTAGTATGAATATTTAGTGTTTCAACTTTGATATTAGTGTTAAATCACATATGATATGTAATTCAAATTTTGATACAACTAAGAAAACGTGAAAAAAAAAAACTAGAAAAAAGTTTGTCGAAAGTATATCAAAGTTTCCGTCTATAAAAACTATAATTAAATGTTGGTTGTGATAATATAATTTGTTTTGTTTAACGATCAACGATTCATGAGATATTTAAATTATAAAAAAATGGGTGCAATTGAATTTTAATTTAAATATAAAAAAATTAGTGTAAAATAATTGAATTTTTAATTTAAATATAAAAAATAACTTTAAAAATAGTAAATAACCTGGAAGTGGCTAAGATAAAAATATAACATAAAACACATACAGAGACACAGACACAGACACATACACAGTCCCTTCCCTACGCAATCTGATTTGTCTCCTGGCGACTTCTAAACCTTGGGCACCTTCACAACTCTTTTCATATATTTGCCGGTTAGCATTCCATTCTATCACTATCACAAACATTATATTGGATGTCATGTTTATTTCTTACAACTTTTAATTTTTACTTTCACCGCTCTATCTATTAGGTTAACCTTTTTTTTATTCTTTTCCTTTTTTTATTTTTTCGACTATATGCTTTCAACTTTTATAAAATGTTCTAGTTAACGGGGTATTTGGCTAAACTTATGAATTGGGCTTATGCTAATAACTATAAAGCAACTTATGGTTTTTATATCATAAGCCGATGATTAGCTTATGTTTAATATTTTTTTTATTCTTTTCCTTTTCTTATTTTTTCGACTATATGCTTTCAACTTTTATAAAATGTTCTAGTTAACGGGGTATTTGGCTAAACTTATGAATTGGGCTTATGCTAATAACTATAAAGCAACTTATGGTTTTTATATCATAAGCCGATGATTAGCTTATGTTTAATAAGTTGATGAGCTCAAGTGTCTTGTAAGGTAAGACATGGGTTATTGAGTTCATAAAAAGTCATAATTTTAAGAATTATCAAAAACCCTTTGTATAATAAGCTCATAACCTCACTCATATAAATTTAGCCAACCACTTAGTTTAGACTTATTTGTGTCATATAAGCTAACAAGCTCTTAAGCCCATCATATAAGCTTACCCAGACAACCCCTCAGGTGACGTGTCTAAAATGTGCATGTTAGAACATTTTTTCAAAGCTAATAAAAAATAAAAATAAAATTGATTAAAGTAGAATGCCATTTAATTCTAGACCCAAGTTATAATAATGTTCATCACTAGTTGAACTGAGCGTTAAGTTGTAATAATATTTGTTAAAATAACCAAATCTGCTCTTAAACCAACCACAACACAATCAATTCACCCAACCAACCACCCCTTGGTGAAATCTTTTATTAACTGAATAGACAAGAAGATGAGTCCACAAAGCGTGTGCTCACCAAACAAATACACAAGACAAAGATAATCCCCTTCAGAAGGGTTCTATCTATCTCACTACAAATATATGAATACACCAGATCCTCACTACAACTCTCAATACAACCTAACAATCTATAAAACTGATCAAGATGATCAGAGTTAACCAAGATCAATAATACCAGACCACACTTTGAGAGAAAGAGACTTCAACGTTATTAGAGTGAGATAATATGTGAAAGATAGATCCAGTCAAGAGAGAAAGACCAGCTTATATATCAGCAGAAATTACATATCAACCCCTCAAGATATAAAACCTGCTACTAAAAGCCAAACATACAAACATTAGAACATTTTGACATAACAAGCCCTTTGACTTAAAGTCAAACATGAGCTTGTATCTCAACTCATATATTTCAACACCCCCTCTCAAGCTCATGGCTTGAACAAGTCTATCAGACCCAGCTTATCACAAAACAATTTATGTTGAGAAACACTCAACCCTTTAGTAAATATATCTGCAACATTGTTAGCAGAAGCAACTTTCAAAGTTTTAATAACCCCTGAAGATACTTTCTCTCTAACAAGATGTAAATCAATCTCAAAATGTTTGGTTTTTTCATGAAAAACTGGATTAGCAGCAATCTGAATAGCAGAACTGCTATCACAAAATAAACTTGCAGGTAACAAATCCTCTACACCCAAATCTTTAAAAATTTTTATAACCCAAATAAGCTCACAAGTAGTAGATGCAAGACATCTATACTCAGATTCAGCAGAAGATCTAGAAATAGTTGCTTGTTTCTTACTTTTCCAAGAAATCAGATTATTGCAAAAATAGACACAAAAACCAGAAACTAATTTCCTAGAAACAGGACACTTAGCCCAATCTGCATCTGAATAAGCATACAGATTAATACTTTTACCATACACAAACTGAATACCTGTACCAGGAGCCTGTTTTAAGTATCTCAAAACTCTAAGTGCAGCAGTAAAATGAGAGTTAAGAGGAGCATGCATATGCTGACTTAGACAATGAACTGCATAAGAAATGTCAGGTCTAGTAACAGATAAGTATATAAGCTTCCCAACCAATTTTTGATACTCAGTCATATTGGATAGAAACTTATCATTTTCAGTCTCAACATGACTCAAAATCACATTCTGCTGCAAAGGAGTAGCAGCAGGCTTACAAGCCAATAACCCATATTCAAGTAACAAATCCAAACAGTACTTTCTTTGAGAAAGACAAAGCCCAGATTCACAATTTAGAACTTCAATTCCCAAAAAATATTTAAGTGGACCAAGATCTTTAATCATAAACTTTGAATTTAGAAACTTTTTAAACTTCTCAATCTCACTGACATTATTACCAGTGATGACAATATCATCCACATAAACCAATAATGCCAAGAAAACACCATCACAATCTTTAGTGTACAAAGAGTAATCATTAAGACTTTGTTTAAAACCATTTTCTATCAAAGCAGTGGTGAGTTTTTCATTCCACTGCCTAGGAGCTTGCTTTAAACCATACAAAGACTTATTCAATTTGCACACTCTAGTTTCATTTTTATCATAATAACCAGGAGGCAACTGCATATACACATCTTCATACAAATTTCCATATAAAAAAGCATTATTAACATCCAGTTGAAATAAAGGCCAATTGTTAGAGACAGATAAAGCAATAAGACACCTAACAGTAACCATTTTGACAACAGGACTAAATGTTTCTTCATAATCAATACCTTCCCTCTGATTATAACCCTTAGGAACAAGTCTAGCTTTATATCTATCAACTTCACCAGTAGATTTAAATTTGATTTTCCAAATCCACTTGCAACCAATAGCAAATCTACCATTAGGCAATTCACACAACTCATATGTATTATTCCTATGTAAAGCTTCCATTTCAGAATTCATAGCATCTTTCCACATAGGATTTTGAATAGCCTCAGAAAGAGATTTAGGCTCACAAGACTTATTTAGAGTAGTAGAGAAACACATATTAACTCTAGACAAATTTGAATAAGATACATATTTCTCAAGACCATACTTCACATTACTACCAACAACAAAATCATTAAACCTAACAGGTTGAGTTCTAGTCCTGCTAGACCTCCTAGTGCTTGGTGGTGCTTCCATTTGAATATTTTGATCCTCACCATTGAAAACATTTTGACTTATGCCCTCAGAGGTGATATTTTCATCTATCTGGGTTGCTGTGGTTGCACCTTCTTCATTTACAATGTTATTACTGTTATCTGAAGGTGCCATACCACTACCTTCCTCATTAGAAGGGCCCCCCTCTTCATCATAGGGACTTTCAAACCCATGGACATCAAAAAAATTTAAGTTGTCTACTCCATTATCATCAAAGTTTGGTTGAGATTTATTAAATTCAGTATTAGATTTACCAAAATCATTTGAAGATTTATGAAAAACATTTGATAACTTCATTTTAAAAGGAAAGACAGTTTCATAAAAAGTAACATCTCTTGAATAAAAAACAGATTTACTATCCAAACCATACAACTTATAAGCCTTTTTCACACTTGAAAAACCAATTAAGACACATTTTTCAGATTTAGAACCAAACTTATCATGTGAATTTAAAACAGTAGAGTAGCACAGACATCCAAAGGATCTGATATGAGGGAGACTAGGATCCTTACCATACACTAAAAAATAAGGGGAAGCACCAGACAAGACAGAGGAGGGAAGCCTGTTAATAAGATATACAGCAGTTAAGACACATTCAGGCCACATATTCAAGGGAATCCCCCCCTGAAACATAAGACTCCTAGCAACATTAAGAAGGTGTCTATGTTTCCTCTCAGCAATCCCATTTTGCTGAGGAGTATAGGCACAAGAAGTTTGATGAATCATCCCTAACTCAGAAAAAAGAGTGGATAATTGATTATTTACAAATTCAGTTCCATTATCAGACCTTATGACCTTAACTTTTTTATTAAACTGTGTAAAAACAAGTTTTATAAAATTTGTAATATGATCACAAACTTCAGTTTTTGACTTCAGAAGATAGACCCAAACAGCCCTACTAAAATCATCAACCAAAGTTAAAAAATACTTAAAACCTTCTTTACTAGTAACCTTATAAGGACCCCAAACATCACAGTGAATAAGATCCCCAACAGTTTTAGACTTATGTTCACTTAAAGGAAATGGTTTTCTAGTTTGTTTGGCCTTGTGACACACATCACAAGGAGAAAGATGATTCACCTTTTTAAAACCAATTTTATTACCCAAAGTAGTCAAGACTTGATCAGCAGGATGACCAAGTCTTTGATGCCATAACTCATTAGAAACATGACAAACAAATACAGAATTACACATAGCAAGATTAGACTCACCACAATCAGTTTCATCAAACAAGTATAGACCAGCAGAGACACTACCAGTCCCCACAATTTTGCCCAGTTTCAAATCCTGAATATAACATTTATGCTCATCAAAACCAACAAAGAACTTACTATCCTTAATCATCTTATTAACAGATAACAGACTGACATTATACTCAGGAACAACAAGAACATCAAACAAAACCACACCAGAAGTGAGTCTAAGACTACCAATAGCAGTAATATTAGCAACAGTACCATTAGGATGACCAACAGTTAACATGAGACTAGAAATATCAACAACATTAAACATATTTTTGGTAGAATCAGTCATATGCTGATTAGCACCAGAATCAATAACCCATCCTAAGGTAACATGATATTTCTCAGAACTAGACTTAGCACAGAAAAACTTCTCAATATGCAGATTAAACATCACATTATTATTAAAGAAGGTGGGAGATATACCTGCCATACTTGCAGAACCATTAGCAGAAGGTTTTTCATTAATGAGACTTAAAAGTTTCATCATTTGATCATTAGTGAAAGAACCAGTCATAGAACCAGAAGTAGAAGGTTGAAACACATCTGCATTATTAGCATTAAACTTTTTGACAACAGCAGATTGTTTTGACAGATTAGGATTCTTCTTAAAACCAGGTGGATAGCCATTCAACTCAAAACATCTATCAATAGTATGCCCAATCAAACCACAATGTTTGCAAACCAGATTAGGATTAGGTCCCCTATTACCAGTATTATTGTTACTATTGCCATTTATCCTAACAAAATTGTTATTAGAATTGGAATTGTTATTAGTCTTAGCAACAAAAGCAGCAGGTTGAGTCTTACTATTAGGACCAGAAATAGGATGAAGACCTCTATGAGATTCCTCTCTAGATACAACATTAAAAGCTTCTTTGACATCAGGCAAAGGGTCCCTAGCAAGAATGTTACTCCTAATAGGTTGATACACATCATTTAAGCCCATAAGAAACTGCATGAGTCTAACAAGTTGATTATGTTTCAAAATTCCCTCATGAGCAGCACAAGTACAAGCAGGCAACAAAGTTAAGGTATCAAATTCTCTCCAAAGAGAATTTAACTTGTGATAATAATCAGGCACAGACAAATCACCTTGCTTAAGAGAGTTAGTCTTATGAATCACATTAAAGATAACAGAACCATCAATTTTATCATAAGTTTCCTGTAATTCATCCCAAACTTCAGATGCAATTTCAGAGTAAACTTGACCTAAGTACAATTCAGAAGATAAAGACCCAAGAATCCAACCAAGAACTATAGCATTACATCTTTCCCACTGCTGGGAAAGAACAACACTAGTAACAGGTTTAACACAGGTACCATCAACAAATCCCATTTTATTTTTACCCTTTAAAGCAATTTTCATAGCAGTAGACCACATTTTGTAATTATCAGATCCAGTGAGTTTAAAATGCACAATAGGAATATTGGAATTATCACTAGAATGCAAGTAGAGAGGATTACCAGCATCCAAAGAACTAATAAGAACTTCAGCCATAATAAACCAAGAAATAAAAGATAGCAACAAAAAACCAGACAAAAACTAAAGACTACCAGAACAAAAATACCAATGAAACTACAACCAACTATACTATCACCAAGAAAAACTACCAAGAACACTAAACTCACACCCAATTCTACTGAAACACCCAGTCTTACACCTATCTGTGGGAAGAGCAGGTTTCCGTACCTCTCAAGGAGGTAGGTCAAGAAGTTACCCACAGAGTTTGCAGTGTAAAAACTAAAGCACTCAGAGAATTAAGAGAAGAGAGATAAACCTTCCTTAGAAGATACGCAGCGGAAACCAGATTACCAACCTTCTTGATTCAAGTCAAGAAAGTCAATAACCAACCAAGAACCCCAAGAACACCACCAGGAATCACCAGAACCAAGATCCCCAAATTTATCAATTAGGGTTTCAAAAAACCCAATCGACAAATTCAAGATCCACCACTAAAAACAGCAATTAACACAACGGCCGTTAAGAAAACAACCTCACAAGAACCCAATTTCTCAAGAACCAAGAAACCCCCAAATTTGAGATCAAACCCTAGAAACCCTAATATCAAGAACCAACGGAGATCAAAGCCGTGGCTCTGATACCATGTTAAAATAACCAAATCTGCTCTTAAACCAACCACAACACAATCAATTCACCCAGCCAACCACCCCTTGGTGAAATCTTTTATTAACTGAATAGACAAGAAGATGAGTCCACAAAGCGTGTGCTCACCAAACAAATACACAAGACAAAGATAATCCCCTTCAGAAGGGTTATATCTATCTCACTACAAATATATGAATACACCAGATCCTCACTACAACTCTCAATACAACCTAACAATCTATAAAACTGATCAAGATGATCAGAGTTAACCAAGATCAATAATACCAGACCACACTTTGAGAGAAAGAGACTTCAACGTTATTAGAGTGAGATAATATGTGAAAGATAGATCCAGTCAAGAGAGAAAGACCAGCTTATATATCAGCAGAAATTACATATCAACCCCTCAAGATATAAAACCTGCTACTAAAAGCCAAACATACAAACATTAGAACATTTTGACATAACAAGCCCTTTGACTTAAAGTCAAACATGAGCTTGTATCTCAACTCATATATTTCAACAATACTGAAATTATGATTTAATCCACCTACTTTATGTGCATCTTCTGTGTACGTTTATGAACCATAGATATGTCTGGATTCTCAGGTTATGTTTAAACTTGAAGCTTTCTTTGGCAGACCCTGTTGCGATGCCGCATGTTAGAGATGAGATAGCTCCCTTCATTCTGCTAGTTGTTGACTTTGGTGGGTGGTACAGGGTTGACTCGAAAGCTTCCAATGGAAATTCGTCTGATATGATACATCATACGCAGGTCTCTGTGCTGAAAGATGTTATAGTGCCCTACACTCATATGCTACCGAGATTGGACCTATTGGAGAATCAGAAACGCCAAATTCTTCTATATTTCAAAGGAGCCAAGCATCGGCATCGAGTAAGCATTTAAATCCCACAGCAATGAAAGATAATTATTTGACCTGCTTTTATTCCATTTTTCAACAGTCTTTTGCCCATTTACATTAACGTAAAGATTAGCAGACATTAAGAGCAGAGATATTATTAAGAATGTTTACGTTTTCATTAGATTGTAGGCATTGTTTGCAGAAGAGTATCGAAACACGTGGTACAGTGAGCAAATATGTTTAGCAGAGATCTGAAAAGAATAAATATTGTTTGGTCGCGATAGTAGTTGCTGGGTTTCCCCTCCAAATAGCTTATTGATTGTTAACACAAAGTGAAAATACTCCTCGTATAGTAGCGGTGAATATTTGAGAGAGAGAGACTATTGTAGCCGTTGTTGTATTTTCGGTTACTCTTTGTATAGATGAATGAATAGAATGGAACATGGTAAACTTAGAAACTGAAGATCCATGAAAATATTTGTTAGGAGAATTTTATGAAAAAGTTAATCATAGGTTCATCTCCCATCTGAAAATTAGGCTGGTTGCTCTCATGAGCAAACTTGTTGAAGAAAAGAGTTCCATTATAGACCATGTTTATACAATTATTTTGATCTTGTGTTCTGAGGTGGCTGGATGATAGATCAATGGCTAGCATGTGCAAAATAATTACATATTTACAAAGTAACATCTCATTCATCAGATTCCAGATATGATGTGCTTCTTCTTCATGTTAGCATGCAATCTAGCGCAAATAGGTTTGAAAACCTCAGTTTTTAACTGAAATAAACACCAATCAACAAAATACTGGTGAACATTAGCAGCAATTACTAGGGGTGTGCAAAACTTGATCTGAACCAATAAATATGAAGAAGTGAACCGGGGCTGGACCAGTACCGACTATGTTGGGTTTGGTTGGTTATATATTTTTTTAAACCAGTTTTTGGTTCTGGATTTGATAAAAAAAAATTGGTTCTCAGTTCTCGGTTCTGTGCGGTCCAGTCCAAAGCCAAAACATGATCGGGCTTGTAATAGACTTTAATTTTTCAAATTAAGATAAACACATATATATTTACGCAGTTCCATGGGGACCCCACGGGTTAAAGTCTGAGTGCCATCATTTGTAAGTTTTTGGTTTAGCAGTTACCAATAATCATTAAATTTGAAATTCCCTTCTATTTTATCTTGATTCCTCTAATTTCAGTATATTCTTCTTATTCGTGACTGATTATTTGTAGGGTGGTTTGGTACGAGAAAAGTTATGGGACTTGTTGATCAATGAACCTGGAGTGATAATGGAAAAGAACAATCAATAAAAGGAATGAGAACTTCTGAATTTTGTTTGCATCCAGCAGGTGACACTCCAACTTCATGCCGTCTCTTTGATGCCATTCAAAGTCTGTATACCTGTCATTGTCAGTGACAACATCGAACTTCCTTTTGAAGGAACCATTGACTACACAGAATTCTGTGTTTTCATAGCTGTCAGTGAAGCACTACAGCCAAACTGGCTCATGAATCATCTAAAAAGCTACACCGATTTGCAGAAAAGTAAATTCAAGCAAAACATGGCTCGGGATCAGTCGTTTTTTGAATATGATAATGGGTACCCGAGTGGTCACTTGATGGTGCAGTGAACCATATTTGGCGGAAGGTTCATCAAAAGCTGCCGATGATTAAAGAGGCTATAGTTAGAGAGAAGAGAAAACCACCAAATGTATCTGTCCCACGCCGTTGTCAATGTACTTGAATTAGACTATGAAATATATGTATAATGTTTCATTCGTTAGTAGACCCCATTGAAAAATATATTGATTCTTTATCCAATATTTGCATTTCATGTATTTATTATTCTCAAGAAAGGTTACGTGAATCAGTCGATATTGCCTGTTAATGGTCATCTAACTTTTCGCCAAATTAGTGCACCTCTTAAAAGTATGGAAAGATACATCTGCTAGATAGCGCAGTAACAAATATGAAGAAATAAAACCGAGATTGCTCAACTTTACACGTGTCAGGTACTTTAACGCACTGTCAATGAGTAATATGAACCTTGCGTTACAGTCTCATTTTTGGTTGATATGTGTTGTTTCTTTAAGCTAATATTTCTAATATAAAAAATGAAACAAGGAAGTCAGTTGAGAAGCCTAAAGTTATCGTTTTTGAGATGGTTTGATTGTCTTCAATAGACTTTTAAATACAAAGAGGATGTAAAAGGAGAGACAAAGGAATTGTCTTTCATAACCTACGTACAATAAGATATGATACAGATTACAACTGAAAAAGGCTTTAACGAGGAAATGTGATGTATACAAGTGGTTTTGGCTATAAAGATGTCAAAGTTAGTTTCTCAATAAACATATTTACTTATACATAAAAATCATCTGCTAAAGAATTTCAACACACGGTTTAAGATTAACCAACTTGTCAATTAGTTTCTTTCAAAGTTAAACCACCAAGATGACACCGCAACATGTTTAAGGCTTAGAAACGAAGAACACAACTAAATTGGCTCATCAAAACAGCACAAAGCAATTTCTATATATTTCCAAACCATCATACTTTTATTCCTTCGGCAAACAGGCATTCATTTATAAAAAATAATAATAAAAATAAACATGCAATGGAAGAACTTTTGGAAGGTCATGGTGTAAAATAACATTAAAAAACAATGGTTCAAAAAGTTTTGAATTTGTATCAGCAGCCACAAGTTTTAAGTATTTGTTACTTGCGGGCAAGCCATCCCGAAGTCGTCTACTCAGATTTTTACTACTTCATGGCAAAGGGATAAATTCACCCGTTAGACAAAAAAAACATAATACTTCTAGGGTCAATAGACCAATTACAATCTACACCCGTTAAGGACACATTCTCAACAGTAGGTCCTGATGGAAGTTGCTTGGCCCCATCTCAAAAATGATACTGTTTCACTGAAGTTAGTGAACCCTTGGAATTGTTTGTTAGGCAGATACTTGTTCCATGTAGAGGCCACGCTGCTCACCTGCAAGACATCTCACAATATGACATCTTTCATTTTGACATCTATTTATATAAACATGAGAACTATTTATCCTTGTACTAGCATGGAGTATGGACAAGAGGTGGCATAATGGCAGGTATTGGGTTTGGTAATGGGTCAAAATAAATAATACTTTGGTACAGGTTGGATGACCCCATACCACTGTCTGTTCAGGAAATTTTATATGTGCCATATATAAATAGTGTGTCATACACAAAACTTATATTATCTCGATAATATTTACAGTAGTTTTTTGGATGATTTAAAAGGTCACCTGATACGAACCTCAAGGCGTACACGAGGAAAAAGACACGGGTCAAGACAGGCGATCAGGTGCAATTTAATGCTATTTTCGGATTATGGGTGGACCCACTGGGTCAACAAACCAGCGGGTAAAACTGAAAGGACAGGAGCAGCAGTTATCGTTTATTTCAGGAGCAGTTAACTTTAGTTTCTATTTCTAATATAGTAGCAGTCTTTGTTTTTAGTATGCAGTCAAGAATAATAAACTTGTTGTAACCACGTTTGTGAAGGAGACCAGCCATCTCGAATTTGGCTAATATCAATCTGAATCTCAATCATTGACTGCCTAATTTATCCAGTTACTATCATCACCCAATAAAAATATATTTGGCCATTTTCTTTTTAGCCAAATATGGACCCGTTCAGAAATAAATGGGTCGAAATTGCCACACCTCTAGATTATGAAATTGCCACACCTATGGACTAAAGTAATTTGGTTGATGACAATATCATGTGCTTTAAGTCGTTAGTTATTAAAGGGAAAGAGCTATAGCAAACTTCACCTATCATTGGACTAGAACACAATATTCTTCCCATTCAAAAGAAATAGAATCCCAACTGTCTGAATTCTTCACCAACATTTTACCATTTGCAAACAAGTTTCTACCTCTTAAAAAAAGTTGTTAAACTAATGGCATGCTTGAATATATAAATTTCATTTCCCTTAATCGGGTGATCCTGTTATCTAGAAACTAACATATTAGAATACATCAAGATCCATTGGTAAGGATAAATATGTGTGGCAATCTATAAAAAATCTACAGTAATTGGGTCAATATGTGTAACGGTTTTATTTCTAAAGGGCCAAACAGGTATATGTAAAAGAATTATGTACATTTGAAATGAGTAAACATCACCGAAAGTGTTACATGCATACGACTTCCTAAATCGTTTTATGTATGACAATCTAAACCCATTTACAGTTAATGGGTCAATTTGTTTTATAATTTTAATTCTAAACGGCCAAATAGTAAAGAATTAGGCACAATTCAAATGAGTAAACGCTGCCCAAAGTGTTCAAAAATGCATACAACTTCCTAAATTGCTTAAAAAAAAGGCTAGTGTCGTAATAATATAGGTTAGATGACCATTCCTAACTCATTATGTATTTATAAAAAAAAACAATAGACGGGCAAAAAGTGTTTGAGGGTGGGCCCCAACACATATGAACCAGAACATGTTACCTAGCCCAACACCTCTGACAGAGAAGATCCTAAATTTCAAGAAACATCAGTGTTGTAAATATCGGTCTTGGCGGCTGATATATCAGTGATATATCGCTTATCGGCGGTCGACCGATACGATATTTCGCTTATCGGTCAATTTATCGGTTCGGTCAAAATCGGTGATAAGTCGGTCAAAATTGGTCAAATGTCGGTCAAACTAGGTCAAAAATGGGTCAAACTCGTTTTTTTTTTTTTTTTTTTTTTTTTTAATATATAAATTGATAAATACTTATGGACTTGCGGCTTTTATTTTTCAAGGATGTTAAACTTTTGAGTTTTTTTGTGGTTATTGACTTATTTTGTTATGATATTGCTAATATTTATTTTTTTTAAATAAATTCCTTTATAACTTATGGTTTCCGATATATCACCGCCAAGACCGATATGGCGCTTGGCGGTGGTCGACCGCCGAGCGATATTTACAACCATGAGAAACATACAAGGCACGAGATGCCGGGATAAACCATAAAAAGAGGAGCGTAACTGAGAAATATACCTGTAATTGGACAAAGGACTTTGAGGACTCATAGAATCAACACTCTTCACTGTAGCAAGCATATCTTTTCCACTATTTACTTCGTTCCGTTCTGGCATATGGTTATTGCTGGTATTTGAGACTGTAACATCTTGTACCACAGCTGATGAAGATTCATTCCTCTTGCCTCTAAAAACTCCCCACATATAGTAATTCCCTTGGAACCCTGAAAATTAAATCATCTCATGTCTCAAATAAACAAACTTCTCATTTTATGGGGAATATTTGATAGCACAATACTAATCTACAAACCAACACCGGTACTGAACTGAAGTATCTAATATATATATTTATATTGATTTCTAGTAGAGCACGGTAAGGCCTGAGAAAATCCTTTTGGAATTTCATGTTTTACACTGGGTCCCTAAATTTGGTTTTTGTAAGGTTGAATCCTAAAACTTGTTTGGCACCAACTAAAAGGTAACTTTTACCTAAATCAACAAGCAACAGTTTCCTACATATTCATCACACCCCTAGATTCCACGTGGGCGATTTTGCTGACATGGATCTGATATCTTAATAAAAAAGTTTTGTTCCCTAAACTTATTTGCATGTTTAAATCCTTTTACTTGTTAAAAGTTAACACTGCTTCCCCAGACATTCATCTAATCCGGCTTTGAAACCGATTAGGATGATGCTGGTGGTGAATTAAATTACCTATGCAGTTGTGGATGAAAGTATGAAACTGCAAGTGCCTACAATCGTGAATAAAACTGGTTGGGGGTCTAAGATCACCCAATTTCAATGAATATCGGGATAAAAACCCCAGGCTTACATATTTGGCATTAGCAACCATAAACATACTGCGACTGTGGATAAACATAAAACCACTGCAGTTTTTCATATTTGTGTTTTTCCAGATTTGGTAAAACTTCTTGTGTGTGTTATTCTATATGTTTGATTAGTTCTGTAAGCCCCTCCATTTTTTATGTTTTGATAGTGGTAGATTCCTTCGATTTTAATGCTTATCAGTTGTCATGCATGTTTGTGGCGTCGAATTTACTAAAGGGGCAGGGGACATGGGCGCAGAGGGGCAAGGGCATTGGAAGCTTGATTGGTTATAACTTAAAGGATTTAACCATGCAAAGAAGATTGGACTTGTCTACGCAAAAGTTTAACATCCATTCGGTTTATCTAAGGGCCCGTTTGGTTTGTAGACGGGTTTAGGATTAAGATTTGGATTTGGATTTAAATTTGGATTAGGATTTGGATTTGGATATGATGTAGGAGAGAGAAAATATATTAGTTTATAAATAAATTATTTTTATAAGTTTAAAATATCATTTTCATGTTAAATTTATTATTTTTAAATATTAAAAGAAAAAAAAGATGTGATATATGTGTGGTAGTGCCCAAAGATGGACCCACCTCAATGTAAGAAAATACAATAAAAAATACAATTTGTTAAAATTCGTGACAAATATTACATTGAGAATCTCAAAACCTCAATAGAGTCATAACTTTTGTCAAAAGTATTGTTGGAGGGTTTCAAGGTTAAATCCAAAAGACTAGCATCAAAACAAACACATGTTAACTGTCACATCTCATCCTAATCCATCCAAAACCCTTAAAACAAACGCACCCTAAACTTTGGTATACAAATTTACACATACAAGCAACGTTTGACCAGCTTGACGAGTAAGTTACCAGTCAATTTTGGGCTAAAAAAGACCCATCCTCTATTTATATAACCTGCGAGCTTTTTTTGGCAGCGTCAAACAAGTATCAGTATTTAACGCTGCAAAAACTAACTTCAGGGGCTTGACATGAAAGTCTATACGGTTTTGTTGGAATTTTCCCACAAAAATACTCCAAAGTCGGTAGGCAATGTGTTCATAACGATTAGTCTTGTATAAGGGAAAAAATTTTGTTTTGCTCCCAATTAAAGTAAGATATATTTGGCCATCATATTTCAAACTTTATCCATATATGGGCATTTTACTCCACTTCCTCATAACAATTTCCCCGGTCAACCCACCATTAAAGAAGATTTGATTAAGTAACCATTTACCCTTGCTGATGAAAAAATTTACACTTTTGAGTGAAATGAATTAGATAGGAAAATTGTGACGAATTGGAGTAGAGCTGTTGAAAAAATTATATGCTGTGGCCAAATAGTGCATCTGGTGGTATATGGGCAAATTAAATACTTAATCTTTTGTAACAGAATTCTTATCTCTATTAAAATAATCTAAAGTTCACTTAAAATAACTTATTAAAAAATTAATTCAGATCAGACTCACTCCAATATGGCTGAGGCAGAAGTGTAGAAGCAAATATCAACAGTTCCGCATTTTTGGACGTAGTTTTCATTGCAAGTTCTTCATCTATCATGTCATGAACCAACAGCTCGAAAACCCTTTCATTTCTAGGGTCAAAAAATGTTAGGATAAATAAAAGAAAGAAAACTGAGTAGGGAAACTAGAGAAATCAGGATGACATTACTTTGGGTCTCCTGGGAAAAAATAGAGAGCAATTTTTTCATCAGATGGGTGAGACTCCAAGAAGCTCTTGGGCCAGAGTGCGTTTTTTGGATGCATTTCCAGGCGAAGCAATGACGAAAGTGTTTTTGCCTCCTCGTACACCTTTAAACAAGCTTTACTTGATAAATGACCAATAAATCCTTCAAATAGATCATAATCTGTTTTAACAATATCAAAACTTCCCCTGCAGGTTTGAGAGAATAGACAATGCATAAGTTGTGGTACATCATCATAGACCCATTAGTAGTATAGAGATGGAAAATCGGGTATTGTTATTCCAAAGTATCTAAAACTTTCTATAGATATTAGCATGTTATATATGGTTGCAGAAGTTATAAATGAAAATAATAGTCTAATATTTTTATGAAGCAATTTATTACGTCACATGCTTTAACAATATACTTTGGGCAACTATCAACTTTGTTCCTATTTAGCTGAACTTTTTAAAATTCACACATTTGACATGTTAGAAATAAAACATAACCTGAATCGACCCATTAATAAGTAAATGGGTCAAACTGCCCACCTCTACAAAAGAACATACTTACCTCCATACTGGATCCCGGACTGGCCTTGCGGGTTGATAATGGATATCTCCTACATTACTGTTTAAATCCGCTAATTGAGGAGCACCATTACCAGCTGTGGTAACTCTTATGTTCAGTTCACTGCGCATCTTGTTTGCCGTTTCCAATTGGTCATTATACTCCTCAGGATTCTTAATTAACTCCTTCTCAGTTACAGAATCAGAGACTAAAGTGTCATGACCGGGCCTGGATTGTTTTCCTTCACAATTCTGCCCCTCCTCTTGGATCTTTACAGTTGCATCTGTACAGCTAGACTCACACGAAGAATGCTCGACTGGATCCAAAGTTTTTTGCTTCTTTGTTTCTGTAGTCAAGGAAGATGCATCTCTTTTTCTTTTCGCATTTTCTTTTAGTGGAGAACAGTTGTTGTCCGCCTCAGCAGACTGCTTCTGAGAGACAACCTTCTCGGCACTTGGAGAGATTTGATTGGGGACTGAATCTGACTTCACTAAAGCTTCTTTTAGCACTGAGTTTGTTTGTAAAACAAACTCATCGTTAGTTTTTGTTGCCTCTGTAGAAGAACTGGTCTTGTCTTCCTCTGCTACCAAAGGAACTGTTTTCTTTTTCTTCTTATGTTTCATCTTAAGCTTCTTCTTATTGGGAGTTGTTTTTACATGTAGTGAGCGGGTGGCATCCTCTTTAAGGGGCTGTGAAGGCTCATGCGTAAGTAAAGTACTTTCTTTCACTGGAGAACAGCTGGCCAAGGCCAACTGAGCTGACTCTATAGACTGCTTCTGACTAACGGCCTTTGGCAACCCCAAAACCACACATTGATTTAATCGACTGGGTACTGTATCTAACTTCTCTAGTTCATTTGGGGGACAACTGACCTCGCCGTTTCCTGCTAACAAATGAACAATTTTCCTTTTCTTTTTCTCTCTTTTCAGATGTGTTTTCTTTAGTTTTTTGTTATGATAAATTGTGCTTATAATTGCTGTACTTGTGGGGTCCTCTTTGTTGGGCCCTGAAGGGTAAACTTTCGGTAAAACAAACTTATATGGACCTGCTGGTTCGCAATCGTCACAATACCAAAAGACAAACTCATCATATGTCTCTGGCGTTACGTCTAGACAATACCTGAATAACACAGAAAAGAACAAAAAACAATGTTTTAAAAAGATAATAAGATGAACCATGGAATTTGAATAACTTGCACCAAAATGTTACAATAACTTGGGTTCAACAACTAAAATTTTGGCCATTAGACCAAGAACACAATATAACTGAAGCAGCCCAACAGAAAACTAAGTAGTTATACTAGAAAAATCATGCTCCCTATGTGGCAGAAGATCAACAAAACCATGAAAGCGCAATATTTAAAGCATACAGGCACCAGAAGAAAGATCACAGTTTATGTTACTTGCATACACTACGATCTATTTTGTAGTCTTTTCTAAACCAATCCAAAGGCCTCACTGCCTCATAGTATTTGTAACAAATACGAGTGGCTAAGCCTTTGTTGTACTCTCAAAGGTTCAAAGATCTTTAGGCACTATCATATTTGTTTCTCTCTATTGATTAGCTGATTTGTATACGTCATTTGTGAACGGTTACCTCTAGTTCTAACATATCATCTTATCAGGTGGTGCTATCTATAAGAGTGCGCACAGCAAATAGTGATTTTCAATTAAATCCCTAGTTCCATTAACATGATGTGGGGTAATAAATTGATCCAATATTTAACTACTTCACTGCTCGAAAGATGTATCTTTGTTATTGATATTCCTTCATTTATTTTAAATCTCTCCTTTTACTTGTCTTATTGAAAGACATTCTACAACCTTATTGATTGCGCTTATCCTATTTATTTACCAACCTTAGTGCCAAAAGACACTTGTTTGTATACACAGCTATGCATGTAGATCCACATATTGATTGTAGGAACACTACATTAAATATATAAATACACTAAATCGCTTACATACGATATTCAAGATATTCATCCGATGAGTAAACTATCTGCTTCTTCAATACATACAATAATAACAATAAGCACAATTACTAATAATGATAATACTCCATAGCTAAGAATAGTAGTCGGAGAATCAATGACTTCTACATACAATTTCATGTTACAAGCATACATAATGGTGAACGGGGAAAAGTTCGTTTGGTCGCAGCATGATGGAGCTATATTAATGATTCAAGAAGATATCTTGGCATAAACATATCATACATAAGATGAGACCCAGTCTCTAATTGTAAAGGTAGAACATGTGCATTTATTTACAAACAAGTACCACAAATTGGTTAGCCATATACCGATATACGTACCATCAAAATTCAGACATAAGCGTGAATAGTCAAAATGGAAAGAATGCGCGTACCTGTGGATGACATATCCTAAGCACTTAACACAGTATATAAAAGCATTTGTGAACCCCTCATCACCACACGCCTGACATACCAAACCCTACAAATAGAAAAACACGGCCATCATAATTAGTCATTAACATTATAATTAGATGCATACTATAAAACAGTTTGAGCTTCAGCAAATAAATATTAACGGTTATTTTTGAAATACAAAACATTCTGCATTAATATATACGATCAACACATCAATTCCGCTATACTACCCAACTTCTTAAATGTACATTACACATGGCGAAAACCGTGTCTTTAACACGGTTACGTACATTTTGGATTCATATATCACTTGAACTATAACATTAGCACATTAACCACATAGCATAAACCGGCCCCACGTTATGTCAATTTAAATTTGTCTATCAAAAAACAATCTAGCACATACAATACATCAATAGCTATTTCCACTACATAACACATATTTCTTCCCAATTAATAACCTAAAAATATCTTTAAAAAATTAATTAAAAATCAGTTTTGCAAAATTGACCCAAAACTTCAAATGTATATACCAAGATTTACAAAACCCATATCAAAAATAAAATCAAAATAAAAAAATATCCACTTTTTACAAGATGGGTCGAATTTGGGGGCGTTTCTTGAAATAAAAAACCCTAATTTTCAAAATCAGGTATGAAAGTTGGAGTTTTTTTAATTATATAAAAGGAATCAATATTACAAACCTCTTCATATGGAATTATTGAATCCATGAATGATGAAGATGAAGAGAATATAAACTTTTTTTTTCTTTTGGAACGAATATCAACTTTTTTTTAAGAGAATATCCAACTTTTGGTTTTATGATTTTGAAACTCTCGTACAGGGTTGTCGAGTATCGGAAAGAAAATGAAAAAGAAATAAAATAACAACTTACTTTTTAAATTTTGCCGACTTGAAACACTTACTTTTTTATTATCTTACTTCACCAACAAACTTTCAAAATTTGTTCCGACTTCACTTATATGACCCGTTTATATTAAACTAATAACTGAAATGACAAAATTACCCTCAGCATATGGGTGAAGTCAGAACAAATTTTGAAAGTTCGTTGGTGAAGTCGGAACAAATTTTATTACCCTCGGCATATGGGTGAAGTCAGAACAAATTTTGAAAGTTCTTTGGTGAAGTCGGAACAAATTTTAAAGAATACAAGGATAATATAATCATTTCAGTTATTAGTTTAATATAAACGGGTCATATGGGTGAATTCGGAACAAACTTTGAAAGTACGTTGTTGAAGTAAGGTAATAAAAAAGTAAATGTTTCAAGTCGGCAAATTTTGAAAAGTACGTTGTTATTTTATGGCTTTTACCCAAAAGAAAATGTGTTATTGAGTAGCTCGAGGAGGAAAAAAAATGAAAAATAGCATGATATTTTTAAAATAAATCGTTTGTTTTCAAAAGAGTTGGTTAAAAATTTCGCAAAAAGTGTAGATTGGCGGGAACATTTTGATCTCGGGTTTTTTTTTTTTTGCATCAGTCATTGTCCACCCTACAAGGAATAGCTCCGGCAACTCTTCTGGCCTAGTGGGGCACCAACTGGAGTGAGCACGAGCCAGGACTCGGACCCCTGAGCGAAGGATGAGATTTGAACCTAAGTCAATTGACTCAAACACAAGTACTTCAACCATTGGACTAATGATTCATTGGACTATTTACTTCTTATTACTTTGATTTTCTTTACTATATAAACTTAAAAACACATTTGGTATTAAGTGAATTAACATGTATGATTTTTACAACAATGCGAGTGTTTAAAACTATGCTTTTTGGTAATGTTTCAGAAATGGTATATTGATCAGGATCTGATCCTTAAATCCGATTTGACTGGGGACGAGGACGGAGACGGGACGTCCCGAATCATAAAACCAGAGATGGGGGACGAGGATAGCGTGAATCCCCGAACCCAAACTCGACCTTAACCCTAAACTTTTTAATAAATAAGTGTATAAAAGTTACATATATATCTATACCAGATTTACTCATATATGTTTATGGTTATTAGTATTGGCATGTATATTTATATGCATATGCGTTATCCTAAGGATTAAATATTGTTGGTGCAATAATGACTATAGCCTTCGAGGCTTTATACAACCCGTGTGATGCACCGATTGTGACTAATATTTCATAACTATATGTTTGGTCATTAGGTTCCTATTATTTTAGATAGTTACTTAACCTTATAAGAGTACATGTGAAGAGGTTTCTTCTAATATGTTATATTTATATGAGACTTTTCATAAATTTAATATTAGTAGGTTACATAAGTTATGTTTGTCCTATTTATTTGGTAATTTTTTCATAGTGAGTTATAGAACCATTTGCCTTTTTATATATTTTATTTTTAATAGCAAATTTCGAGTTGATAGTGAATTTATCGAATGTTGTTGGTTCTTCAAAATTGCATAATTGCATGTGTTTGTGGTTTGTGGTTTGTGCAACAGGCAAATGAAGATGATGCATGTTTTAATTCCATTGCCGTTCAAAAAAAAAGATGAAGCGAAAGTTGGTGCCTATGAGGAAGAAGCTAATGCTATTAAGATAAATGAGTTTAAGTAGTTGTTTAGGGTTAGGTACTTTTGTTGGTTCTAATAATTTAAATGTTTTGTTTATTTTTGGGTTGATGATAGGTCAAATAAATATACGTATCGATTTTCCTGTTGCACACGGACTTGATATAAATGTTCATAGTTTTATTGCTCAAGAATAAATATATATATATGTATTCGTTTTGATGAATTTTTTTCGAGAAGTTGGAGTGAATGACGTTTTCATTTTTATTAACATTTTTACAATCTTTGTTATATATTTATTTAATATCATAGTTGTTTTGGTATGATAATATTTTTGTAAGTTTATTTGTGCTATCTTTATCATAATTGTTAAATGTCCAGGGTGAGATATGTTATATTGTCAAATTCATGTGTACATTTTTTAAATATTTTTATCAATACTGGAAGTGTTTTATGTGTTACTACAAAGTTTATATTGTCCAAAAAGTAATTGATATTTCTGCATGGGAAAACAAAAAATGTGAATTAATAGTCTAATTAACAATTGCAATGACGAAAACTCTTGGGTTCCTTAGCAGTTTAGTTAGAGATTTAGTTAGACATTGGTTTAGTTACATTTACTTAGAATATATAGTTAATTTTCTCACTTAATCTCTGACTATCAAGACCAAGACTTTCACCCACCACCAATAATTTCAATGGCGAACACTCCTTACATCAATGAGTTGAAAGACATGTCCGGATCAAAAAAGCTACATCAAAGCTTCAAGTTTCTTTTCATTCAAGATCACACAGAGGGTGAAGCATTGCTGAGGTTTATTGGGGAGCGTTGCAATGAGTTGCAGAGGAAGATAGATGTGCAAACTGAAAGGATGGCTGAGGTGTGGTCTCTAAACCATGATGATGAAGAAGCTGGTGGGGATGTCTATGAGTGCTTGAGATTGCAGATGATTAGGATGCGCAGGAGGTTGGAGTTTTTGAGGGGCTTGTTGGTTGTAGTCCGTGAAGGTTTGACTGAGAAGGAGGAGCATACGGACATCATGGATTTTTATGATTAGGTCATATGTTTATGTTTATGTTGTTTATGTATGTGTATTCTGTTTTGTCATCTTGGTGATCTGTGATGGTTGTCTTTTAGGGGTAGTATTTGAACTCATTGTGCATATGGTTTCTGCTGGTGATGTTAGATTGATGTAGGTATTAACAATGACAATGGTTATCGTATATATAATTATATATAATAGTTTAGCATATGTTTATATGTTTTTATTTATTTAAGTGTTTGTAATTTTTCCTTTTATAGTTTAAACTATAAAGGATATTTAGTTTTCTCTTACACACATATTGGTCAAACACACAGTCTTGAAAACTTGCAAAAACGAATTAGGGTTTCCAAATGAAATTATGGTTTTCTCATATACAACATATTTATCAAATTAAAACATATATTTAACTCATCTGGTATTTGTGTATTGAAATTGATGATTCAATTTTGATGAAATGATCATATATAGTTGATAATCGTATGGTTGTGTTGGGGTTGAATTGTGAAGCGATGAATACATATTCATCAAAGAATTATAAAGGTAAATATCTGATTTTTATGTTTAATTTTGATAAATTGATACTTGTTTGACCAATATTTGATGTTTTAATGATGACCCAATTGTCAAAATATAAGCTTCTTGCAATTTGGGATTTGGGTTATTGATTTTGATTAATGAATGACCCAGTTAGGTTTATTTTTTTGTGGGTTTGTGAAATACTGATGACTTGTGATTGGAAATGTGTTAGATGATGATTTTATGTGATTTGGTGAAGGTTATGTGATTAGATGGACAATTAGTTTGCACATCGTGACTTTGGTTCAGATTGAATGTTAAAATTGATTATTTGCTTATTGCTTTAACCATGGTGTAAGCTTACCAACAACGTCAAGGCTATGATGAATTCTGACGGGTAATTTAAAAAATGAGAATGCCCGTATATAACAACCTGTAAATTTCCGGATTATTATAATAATATTTATTACGTCAGAAAATTCAAATCGGCTATTTTCTGACAGATGTCAATATTTAGATTTAAAAACGAGAGGTCACCTCGTTTCTTTAAAAATAAGACACCGCACACACGGTACTTGTCCACTAAGTATCTGTATAATAAATGTGAAATTTATTATTTTCCAAGTTAAAATTTAAGCATACATAAGCTTAATCCAATGTTTCAGGAAGTTATTCCGCATACTGCAGTGCAGTAGCATACAAGACTAAAAATAAATAACGAGATAAGTGAAATATACGATAGGTTATCTCGTGAATTTAGAAAATCACGGCACCGCACGCATACCGACACCAATTAAATAACGACAAACAGTTATAATCAAATTTCAACGTAATAAGAATGTCATATTATTACGTATAAGAAATCGTTTCCAAAAACATAATTTCTATATTTTTCGGATACCGGGAGGGTACGTTTACTCGAGGATTCGACAAAACACGGAGTATAAATTATATTGTATCTAATAGTAGGACAAAACATAAATACAGGTTCTAATCCTAAACCCCTACCAACCGTCCTACCCTCTCCCACTTTAATCTCAAAGCTACTTCCCTTTTTATCTCACCTCTACTTCTGCTCCAAAACAATAAAACTCATGTCTTCCTTCTCCTCTTCTTTGAGTATACTGAAAGACCTACATCTTCCATCTAAGAATAGCCATCACCTCCTTTTTGTGATAATCAAACTATGGGTCAAACATATATGTTGGTAGGATAAAAGAGGATTACTGCCTCCCATCTTTCCTCAGTGCCTCCCAAATGCCCCTCCATTTACAACAATTCCAGGCCTATCACTATCTACCTTCCCTCTTTCCCATGGCCAAAGTCACAAGAGAAGCCATACGTGGCTAGGTAGAAAGCGACAACAGCTATAAAAGGTTATGCACGTTCGAAGACCAAGGGGAAACAAAGTCCAAGCATACTCATTTGTTCATGTATAATTAGGATTGATATATCACAGGTTTTCTTCACCTCCTCACAAAAATCACAAATTAGGGTTCATACAAAGTTAGGGCTTTTAAAAATTGAAATGGGGGTTTGTAAATTGAAGGTGTAATTAGTCTATTGAAGAGTCGAATGGTACAACAAAGTTGGAATACGTCTCCTTCTTGGGTTGGTTTTTCCCTGGTTCGACGCGTCAATATTGTAAGGATAATTATCCCCTTGTGTTTTTAAAACCTAAATGATGATTGATTTGTTAATTTGATGTTTCTTTTAATTCGAATGTATGAGTATAAATAAAAATGAATGTTTTTGTTCAATGTTGTTGTTGTTAAGTTGTGGTGAATTAAAAGGACTTGAACTATTAAAATCGGTATTGGCTTAGCATGTTTTCAGCTCATTCACGAGCACATTCGATATCATATTCGGCATTCATGCCTCGCCAAGTTTCTGCTTTCCATTTATTCATAGAATTGTTAGTGTTTAGAGTTGAACGAGAATAAAACACCTCGAGGGTGTTGTTTCATTTTATTGTTTTCAGCTCGTACGGTCCTAACCCGTAAGGGTAACTGTGACGAGTCACATATGAACATCGGGTTGTACTCGATAAACCCGAGCCTAGCTTAATCACTATTCCTACGTTGCTTCTTCATGTGTGCATTTTCTTTGTTTTGATTTCCAGTCGAAGGAGTCAACAAATCAGAATTTATATTTGATTGTTGTGTATTTTGTGCGTACCGTGCCAACACAAGACTCAAAAGTGTGTATTTGGCATCCAGTCTTTCACTCGATCCGGGTTGTGCCCGATAGGCGCGACACAAGGTTCAACGTAAGTCTTAGGTCTTCCTGTTGTTAGTGATTAGATTATTTTTTGTGCCAAACTATGTCGTAACCACTTTAGCCTTGTGTCTTGGAATGAAAAGAGTACCCCGAGGTGTGCGTGTTATGCCTCAAATCACGAAAGAAACACCCACGAAGGGTGTTTGTTATCCACAGCTGGAACCTGACCTCAAGGATAGTCGTGTGAGCCTCGTGTATAAACCTTATTCAATCAAGATGGTCTTTATGTCTCTTGCTTCAAATGATACATAAACAATGAAACCATGATACCAAAAAAATCTAAGTAAATGTTCAAGTAGTTTAGTATTTAAATCGTGTCCTTGGACCCAAGCCCAAAGGTTGTAATATTAAGGTGTGGATATTGTTGGGCCGAAGCTCAACTGTCAAAGGGTCCGTTTAGTTTTATCAGCCCATCAGGACATATATGTTCCACGACAGCCCTCCATGAGTACATGCCGACTCGAGTTAACCCTCAACTCGCCTCTTTCCTACCCCGACTCGTCACACACGATTTATTTGCACACGACATGTCCGTATTCCATGATCCTCGACATGACGTGCAATATATTGTTAATGTTAAAACGAGATACAAAACAAATGATAAACATAAACAAAGTTGGAAAGCAAGTTATTTAAAAAGTGTTTATTTTCACTAACTTAATTAGAAAGTTTTAAACTTCTAATTATTCAAAATATAAACTTGTAAACATATATTATTAATCCGGATATTAAACTTGATAAAATCTCATATAAACTTTGACAACTAGTCGCCAGAAACAACTAAAGTAATACTTGGGTCATGCCCTATTTTTGCCAAGATATATATATATATATATATATATATATATATATATATATATATATATATATATATATATATATATATATATATATATATATATATATAAATTTATCAGTTTATTTGTATACATGGGTTATGCCCAACTTTCGTCAAAATATAATTAACCTGTTACATTTTATAATAACCAATATAACTTATTATATTTTTATATAATAACCATCAATGAGGAGATTTATTCATAACTTGCACCATCAAATTATTTAAATACAAAGGTATTAAGTAAGGCTATTACTTAAATATTTGGATACTCCTATGATAACCACTAAATGTGATACATAGAGATATTTGAACATGTATGTACGTTAGGTATATACCATTGAAATAATGATTACATAATCCATTAATGTCTAAAATCATATGTAATTATTTCCGTGTATCGTCATTTGGTTATCATCAAACCGAAGTCTTGTTCATCCTTGATATCTTTTCTGCGTGTACCCTTCCAAGTATTATCATTTGGTCATCATTAAACCAAAGTCGCAATTCCTTCTTCGAGATTCCTTCCATGTCATACCCTCCTAAGCCGAAATCCACCCAAATCTTTGTAAATTGTTTTAAGATAAATGATGCCACATAAACAACAACATAAACATTGAAAAATTTAAAAAGTTAGTTAAACTTTATCGAGTCTTAAACATAAAGACTAAATTGCCGTATTAATTACGTTGCGTGTCAGAGCCGTGCACTATCATCCCTTGATTTAATTCCCTTTGGACTACTAATTGCCAAGGTAAGTTTCATAGCCCCTACTTTTACTTGTTTTATAACTGTTTTGGGGGTAGATACATGCTCATTTTACTTAAATGTTTTAATTACTGAAATTGTGCATTCTATGCATACTATGCCTTTTGATTGATATGTTTTAAGATACGTCATACATAGATGTTTTATGGATCATACCAAAATACTTTGTCTAGAATATTACGCAACTTAGCCTAAGTCCTTAGATCCCATATTGCCCTTTTCATGAACCGTCAATTCCTGCTGGGAAACGCGAATGCTATAAATAGATCTATTGGGGGTGACTCCCCTGTTCGGTTGGCCCCACATGGGTCAAGGCGAAACATATAGCATGTCGGAACCGAGTGTATTGGGATAAACACTCGTCATGGGCTCCTTATTTGTATGACTACATTTGCATACAAAAATTGTCGCAGCTTTGGTTGCATGAACTTAGTGCTTGCGTAATAGATTTATAATATATGGCATTATATTCGTTGTAATGTGCATATACCATGCTTATGGTCCACTAATGAAATTCTTTTATATAAGGTAAACCTAAATTTTTATGACATTATACAAGGCGTAATGATCATCAAAACCAAATGTTAAATGGTATACTGTAGTGCCATTTAAATAAACCTATGAACTCACCAACCTCGTATTGACACTTTTTAGCATGTATCTTCAGGTTTTGAGGTGATAGCTTATCTTTGGAGGCGCAAGGCAAAGGCATGGCATGGTCATAGACGACTCTGATTTATGTATTGGGACCACATTTTTATTATGGGCCATTTTCCGCACTAATCAATAATGTAAACATTTTTTTTTAAGAAGGAATAAAAATTTATTTAGGAAAAACCAATTGTTCTATGCTTATGTTGTGATATCAATTTAGTAGCACCCCAATACTCATGTGCTTCCGCTGAGCCATTTTGGGGGTGTTACAGATTGGCATCAGAGCCTAGGTTATAGAGAACTGGTATTTTAAAACCTATACTATAACCACTTTTACAAAAACTAAACCCTATGACCGACATGTGCCTGCCTGCCAAGCTGATGCCTCACTTATGAACCTGTTGAGATCATACTTGATAAGATACATGTTTTATCACTGCTCACCTAGTTTCATTATAGGTTATAATTATCTTCCCTATACGTATATTTACGTATCACAACACTGCATCTTTTCCCTCACATAAATGGAATAATTGTTCTAGTCTTTAAGCCAACCTTTAAAAAGTATTGGGACATATTACTAGCGTAACTAAGCTAAGTATTTCAAAGTTCATTGAACCTCGGTTGAATATAGATTGATCACCTATATTCAACCAGGGACAGTGGGACATAGCCTTATCACCTTTGTCCGACTCAGAGGTGAATTTTGCAATACTTAGGATAGTTACAATAACATTATGTCCAGTAAAATTTGATTAATGAATAAACATGTAATAAGCCATTCATTGGCATTCCTTAATCATAAGCCATTCATCGACATTCCTTAATCATAAGCCATTCATTGGCATTCCTTAATCGTAAGCCACTCACTGGCGTCACATTATTATTTCCCTATATAGAATATTTTCATATCACAATCGGGTTATGTTATAGTCACTCCTACCCCAAACCTTACATTCCATGAACAAATCAAACCATTCTAGGAGCAACCTTCCAATAGCACCTATGAGAAAGATTCCCTAGTGGGAATAGGCAACAAAAAGAACAATAAACTTTTGGCAAAATTTAGAAAGACACAGTAAATGACCTATAATCCCACAAAACTTGAAAATTTTACCATTGAAAATTTGATACCTAGAAACTCCACCCACCTCTTAAGAATAACAGTGCCTACCTTGTTACCCTCCTATAAACTAAATAAATGAGTTGCCATACAAACTGTTTCCGATTATCCCATAAACCATTATAATCAAAATGCCTCATGAACCACCCTACCATTTCACCATAAAGTAAACTACAATTTCACTACTACCTCACAAAAATAAAGTGTTTCTTAATACTATTTTAGAACCACTCTATTAGTTACTTAGTTCCTCGAAAAGTATTTTAAGTTAATACCCCAAAAACAGAAATGATTAATGTCCTCCTTGGTAGCTAAGCCTGACCTTAGGATGTATCCCACACCTCCGCCTAAAACCATAGAAAACAACGAGGTTCACCAGCGCCTCCCAAATGCCCCTCCATTTACAACAAGTCCAGGCCTATCATTATCTACCTTCCCTCTTTCCCATGGCCAAAGTCACAAGAGAAGCCATACGTGGCTAGGTAGAAAGCGACAACAGCTAGAAAAGGTTATGCACGTTCGAAGACCAAGGGGAAACAAAGTCCAAGCATACTCATTTGTTCATGTATAATTAGGATTGATATATTACAGGTTTTCTTCACCTCCTCACATAAATCACAAATTAGGGTTCATACAAAGTTAGGGCTTTTAAAAATTGAACCGGGGGTTTGTAAATTGAAGGTGTAATTAGTCTATTGAAGAGTCGAATGGTACAAGAAAGTTGGAATACGTCTCCTTCTTGGGTTGGTTTTTCCATGGTTCGGCGCGTCAATATTGTAAGGATAATTATCCCCTTGTGTTTTTAAAACCTAAATGATGATTGATTTGTTAATTTGATGTTTCTTTTAATTCGAATGTATGAGTATAAATAAAAAGGAATGTTTTTGTTCAATGTTGTTTTTGTTAAGTTGTGGTGAATTAAAAGGACTTGAACTATTAAAATCGGTATTGGCTTAGCATGTTTTCAGCTCATTCACGAGCATATTCGACATTCATGCCTCGCCAAGTTTCTGCTTTCCATTTATTCATAGAATTGTTAGTGTTTAGAGTTGAACGAGAATAAAACACCTCGAGGGTGTTGTTTCATTTTATTGTTTTCAGCTCGTACGGTCCTAACCCGTAAGGGTAACTGTGACGAGTCACATATGAACATCGGGTTGTACTCGATAAACCCGAGCCTAGCTTAATCACTATTCCTACGTTGCTTCTCCATGTGTGCATTTTCTTTGTTTTGATTTCCAGTCGAAGGAGTCAACAAATCAGAATTTATATTTGATTGTTGTTTATTTTGTGCGTACCGTGCCAACACAAGACTCAAAAGGGTGTGATTGGCATCGAGTCTTTCACTCGATCCGGGTTGTGCCCGATAGGCGCGACACAAGGTTCAACGTAAGTCTTAGGTCTTCCTGTTGTTAGTGATTAGATTTTTTTTTGTGCCAAACTATGTCGTAACCACTTTAGCCTTGTGTCTTGGAATGAAAAGAGTACCCCGAGGTGTGCGTGTTATGCCTCGAATCACGAAAGAAACACCCACGAAGGGTGTTTGTTATCCACGGCTGGCACCTGACCTCAAGGATAGTCGTGTGAGCCTCGTGTATAAACCTTATTCAATCAAGATGGTCTTTATGTCTCTTGCGTCAAATGATACATAAGAAATGAAACCATGATACCAAAAAAATCTAAGTAAATGTTCAAGTAGTTTAGTATTTAAATCGTGTCCTTGGACCCAAGCCCAAAGGTTGTAATATTAAGGTGTGGATATTGTTGGGCCGAAGCTCAACTGTCAAAGGGTCCGTTTAGTTTTAACAGCCCATCAGGACATATATGTTCCACGACAGCCCTCCATGAGTACATGCCGACTCGAGTTAACCCTCAACTCGCCTCTTTCCTACCCTGACTCGTCACACACGATTTATTTGCACACGACATGTCCGTATTCCATGATCCTCGACATGACGTGCATTATATCCTTAATGTTTTAAAACGAGATACAAAACAAATGATAAACATAAACAAAGTTGGAAAGCAAGTTATTTAAAAAGTGTTTATTTTTACTAACATAATTAGAAAGTTTTAAACTTCTAATTATTCAAAATATAAACTTGTAAACATATATTATTAATCCGGATATTAAACTTGATAAAATCTCATATAAACTTTGACAATTAGTCGCTAGAAACAACTAAAGTTATACTTGGGTCATGCCCTATTTTTGCCAAGATATATATATATATATATATATATATCTCTATATTATATATAACAGGAGGCGTTACACGTAGATAATGCCACGTAAACGCCACCTCATTGCCCAGTAATTCATTATTAGCCATGTCATCACATTGTTGCCATGTAAGCATTTTTAAAATTTATTTTATTTGAAGACATTTAATTAATTTTGAATTTTAGGCTATTTTTTTATTTTTCCCGAAATTATTTATGTTTTATTAGATTAAATGTTTAAAAATTGTAATTTAAAAATGTAGCTAGTATGGTTCGAACCTTGGTCACTCTCCAAACTTAACCATCATCTCTACCACTAGAGCAATTTAATTTTTGTTTTATATTTGCAAGACAAAGTTAATAAATCAAAAAACAAATGCATATCTTTTCCTTAAATATACATTTTTTCTTAATTCATTAAGTATATATTTTTTTACATAACCCTAATATCATTCAGTTACTTTATACGGTTCTTTCTTTCGATTACGGTGGTGTGTCTTCGTCCCTTTTCTTAATAGTGTTGTATAACATGCCGTATGCCTTCGTTACTTTATAGATAAACTAATGCACACTCATGACCATTAAATCATCATAATATATTCAGTAACATGTAGATTTATGTGATAGCGTTTCCACCATATATTTGTTTGTCGTATGCTTCAATTTGATTTGATTATTGTTTAATTAGTTCGTTTTTCAAAGTAACATATATTATTATTTGATCTGTATTTATCTCATACATAACTTCTTCGAGCAGTAGCTACGATACAATCGAATATTAGGTACGTAGATGATGACATAAACTATTAGAAAAAATCAATACATATTTTATAAAGTGTACACACATGGTTCGCTAGACTTCTAATATAATATGCATAGATCATGCTAACATTGTTGTTTAATTTATTATTTGATCTGTATCGTTTCTATATGACACATGTATCGTATATCTTCTTGAACTTCATTCGAATGATTGTATGGTATTTTTATGTATATTAATAAGGATTTAATCATATGTTTTTATCCTATTTTTTGCTTGGTCATCATATATTTGTGTGTATGTTTTTAACACTGCATGTTTGTAATTTTTTCTTTGTTTTATGAGATGATTTGTTATCTGTACCTACTAAATAAATATACGCTAATGTAGTCAATAGGATAATACTATCAATTGCAACTCTTTCTGAAATATACGTATTCATCATGCTTGATTGTGTGGTCATCCTTCCACTTATTGCAGCTCTTTCGGGAATATATACGTATTCACTATTTTTCCTTAAATTGTTTTAGATTTAAATGTTATAGCTTAAAGGTTACAAAGATTACCAAGTTCGATGCTTTCTGACCATGGAAATACATTTTTTTTCTTCATATATACTGTATTATATTGTTGAGGAATGATATGATATAAGTTTACTGTAGTTATTAGTTAGATGGTTACAGAGCAATATATATATTAATATATGTTGTATGAAGGGTTCTGTTCTATGTATCCTTAACTGTTGTTTGTCATCAGGTATAAAGAATTGAAAGCTATTAGGATTGTTGCTGATGGTATTGGATGTCTAAACAAAAAATTTGGACGCTGGTAAGAGGCTTCTCATTCTTTCGGTCAGTACTCATTATAATCATTAATATCGATATGCATTCTTAGTGGGTGTGTTTGCATGTGTCTTTGAAATGGGTCATTTGATATTAAAGAATTTAAATTCGAGAATCTGTTGCAATACCTAGCAGCCCTAGCTACGGATTTTTTGATTTTTTTCCTTTTGAGAAAAGCTTCACAAGCTAATGAAATTGCTATTTTTATTTTTAAATTCTTTTATATAAAACTAAAATGGATAAAAATCTGTGTTAAAAGTACTATGTTAAGACTAATTGTTCTGACCCATTTGAAGCAAATGGTCAAGACTGAGCAACTTTAGACCTACAATAGCCTAATCAAAACATTTTTTTGATTTTTTTCCTTTTGAGGGAAGTTAAAAAAGCTATTGAAATTGTTATTTTTATTTTTTAAAACATTTTATAACAACTAAAAATGAATTAAAACGCTAGGCTTAAGCTGAGGAAAACCACTATTTGGGACAAAACCACCAACTTTGAGCTACTAGCAGCCCTAGCTAGGGATTTTTTGGATTTTTTTCCTTTTGAGAAAAGTTTCACAAGCTAATGAAATTGCTATTTTTATTTTTAAAATTTTTTTATATCAAACTAAAATGGCTAATAATCAAACCATGTGATGCAATATCTCTAATGAATCATTTGAGTTTGTATTATTACAATAGGCAAGATGGGTGATTAGGGTTGAATTAAGTATGGGTCAAAACGGGTCCATACCGAAACAACTCGTGGTTTAGCACGGGTAGGCTCACAAACAGATTTTTGTAAATTAAATTTGGCCCTGGCACTTTCTATAACTTTTCAAATCTTCTTAAATCCAATGATCCTTCATGACTGTAAGATAGACTTTGAATGTTACGGTTTCGGAGGTGTTAGTCATTAAGATAGACTTTGAGTTACTATAAAAAACTCGACATTTACTTCATTTATCTAATTTATTTCAATAGTTTTTGACTCATTTATGCTCTAAACTGTGATGAAATTCCTAATACCAACATTACAGGTAATTTTGTTTTTTAAAAGGATTGGGTAGAAGGTTTCTCTAACTGGTGATAACAACCTTCTTACAATAAAGAAAAATATGTTAACAATAATTATAAGTCATGCCCGCCTATTGGGCGGGCTTTGAAATCTAGTATATATATATATATATATATATATATATATATATATATATATATATATATATATATATATATATATATATATATATATATATATATATATATATATATATAATCCGGATCGGTTGAGAAGAGTTTTAGATTGAGAAGAATGAGAAGCAATCTTGATCGTTCATTTCACTAAACTAATACAAGGGCATGATAGATATTCCTAATTATATAATTAATTTCATTCAAACTACTTTAATGCATTCATTAATCTTCATCTCCTAGTTCATTTTTTCATTCCATCGATTCTTTTTTCTTTTCATCAAAACTACTTTAATGCATTCATTAATATTCGCATCCTAATTCATTTTTCTATTCAATCGGCTCTTTTTGTTCAATTCGTCACCTTCAATTAACAAGGAACATCTTAAAGAGTGATTCAAATAAAGAGTGATTCAAATAATAAAAGAATAACTTACTTTTGTATCACAAATAATAATACTATTCAAAGCAAAACACTAACAATTTTTTTGTTGATTCACTAATTCGATTATGCTTCATAAACCCGAATGAATAATGCATGATTCACGGACTGACAAGTGACAAATGATGCAAAATAAAATTATTATTTTTTCAAAGATTCAATTTATAAAGCTATCATGCTTAAATGATTCAAAACCCGAAACCTGCGTGTAATACATGTTACATTTAAAAAACTTGAATCATATATTTTACAAAATATTTTATTCAATTGTGGTTCTGAGATTTTGACAATCACCTTAATCTTGTATTTTAATTGATGACTACTAATAAATTAAAAAAAGAGTGAATCACAAAAGCATAAATGCTAAACAATGAACGTAGGAACAAAACTGAATCGAGAATATCATGCCATCAAAATTGAAACTTTAGTAACCGTAATATTCCTTAATAAATTCATTAATCAATTCTTTAATGATTCAAATTACTTGTTTTCCCTTTTCATTTAAATTAATGACTTTTAAAATGCATTAAAACTAATTGATTTCTATGACCCAAAATGCTTCTCAACCTTCTCAATCTAATAACCTTCTCAATGGAACCAAAGCCTATATATATATATATATATATATATATATATATATATATATATATATATATATATATATATATATATATATATATATATATATACAATATATATAAGAGGAGGCATGCCACATATAATGGCACTTGGCATCCCATAATGCCATGTCATTATTCCATGTCATCATTGTATTTATGTGGCATTTTTTTTAATTATCATTGAATACATGTGGCATTTTTTTTAATTTGATTAAATTGACTAATTTTCGGATTATTAAATGTATTGTAAAAAAATGTAACTAACAAGGTTCGAACATGAGATCTCTACTAACAATAACAAACATCTCAACCACTGGAACAATGGAACTTTTGATATTCTCTTTTCAAATCAAAATTAATAAAGCCACATAAACTATTATTTCAACCATAATATCTATTCCTTAAATATAGCTTTGGTTAATTATAAAGATTTTAAAAAAATCCAGGAAACAAAAAAAGGTGCGCCTCTTTTTTCTCAAACTCTAATATCTGTTTTCTTCTTGAACTCATAATATTTTGCAGGTTTGATGCATGTTTTGTTTTGTTTTTTTTTTTTCTTTTGTATATGTTATAGGTTGACACTAACACACAGAAAAAGACCATTCATGCATTACAGGGAAGATTCAAAGCAAGTTTAGCGGAATACAATTAAGTAGCATTTGATGATTTTGGGGATGATATCGTCCACAGTAAGCAATATTCTTAGTTTCTAAGATGCGTTTATTTGGTTATTGTGAATTTGAATCTTATGTTGGTTTATTGTATTTGCAGGCGGATGTTTTATTCTTTTCAAGTTCTTTAGTTTTTATGTGCTTATCTTTATCTTATACATTGGAATGAAATCTGATATGTTCTTAACTTCAAACTTGGTTTGGTTATTGTGGAAACATTTAATATTTATGTCGTTTAGTAGGTCAATATTTGTGCATTCTTAAGGCAAAAATATGCATTATAACATGTTAGGCTATGTTTTGTTTAGTTTTTTGTTTAGTGATTTGTTAACAAGACGCTTGTTACTATTGCATATTACTTTACTTATGGACTTATATCAGACTTTGAAGGATACCTAAGTTCACGCGTCATGTGGATGTAAGGCTTACCGTAAGTCCTAATATGAATTATTCTATATATTGTAGATCCTTTCCATGAGGTGAAGAGCAAACGAGAAAAGAAGAAGGAGGTAAGTGGAGTTGGATGAGGCATGGAACCTATCAAAAAAATAAGTGGCTCTGTATTTGATGTCTATTAACGAAGGTGCTTTTTATGTCCTTACCAATATTGCAAGAGTGAGCAAGCTTAGCAATTTTAATTTGCGTTTATGCAAGTTACTTCACTGTTTATCTTGATTTTACATATGTAACTGTATGTATTTTCACTGTTTATCTCAATTAGTTTATATATGCACTTTTTTAAATATGAATTTGGGGTGTTACTACTTATCTAATCATCTTCTAATGGAACCAGAGTAGGTAAGAATAAGAAACAACTTAACAAGCAAATAAAGAAGCCGTAATGGCAGAATATGCTGCGACCTATGGTGATATTTCCATCAAGCAACTTCAGTCAAGAGGAACCAAGGCGGAAATCTTGATGGAATTGCCACCATCACTAGCAAAATTGAAAATCTTGGTCGGGATATGCTAAAGCTCAGAGAAAGTGTTCATGCCATCCAAGTAGGTTGCTAAAGCTGTAGAGGAGGACATCTCACCAAAAATTGTCATCACATTGACGAAGATAGCACAGTCGAAGAAGCTAAATATGGAGAAAATCGACCGTTTCAAGGGAATAATAGAAACGGTAATGGCTATCGTGGAGGACCTCCCCCGTATTATGATCGTGGAAATTTTGGGGAAATAAGAGCTAACTTGGAGGAAACAATCAGCAAGTACCTCGAAGATTCAACTAAGAGACAGAAGGAACATGAAGAATAGCTGAAAAACTTCCAAGATAATACAAACAAAAGCCTTTCTAGCCATGACGAATCGCTAAAAAACTTGGAAACCATGATTGGGAAGCTTGGCGACGAAGTGCAAAGAAGAAATGAGGAACAAAAGAACAAATCAACAGCATGTAAGGCCGTGTTTTCTAAAAATGACAAATCCACCGATGAGTCTAACATAAATAAAGATAATGATATTAATTACAGAAGAGAGTTACGCCGTAACCAAACATCAGAGTTACGGCATAACCAGGATACGAGGTCTGACAAGCTTCCCGCGTTAGACGAATCTAAAAGGAAGAATCATTGTTGTGAGGCTATGGCAATTGATAATGGAAAGTGGTATGATCTTGGGCTTCATGCGACCCTCGGAACAAAATCTGCGATGGAGGGGTCGATAAGGAAAGAGTTAATGATAACAGATACATGTTGACTGCACTTAATGATGAAGAAAGATTAGCTAAATTCTCAATAGATGAAGAGGAGGAACCACCCATCAAGCACTGCTGCAATCCCTTATTGATCACGGAAGATGGGTCCGCACGAGCATGGCCAACATGTAATCCCTTTCGTGAGTATTGTAACGGGGGTAGCAATATGAAGGACGAAGTATGGATATGCCCTCATGAATTAGAAAGACATGACGTTGATTTCGGAGATCTATCCTTCAGTAACTGGTATTCAGTAAGGTTCGGGGATGCAATCATTATCACGGTTTTGTTAAGAAATTTGAACTCAAATATGAAAAACATATTCTTCAAGGAAAATCCTTAAAACCAATCAACGATGAGACTGCCTGCAAAGGTATTCCTTCAAGCAACACCGATGACGAAGGAGCTCGAAATCATTGGTGTGAGAAAATAAAAACCCCTGGCGAAATTTTTTGGGCATTGTGCAACCCTTTTGATAATGAATGTAACGGGGGAAGCAGTATAGAGAGAGTTAGGGAAGATGAATTCTTATGGACCTCAACCAATGATGCGGAAAGAACAAAGTTGCCTTGGCTAGACAACTTGGGATTTGACAATTGGGTCAAAATCAAATATGGGAAGGTAGATGCGTTAACTAAGGAGAAGATCTGGAAAGGATGTATGAGTAAAGAAGACCCAAGCGAATAAGTTCCAAACGACATAAGTGAAGTAACGGATGAAGATACCAAAGCTCCGACGAGAAATGAGAAAGAGAAATTCAAACGGGTACTTGTGGAAGATTTACTCAACGATAAATGGTTTAAAGGTACCGAGTCCGACGATGATGATATAGAAGGGATTTTGGATTACCTTGAACTATAAGGTAAAGATGGGTTCACTGGCCCCGACGATGAAGCATATGAGCAAAGAAGGTGCAAACTTCTCGGCATTCCGTATAAGAGACCACCTCCGATTGTAGCTGAAAAATATGAGTTTACTAGATACCACTTGGGGCCGGACGAAAAGTTTTGCAAAATTCGGAAGATCGAGACTAAGGAATATCTCTGCACCGCTACAAATGTTGCCTGGGTCAGACATAACTTGATGAAGGATATGGAGGAGGTTGGCTAAGTCCAAATATAACAACCCGTAAAATTTCGGATTATTTTAATAATATTTATCGCGTCAGAAAATTCAAATCAATTATTTTCCGACAAAATGCCAATATCTAAAATATAAAAACGAGAGGTCATTTCGTTCCTTTAGAAATAAGACACCGCACTTACAATACTTGCCCACAAAGTATCTGTGAAATTTATTATTGTCCAAGTTAATATGTAAGCATACATAAGCTTCACCTATTGTTCCGAAAAGTTATTCCGTATACTGCCGTGCAGTAGTATACAAAACTAAAAATAAATACTGAGATAAGAGAAAAATACATTTTTATCAATCACTAATAATTTACGAAAGAAAACAAAAGGTTATCTCGTGAATTTAGAAAGCCACGACACCGCACGCAGACCGACACCAAATTAATAACGGCAAACAATTATAATCAAATTTCAACGTAATATGAATGTCATATTATTACACTTATAAAATCGTTTCCAAAAATATAATTTCTATATTCTTCGGGTACCGGGAAGGTACGTTTACTCAAAGATTCGACAAAACACGGAGTACAAATCATACAGTACCATGCACTAAAGACAAAAAGAAAAGGGTAAACTTTCCCACTCATACATCTACCTCCTACCCTACTGCCTTCTTGTTATTTTGTTTTTTCTTCTTCTTCGTCTCTCTCCCTCCCACGCTGTAGTCAGAATCACAGACAAAAGAAAGATTTCGGATCTTTTAGTATAACACAGGAGCCACCCTAATGTCCCCTCCAAATAGATACCTATTCTCCTAGCACATCTCTACCTTATGTAGAATGGGCGGCAGTAGGACAAGACACGAGCTAAGAATGGTGAATCAACACAACCAAGAGAAGAAAGAGGGCTCAAGACTTTCCCTTTGTACATCTATAAAGTTGGCTTCCAAGCGAGTCTCCACCCATTCCCAAATAAAATTCAGAATAATTAGGGTTCTTAATAATTAGGGTTTCTCAAAACAAAGGGGTTTTCAAAATTGATAAAGGGGTTTTGTAGTTGAGGGCATAAGGAAGCTACTCCAGAAGTTAATCGTTCCAATTCACCTCGAGTCTTCTCCAAATTTGGTTTCTTTGTTTCGGTGTTCATACCCATTCGACCCACCATTGGGTTCAATGTAAGAATACACTTCTTGTCATCTTTTGAAACTATTGTAGTTGTAATAGTTGTCTAAATTTGAATATATGTATTTTTTTCTTATACTCGAATGATTAATTGTCAAAAGTTGTTGTTGTGGTAATTGTGTGGCAAAATAAAACTAAACACCACCTGTGATAAGAAAGAAAAATATTTTAGGATTGGCTCGTTTAGTTTAGTTTGGTTACGTTTGGTCTCGGCAACAAATGTGGCAGCAAGAGTTCGTTTGGGTCAAGTTGTCTTGGTTCAAGTGAAACACAACCACAAGAGTGTGTTGTGTCATTGCCATTAAGCCAACAAGAGGCACCCGACTAGGGTGTGTTTTGTTTGTGTTTGTCGTCCTTGGTTACAAAGTAACTCACATACGGGTCGAGTCACGGTTGTGACTCGGATTTTCTTGTCACTTTACTTGGTCTCAGTTTAGTCGTAGATTGCTAATGAAAAAAAAATCTATTTTTGCTTATTCTATATATCTGACCACAGTTCCAAATAATAACCACAAGTATGTTATGTTGTCATTTGCTCACGTCGGGTAGTACCCGACTTCACTAGTCATCAGTCGAGTAAGAATCCTAGTGTTTTTGTTGCCTTGTTTCGGTGTGCGTATAGGCTCACAAGAGTCTTATGTTTGTAGCCGTATCGAGCCCCTAAAGGGTGCGTTCCGTTTTCTTATTTCCTGCACCAACAAGTGTGTCCCGTTTTCTGATTTTTCAGCTCAGAAAAGGTGCGTTTGTCTGCTGATTTTCAGCTCCAAAATGGTGCGTTTACCTGCTGGTTTTCAGCTCCAAAAGGTTGCATTTGTCTGCTGATTTTCAGCTCCACAATGGTGCGTTTACCTGCTGGTTTTCAGCTCCAAAAGGTTGCACTTGTCTGCTGATTTTATGCACAAAAAGGGTGTGTTTCGTGGCCTATTTTCTGCGCAAAAATGGTGTTTGTTTTGCTGTTGTGCAGCCCCAACAGTGACTATACATTGGTCATGTTTTTACTCTTGGCTTCAATGTGAAATTTCCACAAAGAACTAACAGGTTAAAATATTTATCAAATGGGTTAAATCCAAAAGTTTAGATTTGGCTTGTGTTTGTATTTTGGGCTGAAGCCCACTTGGTTCAAAACAGTAAGGGTGCGTCTGGGTTGTATACTTATCCGATTCCGGCTTGTTTCGACCGGTTGCTTCACGACTCCTTACGACATAATCGACTCGTTGTGTATTTTATTTACTACACCGTAACCTATTTTGAAAACTAAATATTTACTTGTAATATAAAACTATCGAGTTTTATATAAAGACTAAACCAAAAGTATAAGCTCTAAACTCATTTTAAGTTATAATTAAATATTGTCTATTTTAGCTTGTTTAAGCTTAATGTCACATTTTTTTAACTTGTAAAAACTTACTTAAGTTTAATAAACAATAAAAACTTATTTACCAACGGGTCATGCCCGACATTCAACAAAATATGTATATTTAGCTTATTATATGTTATGTATAACAACAAACAAGGAGAAACTTTATTTCTAACTTTCGCTTTTCAAGTTCTTTAATACAAAAGCATTAGCTACAACTATTACATAAACTTATTGAAGGCCTTATTTTAACTAATAAAGGTGATATGAAGAGATAAATATGCATATACATACAATTAGTACATGTATAGTTTACTAGCCCATTTTACAAGTACTTTAAGTAACAACCATTACTTGAAAAACCATTATTTACATACTTTTGCTGTGGTTATAAACACATATATATATAAACATTGTCCTCATATTCCGACAACGTCTTATTACAAGAATACTACTCTTCCGTATACTATCATTTGGTCGACATTGAACCAAACTCGTCATTCCTTCATTGTGTTTCTTTTCATGCCAACTTTCCTAAGCCAAAATCCACCTAAATCTTGTAAATTGTTTTAAGATAAACGATGCCACATAAGCAACAACAACAACAACAACAACAACAACAACAACAAAACATTTGAAAACTTATAAAGTTAGTTAAACTTTATCGAGTCTTATACATAAAGACTAAATTGCAGCATTAATTAGGTTACGTGTCGGAGCCGTGCACTATCACTCCTTGATTTAATTCTCTTTAGACTTCATATTGCACAATGCCAAGGTGAGTTTCATAGCCCCTACTTTTAACTGCTTTATACTTGTTTTGGGGGAAGATACATGCTCTTTTTTTACTTAAATCATTTTACTTGTGCATTCCATGCATACTATGCTTTTACATGTTTAAAGTTTTCATCACACATAGATGTTTTATAGAGCATACCAAAACCTTTGAACTAGAATATTACGCAGCTTAGCCTAAGTCCTTAGATCCCAAATTGCCCTCTTCATGAACCGTCAATTCCTGCTGGGAAGCGCGAATGTTATAAATAGATCTATTGAGGGTGACTCCTCTGTTCGGTTGACCCCGCTTGGGTCAAGGCGAAACATATAGCATGTCGGGACCGAGTGTATTGGGATAAACACTCGCCATGGGCTCCTTATTTTTATGACTTCTTTGTGCATACAAGAACAGTCGTAGTTTCGGTTGCATGAACTTAGTGCTAGCGTAATAGATTCAATATATGACATTATATTCGTTGTAATGTACATATACCCTACTTATGGTCCACTAATGAAATCTCTTTTATGAAATCCTTTTATGAATTGAAATCATAAACTTTATGACATTATGCAAGACGTAATGATCATCAAGAACCAAATTTGAAACAGTGTACTGAAATCTCTTTTTAAATAAACCTATGAACTCACCAGCGTAAGCTGACCCCTTTTAGCATGTATCTTCAGGTTTTGAGGTGATAGCTTATCTTTGGAGGCGCAAGGCAAAGGCATGGCATGGTCATAGACGACTCTGATTTATGTATTGGGACCACTTGTTTATAATGGGCCATTTTCCGCACTAATCAATAATGTAAACATTGTTTTTAAGAATGAATAAAAGTTTATTTATGAAAAACCAATTGTTCTATGCTTATGTTGTGATACCAATTTAGTAGCACCCCAACGCTTGTATGCTTCCGCTGAGTCATTTTTGGGGGTGTTACAGATTGGCATCAGAGCCTAGGTTATAGAGAACTGGGTAATTTTTAAAACCTAGACTATAACCACTTTTACAAAAACTAAACCCTATGACCGACACGTGCCTGCCTGCCAAGCTGATGCCTCACTTATGATCCTGTTGAGATCATACTTGATAAGATACATGTTTTATCACTGCTCACCTAGTTTCATTATAGGTTGTAATTACCTTCCCTATACGTATAATTACGTATCACTGCACTACACCTTTTCCCTCACACAAAGAGAATAATTGTTCTAATCCTTCAAGACAACCTTTAAAAGTATTGTGACATATTACTAGCGTAACTAAGCTAAGTATTTAAATTCATTGAACCTCGGGTGAATATAGATTGATCACCTATATTCAACCAGGGACAGTGGGACATAGCCTGATCACCTATGTCCGACTCAGAGGTGAATTTTGCAGTACTTAGGATAGTTATAATAGCTTTATGTCCAGAGAGAAGATGATAATATTTTGATAAACATGTAACATTTCAATAACCACACATTGACGGTTACCCTGAAGCCACACACTGGCGTCACACTATCCTTTAAACACAAGCCACTCATCGGCATACCCTAATCACAAGCCACTCATCGGCATACACTAATCACAAGCCACTCACCGGCATACCCTGATCATAAACCACTCACTGGCATTCCCTAAACATAAGTCACTCACTGACATTCCCTAATCACAAGTCACTCACTAGCATTTCTTAGTCATAAAACACTCACTGGCATCACAATATCTCTTAATCATAAGCCACTCACTGGCGTCATACTACTTCTTAATCATAAACTTTATAATTTCATATCACAATCGGGTTATGTTATAGTCACACCTACCCCACACCTTACACCCCATGAACAAATCAAACCATTCTCGGAGCAACCTTTCAATAGCACCTATGAGAAAATACAATAAGCCTCTAGCAAAATCTAGAAAGACACGACAAATGACCTATAATCCCATAAAACTTGAAAAATTTACATTGAAAATTTGATACCTAAAAACTCCACCCACCTTCTAAGAATAATCGTGCCTACCTTGTTACTCTCCTACAAACAAAAGAGTTACCATACAAACTATTTTCGATTATCCCTCAAACCATTATAAACAAAATACTTCATGAAACACTTCATGAATCATTCCACAAACCAAATTACCACCTTACCATTTCACCATAAAATAAACTACAATCCTATCCATACCTTACCAAAATAAAGTATTCCTTAATACTTTGAAAGGTATTCCAGAACCACTCTATTGGTTACTTATTTCCTCGAAATGTGTTTTAAGTTAATACCCCATAAACAGAAATGATCAATGTCCTCCTTGATAGTTAAGCCTGACCTTAGGATGTATCCTACACCTCTACCTAAAACCATAGATAACCATGAGGTTCATCAACTATTAAACCTCCAATTCTACCCAACTTAGACAACTAAACCTTACTCGTAGCCATGGGTAAATGTGATATCTTGATACACATTCTTACTACAATAAAATTCCCAAATTTGAGGATTACTCTTTAAAATCCAACAATAATACTTTCCAAATCCCTCGTAAAATGAGACAAAATACTCATACACTAAAAGTTTCGCAAAACTTCCTTATACATCCCATAACTAAGAACCGGTTTTAAAATCTTTTAAAAATGTGTCATTTTTACATGTTATCGATTTTGAAATCTGGTCTTAGTAAAACTTGCATAAACATTTACTCGAAAGAAAATTCGAAAACAAATATTTCTTCACCCTTTAAAGAAGAAAGCACACAAACCCATAGCAAACCTTAAGAATCAACCCATACACTTTAGAACCATTAAACACCAGAAAAGGGTACGTTTTGATAAAACCATGAGAAGTTAGAGGTGTCCACACTAACAAAATAGTGAAACCTCATAACATCAAAATTTGAACTTTCACCTAATGAACCTACCCCAGACAATCATGGTTCCTCAGATAGAGGATGTGCTGCTTGCATAACACCTAGGTACCCATACCCAAAGAGGAAACCCTAGGACAACCGAGGAAAACTCAAAACTTATTCCAAATACGATCACCTCGTTCCCGACACCCTATCGGATAACGTAAACTGAGATCCGGGACGGATCTCCTGTAAGGTGGGTAGACTATAACAACCCGTAAAATTTCGGATTATTTTAATAATATTTATCGCGTCAGAAAATTCAAATCAATTATTTTCCGACAAAATGCCAATATCTAAAATATAAAAACGAGAGGTCATTTCGTTCCTTTAGAAATAAGACACCGCACTTACAATACTTGCCCACAAAGTATCTCTGAAATTTATTATTGTCCAAGTTAATATGTAAGCATACATAAGCTTAACATATTGTTCCGAAAAGTTATTCCGTATACTGCCGTGCAGTAGTATACAAAACTAAAAATAAATACTGAGATAAGAGAAAAATACATTTTTATCAATCACTAATAATTTACGAAAGAAAACAAAAGGTTATCTCGTGAATTTAGGAAGCCACGGCACCGCACGCAGACCGACACCAAATTAATAACGGCAAACAATTATAATCAAATTTCAACGTAATATGAATGTCATATTATTACACTTATAAAATCGTTTCCAAAAATATAATTTCTATATTCTTCGGGTACCGGGAAGGTACGTTTACTCAAGGATTCGACAAAACACGGAGTACAAATCATACAGTACCATGCACTAAAGACAAAAAGAAAAGGGTAAACTTTCCCACTCATACATCTACCTCCTACCCTACTGCCTTCTTGTTATTTTGTTTTTTCTTCTTCTTCGTCTCTCTCCCTCCCACGCTGTAGTCAGAATCACAGACAAAAGAAAGATTTCGGATCTTTTAGTATAACACAGGAGCCACCCTAATGTCCCCTCCAAATAGATACCTATTCTCCTAGCACATCTCTACCTTATGTAGAATGGGCGGCAGTAGGACAAGACACGAGCTAAGAATGGTGAATCAACACAACCAAGAGAAGAAAGAGGGCTCAAGACTTTCCCTTTGTACATCTATAAAGTTGGCTTCCAAGCGAGTCTCCACCCATTCCCAAATAAAATTCAGAATAATTAGGGTTCTTAATAATTAGGGTTTCTCAAAACAAAGGGGTTTTCAAAATTGATAAAGGGGTTTTGTAGTTGAGGGCATAAGGAAGCTACTCCAGAAGTTAATCGTTCCAATTCACCTCGAGTCTTCTCCAAATTTGGTTTCTTTGTTTCGGTGTTCATACCCATTCGACCCACCATTGGGTTCAATGTAAGAATACACTTCTTGTCATCTTTTGAAACTATTGTAGTTGTAATAGTTGTCTAAATTTGAATATATGTATTTTTTTCTTATACTCGAATGATTAATTGTCAAAAGTTGTTGTTGTGGTAATTGTGTGGCAAAATAAAACTAAACACCACCTGTGATAAGAAAGAAAAATGTTTTAGGATTGGCTCGTTTAGTTTAGTTTGGTTACGTTTGGTCTCGGCAACAAATGTGGCAGCAAGAGTTCGTTTGGGTCAAGTTGTCTTGGTTCAAGTGAAACACAACCATAAGAGTGTGTTGTGTCATTGCCATTAAGCCAACAAGAGGCACCCGACTAGGGTGTGTTTTGTTTGTGTTTGTCGTCCTTGGTTACAAAGTAACTCACATACGGGTCGAGTCACGGTTGTGACTCGGATTTTCTTGTCACTTTACTTGGTCTCAGTTTAGTCGTAGATTGCTAATGAAAAAAAAAATCTATTTTTGCTTATTCTATATATCTGACCACAGTTCCAAATAATAACCACAAGTATGTTATGTTGTCATTTGCTCACGTCGGGTAGTACCCGACTTCACTAGTCATCAGTCGAGTAAGAATCCTAGTGTTTTTGTTGCCTTGTTTCGGTGTGCGTATAGGCTCACAAGAGTCTTATGTTTGTAGCCGTATCGAGCCCCTAAAGGGTGCGTTCCGTTTTCTTATTTCCTGCACCAACAAGTGTGTCCCGTTTTCTGATTTTTCAGCTCAGAAAAGGTGCGTTTGTCTGCTGATTTTCAGCTCCAAAATGGTGCGTTTACCTGCTGGTTTTCAGCTCCAAAAGGTTGCGTTTGTCTGCTGATTTTCAGCTCCACAATGGTGCGTTTACCTGCTGGTTTTCAGCTCCAAAAGGTTGCACTTGTCTGCTGATTTTATGCACAAAAAGGGTGTGTTTCGTGGCCTATTTTCTGCGCAAAAATGGTGTTTGTTTTGCTGTTGTGCAGCCCCAACAGTGACTATACATTGGTCATGTTTTTACTCTTGGCTTCAATGTGAAATTTCCACAAAGAACTAACAGGTTAAAATATTTATCAAATGGGTTAAATCCAAAAGTTTAGATTTGGCTTGTGTTTGTATTTTGGGCTGAAGCCCACTTGGTTCAAAACAGTAAGGGTGCGTCTGGGTTGTATACTTATCCGATTCCGGCTTGTTTCGACCGGTTGCTTCACGACTCCTTACGACATAATCAACTCGTTGTGTATTTTATTTACTACACCGTAACCTATTTTGAAAACTAAATATTTACTCGTAATATAAAACTATCAAGTTTTATATAAAGACTAAACCAAAAGTATAAGCTCTAAACTCATTTTAAGTTATAATTAAATATTGTCTATTTTAGCTTGTTTAAGCTTAATGTCACATTTTTTTAACTTGTAAAAACTTACTTAAGTTTAATAAACAATAAAAACTTATTTACCAACGGGTCATGCCCGACATTCAACAAAATATGTATATTTAGCTTATTATATGTTATGTATAACAACAAACAAGGAGAAACTTTATTTCTAACTTTCACTTATCAAGTTCTTTAATACAAAAGCATTAGCTACAACTATTACATAAACTTATTGAAGGCCTTATTTTAACTAATAAAGGTGATATGAAGAGATAAATATGCATATACATACAATTAGTACATGTATAGTTTACTAGCCCATTTTACAAATACTTTAAGTAACAACCATTACTTGAAAACCCATTATTTACATACTTTTGTTGTGGTTATAAACATATATATATATAAACATTGTCCTCATATTCCGACAACGTTTTATTACAAGAATACTACTCTTCCGTATACTATCCTTTGGTCGACATTGAACCAAACTCGTCATTCCTTCATTGAGTTTCTTTTCATGCCAACTTTCCTAAGCCAAAATCCACCTAAATCTTGTAAATTGTTTTAAGATAAACGATGCCACATAAGCAACAACAACAACAACAACAACAACAACAACAACAAAACATTTGAAAACTTATAAAGTTAGTTAAACTTTATCGAGTCTTATACATAAAGACTAAATTGCAGCATTAATTAGGTTACGTGTCGGAGCCGTGCACTATCACTCCTTGATTTAATTCTCTTTAGACTTCATATTGCACAATGCCAAGGTGAGTTTCATAGCCCCTACTTTTAACTGCTTTATACTTGTTTTGGGGGAAGATACATGCTCTTTTTTTACTTAAATCATTTTACTTGTGCATTCCATGCATACTATGCTTTTACATGTTTAAAGTTTTCATCACACATAGATGTTTTATAGAGCATACCAAAACCTTTGAACTAGAATATTACGCAGCTTAGCCTAAGTCCTTAGATCCCAAATTGCCCTCTTCATGAACCGTCAATTCCTGCTGGGAAGCGCGAATGTTATAAATAGATCTAATGAGGGTGACTCCTCTGTTCGGTTGACCCCGCTTGGGTCAAGGCGAAACATATAGCATGTCGGGACCGAGTGTATTGGGATAAACACTCGCCATGGGCTCCTTATTTGTATGACTTCTTTGTGCATACAAGAACAGTCGTAGTTTCGGTTGCATGAACTTAGTGCTAGCGTAATAGATTCAATATATGACATTATATTCGTTGTAATGTACATATACCCTACTTATGGTCCACTAATGAAATCTCTTTTATGAAATCCTTTTATGAATTGAAATCATAAACTTTATGACATTATGCAAGACGTAATGATCATCAAGAACCAAATTTGAAACAGTGTACTGAAATCTCTTTTTAAATAAACCTATGAACTCACCAGCGTAAGCTGACCCCTTTTAGCATGTATCTTCAGGTTTTGAGGTGATAGCTTATCTTTGGAGGCGCAAGGCAAAGGCATGGCATGGTCATAGACGACTCTGATTTATGTATTGGGACCACTTGTTTATAATGGGCCATTTTCCGCACTAATCAATAATGTAAACATTGTTTTTAAGAATGAATAAAAGTTTATTTATGAAAAACCAATTGTTCTATGCTTATGTTGTGATACCAATTTAGTAGCACCCCAACGCTTGTATGCTTCCGCTGAGTCATTTTTGGGGGTGTTACACCAAAGGCCACCATAAAGCCCCGAGGCTTTGAGTCTAACTTAAAGACTTGTGAATAAAGAAAAGTGCTCTTTCGAGAGGCAACCGGAATTATCCCTTTCATTTTTTTTTATTTCCATTTCTGTTGGGTTTTGTGTTTTTAACCATTTTTGCAGGAAAACGGAGAAAAGTTGTTGCAGCATGCTGAACGGGGACCTGATTTGTCCACAGTTACGGCGTAACTCATTCTAATGGTTACGCCGTAACATACTTTTTGCAGTAGTTCTTCTCAGACCATTACCAATTACGGCGTAATCCCATGCAATGGTTGCGCCGTAGCTACACTCCTGTAGCGTCTGCCAGGTTTTGTACTTATTACGGCGTAACTCCTAATGGGAGTTATGACGTAATTATCCTTTGTAACACTTCTTTCTTTTTAAACACAATAACCTTGTATTAGTTTTTAAATGAACTTTGTGGGTGTGTTCCCTGTAAGCCCTCACGAGACTACACTCGTCCACTTAGGACACCAAGTGGTTTAAAAGGCTTGTTGCATACGCTAAATGCAACCGTGATTCCTACGAAAGTGAGTTAGGTTTCTTTTTCATTTTTCTTTTTCTTTTTAGAATTATGCTTGTCGGTAGTGTGATTTAAGGGATTGAAGTTTGCTCGTGGATGCTTATGCGAAGGCACGATTCTTTTCGTGAGCCTTCTTTCTTTTTGGAGCAAATTTCAGGGAAGTTCTCGCTCTAATTCTACTTTTCTCTTCACCTTTATTTCACGCTTAGTACAAAAGGGACTTTGTACATTTCAAGTGGGGGGACGGGAGTAGAATTGTCTCTTGAACTTTATTTTGCCCTCGTTTTTCTAGTTTATTTTGAAAAATTATGCCATCTTTAAAATTTTGACATGTTTTTCTTAACCTAACTAGATTAGACCTTAGCCGAGCACATTATAACCCTTGATATTATATGGTGAGATTAGCCTTATCCGTTTCCAAATTTTTACCCCAAATCCACCAAATTATGAGTGTGCCAGTAGCTTGTAAACTTTAGAACTTGGCCTTTGCATCATTTCGAGACCATAGACGAGGTATGTTGAGTTAGCTCGATGTATTTGGACTTTTCAGTTTAAGAAGGCAATATTATAGGATTATCACCCAAATAGCCTATTATTGTGTGTCAATCGATTAGTCACCTCGACTTCTCGACCCCCCCCCCATGTTAAACCCCTCTGTTGCACTCACCTTTAGTGCAAGATACCCCTAGATACACCCATATGAGCCAATCCTTTCATTTTGTTCACCCAACATATTGTTTTGTTACACCCATACACCTTAGCCTACTCTGTAGTCTTTATTTGTAATTGGGAAGTCATTGTTTGCCTAAGTTCAAGGTTCAAGTGGAAAGGTTCGGGAATCACGCTTTCGTCGATGACATATTCTTAAATATCATTGAAGACCCCCCAAATTCTCATATTGTTCATCTCAAGTGGGGGGATGTTATGTTTAGTAGTTATGATTAAAAAAAATGATGTGATTCGGAAAAAAAAAAAAAAAAAAAAGTTATAGTTATTTATTTGACTGTAAAGTGCGAAGTTATAAGCACTATGTTATGAGCTTATTATAGATTTAGTATCGAGGAGGCCACCTCGGTCACATTTAAAGAATGGAGTTGGTAATGTGCCCATCATGACGTCCTCTAATGGCACATCTACCTGGTATTATCATGATCCGGTTTCTTGACTTCGAAACTTGAACTTTGGATGAACGGTAAGTGGTGATGACTTGGTTATAGATTTAGACTATTTGCTTGATTTTATTTTACACCAATTTTATCCCATGTCTTATCCTACCCTTTAGTCATGAAGCGTGTCTAGGTGATGCATCGAGCAATCTTTGGTGTCTTGGCCATGGATTTGGTCATGTATCATTGATTTTGTCCACTTCGCCGTGACATATTAGTAATGACAACTCACTCTTAATCTTTGTCGTGTCTACCCATATTGCCTTCGAAAATTGTTTTGTCCTTAACTCTAGTAGTGGAGATTTGTGTAACCGCCAAGCTTATGATAGAATACATGCTATGACTGTGCGTTGAGTGATCACCCCGAAACTGACACTTAGAATAGTTGTGAGATTTGAGTGTTTTGTTCCCATTTGGTGAGGTGTTCGGCTTTGTTTTATTCTAGTATAAGGGATTTGTAAACTTATATTTTTCAGGTAATGGGAGATATCTTTTTAGGAATCTATCTAATAAGGTCTACTTGAGGCAAGTAGAGTTCAAGTGGGGGGATATTTGATAACATCAAATAGTCATGAATATTAAGTGTCAATTTCCCTCGATAATGTTCGTATTTTATATCATTTATATAGATTTACGCTTGTTTTCCTCTATATTTCACTTTCAGGTAAATTACGAGCATTGGAGCTAAGGAGACGCGGATTTGGAGAGTTTATTGAAGATATATGATAGTATGCCTATTTTAAAGGTGTTACGGCGTAACTCTCCTCTCACATTACGCCGTAATAGAAGTGTGGCTCAGAAAACCAACTAAACTGAAGATTACGACGTAATTTGTCATACACTTCGAGCATTTACAACACTATTCCTCTAGAGAACAATCAATCCCCCGTGTCTTACCTATACTACACTACAACGGTTAGGTACTCTTCGTAGGAGGACTGTTGTGTTTATAGTTATCCGCATCATCGGACGTATATCATGTCGGACTTACGAGTGCCGGGATAAACACTTGCTGGGGGCCTTCTCTTATACTTATGTTCTTATTAGCATACTTTTACTGGGTTGAGCTTCAGTTGCATGAACTTAGTGCTAGCGTAATAGACTTCACTTTACTTGTGTGACATTATATGCGTTGTAATATTCACACACTTGCTTATGGTCTAACTTTACTGTTTTATACTTAAACCTATGAAATCACCAGCTTTTTGCTGACTTTTTAGCATGTTTTCTCAGGTAATTGATTTTGGATGCTATATGACTTATGATTGGAGGCGTTTGGCAATAGCACAGTCATAGGATTAATCTGAAGTGTTTTTACACAAACTCTAATATATTTGGGACCACTTTATTTATTTTATAGGCCTCATTTCTGCACTATTTTGAATGATGTAAACTTAACACTTTTGATTACGTAATCTCTTTTCTAAAACGGGTGAGGTAAATCCGTTTTCCTATGCTTGTGTTGTGTATCAATTAGTAGCACCCCAATCTTAGTACCTTCTTTCGCTGCACTAATTTTGGGGGTGTTACATTCTAAGCCTAATAATGTTATCCAAAATTTCTACACATACACACATATGTACTATCTATAAAGGGTGTATCTCTATTATTGAATCTTGAAAACTTAAAAATTAAAAATGAAAATTAATAAATTAAGACTTATCAAAACATGGTGCAACAACATTTGAAAATAAAAAAAAAATGGAAAATAAGAACCGAAAACATTTATACATACACGGGTTATAAGAACATACATACATACACGGTTTAAAAAAACTATCACTATAACTATATTCTGCTATAAAATTCCGTTGCTATTCATGAGTACTCGTCTAGTTTTGATAAAACACACACATGCAAGTCAGACACACATAGTATGCTTATTTTCGAATATGTATTACGGAGTAACATATTGTCAAAACACATATACACGTCAATCATACACATAACGTTAAAACAAATATATTTTAAATGCATCCAAAAAATGAAAATTTGATTTATAAAGTTTGTATTTTTATTATGTTAGATATATATATTATTATATAGTAGAATCGGTTCAGTTTGGTTTTTGGACAAAAACCAAAACCAGACCAAAATTTTCGGTTTTTAAAAAACTAAAAACTGAACCATCAGTTTTTTAGGTTCGATCGGTTATTTTTATTCGTTTTTTTTCGGTTTTCGATTTGGTAGTTTTGTTGGTGACCCCTATTTAGATGTTATTTTAAGATAGGGGTGTAACCGAGCCGAGCCAAGCCCGAGCTTGACAAGGCTCGAACTCGGCTCAAAGAAAAAAACTAGGCTCAAGTTCGGCTCGATAGCTCGTCAAGCTTTAACCATCTAGGCTCGAGCTCGGCTCGATTTAGTTTCGAGCAAAGCTCGAGCTTTGCTTGAAAAGCTTGAATTTATATATAAATACATGATTACACATTTACACCCCTATTCCAACTCCTGAACAAGTTGATTAAAGAGTTAAGACTTGAGACTCGAAAAGAAGAACAAATACAATACAATAACCAATGAATAAAATCATATAACGACCTGAATCGTATCTAACTTGGACAATATGTGACTAAATTGTCACCGGATGCCACACATTCAAGAGTCAAGAGTCAAGAAGATGAAACAAGTCTAACATTAAATGAAACATAATAAGTAAATACTAGTTAAGGTTCGAATGTATAAAATAGTTCAACAAAATATATTACGAGACGTCATAAGCTTCATAGATCTTGAATACTTGAGCAAAATGATTTTCATAACTTGAATATTTATTTATAATTAGGTTAATATTCAAATTAACCCTTATTTACTTAAAGCTCGAAAAAGCTTGATAAAAGCTCGAGCCGAGCCATCAAAAGCTCGAGCTCGAGTCATTATATGTTTCGAGCCAATATATTAGGCTTGAGCTCGGCTTGAGCTCGATAAAAGCTCGACTCGATCGAGCCAAGCTCGAGCTCGAGCTCGAGCTCGAGTTGCTTGATAAAAGCTCGGCTTGTTTGCACCCCTATTTTAATTTAAGATGTAAAAATATATTTACTAATGAGGGGGCAAAAGTGGCATAGAGTGAAAGAAAAAGCATATAATGAAAAACGAAAACAATAGAAAACCCTAAAAACACAAACACAGCATCATTCCCACCGCACCTGCTTCTTCTTCTTCTTCTTCTTGATATCATATCTCCGGCATTAAAAAAAAAGAAAGAATGGCTGGGATGTCAAAGTACGATCTGACACCACTGATAGCACCAAACCTAGACAGGCATCTGGTATTCCCGTTGCTTGAATTCACACAAGAGCGAGAGATATATCCGAACGAACAGATATTGAAAGCAAAGATTGAGCTTTTGAATAATACTAATATGGTTGATTATGCTATGGATATTCATAAGTCTCTTTACCACACTGATGATGTCCCTCAAGGTTCTTTTTATAATTTTTTAATTTCTTTTCTTAGATTTATTGTTTTTGACAAGGCGGGTGTTTGTTATTAGATATGGTGGACAGGAGAGTGGAGGTAGTTGCAAGGCTCAAGTCTTTGGAGGAAGCAGCGGCTCCCTTGGTTACTTTTTTACAAAATCCAAATGCTGTTCAGGAATTGAGGGCTGATAAGCAGTATAACCTTCAGATGCTCAATGACCGTTATCAGGTATATTACTCTTTCCAAACTCTTTTTATTCTATATTAGGTACTTCCAGTTTTCTAAATCATGTATGGCATCTCAGTTACAACACATATAGATCGTTTCTCTTCTTGGACACGAGTTGTGCTGATAGTTTTGTCCTTAACTGTGACATCATGTTCTCATCTATTTTGAATGGTCACTTTTTCCAACAAGTCCTTGGTAGCAGTTTAGTAATAACTTATTACCATGATTATAGTTAATTTATGCAAGTCTGCAGCTCTGTAATTAGGCTTAAGATAACCGTTCATGTGCTTAAAGTTGGTTGTCTGTAATCAGTTACTTTTACTTACGGGATAAAGTGATTCTGATGATTTTGATATCTAGCGGTTAAATAATCAGTCTCATACGAGCTGCAACAAACTACAGTTACTTATTTTTCACTCTTTGTTACTCAATTGTGAAGTATACCACTATCTGGTTGCTTCTACTTGAAGCAGTAAAGGCACATTGAAACACTATCTTATGCAATTCATCTTGTAATGTTGAATATGTGCTTATGTGCATGCTTAAAAGTGTTGTGACACTTTGGTCAACAAACAATTGTTAAGGATGTTGTACCTGTTATTTTATTCTTGTGTTTCTTTTGCTTATATATTCGTGTACTTATATGTCCAATCAGATTGGTCCAGAGCAAATCGAAGCATTGTATCAATATGCTAAATTTCAGTTCGAGTGCGGGAACTACTCCGGAGCAGCTGACTACTTGTACCAGTATCGGGCCTTATGCACCAATGCTGATAGGAGTCTGAGTGCTTTATGGGGAAAGCTTGCAGCTGAAATTTTGATGCAGAATTGGGACATAGCACTTGAAGAGCTTAACCGTTTGAAGGAAATAATAGACTCAAAGGTGATTTTTTATTCCATCTTGTATTTCATTGATTTGTTTGCAGATTCTAATGAGATTATTTCTTTCAGAACTTTACCTCTTCATTGAATCAAGTTCAAAGCAGGATATGGCTGATGCACTGGAGCTTATTCATCTTCTTCAACCATGATAATGGCAGAACACAAATCATTGACCTATTCAATCAGGACAAGTAAGGCCTTTTAGCTTATTTGATCAGTGCCTTCTCTATTTTTTTTTGTCATTTATTATGGCTGGAGTATACACATTAGTAGTTGCAACACAAGTTTTGTTTTCTAATTTCAGTTATAGTTTTTCTTTATATTTATAGCACATCTAAAGGATGTTTGGGTTCAAGTTTAGGAACTTGATTAAGTGATACTTCTGATTTGAAGTTGCAATTATCTGTTATTAGACCTTTGTAAGGACTAAGGACATATTTTGATACTGATTTATAAACTGAAATAATAGCCTCTCGTTCTCTCATCTATTCCTAAGTTGAGAGACTTTTACTACTTCGACAAAATATATTATTATTTTGAAAATATGGCCATTTTATGCATCAAGTCCCTTAAATTGTTAAAATGTTTTAATTTACTTTAACATCTGATACATTTGTACAACTTTACACATACAACTACTCTTCCACTATTCGTTTTATTCATGCTGCTTATCGGATTCTGATTATCCATTATCACATCCAGACGCTTCTTTATCACCTTGCATGCCATAAGTGTGTTTTTATGTGGTTTAGCTATTTTGTACTAACGAAATATGTCTTCCAGGTATTTGAATGCAATTCAAACAAATGCTCCACATCTCTTGCGCTACCTTGCTACTGCATTCATTGTCAACAAGAAGAGAAGACCCCAGTTCAAAGAATTCATTAAAGTCATTCAGCAAGAGCAACACTCTTTTGCTGATCCAATTACAGAGTTTTTGGCATGTGTTTATGTCAATTTTGACTTTGATGGTGCTCAAAAGAAAATGAAGGAGTGTGAGGATGTAAGCTGCTTTCTCTTTGTTATTTAATTATGTATACTTGACATAGTTTATTTCCAGAACACAATAACCGTTTCCGAAGCACAACGTTACTTAGGGTGCGTTTGGTATCCCGGAATGGGAATCAGGGAATGATTTTTCATTCCAATCATTTGTTTGTTTAAGATGTAAATCTTTCAAATATGGGAATGAATGATAGATATGTTCCATACTCCATATACCTCAAAAGGGCAAGGTATGGATCTTTCATACATGAGGGGCCCACCACTACTATCAAACTGGTCCTACCCATTGTGATTCATGTCAGCATACCAAACGCACCCTTAAGATAAATTAGTGATACTTGCTGAACTTGAATGATGTTCATGCAGGTGATACTAAATGACCCGTTCTTAGGCAAACGAGTTGAAGAAAGCAACTATACAGTTGTACCATTGAAGGATGAGTTTATTGAGAATGCTCGTCTTTTTATCTTTGAGACATATTGCAGGATACATGAGCGAATTGATATGCGGTACACAATTCTTTCCTTGATGCATTTTGCTATATTTCAGGAATATAATCTTTTTTTTTAGATATGAAATTTATTAGGTGCTTCCGTCAGTCAATTGAAAAACGCTTTAAGTTAAATGTTGTGAGTATCTGTCGGATATTCAAAATGTATGTTTAGCACAGATACTATAGGAATCTAGCTTAGTAAAATAATACCATTGTTTTATTTGTATTGATGACGGACAAATGGGCTATTTGACACGTGATATTTTTTTTTAACAAAAACATTGTACATTAAGTGGTACTTTGGATAAAAGTAAATGGTTCCGATTTTTATGGGAGTATGGGACAGAGTATAAATCGTATCTTAGAAGTCAAATGCATACTCTTGTGAGTATGTGTTTTGGAATGACCTATACACTGTAAATCTTGCTATATGCTGTTTTGATGATTCTCTTTGCAGGGTGCTTGCTGAGAAACTAAACCTAAACTATGAAGATGCTGAAAGATGGATTTTGAATCTCATCCGAACCTCAAAGCTAGATGCTAAAATTGACACCCAAACTGGAACTGTTGTAATGGAACCAAATCATCCTAATGTGTAAGTGCAAAAACCTATCTCAAGTGAAGGACGCTGTTTGTATCTAGATATTTATGTCTGTCTATTAGTTCACCTTGTCATATAGGTGGCAGCTTTAACCTGTATGGTTTAACATGGGTCAGTTTGGGTTAAAAAAAAATAAAAAAAAAACTTACTAGGTCGAACAAGGTCAAAAGGGTAAAAGTCACAGAGTGTGTATTAAATGGTGTTTGAACTTTCAGGTTGTTAAAAGTCAACTAAATTCGATGCTTGATGATTTGATCTTTCTTTCAACAGGTATGAGCAACTTATTGACCACACAAAAGGACTATCAGGCCGCACTTACAAGTTAGTGAATCAGCTTATGGAACATGCTCAGGCGCAAGCTGCTCGATAAATTTTTCTGCTGTTTTGGCTCTGCTGATTTTGACCTTTTATATTACTTGTTTCCATTCGTGCGTTAGTGTTTTTTTATCTTCAGCAGTGAGCAGATTCATGTTTATTCCTCATGGGGAAAATTTAGATTTGAATCAAAGTATTGTGTCAAACGTCTAGCTTGTAGTTTTGAAACATGCCAATACTGTGCAAATTGGTAATCCTGCTATTCTCAACTGTTATATTTTGTTGGCTTGTTACCTTTTTTTCATGACAACCATCCTTTGCTCATGTTTTATCATTGAAAAATTGGTTAGTGTTCTGACCGAAATCGACAAACTCAAATTACAATTAGAGTAACTGCAAAAATCGTCCTTGTGGTTTGCCCAGATTGCAAAAGGCGTCCCTGTGGTTGGCTAATTGCAAGCGGCCTCCTTGTGGAGGAAAGTTTTGATCATTTTGGTCCTTGGTTTTAATCGGCGTTAAGTAGATTCCGTTAAGTGTTACACTTTAGCCCCTTTTGGCCAACAACCGTTGCAACGTTAATCCTTTAAACCACAGGGACGATTTTTGCAGTTTATTCTAACTTAAAATTTTCGTTTTATTTAATACATTTTCGTCTTTTTTTTAAGGGGCTTTTGAATATATATCTTCCCGAAAATGCAAAATTGCATATATATCTAAAGCATGCATAAAAACCATTGTACTATGTGCATAAAAAACTTGTACAAAGGATATATATGCAATTATTCACTTTGAGAGGGATATACATGCATTTTTGCCTTTTTTTGTTTATACGTTTTTGTTCGTTTTTTTTAAAATTTCATCCATTTTTATGTTTCGTCCGTTTTTTTATATTTTTTTACGTATTCATACGTTTTTATATGTTTTCGTCTGTCTTTTTACGTAATAATACGTTTTTCTACGTTTTCGTCTGTTTTTTAATATATTCATCTATTTTTTTTACGTTTTCGTCCGTTTTTTACGTATTCATACGTTTTTATACATTTTCGTCCGTTTTTTTAACATTTTCGTCATTTTTTTACGTTTTCATCCATTTTTGAAATGTTTGGAGTTGATTATTAAAACCACTTTGTTTCTTTAAATAATTAAACGGTCATAAAAATGCACCCGTTTATTTATTCTAAACTAAAAAGTTAACCATATCTCGCATAGCATTAAAACATGTTAGGTCATCCCAAACACCCCATTTTATCAATAGTACAACTCTTTAAAGCATAAATTCACGCAAGGCCCAAAATATCATAAACCCCCAAAAATATATAAGCACAAATTACAACTTCCAAAAATATTCCAAACTTAACAAATACTGATAAACATACTAAAAACATAAATAAAGTTGTTTTTGTTTCCACTTATTCGGCTTATATTTCGAAAAAGAAGATTTTTGAAAAAGAATTTCAAAAAATAGAAAAAGGAAAAAAATTCCGATTTTTTTAAAAGAATTTCGGAAATAAATTATTGGAAAAAAATTCGGAAAAAAATATTCAGTATAAAAACGTATGAGAATGTAAAAAGATTGACGAAACATATAAAAACGGACGAAAACATAAAAAAACGAACGAAAACGTTAAAAAACAGACTAAACGTTAAAAAACGGACGAAACATTAAAAACAGATGAAAATGTATAAAAACATATGAAAACATCAAAAGACAGACGGAAACATATAAAAACGGATGAAAACGTAAAAAAATGGAAGAAAACATTAAAAACGGGCAAAAACGTATAAAAACGTAAGACTACGTAAAAATACTGACAAAAACGTAAGAAAACGGACGAAAACGTAAAAAACGGATAAAAAGGTAAAAAAACAGACGAAAACGTAAAAAAATAGACGAAAACGTAGAAAAACGGACGAAAATGTTAAAAAACGAACGAAAACGTACAAAAATGGACGAAAACGTATAAAATCACATGAAAACGTAAAAAAAAAAGAAAATGTTAAAAAAAAACGGACGAAAACGTAAAAAAATTGACGAATATATTAAAAAACAGACGAAAACGTAGAAAAACGTATGATTACGTAAAAAGACAAACTAAAACATATAAAAACGTATGAATACGTAAAAAAAGTAAAAAAACGTGAAAAAATTGGATGAAAATGTTAAAAAAATGAACGAAAACGTATAAAAAAACAGACAAAAACGTATAAAAAAAACGGACGAAAACATATTAAATAAACCGAAAATTTTAAGTTATAGTAAACTGCAAAAATCGTCCATGTCGTTTAAAGGATTAATGTTGCAACGGTCGTTAGCCAAAAGGAGCTAAAGTGTAACACTTAACGGATTCTACTTAACGTCGGTTAAAATCAGGGACCAAAATGATCAAAACTTTCCTCCACAGGATGGCCGCCTGCAATTAGCCAACCACAGAGACTTTTCTGGGCAAACAACAGGGAGTTTACTTTTACAATTATGAGTGATTGATGTCTAAAAAGGTTCCACAATACTTTTTTATGATATGAAACAAATTTCTGGCTTGTGGTTTAATTAGGGAGTTTTAGCTAGTAATTGAACACTTCGATGCATTTTGTCTGTAATCAGCTAATCTAATAAGTACTTAACAAAGAAACAAAAGTTCATAAAAGTGATCACGAAAAGAGAAGGCTAAAGTGAACTTTGCTTTTGATTTTTGTTTTTTTCTGTTGAGAGTTGAGACTTTACTATCCGAAGCGGCTGCCTGCTATTATTATAGGCTTATAGCGACTCCAACCAGAAAGCATGATTTAAGTATTTTATTATGTTGTTACAAACGTTATTTAATGTTGTTTAGCAAAAGAGAAATTGATGTTGGCGTGTGCAAAATATTTGTTTGGTGCACGATACAGTGTTTTCGGAGATCATAGAAGCTGATGACGTATAGTCTATATTCGGGTCACGAACCCGACCAAAGCCCAATACTAATAGGCTCAGCACGAATTGGGCTACGCTGATAAGTGTTTAGGCCCACGAAGGCCCAAACCCAATGTTATTTGCGTAACACGATATTGGATATCTCCTAATTATGGAGATAATCATTCCCCAACCGACTTAGGCGGGATACGCCGAAGGTTGAGGAACACGGAACCAACAAGGATTCCGTGTGTATATAAAGGGAATCCCATCCCTCGTTAAAGGGACGATCTACAAAACCCTAACTCTCCTTTAACCCTAAACCGATTACTTACTCTCACGCCGGAGGATAATCGTGGGAGACAATCCCACGATAAGCCTAACGGTGTTTTCTGTCTTCTTAGTGCGTAGGTCTCAAGCAACAATCATCAATTGGTAAGAGAGCCGGAGCCCAAACAAGGAACGCCTAACTTTTGTATCAACAAGTGGCGCCATCCGTGGGACCATTCACTAAGAACTAAGAACTAGAATGACGAAGCATGGAAATCAGCGATCGCAAACATATCTTACGAGAAAGAAGCTGCATGTCAGATCAGCTTCCAAACAAACTTCTGGGACAACCAGTGTTGCTAAAAACCAGGGATCAGGCCAAGATTTGGTCTTCCCTCTGGTGGAGCCACGCTCGGGAACAACCCAGGCCACAACAACCACCGCTAGCGCAGGAGACCCACTGCGCACTCCTTTTGCCACTCCATTCCAAACGGTGGTGGAGACAAACTTCACAAAAGCACCTGATGCGCCCGATAAAAATAAGAGTATAGTGGTGGAAACTGATACTCCTACTCTAGAAGGGGTTGTGTCAGAACTAGCGCCAGACGAGTTCGTTTCGCAAAACTACGAAACCTTGGCCGCTCTCATGAAAAAGGAAGCAAAGAAGAGGTCAGGTCGGAGTCTGCATGCCCGACTCGATTTCGGTCTGGAGTTTGAGACATCCCCACCGCGCCGTCAGAAGGAGAATCGCGGGAGGGATAGTCGCCGACCCCCAGTGTTTAACAGAATTGGGAGGAGAGTTGATGACGATGAGACATCCAACTCACAACATCTGGAAGGAAGTGAGGAGGATGAACAACGTACCAGTGTCCACGCCAGACTTGGTAGCCGGAGAATTCATGACAGACTTGGGCGACGATACTCCCCAAGTGAAAGCCCTTCAAGTCCAGATTCTGAGGACAGTCGGCGCAAGCGCCGAAGAAAGGAAACATCATCCTCTGATAATTCCTCGGACAATGAGGATAGCGATACAGGACATTGGAAGTCCAGAAACAGATATAATGACCAAGAAGAGGAAGATATATCTCTCCCGTGGCGCCGTCAAAAGGTGGATGCGTTCACTCGACGCATCAGTGATTTCTCAGAGAACAAAAGGAGGCGCATGCCTGCCAACGTGAAAACCTATGACGGAAAAGGTGGTCCTGATGTGCAAAAAACCCCATTGAACTCGCCAGGGTCAAACAACGCTAAGGGGAATCCACAAGCACTTTTATGGAGCGCTTCAAGGATGAATGCATGCAAGTTAAAGCGTGTCCTGAGGTGCTCAAAATCTCAGGGTTCATGAATGGGATCAGCAACCCAGAACTTATCAAAAGGTTGAATGACAAGATTCCCCAATCCTTTGATGAGGTCATGAAACGCACACGGTCCTTCGTCCAAGGAGAGGCCGCTGCGGCGGATAGTAAGCGAAACTACTCGAACTACCGGTCACAGGAACAACCTGGGAGACAATCCACTGACCGGAGTAGTAACCGTAACAGGAATTATCGAAACCAGGGGAGTGGGCGCGACAATGACAAGTATACCCCGCTGACAAAGACTCCAAAGGAGATACTTGCAACAGAAGGAGCAAACTTCCCAAGACCTCTACCCATGCGCACCCCAGAGGATCGACGCATAGGAGGTGGGTATTGCGACTATCACGGACAAAAGGGCCACACTACTAATGAATGTGTCCAGCTGCGCCAGCTCATCGACAAACTAGTCAAGGAAGGTAGACTGGACCATTTGGTCAAAAACATCAAAGAAGGGAAAGATAGACAAAAGACTGGGAATAAGAAAGAAGGACCCAAAGATAAAGATGACACCATTTACATGATACAGTCATGGCAGCGAACAACCAGGCAGAAGGTCAGCCAGAAGTTTTCCCACGGAAGTGCAATCACTTTCCCTACCTTAACTACGCATAACGCAAAGGTAGAGCCGCTCATCATCGAAATTAATGCGGGGGGTCACGACATCCACCGCATGTATGTCGATGGTGGAGCGTCTGCAGACATAATGTATGAACACTGTTTCAAGCGATTGCGCCCGGAGATACGCAGTCAATTGAGCCCGGTCACAACGGCGCTGACTGGCTTCACAGGCGAAAAGATATGGCCCATGGGGCAATTACGACTACTAGTCAGAGTGGGTGATAACTACCACTACACAACAGCCTGGATGAATTTTATGGTGATCAAATCCCCCTCTCCATACAATGGCATTATCGGACGACCAGGGATATCAGCCATGCGCGCAGTACCATCTACAGCACACGGGATGCTTAAATTCCCAGTGGAAGGAGGAATTGTTACCCTCTACAACGCCGCTGCACCACCTAAAGAATGTAACGCGATCACATGCGAAACCGCACCCATTACAAAACAGTGCGCGACCAAAGTTCCAAACCTGAAGGTCGCAATTCATCCCGAATACCCTGAACAGGAGGTATCGATAGGCGGATCACTGTCAGACAACGGTAAAGCAGCTGTGTGTGCACTCTTGCAAAGGAACCTGGATATCTTTGCATGGGAACCAAAGCACATGACTGGGGTACCACGCTCAATCATAGAACACAAGCTGCAAATCCGACAAGGATACGCACCGATCCGCCAGAAGAAGCGCGGCCAAGCTCCAGAGCGCGCGCAAGCAATCCTGGCAGAGGTACACAAGCTAGTAGAGGCAGGAATCATGCAGGAAGTCTACTACCATGACTGGCTTTCTAACCCAGTTATGGTTAAGAAGAGTGATGGTAGCTGGCGGATGTGCGTGGACTTCACTGATCTTAACAAAGCATGTCCACAAGACTGCTACCCACTACCAGAGATAGACTGGAAAGTGGAATCTTTGTGTGGATATCCACTAAAGTGCTTTCTCGTTGCATACAAAGGATACCATCAGATCCAGATGGCTAAGGAAGACGAGGAAAAAACGGCCTTTCACACATGCCAAGGCGTCTACTGCTATACAAAAATGCCCTTTGGCTTGAAGAACGCAGGCGCCACCTATCAACGGTTAGTAGATAATGCGTTTGAAAAACAGGTTGGCCGCAACCTAGAGGTTTACGTCGATGACCTAGTCATAAAAAGCCATACTGAGGAGGAGTTGGTGCGCGACATTGAGGAAACCTTCAGGACACTTAAAGAGATCAACATGAAGCTAAATCCTAAAAAATGCACTTTCGGGGCTACAGAAGGCATGTTCCTTGGATACTTGATAGAACCTGATGGTATAAAGCCGTGTCCAGAAAAGACTAAGGCTGTCATCGACCTTCCTTCACCGCGCACGTTGAAGGAAGTCCAATCTCTCAATGGAAAGCTGGCCGGTCTAAATAGATTCCTATCCAAGTCAGTAGACAAATCACTACCCCTTTTCAAAACACTCAAGAAGTGTATAAAAAAGGGAGATTTTCGTTGGACTACGGAGGCAGAAGAAGCCTTCGCACAACTTAAACAACACTTGGCAACACTCCCCACACTTGTAGCACCCCGACCAGGGGAAGAATTGATTATGTACTTATCTGCAACTCATGGAACCGTCAGCGCATTATTACTAACGGATAGGAACTCAGTACAAACACCAATGTACTTTGTAAGCAAAGCGCTCAAGAAAACAGAGATGAACTATAGCGCAATGGAAAAGTTGGTCCTCACATTAGTATTCGCCGCCAAACGGCTGCGCAGGTACTTCCAAGCGCACCCGATAGCAGTGATCACAGACCAACCGATCAAGCAAATCATCTCCAAACCTGACGCATCAGGGCGATTGCAGAAGTGGAGTGAATTGCTAGGTGAGCACAACATCTCCTATAGACCACGTACTGCAGTAAAAGGGTAGGTACTAGCAGATTTCATCATCGAAAAACCAGACACCGATGATCCACCCGCACTAAGCAAGAAGGAACTACAAGATCCATGGATCTTGTTTACGGACGGATCCTCATGCGTGGATGGGTCAGGAGCAGGCCTCATCCTCACAAACCCGGAAGGAATGGAATTCACTTACGCACTGCGTTTCGAATTCACAGCAACAAATAATGAGGCAGAGTATGAAGCCCTAATAGCCGGACTACACATTGTAGCTCGAATGAGTGTACGTAACTTGGAAGCGAATGTAGATTCCAGGCTAGTAGCCAACCACGTGTTGGGTGAGTACGTGGCCAAGGAGGAAAATATGATTCAGTACCTCAAAAAAACCAAGGCACTAATCCAAGGCTTTGATAGGTTTACCATCAAACAGGTTCCTCGAGGGGAAAACCGAAAGGCGGATGCACTAAGCAAAATTGCATCCACAAGCTTTGCACACCTATCAAAACAGGTGTTGGTGGAAACATTGAAAAGCAAATCCATCTCAGAGATGGAAATATCCACAGTAATAGAGGAAGAAGGCCCTACGTGGATAACACCGATAATGGACTTCATAAGCAAGGGAGTATTACCCCAAGAGCAGAAGGAAGCCCGAAGGATACGGCGCACAACACAACGATTTGAACTTCGGGACAACATACTATATCGACGCTCTTTTTTGCAACCATGGCTCCACTGTGTTGGTCCCCTACAAGCAAACTATGTACTGAGGGAAATCCACGAAGGTTCATGCAGCATGCATTCAGGACCAAGATCCGTGGTGGCGCGCGCTTTACGGTCCGGATATTATTGGCCCACCATGCACCATGACGCGCGGGACTTAATCAGAAAGTGCAGCGACTGCCAAGTTCACAGACCCGTGCCACGCCAACCACAACAGGAGCTAACACCAATTACGGCACCGTGGCCATTTTACAAGTGGGGTATAGACATCGCCGGTCCTTTTCCTGTTGCAGCAGGAGGATTAAAGTTCCTCATAGTCGCCATAGACTACTTCACCAAGTGGATCGAGGCAAAAGCAGTAGTGACAATCACTAGCAACCAGGTGAAACGCTTTGTTTGGGAAAATATTGTATGCCACTTCGGTCTACCTGGGGAAATCATCTCGGACAACGGGAAACAATTCTGCGACAACCCTTTCAAGGACTAGTGCGAGAAGCTAAAAATCACACAGCACTTCGCGTCAGTTAAACACCCACAAACCAACGGCTTAGTTGAACGTGCGAATCGAAGCCTGGGTGAAGGAATTAAGGCACGTTTGGACAAGCACAAGGGAAGATGGGTGGAAGAACTATCGCATGTTCTGTGGGCCTACCGCACTTCAATCAAAACCAGTACATGGGACACCCCCTTCTCTCTAGTCTATGGGACAGAAGCCGTCATACCAATCGAAATCGGAATGCCAACTATTCGCACTGCTGAAATCAATGCGGCAACCAATGACGACGAGCGACGTATCAACTTAGACTTGCTAGAAGAAAGGCGCGAACGCGCAGCTATACGGGAAGCAAAATCAAATTCAAGGATGAAGGGATACTATGATGCTAAAGTGCGAAGTGTTTCATTCAGACCAGGTGACTTCGTTTACCGTGCCAATGATGCAAGCCACGCAGAAGACACAGGTAAGCTTGGACCAAAGTGGGAAGGGCCCTATGAGGTTACTGAAGCATTAGGAACAGGCGCGTACAAGCTACGAGGCTTGGATGGTCGTGAACTGCCACGCACATGGAACATCTGCAACCTTAAGAGGTGCTACCTATAGGAATGGCTACGGCCCAGCGCACAGACGCTCCTGCACTTTATTGAAGTGCTTACTAAACATCTATGTATTCATTTTTTGTTTTCCTTTGTATACTGTCTTATTTATTTCTCATAAAAACTTGCAAGTATCAATAAAACGTCGCGGTTTCTAGCTAACTCCGCTGCACATTTTAATTTGTTATCTCTATATACTGTATGTCTTAACAATTTTTTGCCTACATGGCGTGCATGCACTAAAAAAACCCACGGTGGTAAAAGGATGAGTCAACCTACTAAAGGACTCGTTGAGTAAGAGGGTTGCAAACCCATCAACACTGGATCACGTATCCTTGTTAAACACCTTGTTCTCAAGACGTTGGAATAAGTTTGTACGCATCTCACGATGGGTGCGCAACAACGCATATGGTGCACGTTTAACAACTTAGGAACCAAGACACTTGATTCCTTGATATGATATTTTCAGTACGCTGTATATCACAACATACACGATTATGATAAAAAAAAGTACTTAGAAATTATCTCTTACGAATACTATGATCTTCATACATGACTATGGATTTCTTATATTATTCGCGCTTGTGTACAACTTTGACCTGTAGAATATGTCTTATACGCAAAGACAAACAGATAAGTACACACCTTACAAGTTGAAATAATATCAACACACATTTCACAAAAGGAGATTTCTATTAATAACTAAGTTATTACAAAGGATGTTCATAAACATAAGATCCTATCTATATACTCCTAGACCGCTCCAGTGATGAAGTTCCCACGTGGCTTGCAGCATCTCCAACCTCACTTAGCCTCTTCAACAAGTCCGAGTCTTGGCGAGACACAGTGGCAACACTCACTGGCACCCCATCAGACCTTGGAAGATGAGCTGCACCAACCCCGCACAAAATCGCTTTACCTTTAATACCCTCCTTCTTAGCAAGTCTGGTGGCATGTGCTTCCAACACTTCCTTCAACGACATTTCTTTCTCTAAAGCAAAAGGATTTAGAATGTCCCTGGGGCGAGCAAAAACAGGCACTTGAAGCTGCGAGACATCGGGCTTCAAAAAATAGTCCGGATGCGCTTATGCATTATCAATACGATGGCGCGCTAAGTAAACCCTTCCATAATAACAGTTATGGGATAATCTTGGTCGCGCTCCATTTCAGCAATCATTGGAAGCTCCAAAGACTTCATCTTCTCCATGGCAGACACTAGCTCATCATAAGACTGCGCATTATAGCCGGGTACCTTTTCAGCAGGTACCTTCAACATATCTGCCTCATGAAGTTTCTCCACAGCTTCTGCTTTACCGCGCTCTAAGGCGCACTGAACTACCCCACCAAAAGCATTCACCACCTCTTGTGACTCCAAGGTACTAAGTGCAGCGAGACGAAGACCATGGCCTATGAGCCATCTGCGCTCAGCAATGGTAGATAAGAGTTGGGGATATAACTCCTCGTCGTACTCCAAGCCGAGCTTGCGCATTTTCATCTCTTGCGCTTCTAGGGCACTTTTCACAGTTGCACCAAAGTTTTCAAGCTGCGAAGTCAAATCCTCTTTGCCCTTCTCCAAATACTTCAGTGCCCAGCGCTGAGCAGACTTGTATCCTGAGACCTCTGCACGCTCTTGGCTTATTTGGCCCATCAGCGCCATATTTTCCCCAACTAGCTTCTGGGCATACACACTCAGGCTCTCTGCCTCAGCCTTGGTACTAGCCAACTGAGCCTCCAGCGACGCAATTTTCTGATCCTTTTGCGCGCCTTGGCTGCCTTCACCAGAAACCTTTGCCCTTAACTTCTCTACAAGGGAAGCTTGATGTGCAGTCGCTTGCGCCAACTCTTCAACAAGCTGCTCCATGGGCACATCTCTAGCCACCAATGGCTCAGATCTTTGGCTATGCGGCTCAGAAAAGGCAGAGAGTATATGACTCTCTTTAGGTGGCGACTCAGCAGCCTGTTCAAACCTGCATACACGGACATAGAATTATCAGTTTCCCATATAAACAGTTGGCGCACAAAAAACATTGACGACATTACTTACTGTGAGCCAGAGGCATTAGCAGAGGGGTGAGATGACGCAACATCACTGGCGGATGATTCCACAGTGAGGATCACAGGGCGTTTTTTCCTCGAGGAGCTCGCGCCATCCTCTCCGGGTGATCTTTTGCGTTTTAGCCCGAATTCTTGCTCCTCCTCTTCTTCTTCTTCCATAGGCTGCGCCACTGCTACGGGCGGTGGCTGCGCTACTGGAGATGGCACTCTGGGGGGTCACTTCCACTACGACCGAGGAGGTGGTCCCTGTTTCCCCTACATTCATCTCCAGGGTACGACCGGCAGTAGCCTCCAGTATGGGCTCTTCTCCCTCCTTCAGAGGCCACATCCCTACATTAACCTGAATCGGCTTCGCTAGTTGCACAACATTGAACAAATCCATCTCTGCGCAACAGAATACAACAAATACATAGGTTACATAATGTGCATAATGGAACGGAACACTCTTACATTAATTAAGAAAGGGGATGCGAAGGAACAAGCACCCACCCTGGCCATTAACGCCTAAGAAGATTGGCATCTCATCTGGCATACCAAAGTAGTTACGGCTAATGCCCATATGCACCAGAAATTCCTCAGGATAGGAACTAATGGGGATGCGGTTGGCATTTATCAGTTCCGCATCCTCCACGACATATGATCCAGGCAGGGGGCGCTCATCCTTTGGCAATGTCCCCTGGGTATAAAATTCAAAACGAGGTGGGAAGCACACGTCGTCCACCCAGAAAAAAGTCTCTCTCCAGTTCCTGAGTGCGTCCAGTTTTTCTGTATAACACTGGAAGCGCCCAGCGCATTTAGCGAATGAGACCCACCCGTGTGACCACGTTGTGTGGTAGAACGCACGGAATAGGTGGATAGTTGGGTTAACCGCCAGTAAGCGGCAATTAACCTTGAAGTTGGTGATCTTCGCTGCACCGATGCAGTGCAGCTGGGATATGTGCAGATTGTAATAATTTAATACGTCGTACAGAAATAGGGATATGGGTACACGTTGATTCGCGAACTCGAAAAAACGTGTGTATACTCCTACTTTCCCTTCGGGGAAATCTGCAATAGATGCCCGCGCACCCGGAACAACCGGATGCACGTCAAGTGGTATAAAATAATCAGAGGTAAACTCTAGGAGTTCACCCTCAGTTATATCAGAGGTGAAATCAGCTAACTGCTTGACCATGGTATTATTTTTTCTTTTTAAAGGCGTACGCGTAGTTACCTTCGAAATAAGTGATTTTCTGTTTTGCAAATGAAAGGTTTCTTAACAATGGCGGATTGAGTTTTTTCACTGTGAGAAACACAGTAAAATGAGGCAGCCGGTTATATAAGTGTCCTAATCCACGCGATGAGTGACACGTGGATCCCACTATCACCAACATGTGGTTCAGATCATTTGATGTGACGCTGCTGCAGTTACTTTCCCCCGATTTACGAGACGTCCATTTTAAAATACTATGTCTAGATAAAATGTTTAGGCGGATATCTTTTTTGGCTTCTTTGCTACGCTTCGTAGTTGTTTTTATAGTCTGCCGTTATTAGTCTAGCATCCGCAGTCGTTCACTGCGCATACTAGACTGGGGGGACATGATGACGTATAGTCTATATTCGGGTCACGAACCCGACCAAAGCCCAATACTAATAGGCCCAACACGAACTGGGCTACGCTGATAAGTGTTTAGGCCCACGAAGGCCCAAACCCAATGTTATTTGCGTAACACGATATTGGATATCTCCTAATTATGGAGATAATCATTCCTCAACCGACTTAGGCGGGATACGCCGAAGGTTGAGGAACACGGAACCAACAAGGATTCCGTGTGTATATAAAGGGAATCCCATCCCTCATTAAAGGGACGATCTACAAAACCCTAACTCTCCTTTAACCCTAAACCAATTACTTACTCTCACGCCGGAGGATAATCGTGGGAGACAATCCCACGATAAGCCTAACGGTGTTTTCTGTCTTCTTAGTGCGCAGGTCTCAAGCAACAATCATCAATTGGTACGAGAGCCGGAGCCCAAACAAGGAACGCCTAACTTTTGTATCAACAGAAGCATTATTGCATATCTTTACAGTTTTATATTAAGAATTTTTTTGAATAGACAAATAAGTAAAGGTGAGTGGTGGTATTAAATTTTCTAAAAGGAGCAAACCATAAAATCCTCAGTTTAGGACAATATGTATTTGAGATATTCTCAAAATACAAAGCTTAAAAGTTAAAGCAACACACTTACTAATAATAGAAAATGAAGTTACATCTAGAAATTAAATGTCCTAAATTTGTATACTTGTCAAGGTTGACAAATGAATTTGAAGGCCCCGCGCGAAAATTAAAAAAAGCCCCCATCAAAACTAGAAAAAAACACTTAAAGGTGTGCATAAAATGTGTTCATTTATAACAATTTCTAATAATGAGGCCCTTAATGACGTTTTATTTATTGTGCAAGATGAGATGTATTTAACTAATGAGATTTACAAAGAAGAGGCGGTCGGATATATAACACAAGTACACAAAGTGAGATCCCTTAAATTGTGAGGCCCTGTGTGACCACACCATTTGCACACCCTCTTCACCGCCACTGATACTTGTAACAGTCTTCCAATAATACCTAATAAATGTTATTTTTAACACCTTTACAATAACAAATATATGTTATTGTGAAAAACTAGAAAGGGGTTGAATACGTTTGCCGATGTTTTAAAGTATTTAGATCGACTTATGTCAATTCATTTAGATCGTGTGTTTGATATTGATAGACAGACATATAAATAAATAGGGATTATGTTGTAGAATAGCAATGTACTTTTTAAAGTGTGTTGTTTTGGTACATCCGTACATGTACTTTTTTTTAAGTTGTAGAATATCAATGTACTTTTCAAAGTGTCTCGTTTTGGTACGTGTACTTTTTTTAAGTTGTAGAATACCAATGTACTTTCTATAAGTGTTCCAATTTGGTACGTCATCAACGTACCAAATTGTAACAGTTATGAAAAGTACATTGCTATTCTACAACTTAAAAAAAGTACACGTACCAAATTGGAACACTTATGAAAGTACATTGCTATTCTACAACTTAAAAAAAGTACACGTACCAAAACGGGACACTTTGAAAAGTACATTGCTATTCTACAACTTAATCCCAAATAAATAATGCAAAAAAATAAAGAGTAAAGGAACACAAAACCACTACACAACTATCTATAGTGGTTCGATTCCAAGGACTCCTTCCTTTCCTTACTCCACTCCCCGAGTACCCAACTCGAGAGTTTCTAAGCACTACACAACACAAGTTCCTTAATATGGTGGGGAAGCCTTCACAATGTCACCTACACTTTATCCGGTACAAGTCTAGACATCGAGTTCTTCCACGAGATAGAACCAAACCTATCACAACGTTGCCTATACTTTATCTGGTACTAGGCTAGACACCGAGTTCCATTACAAAGGAGCAACTACTACCCAACACTACAACCCAAAGGAGACAAAATCCTTTTTACAACAATTCAAAGGATATCAATACCCTTTAACCCAAACTAAACAAATATACATCAAAGCCCCATATCAAATGTACACCTTCGACACTATACACCAATGCCTTCAACTTGACACACTAATGGAGGGAGAGAAGAACTATAAACAAGATACACTTTAGTGGTGTTGATGATGACGAAGCATGCACGTCTTCAAGAGGTTGTGATCTCACCTTTAAGAGGAATCTAGAGAATCACATAAAGAGAAAACTACATAGAATGATCCTTTGGATCTGAGGTTAGAGAGGTTAGAACATAGAGAGAAGATATGTCTAAAAGAGGGTTGTAAGCAAGAGAGAAATGACTCAGTATTTATAGGCAAACTGCCTACAGTTAACCCGGATCTCGTGGATCCCTTACCCAAGGGATCCGGCCAGTACAATCCAAGGGATCCCGCAGCTTAGTAAGGCTAGTCCGGATTTTTGGTTGCAAACCGGGTTATGGTTTATGGGTTATGGACCATGGGTCATGGACTTTGGATGATGGATACCTGACAAGATACATTGTACCTAGTCAATGGGACATGGGTCTTGGGTCATGGGTCATGGACTTTGGGTCTTGGATCATGGATGATATCCAACATGATTTCATGCATGATGTCATGCAATGGATCATGAGTTATGGATCATGCTCCATGGGTATGGGACATGGACTTTGGTTTTTACCCATCATTTACCCATTACAAGTTATACTAAGCACATATACATTTTTATAAAATATAAGTAAACAAAATACTTTGTAAGTGTTTTATAAAAATGGTTTTAGTGTTATATAACTTATTCAACTAAACAAGTTTTGATGATTTTATATGTTTAGTAAAAGTGTGTTAGTAAACTATTGGCTCAAAGCTTTTACGTATTTTATTTATTTCGTTAAAATGATTTTACGATTGTTATCGACAAAACATTAGAAGATCGTAGAATATAAATAAAAGTTTTTATGGTTTATTTATATTAACAGTCTCCCCCTTTTTGTTGATGATAAAACCCAAAATTATTTTTGTTGGATCGATATACTCTGACCAAATAACTATATAGCTTGTAAGGGTTTAGCAACCTTGGATAAATCCAAAACTACTAACAATGAAACACTGATATAACTCTATTAAGTATGCGGAATCTACTTTAACAAAGCTAAGAAGAATAACTTTAAACTTCAATGATTATATTAAAACCAAACTTTGAACCTGCTTGTTATACAGATTCACTAACAAACCTAATCGCTAAATAACTCTAATATCGTACTTGCACGTAAGTTCTAAGTCACGTCTAATATTCGTTTGTAAGTCGTCTCTCTAATGCCAATCTAGGGGTCCTTTTATAGGCATAAGGAATACCCTAGTCGGTTTACAATTACAATCCTTGTACGACAAGTAATACTAATTCTATTCTAAGAATATTCTAGAATTACATAATAATCCTTGAACGATTTTCATAACAGTCCTTTAGCATATCAGTACTTTGACGCGAGCAGTACTTTGAATTTCATTAAGCAGTACTTTGACTTTCTTCAGAACTTTAACTTTATATCCCAACAATCCTCCCCTAACTTGAATTCTACTTGCTTGATTTCAAGTTCCTTTGTATCTTTAGCTTCCACATTTGTTTTCAAGGAAAGATTTTGTCTTTATCTTCAGATTTGTCTTGTACTTACTGTGCTTGTATCAAAGTAATCTTTATAAGCAATCTCTATCAGCAATCTTTATCAACAACATATCTTTTCAGCTACTCAGCAACATATGGCAATCAGATTATAAAGTTTCATACTATTCTCATCACTTCCAGGTGTGTAAACTCCTGTGAGAGGTGAATCATTGAAAATTTAATGGATTTTGATGTCTCTTTACCAAAGCCATTAACTCTGGAGTAGCCAATGTTTAGGTGTGTAAAACCATGGTAAATTGACAACCATATGATTTTTAGTAAATCATCAGCTATCAACGGATTTGTTAAGTCTTTACCAAGAGCCGTTTGCTTTTGGAATAGTTAGTTCTTACTACCATGGTGAACTAATTACCATAAAAATGGATTTTCCACAACCTTAACCACAAGCCATTATCTTGTGTGCTAGCCAACTCTTCACTATTACAGATATGGTGAGTTGAAAACCAAACAATTTTTAGTAAATTGTCAACTAAAAATGGATTTGATAATCACATCAGAGCTGTACCCTTATGATGAGTCAAACTCTTTCTTGTTTATTAAACATGGTGAGTTGATTACCATCAGATGTTACTCTCAAAACAATTTGTTGCTGTTATCTTGTGCTTCAAAAAGTATTTTGCACTTTACAAAAATTACTTATTATATATTAAAAAACTTTTACTGGTTTTGTGCTACAAGCAGTACTTTGATAAAGTACTGTTTGTTCAGCAGTACTTTGAATAAAGTACTGATTTTTCAAAAGATTTATATAATAAAAACCATACCAGTATTTATGCATCATCATCTGCTAAAGTTGTCCATTTGATAAACAACTCAATGACCATAAGAGCTGTTTCATTCTCCAATTCAACTTCCATACCATGATCTAGCATCCTGATCATAAGAGGATATCTTCTTTCTGCTAACATACGAATCATGGTCCCATCTTCTAACTCTAGAACATGTACTCCTGATTCTTCAAAGAATCTCCATCTTGTGATTTCCCAATCTTCTTGATTATTCCAGGGCGCATCAGTACTTGTTTCTTCTGTCTCCCAGATAGTTGTAAGATCACCCAACAAGACTAAACCCACTCCAGTTGGTGGAATATACTCAAAATAATCTTGCACTAGTTGATACAGATGAAACAGATATTCTCTATCTATCATATGCAGTATGTCCCACAATAAGCTGAATGTTCTAAAACTTTCATATTTTCTATGAAACATAAGATAACCTCCTTCCTTTGATTCTACAACTTCAAATGTAGAAATTTTAGACTTCATCTCAACAACTTCTCTAGACTTAGGATGCTCAAAATCAACAACCCTTAGATAATTCCTCAGCTCATCAACTGTATCTGTTCTCAATTTAAACTTCTTTGATAGCTGTTCATCATCAGTTGTCCTTTTTCTCTTTGAACTTCTTTTTCTTGCATCCTCATTTTGCTTTTCATCATCAAAAGGAATAATACTATCAACTTCCTTTTGATAAGACTCTCTAACAACATCATATAAGTCTTTCATCTCTATATATTTTAAATTCTGTAAACCTTTATATCCTTGACCCTTCAGATAAGCCATCATAGCATTCCTTTCTTTAGCAATACTTTGTGGTCTTTTTGGTATAACAGGTTGCTTCTCTGGTATTTCAATTTCAGCATCTAATTCAGCTTATAACTTTCTAGCAACTTCTTCATTTTTAGCTACCTCAATAGCTCTTAATTCTGCCAAAGTAAGCTTCTTCTTTTTCTTTGATTCTACCAGGATACCTTTTCCTTTATCCTTTGGATCTAACTCTTGAGTAGGTTGAGAAGTTTGTAAGACTTGAGATTCTTCAACTCCAGGAATACTAATACCTCTTGGTCTTGATATGTTGAGCAACATATGAGCAATGGTCTCATCATCACTAGCAATATGCTCCTTTTGCTGAATCAGACTAGAAGTACCAGCTTCTTCATGTAAAATTGTTGAAGGACCAGCTTCTTCATCAAAATTTAAAGTTCTTGGTGTAATAAGCTCTTGCCTAAAAGTACCTTGAAGAGCATTATCTTGATCACCGACACTTTGAATACCAGTACCTTGAACACCAGTACTTTGAGCATCAGTACCTTGAGCACCAGTATCTTCAAGATTAACTTGCTCAATTTGCTCAGCTTCTTTATTTGGATCTTTATAAGTTTTAGTTTCTGGCTCTTCATCCAAATTCACATGAGGTTCAGCATCTTCATTCAAATTCTCATTCTCCAAATTCCTCCCCAATGTGAAGGAAGACTGCTTTTTAGGCTTCTTTCCCTTAGAAACCTTCCTAGATTTGTGACCACTCCTCTTGTGTGATTTCACCCACAACATGTGATGTTAAACTAGTGGCCATTCAAATTTCTTCAATCTTTTGAACTTATGTTTCAACTTTAATATCTGTGCAGCTTGAGCTTCATTATCCTTCCTCAATCTTATTAACTCCCTTGTTAATGCATAATTATCCATTACTACTCCATCAGTAGCCATGACTCCCTCATCTCCTCCAGATGTTTGAGACCCATTTGTTGAAGTATAATCATTGGGAGATGAAGGTGGATTTACATCTTGTTCTGAATCATCATGTGCAGTACCTTGCAGAGATGCAGTATGTTGAGATGCAATACTTTCCCTTGAAGCAGTATGTTGAGAAGCAGTTTCTTCCCTTGAAGTCGCAGTATCATGACTTGAATCTGCTTCATCTCTAACAGCCTGTGCTACTTCCATCATATGAGCAGTTAAAGGTGTATTTCTCCCAGAAAACTTATCACTCTTTCTAGCCATAAATGTAAACACCTTTGGAGGAAGTAAAACAGCAGGTAACAAGCTTGAAGGTTTAGGTATATCCTTAAGCTGTTTGTTCAAGAATAATTGAACAAATCTAGGGTACATCAGGAATGGTGAACCATTAGAGATATGAGAAAGCATACCATCCAAAATCGTACGTGAAAAGTTAAAGGGTTGATTGGTAGCTAATCCCACTAATGCAGAGGCTATGTTTGCACCAAACTGTTCCCATGAAGTACTATTGGGACTCAAGCAATGAAGTAAAACATGAATGAGATATTTCCATTGAGGACTAAATAAGGACTTCTTAAAAGTAGTTTCAGTGAGAGAACCTTCATACCCTATATCTCTAAGTGTATCCCAAAGTACTTGTTTTTCAAAACGAACAACACCTTCTTCATCATTAAACAATAAATCCTCTCTGATTGTAGCTTCAGTAATTCTAACTATCTTTCCAGCAACCTTAGCTTGAATGAAGGATTCATCATCTTGCAAATGAGATCTAGCAGTAGCCCAAAATTGTTGAATCCATGGTTCAATGATATCAGGGTTGATCAGCAAAGCATAATTGATTGAAGATCCAGTAAGGAAATCAATTATATCATGAAAAGTGATGTTATATGGTGTCTTGTCCAAATTAGCAACCATGTTATGCTTACTAACGGTGTTACGATTAGCCATTGCGTGTTTGTTAGAAGAATTTATGAATCGGTGAAAGTGAATGATGAGAAAAGTGATGAATGGATGGATAAGTATAACGATGAGAGTAAAAATCGGTAGGGTAGTTATTTATAGGTAAGATTTAAAAAATCAAATCCCAATTAATAAAGTTACCGTTGTTGAATTTTACCCCTTATTTTTGACCGTTGTAACAGTACTTTGATAAGACAGCAGTGCTTTCCACGTAAGCAGTACTTTTGAGATAAATGCCAAGCAGTACATTCCATCCTCTTCTCCACAAAAACAAAAACATCAAAGTGCATTGTGTTGCCTCCCCTTAAACAATGCATAGGACTAAACTAAACTAATATTAAGTCCTCCCCTTAAACGTAGCTTAATAATTAATCATACCAATACTCACCACTAAATGGTTGAATCTTGAAACATCAAAGCCCTTTGTGAGTAGATCAGCTACATTGTCATCTGTGTGGACCTTGAAAACATTAATGAGCCTATGCTCATAACAATCACGAATAAAGTGATGCCGAATCTGAATGTGCTTGGTCTTGGAATGATAAACAGGATTCTTGACAATGCAAATGGTACTCTCATTGTCAATGTAGATAGGAGTATTCTTAAAATTGAATCCATAATCCAGGAGCTGATTCTGCATCCACAGTACTTGTCCACAACAACTTGCAGCAGCAACATATTCTACTTCAGTGGATGATGTTGCTGCAATGGTTTATTTCTTACATTGCCATGAAACTAATCTTCTTCCCAGATATTGGCATCCTCTAGTGGTTGATCTTCTATCATAATTATCACCTGCATAATCACTATCTAAAAAAGCTTCCAAGTGAAAAGGTGAATCTTTAGGATACTACAATCCTAACTTAGGTTGTTGCTTGAGATAACTAAAAATCCTCTTGACTGCATTCATATGAGAGACCTTGGGTAAGACTTGATATCTTGCACATAAACATACAACAAACATGATGTCAGGTCTAGATGCAGTTAAGTACATAAGACAACCAATCATTGATCTGTAAAGTTTGACATCCACAGCTTCTCCATCTTCATCCTTTCCTAATGAGTTTATAGCTTTAATGGGTGTGGTGACTGGCTTGATAGTACTGAAGTTAAACTTTTTAAAAATGTCAGTGACATACTTATCTTGACTAATAAAGATTCCAGTACTTGATTGTTTAACTTGAAGCCCCAAAAAGAAAGTTAATTCACCCATGGAACTCATTTGAAACTCTTGTTGCATGAGCTGCTCAAATTCTTTCACCATTGACTATTTTGTAGCTCCAAAGATAATATCATCTACATATACTTGAACAAGCATTATATCCTTTTTGGCTCTCTTGATAAACAAAGTCTTATCAATAGCACCTCTCCTATAACCATGTTGCAATAGAAAAGTGGAGAGTCTTTCATACCAAGCTCTAGGAGCTTGATGAAGGCCATACAGAGCCTTAACAACTTTGTAGACTTTGTTTGGATGTGCAGGATCCTCAAAGCCAGGAGGTTGTTTTACATAGACTTCCTCTGTAATTTTGCCGTAAAGAAAGGCACTTTTGACATCCATTTGATAAACAGTAAAGCCCATATAAGATGCAAAATCAAGAAATAATCTGATGGATTCAATCCTTGCTACATGAGCAAACACTTCATCATAGTCCACTCCTTCTTCTTGTCTATATCTTTTTGCAACCAATCTTGCTTTGTTCTTGATGACATTACCTCTTTTATCTCTCTTAACTATGAAAACCCATCTTGTTCCAATTACTTTCTTTCCATCTGGTAAATCACATAGTACCCAAACGTCTTGAAGTTTGAATTGAAGAAGTTCTTCTTGCATGGATTCAACCCAACTCTCTTTGGCTAATGCTTGAGCTACAGTCTTGGGGTTCTTCTTGAGAGATAAAGCAAGTGAATAAGCATATTTGTTGATCCTTATGATTCATTCTGTTTTGTTTATAAACAAAGCTAAGCAAAGCATTATATGGCTTAAAGAAACCTTTAGCTTTTGTTCTTTTGAGCACTCCTAAAGTAGAAGGTCCAATGATTTGACCAGCAGGATTATCTTTATGAACTCTTAATGTAGGAGTTTGTGGAACTTCAAGATCAGCACCCAAATTTGTGAAATCAGCTTCTTCATTGGAATTTGAGAAAATACCTTCATCTTCTAATTCATCATCAGTGTCTTCTAACCCAGGCATGTTTGGATCATTCAAATCATCAGAAGTACTGTCAACTGGTTCAGCAGTACTTTGATCCAAAGTACTGTGATCCAAAGTACTGTGATCTAAAGTACTGTGAGAGTAATATGTAGACTTACCCTTTTTCTTTGCTGCTTCATAAGCTCTTCTTTGATCATCATCATAAGATTGTGCTATTGTTTCTTGAAAAAGCATCCTATTAAGTTCATCTTGAATAGCTTGATCTTCATTAGACAAAGTGGATTTTGGTTCAACAGTACTTTTCTCCTTTTCAATAGTTATAGGTTCTTCATCAGGAACATCATCAGGTCTAAGATTAACTCCATGAACAATGTACTGTAAATCTTCTTCTTTGTGAACAACTTGATTTTCTTCTCTGACAGGAACATAGTTCATAGAAGGAGTCAAAACATCAAGATCAAACATCCAATCAGGACCTTTACCTTTTTGATTGTCTTGATTTTCAAGGAATTCAACATGAAGACAATCTTGAACCTTTTTGGTAACCTTGTTGTACACTCTAAATCCTTTGCTATTTGTACAGTAACCTAATAAATATCCTTCATCTGACTTGCCATCAAATTTTCCCAGATTATCAATAGTATTGAGAATAGTCAGAGGACAGCCAAAAGGTTTCATAAAACGAATGTTGGGTTTGTTTCCCATAAGCAACTCATAAGGTGTCTTCATCTGAGGTTTAGTGACCGATACTCTATTTAACACATAACAAGAAGTACTTACAGCTTCAGCCCAAAATTGAATAGGTAATAACGAATCTGCAAGCATTGTTCTGGCTGCTTCTATCAATGTTCTATTCTTCCTCTCTGCAACACCATTTTGTTGTGGAGTTCTAGCAATGCTAAACTCCCTCTTAATCCCTTTCTTGGCACAAAATTCATCCATAAACTTGTTTTTGAATTCAGTCCCATTATCACATCTAATAGATCTTACTTTGAGTCTTAATTGATTTTCAAGGGCTATTATAAGATCATGAATAGCATCAAAGGTTTCATCTTTAAATCCCAAGAAAAAGACCCAACTAAATCTACTACAATCATCTGTTACAACTAATCAGTATTTCTTCTTGTTTAAGCTTGCAACAGAAACAGGTCTAAACAGATCCATGTGTAACAACTCTAAAGTTTCTCTAATAGTTCTTTCCTCAATCTTCTTGCATGAAGCTTTGTGTTGTTTACCTTTCTTGCACGCCAAACATGAGTGATCATTCTTGTATGTTTTAGAAGGTAAACCTCTAACTAAATTGCCTTTAACCAACTTGTTGATATTCTTGAAATTCACATGTCCTAATCTTCTATGCCATAGATGTGCTTCTTCAAGAGTTCCTTTGCTACTAAACATGTTGCTCTTTCAGAAGATGTAATATTCTTCAAGTCTAGACTGTACACATCATTGGTTCTTGGTACTCTCAGTGTTACCAAGTGATCATCAACAAGCTTGAACTCAGGGGAAAGAATAAGACATTCTGTGTCAATGAATAACACAGGGTGCTTCTTGTCACAGATCTGAGATACTGACAAAAGGTTAAACTTGAGCTCCTTCACATAACGAACATTTTCAAAATCAATGCTTCCTGCCTTGATGGTTCCTTTCCCAGAAATTCAACCTCCATTAGGATCATTCCCAAAAGCAACTCTTCCTCCAAAATATGATTTAAAATCCGACATAATCTCCTTGTCTCCTGTCATGCTTCCAGAGCAACCACTATCAACAATCAAATGATCTTTAAGCTCCTCTTCTGGGTTGCGCTGCACAAAGATGAAAGAGTTAGTTTCTTTTAGGAACCCAAGCCATTACTGACTTGTGTTCCCCTTGTGGAGTGACATACTTGAATTCTTTAAGTATGTAATCTCCACTGTTTTTGAAAGCATGATCAATTATTTTCTTTTGTTCCAAAAATTATGTTGGTTCTTCAACAAAACTTTCTTTTTCAACAAATTTCTCCTTTTCTGTTTCAACAAAACTTGCTGAAAGTACTGTTTGTTCCCCATCAGTACTTTCTTTCTTAACCCAGTTGGTTTTAGCTTTTTGTTTAGATTTCTTTGATCTAGGTACTCTATTTGAGGTGTAATGCCTTCTAGGTTGATAGTAATTGGATCTCCTAGGGCTTCCATTTGAAAAAGTGCTAGCAATACCTTGATTGGGTGAAAACCTAGCAGTACTTTGAGAAGGTACTGCTTGAGAAACTTTTAACTTACCGGTACCTTGAAAAGTATTGCTTGAGGGTACTAGTGGTTTTGAAAAAGGTCTTTTCTGGTTAGGGTACCTATAGTCATTTGAGAAATTACTATGGTTTACCCTATGTGAATGATTCCAAACTGGTTTATTCTCCCTTGGCTTATGGTTGGTGGATGTAGTCTTTGGGAATTTGCTTAAATAGTCTGAGTGAAAGTCACAGTCCTTAATCAAATGATCAGGACTATAACAAACAAAACATAATTTTTGACCCATAATCTCAAATTTGCTTCCATTAGTTCTATGACCAAAACTATCATGACTTTTTGGTGAATGACCAAAAATTATCCCAAAAAGATTTAGCAGTATTTTGAAAAGTTTTTCTTGAAGGTACTGCTGAATGTCTAGCAGTACTTTGAGATGAAGGTACTGCTGAACTCTTAACATGATTATCCTTAGGTTTCTCAACTGTTTCTTTTGGGGATTTAGAACTAGATGGACCTGATTAGATTGACCAGTAAGCTTTTTCCTAAACTCTAAATTGTCTACTCCAAAACAAGAAACATCTGTCCTAAGTGGTTGAAAACTACCAGTTGGTGGAGGAACTGCATTATAACCCTTTTCTTTCTTAAATTCAGGAGGTGTCTGACTAATTGATTCCTCATTACTAGATGTGTTTTCTTCTGAGCTAATAAGTTCATCATCACTAGTTGTTATCTCCTCAGAATCAATTTGTTCCTTATCACTAGTTGGGTTCTCTACTGTACTACTAAAGTCCATATCAAAACCTAGGCCAGTTTTAATGTGTGCTCTTTTTTGTTTTTCAACAAAACTAACATGTGAAAGACCAGATTCTTTCCAACTAGCAAAATTTTCTAACAATTCATCCCTTTATTTAGTCATCTTTTCAAGTTCAGAAACCTTACATCCTAACTTCCATTCACTCAATTTTAATTGATAATCTTGTTGCTCATATTTTTCTGCCCAAGCCATTTCATTATTTTCATGAGTGATTATTTTGGCTTCCATTGACTCTAAAGTCAATTGATAACCAGCTACCTCAGACCTAGCCCTTCTACAATTATCTCTTTCAGTCACATAATCTTTAAGCACTTTTTGATAAAAGTCATTAAATTTGAAACATACCTCAGAGATAGTGGATGAACTTGGTGAAGTAGCTACCATAGCAAGCAGAACAAGTTCTTCTTCACTTTCCATGCTCCAATCAAAGCTTCCAAGGCCATCTCTTGATTCTAAAGCAGCAAATCCTGGTTCCTCATCAAAAGCTGTGCTCCATTCAAACTCTTCCACAACAACCATATAGTAGGTTAATGGTTCATCATCAAATTCAGCACTCCAGTCAACCTCTGATAGATTTTCTTGAGCAACCAAAGCTTTTGGGTTTGGTTCAGTAATAGGAACTTCTTTTATTTCAAGCTTGGGTTTCTCAATCATTCTATTTGCCTGATATTTAGCAAACTTGCATTCTCTTGCAAAGTGTCCAGTTCTTTGACAATTAAAGCACTCAATATTAGATTTGTCAAATGCTATACCCTATTTGGGTTTGAAGTCAACACCTCTTCCTGTTTTCTTCATGAACTTCTTGATCCTTACAGTGATCATGGCAACTTGCCATCTTATGTTAGTTTCTTCTAAGTCATCCTCATCAATTTGCAACAAATCCTCTTCATACGTAACAGGTAAAGTAGCTTGTTGAGCAAAGAAGGAACATACAACATCATCAGAGTTGATGGTGTTTGGTGGTGATGAGGTGGTAGTAGTCATGATTGTGCAAATATGCTGTTTATCACCAACAGTACTTTGAACATGATAGGCAATACTTTTAGTGGAAGTACTGCCTCTCTTTTCAGAAGATACAAAAGCAATGCTGTGAGATTTTGAATTTGTTTGACCATTCATCTCATGCTCATACACCTTTAAATTGTTGTAGAGATCATCAAAGTCCATAGTATCTAAACTAGATTGTCCTCTAATCATAGTAGCAACCACATGCCATACGGATGGCAAACTTCTTAAGAACTTCAGATTAGCATCTTCAATAGATACCTTTGCTCCATATAACTCTAGCATACTAAGGAGATTTTGGAATATGTCATAGGCAGCATCAAGACCTTCTCTTTCACCAACAGTGAATGTTTCAAACTGTTGCTTCAATAGATTTCTATGCATCTTCTTGGAAGCATCATTACCTCCAAATTTTGTCTTGATAGCATCCCATAATTGTTTTGCATCCTTAGCATCATGAAATTTTAGTAGGTGACCATCAGGGATAGCAGACAACAGTATGTTGAGAGCCTTTTCTTGATTTCTTTTTGTAGCTGCTGGCAAGGTAGGCTAAGGTGGTTTAGGTTGTCTAGGAACTTCTACAGGTTCTTCAAGAATGACATTACCATTGACAATCACATCCCATAATGCATGGTCTGTAATCGCAATGTACTGCCTCATCTTCATGCTCCAGAGATCATATTCTCCATTCTTGATGATAGGAATTCTGAGTGAGGTGATGGATGGGAGTGGTGCAGCTTCAGTCGACATCTTTTAGGGTTTGTAGTAAAATTGGTTTTAAGGGTTTTTTCTTAATCAGAGTTTCCACACAAGCTCTGATACCACTTGTTGGATCGATATACTCTGACCAAACTAACTATATAGCTTGTAAGGGTTTAGCAACCTTGGATAAATCCAAAACTACTAACAACGAAACACTGATATAACTCTATTAAGTATGCGGAATCTACTTTAACAAAGCTAAGAAGAATAACTTTAAACTTCAATGATTATATTAAAACCAAACTTTGAACCTGCTTGTTATACAAATTCACTAACAAACCTAATCGCTAAATAACTCTAATATCGTACTTGCATGTAAGTTCTAAGTCACGTCTAATATTCGTTTGTAAGTCGTCTCTCTAATGCCAATCTAGGGGTCCTTTTATAGGCATAGGGAATACCCTAGTCGGTTTACAATTACAATCCTTGTACGACAAGTAATACTAATTCTATTCTAAGAATATTCTAGAATTACATAATAATCCTTGAACGATTTTCATAACAGTCCTTTAACATATCAGTACTTTGACGTGAGTAGTACTTTGACTTTCATTAAGCAGTACTTTGACTTTATTCAGAACTTTAACTTTATATCCCAACAATTTTAAGTAAAAAATAAAATTCGTAAAATTTTTAATTGGAGTTTTTACTCTCTTCTCCCCTTTTTTGCCGAAACAAAAAGAGCGTCAAAAAGAAACTAACACATAGTAGAAAGAGTTTTAAGAAAAAAATTTAGAAAGTAAGAAATTTAGAAAAGAAAGATTTAGAGAAAGAAGTGTAGAGACAAGAAGTAGTAAGGTAAGAAAAGAATCTCGTCTTAGCTCCCCCTTGACGAATGCTCCCCCTTGATGAGGGCATCAAGTAATTAAAAAGTCTAAACGAGTGTATTGCAAGTATTTTGCAACATTTTTCTTTGACGAAAAGCTCCCCCTTGTTGAGGGCGTCAAAGTCTCTATGTGTATTTTGAAATTCTACAAAACAAAGGTTAGAAAACAAGTATATAGTGCGTTGTTTCCTGCAAATGAGCTTTAAAGTTAGCTCAAAAATAATTTTGTCCACCCGGTTCTGCCGGATCCTTCATCTGAGGGATCTGTCAAGACAAAGTTGAGGGATCCGGGTACCTGCAGCTTAGTAACATCAATATAGACACAAATATTGACGTAAAAGTATAAGTAAGTCATGTATTGTTGCAACAAATATGTTCACATAACCATATAACATATAAACATGTAGTTTCATTTAATGAAATGCGAGAAATGATACACATATTTCAATTCTCTAAAACTAAGAAAATGATACAAACATGTAACAAAATAAGAAAAAAAATCCTAATAACCTAAGTTGCGCCTAAGACTAGAAAGAACACCACTTGTGCTTGCATTTCAAGGTTTAGGGACGGTTAGGTTTGTTGACTTCATCAAGACGCTCAAGAAGGTGATAGAACATGAAACGTACTTCATCACATAGTTCATGGACTAACCCTTGGACATGTTTATAATGATAGCAATCATTATCAAGGCTTAGAAATGGTGATGGTAAGAATGGCGAAGTTTGTGGAGGTAAGTTTGATGAAGAAGGTGGTGGTTCCACAAAGGAATAAGGTGGTGGAATATGTGTTGGTGGTGGAGGCAAAGAAGTATCAACATCCATATGATCCGGTTGTTGAGGTTGGAAATTCCTCATAATCCAAAATAGACCATTTGAAGGTGAATGGGAGAAACACACGGGTGCTAGTGAAGTTCCAACATCGAGGTTTTGGTGAGAAGGTTGTTGTGGTACCATTTTCTCAATTGATGAGAATGTGGGCAATGGTGGTGGATGAGAAGGCCTAGGTGGTAACTCTTCTAGAGAGTATAGGTTTGGTGATGAGTGAGGTAAGGTGAGGTAAAGGAGAGAACTCTAGGTTCTAGAGGTAAAGGTTTGGTTGTTTTAGTAGAGATGGGAGTGTTTGGTTTTGAAGGTATGGTGGTGTTTGGCAAAGGATGTTTGGTGGAAACAAGACTTTGAGGAGTTGGTTTGATTGGTAGAGTTTTTTGGAGAGGAACTCTAGTGTTTGGTTTTGAAGGTATGGTAGTGTTTGGCAAAGGTTGTTTGGTAGAAACAAGACTTCGAGGAGTTGATTTGATTAGTAGATTTGTTTGGAGAGGAACTATAGTGTTTGGAGTTTTGTTGGGTGATGACTCGGTTGATGAAATTTCATGGACAACACGAGCAATTTTCCTTGGAGGTCTTTTGGTTGATGAGTTTGCACTAGGTACTTTTCTCATGGTGAAATGGTAAAAGGTAAAAGTTGAAAAAAGAAGTTTTGCTACTGAGAATGAGTGTTTGGATGGTGGTTTGGAAGCACAAACACAAGTGGTTTATACAGGGAGAAATTAGGCAAGCGAATTAAAGCCTAAACCACTAAAATTCTTCAAGTTGCAATGATTTGCATGCACAAGAGTCAACTACAGTGTTGCTCTGTTCTAGGGAGTTGATTGGTGCAAAACCGTCAAGTTTTATCACACAAGCTGACCACTTGTGAATGACCAGCCGTAAGAAACTTAAAACAGTTTAAACACCAATGCAATGAAGATCAGGAGAGTAGAATGAATTCCCGGGTCGTTTAGTCCCACGGAGACTCAATGGTGTGCAAACACTTGATCAGACGATAGAGTGATCACTAAGGATAGTGATCGGAAAGGATTTGGATTGAATGCTACACTACTGAAAAAGTTTATAAAATAAAGCGACTTAAATGCAAATTAAGAAAATTAAATAGATAAAATATATTAAATAAACGCTATCACTATTTTTACAATGATGTTTTTATGATTTTATAAAACAAAATAACTTAAATAAACTATTTTAACTAAAACGTAAACTTAAAATATCTAAAAACGTGGCCTAAAATGAAAACGTACGTTATATACAAAAATTACGCTGGAGCGCAAGATAAAACGTAAAATTTATGAAATGAAAGGCCTACGAGTGTAAAACTAATTTTCTTACGTACTATATGACAAAAGAAAATTTTAGAAAAAAGATTTATATTTTTTTGACTTTTATATTATTTATTACGAATTAAAAACTAATTAACACTAATTAAATGATTAAAAATAGTAAACTAATTTATAAGAAAGTGCAAAAATCACATAAATTACTTTATGCCATGGGGAACCTAAGAAAAATGAAATGGGATCAATAGCTTATACGGATAAGCTGTGAAAATTAAGCTAAACTAATAAGCCTACACTACCAAACTACCTTAAGTATAAAACTGAGCAAACTAAAACCAAAAAGTCCCAAGGGCGCAATGGTTCCAGGTGTGAGATGTTGTGTGTGCTGGAAGGGGGACTACCCAGGTTCGAATCTTGGCATCTCCTTTTTGCCAAGTTATTTTTTTGGGTCTTTAAAGTTCAGAGTTCGAAATCCTTTAAGAATTAATGTTGCAGATTAATAACAAAAAAGGTTCCAAAGAGCAGATGGTTATCTGTCATGCGTGTGGGTGGATGTGCAGACCAGAGAGGTCGTGGGTTCAATTCCCAGCAGTCCCTTTTTTTTGGTTCTTATTTTTATTTTTGGTTTTAACTTTTGCAAAATAACTTAGGACAAAATAAGGAACTATTTAACAAAAACTTAAGCTAGGAAAAGCTTAAAACAAACTGCAGACAGCTTGATTACAACAAAATGCAGCTAAAGGGCTGTTTGGATTATGAGCTGCCAAAGGACCGTTTGGATAGGTGCAGCTAAGGGACCGTTTGGATAGGTACCAGTCCAAGGGGAGAAAAAGTTATACTAAGTTCTAAACAAACTACATAAAGTTAACCAATCCAACAACGTAATCTAGCTAACCTAACAAGCTACACAAGGGATCTAAATAATCAGCAATGAACATTAAAAAGCTTGAAAATAGAGTAAAACAAAAACTGGTGGTGCGGGACAGTTAAACAAACACCCTTTATGACAGTTTTTCAACACAGATAAGCTATGGAATGAGCAAATTAAATGAACAATTAAGCTAACACATATGGACCTTTATCTAAAATAAGCTGAAAACAAACACACAACTCATAACAAGGGGGAAGACAGTTGGCATAAGCTGTTTGGGAATCCTAAACTGATGAGATAATAAGCTAAGCTCAGGATGAGTCCTAAAGCTATAGTTAAAGTCTAAAGTACACAAATTTCTAGAGTAAGCTGCTAATATCCTATAATAAGCTAAAAGCTGTTACTCCTAACTTAGCCTAACTAATTAACTTCTAAGATTCATGAATAAGCTAGGTCCTATGACTGATAGGCAAAAAAAAAGACTGAACTAACTTGTGCACTGCTGTTTTGCAGACTTGAAGTCAGCTTGTTGGGGCTTCTTTGGAGCTTATTTAAGCCGCGAAGTGGACTACCAAAGCTAAGACAAGCTGAAAAGCTGCTGCAATTGTAGGCCTAAAACAGCCTGCTGAGGCTTTTTAAGCTTATTTTAAGCTACACAAACTAAGTTAGCATGGCAAATATTTAGAAAAACTGAGTTGTAGTTGGAAAAGGACATGTAACAGCTTAACAATAAGCTGTTATCAGCTTGAGTTAGGCATGTCTGCTGATATGAAAAGGGCATGTTTCAAACTTCATTTGAATTATACTAGCAAACTTAAAGGCAAACCGATTGGACACAAACTGAGTTAGAGATAAAATGACTTAAGAAAAACAAGATCTATACCTATTTAACATAAATTAAGGTGAGAAAAACCACCAAGAATAGCAGTTGTTGCTGCTGTTCTGTGAACCTTCAGAGAGACAGAGTTTTTTTTTTCTTTTTTTTTTCTCTTTTTATGAATCTGGACTAGTAATACAACAAAAATCTTAACACAATAAGCTTTTCACTAAAAGAAATCAAATAAGATTAAGACAAGAGTGGTGAAAACTTTTTCATTGATTAAATAGAAATACTACAACTGAATTTAAAAACAACTACACTGAAACTAAATTAGGAGTTACAATCGCAAAACTAAAGAAAAACTACAAAGACATAACTTTTAAAAAAAACTAGACTATTCCCCTTACACTAACTTTCTACTGCTATATATACAAGGAAAATAAAAGATCTTCTTCTCATGTTGTCTCTTTCTTTTCTGTCTTCTCTGCTCCTTGTGTCTGTTGTGAAGGTGAGCTGGGGAGACAAGCGTGGGTGCAGGAGGGTATGGGGAAGTGATGGGAGAAGGTTTGTCAGGGGAAAGGTGAAAAGTGTGGGAAAGGTGAAAGGTGAATATGTCAGGGAAAGTTGGTTTTTTTTTTTTATGTTTGTGTCTGGTTTGTGTTGGGTTTGGGAATTATCTTTGGGCCTAGGCAGTTTAGTGGATATGGACTAGGATTGGTTTAGGATAAAAGGTGTAGTTAAAGGACCAAACGTGTACAATTCGAAACTGCAGGGACCAAAGCTGTGATTTTCCAAAAATTATTATAAGGACCATAAATGACAAACTGTATTAACCAAGGGCCATAATTAATATTTTTCCATTTTTAAAAATCCCGGGGACTAGTTTTGCCATTTTTTGAAAGTTGGGGGACTGAAACTGCCAATTATGCAAATTTTGTTCGTTTTTCATTTGTTTTCAATATTTTTGCATCTGAAACATATAAAACACTTATTTGTGATATTTCTATTATTTTGATGCATTTCTGAGTGTTTTCAGATGTTTTTGCAGTTTAATTGGTACAAAAATGATGAGTATTTAGACACTCATCAGGAGTCATTTAAGACAATTTGGAGTGTTTAGGTTAAGTAAGAGGGTTTGAAATGATTATCTCAAGTGATAAAACATGTTCTGTGCAACCGGTTCCAACAGTTGCCTCACTTGGGGGATGTGGCTAGCTTTAAGCTAGGGATCCAGCTATCAGAAGGTAGGAAAAAAGAATGATTGGGTTCTAGCAAGGTCTAGTACCTACATATCCTAAGTGATTTGGTCCACTAACATGTCTTAAATGGTAGAAGACTTTGATAGCCAAGTTTAATGATTAAGAATAGTCAATTATGACTTTTATGGGAAAAATGGAGTTTTAGAAACACCAATGGGTGATCATGGATGACACTAAGAGTTTTGAGGCTAGTAAATGGTTGTAGAAACTAGATGGTGATTAAGGAGAAATTTTGAAAATTCCTTAAAAATCATATTAAATGAAAAACAAGATTTTAGAGCATTTTAAGGTTAAAATGAGTAAAATCAATTTGTTAAAAATGAGAGAAATATCAAAATATATGTTTTGAAATGAGAGAAACAATTTGTAAACATTGGAACAAAAAGATGGTGAGTTTTGAAGTAATAAAAAAAATCAAAAATACCTTGAATGTGATCCTTAGTCATCCATGAGTGAATGTGGGATCAACTGAGCCTAAGGAAAACCTAAATGATCCTAATATAGCATGTTCAACTAGTCCAATAAGGTCTGAAAGGTTGGAGTAATGCTAAAAGGTATAAAATAGGTTTCTGTCTACCCGGATCCACATGATCCTTCCCTTGAGGGATCCGGCTAGTTATATCCAAGAGATCCGGCTTCTAAGATAGAATCCTTAACAAAAATTTCACAAAAAGTAATTCTACACATCAAATTTTGAAACCAATGATCTCTACAGCAAGTATCCATGTAAACAAGCAAAACATAATAATGATAGCATGTAGAGATAACATAAGATCAAGAAATCAAGATATTGACCAACACTTGAAAAGGTGTTCAAAGAAATAAGCATGTTACAAACCAAGATGTTTTACAACCACTCAAAAAATTAGGTTTGTAATATGACAAATGATCAAATAAGTTTAATCATACAAAAGTAAGACAATAACTCATCTTTCATAAAATCACAATTTCCATAGTCACTCTCTTCATTAGTTCTTGGTTTTGAGTTGATCTTCGATGCTTCACTCATTTTCATCGTTGTGGTAATCAAGAGGTGGAGGAATAAGAAAGGAGGTAATGAGAGTCCTATTCAGTGGTTCCATGACTTTGTTGTGTAGGATGTATTGTGGATTTTGAAGTTGAGGATGTAGGTTCATGAAATGTTTGTATAGACGAGTAAGGAACATTCCGTAGAAAACCAATTCTCATTAGTATCCTTAAGGTGGACGATTCACTTAGCAAAATAAGTAAGCAAGGTTGTATTTTTGTTGAGTGAGAAAACAATAGAGCATGTGAGAACAACAAGCCGGAAGAAACTCATGATATCCTACTAGACTAAATACGTTTTCACGTAAGATAACTGCCATGGGTTGTAGAAATTTGCGAAGTTCGATTAGGAGAATTTTGTTAGGATGTGTGACATGTGGTGAATCACAGAGAAGATGAATCAAAGTCTCTAATGCGGGTAGGTTAGTATGATACAAACCATTAGTTTCATGATTGGCGAGAATAGAGCCGAGAGAAAAATATTCTGTATAGGCACATTGCCCATGGTATGGAATTCCAAGGATTTTTCCAAATTATCTAAGAGACAAGAGAAACCTATGGTTTTAAATCCAAAACCATATATAGAAAGATCGGTCCTAGTTACGTACGAGTTCAATTTGACGGAAAAATTCTAACACAAATCAAGGACAAATTTGTTCATCGATATCAAGCAGACAATCCAAACGTATGGTTCCGAGGGAAATGTTAATTTCTTCCTCAAGGGCATATGATGGATCGACGATTCGACCTTCATGAAAAGATCGTGAATCAATGTTTTTGAAGCCATCGAAAAAGGCTCTAGGGGTGTGATGTTCTAATGAGATTTTAGTAATGTAGTGGTTGGTTAGATGATGATCGAATTCGTATATGTGTACCATTATGAAACCTATGCAATTCCTGAAGACAAACTATCAAAAACTTTTTCAAGTGAGTGTCTTGTTATGAGGATACTTAAAAGTTATGTTCCAAAATCGTTTTTCTATTTTATTAATAATGCCTAATCTGATATGGATTAGTTTTGTTCAAATGGGTTTCCTGGAAAAACTCAAACTTTAGTGTTTAGGAAGATGTAATATTTAAAGAGATTTACCAATTAAAACATATACCCAATTTAGTTGATTAAAAGAATCATTAACCCTAGAATTAAAATGAAATTGAATAGATGATTGTAATTACTTACAATAATGTTTAGGAGTCTGGTTCTTTAGGAAGATGAAACCCTAGGAAGAGGAGAATTGAGTTTTGGTCATTTTTTAGATTGGGGAGAGGGAAAGTGGAGAAGGGTCTGTGATTTTAAAAAAACGACTTAACTGATGTCTGTTGGGCCGGTTCCACCGGTTCCATTGGATAAGGGATCCGGCTAGTACAAACTGAGGGATCCGGGACTACAGACCAGTTTAGGGTGTTTTGGAGTATTCTCCTACATGCAATAAGTTATGCAATAACTTATTTTTTAGAAGAAGTTGTAGAAGATGAGAGTGGTTATAATCCTATTTGAGTAAACGTTAATGACTACGTTTTGAAAGGAAACAAGGATATTTAAAAGAGAATAGAACGAGGAATGGTGGATCAAGACTTTAGTTAGCAATATTTCTTTTCATGATGAAAAGGTAGCTTGATGTTGATCCCAGTTTACACTTGTAAAAATAGATCTTATATATAGCTTCTGTTAAGAAACTGTTTGATTCACAAAGTATTACGCGGAATTTAACACTTTATGATTAAGAAGAACACAAAGAATAACAAACCAAACGCCTAAATATTATTAGAATAATACGAATAATCTTAATAGTATTAGGGTTTACAACCTTGAAGCCTCTAAAATCAATCATCCTCTAAACAATGACCTAGGTCCTCTTTTTATAGATTAAGGAGTCCTAGACAGTTTATAATATCTTTCTATACAATGCATATCTCTATATAATCTTTTCTATGTTTATCTAATACTAATCTTTCATTACAAGACATTCTATAAATACAAACCGACACTAATACTCCAACAGTAGTTAAAATACTTCAGCAGTAGAAACCTTTACTCTGGCAGTAGTTAGTCTCCAACAGCAGAAACTTTGCACTAGCAGTAGAAACTCTTAGTCTAGCAGTAGTTACCACTTAGGGTATTTTCTTGATCATCTTCAGGAATACCAGAAGTAGTTCAAATACACTAGCAGTAGTTTAGATCATACCAGCAACAATTATGACTTAGAGCATTCTTCAATGAAATCCCCTAAGCAGTTGAATCTTACAAAAGCATCAGTAGCATCTCAAAACCTGAAAATCCTCCCCTAAACTTGACATTTCTTTCTAAAATCATCAAGTTTCCTATTTAGCTTGAAAAATCACCAGGAGGATGCTTCCAAACATATCAATTCTGCTTCTTTGGTTTGGGATTGAGAATTCTTTCATACTTCTTCAACATATGATATGCTTGATCATCAAAGAAGTAGTGTAACGTATTGGATTTCACAAACACATCAAACCAAGATCAAAGAGAGGCGTATAATATTAGGTTTTAGAGAGAGAAAGAGTTAGAGGTTTGGGAACTTAGTGAGAGAAAATGAAAGTATTATTATTAGCTCCAACTCTCTACCTTGGGAGGTAGAGAGTATTTATAGTCTTACAAAAATCGCCACCTACGGGCTGTGGATCAGGCATACAGTGGGTAAAGACCCGTCTGTCCTCCACGGTGTTACTTAACTAAATACTTCCTAACAATAAATAACTACGACTACGAGCTTTCTATCGATTACATATACTTGAGGTGACCGACACTTTAATAACTGGATTTTCCAAATCCTAACAATCTCCCCCTAAGGGAGGTCACCTTAATACATTGAATGCAAACAGATATTATATTAACATTGTTCTTGGATTCTTGTTAGTGGTCTTTCCTCTGTAGCCCGTAGTCATTGATTCATCATTATTGCATGTTTGATTAATCCAAGTGGAGGTCTTTAACTGATCCACGTGATAGTGTGTTTTGAGCCAGCTTTGAGATCATCAGCAAACATAAATCTCTGACTCTTCCATTGTGGTGTTGGTATTATGTGATGTTGTGACATTTGGACCGACATGCTCACATTCTGGATCATGATATCTTCTCATCAGAGTAGCGGAAGCTTTAGTTGATTCATGATATTGGCAGCAGCGTAGCAGAAGCATGGAGTGAAAATATCAGAGTCATTGATGCACTAATCATGATTTCTTTAGAAGTGAATGTGTTGTGTGAGCATGCGGCTATGGATTGACATCTTCATTCTGATCAGCTGCAAACGTTGGGTGTACCTGCATAAAACAGTTAGCAATAAAGCGCACGAGAGTGTCTTTGATCACTTTCGTTGAATTGAGGTACACGGCCCACGGTTCCCCGTTGATTAGTACAAGTACTGCCTGTGATCAGGTATAATTCCGAAGAATTTCCTTGACAGGGTTTCGCAGTTGCTCTAGCTTTTCTCAAACCGGAACGTCTCAAAGAAGACAACACGGAGTGAGTGAACCAACGAATTTGAGATTCACTGATTGATGAAAAGATATTTGAAAAACAATCGTGTACCGCTCAATATAAATTGTTTTAGCAATACAACGAAGATTTTAATGAAAATCAATTATCAATCATAAACACCTTTTATTTTGAAATATTAGTACACAGTCGATGTGCTAAAGAAAAGAGTTGTTAAGCACAACGACCAGTTTTTCAAAGATATCCGTCAATCCATAACCTGAACCAGGATGGATTCATAAGAATGAATCGCCCCATTGTTTCTGTTCAGTTGTCACATGGTTGATCTATAGGATAGATCTCACATGCCACCTACCAAGAGCTTGTTTGATGTTGGCTCTAGAAGGCTTTCCATCTTCATTGTGAATATGTTTGCATATCACTCAGATGTTCTGGCAATACCAAAAGGATAATGCGTAGGACTTATAAGATATAATCTCTCTTTCCACATTGTGTGAAACAGAGAGTCTTCATTGATAGTGTCCTAAAGAGATTTTATATGATGATCTCGTGGCTCTAGACTAAATTGGGCATTTTTGGTTCCTATGCCGAAGATGAGGGAGAGGGTCTCCTTCTTCAATATCAACAATCTCTAAAAGAAAGTCGATAGATTATGTAGGTTCCCCGTGAGAATGAAACAAGTCCTTTTAAGAGGAACTTGAGTGGCTTGGGAAGTTGTAGTGCAGTGCGTCACTGGGTCCATGACGTCTTGTCTTCAATACCGATGTTACCTTGGTAACTACCAGTAGCATATGAATTGAACCCAGTTTCTGCCCTAAGGTTGAATTAATGGAGGGCTATTTATTTTCACCCTTTTCTCATTCATTTCTTTTTCATTCTTTAACCACTTTAGTGCTTACCGAGACTTCATAACTAGAACCTTGTTGGGTTTATTCCAGTACTAGCTCAGTCTCAGTCCGCACTCTTCCCATATCTCACTTTTCTCCTTTTTATATCATACATAAGGACTTCTACACTATCTAGTGGATTGGCCCTGGGTAGATCCCTCCGGCTCTGGTGGGATCGAGGGAACGAATACCTAACCTAACCATCCTTATATCACCATACATAAAGTAAATTTGGTCGGTCTATTTGGTATTGTTCATCTACCATTGGAACCAATTGAAAACCATTTGAAAATCAATCCAGATACTTGTGATATATTATCAAAGCATTTTGTACCTGAATTGTTTTTTTTTTATATTTTTAGAAAAAGAGCTCCCCCTCAACATGTGCAACATGTATATGAAATAGTTTTGACACATGGAGGCAAGAGGAAGAATTAGCTTCTTTGATTACCATTTTCTAAAAGATATCAACATCACTTCTCTGATCAAATCAAGTAGATAAAGCTTATGTGGGAAGGATGAGGTTTTCATCAGTTTGCTCCCCCTCAATATGTGCCTCAAGGTTTGAAAGAGTTTTGCACATATTAGAAGGAACCTGAACTTAGATACACATCAATCACGTTTCAATTCTTTGTGGTTTAAAAATAGATGCTCCCCCTCAACATGTGCGTGGAAAATTTGAAATCGTTTGGCACATGTGGGGAGGAAAGCTAGTAAATCATTATAAAACCATTTATCGAATTATCAGTATAAATCCAATTTAAATCACAAATTCTCCCCCGATCATAATTGTCAAATCATTTGAGATTTGTGATCTCTGTAGATTTAAATTGATTTTGAAAGCTTTTAAGGAGAATTGTGACTTGCTTATGAAAATATTTAACCGATAAGGATCAAATATGAGACTTTAAACTCCAAAGATTAAGCATGCATGAGTATCTTATGAAAACAATTTTATGACAAATAACCTTTTGATTTAATTGAAATTATTCTCCCCCTCAATCAATGACATAAGTTGTTGATTGAGAGATAGATGTTTTGACATATGTTAAGCCCAGATGATTTACAAAAATTGAGTACGAGTTATTTTTCAAAGTAATTGGTTTTCATTAGATAGCAAATATTTGTTTATAGAATCAGAGCATGAGATTTGAAAATAAAGATTAAGTATGGCTCTATTCTTTCTCTTAAAAACAGGTTACTGCCTGAAATGACAATAAACCATTGTTTCATTTTCTCTCAAAATTTTTTTTTCTTTTTTAATTTTTTTTTTGTTTTTTTGAAAATATTCGAAATTCATCTAAAGACCCGTGTCATTATTTGAATGACAACACAAAGACCGTAGATGTTATCGAACCATAAAAAACAAGACAAAAAATGACAATAATTTTTGGAAATTTTTCAAGATTTTCTAATTTTTATGGATTTTTGAAAATTTTATATTTTTCTATTTGCTTTTTGTTGGTTTTATATTTTTGTATTTTGGGTTTTTTTTTGAATAACTATTTACAAGAGATAGATGAAGAAAAACCTTTTACTCCTCTTCTTCCTCTTGAAAACGTTTAAGTGTCTCCGGTTGTAGACTCTTTAGACCAAGTCGTGGGAGGATAAACCCAAAACGTTCTCTAGGAAGAGCTTTGGTGAAGATGTCTGCTAACTGGTATTCAGTCCTCACAAAATAAAGTTCCACAACACCGTTTTCCACTTGCTCCCTGATATAATGATGTCGAATGTCGATGTGCTTTGCTCTTGAGTGTTGTACGTTGTTGCATGAGAGAGCAATGTCACTTTTGTTATCACAATACAGAGGGATTTTGTTGAATTCAAAGCCATAGTCAGATAATTGAGATCTCATCCATAGGATTTGAGCACAACAAGATGACATGGCTATGTATTCAGCCTCTGTAGAGGATATCGAAGTACTCATTTGTTTCTTAGAAGACCAGCTCACAAGCTTATCACCCAAAAACTGAGCACCTCCTGATGTACTTCGACGTTTATCTTGACATCCTGCATGATCATCATCTGCATAGGCTGTTAGTGACATACCGGTGTCCTTCGGGGTACCAAAGTCCCATATTGATGGTTCCTTGGAGATACCGAAAGACCCGTTTAACCGCTTCAAGGTGCCTTTTGGTAGGCTTAGCCTGGTATCTAGCACACATGCATGCAGCGAACAGAATATCAGGTCTACTGGCTGTGAGGTACATCAGGGATCCAATCATACTACGATATTTTGTTTGGTCTACCATGATCCTTGAGTGGTCCTCATCCAGTTTGGTACGCTCAATCATGGGAGTGTTAACAGGGTCGCAAGAATCAAATCCAAATTTCTTTAAAATCTCATTTGCATATTTAGATTGATTTATAAAAATGCCTCCGGGACTTTGTGAAATTTGTAATCCCAAGAAAAATGACATTTGTCCCATCATTGACATTTGGAATTTGGAACCCATTTCATTTGAAAAATGATCACATTCATTGGGGTCAGTCGAGGCAAAAATAATATCATCAACATAGATTTGAACGTGAATTAAATGTTTGCCTGACTTTCTGGTGAACAATGTCGGATCAACTGCTCCTTTGCTGAATCTAGTAGATAGAAGAAACTTTGATAGCGTATCATACCATGCCCTTGGAGCTTGCTTCAAACCGTAAAGAGCCTTCTTCAAATGACAGACGTGAGTAGGATGCTCTGGATTCACAAAGCCTTCAGGTTGGCTGACGTATACGACTTCTTTAAGATCTCCGTTGAGAAAAGCCGTCTTTACATCCATCTGATAGACTATCATGTTCTTACTTGCAGCATTAGCCAAGAAGATTTTGATTGCCTCGATACGAGCAACAGGAGCAAATGATTCTTCAAAGTCAATACCCTCCTCTTAACGGTATCCTTTTGCAACCAATCTAGCCTTGTTCTTTAATACATCACCATGCTCATCAAGTTTTACTTTGAAGATCCACTTTAGAGCAATGATCATAGCACAATCAGGAGCAGGTACTAATTCCCAAACATCTAGATGATCAAACTCATGAATTTCTTCTTGCATAGCATTGAACCAGCTGTCTTCATTCATGGCAGTTTTGACGTCTTTTGGTTCGATCTTAGAGAGTATGGAGTTGAAAAAGCACCATAAGGCATCAGTTGCAAGTTGCTTCCGAGTGGATACTGGACGAGAGAGGTTTCCAATGATGTTGTCCAATGGATGATCGTGAGTCCATTTTTTGAGGTGTTCATGTGGTTGTGGTTGAGGAACTGAAGTAGCAGAGTCATTATCTCCTGACGAAGATGGTTCTGATGATGGTTCAGGAGCAAATATGTTCTCAAAGGGGGCATCTTCGGGAGTAGCAAAGGGATTAACTTCACCATGTGTGTCAGAAACAATTCCATGATGTACACTTGATGATTGATGATTCATTGATGAGACAAATTGATCAGCAGCAGGCGCTTCTTGACTTAATGACATTGAGACTGAAGGGTTAACTTCATTGATAAGGATAGGAGCAGCCTCTGTTGATGGAATTGACAGATCATTAGCATTTGGATCATAGTGTTCATCAAACATTGGATCAAACAATTTCTTCAGATCATCTTCTGAGGGAGGTACATAAGTAGTTGCTGGTGACGGACTTAGTACAAGAGTAGAACTGATAGGACTACTCGATGAAGGTTGACATGCGGGTCCGGAACTGGATTGTCCTAGAGCCATTTGCCCGGACAGCTCATTGAACATGACATGAATAGTTTCCATGATATCTCGAGTTCTTTTGTTGTAGATTTGGTAACCCTTCTTGTTTGATGCATAACCAACAAAAACTCCAATGTCCGCCTTAGCTTTTAATTTACCTAAATCTTGACCATCATTCGTTGGATAGCACAAAGCACCAAACACACGAAGGTAGGATAGATCAGGTTTTCGTTTATGGACAAGTTCATAGGGAGTTTTTCCATGAAAGGTGTGTATAAGGGAACGATTTTGGGTATAGCAAGCAGTAGCAATGGCTTCAGCCCAGAGAAACATTGGAACCTTTGAATAAATTAGCATTGTTCTTGCGGCTTCCACAAGAGTTCGATTTCGTCTTTCAACTACACCGTTCTGTTGAGGAGTTCGTGGAACACTTCTTTGATGACTGATTCCAACACTTTCATAAAACTGAATTAAGTCTTTGTTAACGAACTCTGTGCCATTGTCTGTTCGAACAATTCTAACAATATTGTTAAGTCGAACTTGAAGTTGCTTGATAAGTTTAATGATGACATATGGAGTTTCATCCTTTGTCCTCAAAAACTTTACCCAAGTGAATCGAGAGAAGTCATAAAAAATGACTAAAATATATTTCTTCCCATTAATAGTTTGCACTCTCATTGGTCCGCACAAATCCATGTGAAGGGTGTGAAGAACTTCCATTACTGAGTTTGTGGGTTTTGGTTTGTGGGCATATTTCGTGCTTTTTCCCAATTGGCAAGCTGAACAGAGATGATCTTTTTCATACTTTAATTTGGGTAAGCCTATGACAAGATCCTTTCTGGAAAGGTTATTAATGGTGCCGAAGTTCAAGTGATTGAGACGACGATGCCATAATCATGACTTTGTTTTAGAAGCCTTTGACAGCAAGCAGATTGGAGAAGATTTCATCATGTCTTCGATAGAGATGGTGTATAGATTTGAACCACGAGTTCCTCTTAACAATTCCACACCATCAAGTTCTCTAACGAACCAAGTATGTTTTCTAAAAGCCACTTCTAGATCAGAATCACAAAATTGACCAACAGAGAACAAGTTATGACCAAGACCTTCCACATAATATACCCTGGAGATTACACTTTTGCCAACAACATAGTCTCCATAACCCATAATAGCACCAAAATGGTCGTTCCCAAATCTAACAGTCCCGATGAATTTACTCACGAAGTTCATGAGCCGCGAGCGATCTCCAGTCATATGCTTGGAACAGCCTGAGTCCAGGTACCACAGAACGATTTGAACGATCTGCAGTTGAACACAGACAAGAATGGATAACTGGATAATTAGGAACCCCATGCAATAATGGGTTCCACTTGGTTAGTAACAGTGATTGGAACACCCACATCAGAAGTAGAAACAATGGAATCATTAGAAATAGATGCAGTGCTAGTGTCCGTATTTGACCTATTCAAAGTATGTTGACTTCTTAAGGGAATAGTTCTACCAGTAAGCATCCATTTTCTAGTGGGCATTGACTTAGCAAATTTAGGGAAAAACTCATTAACCTTACGGCCAGTAGGTATCCATTGATAGCCTATATTACTGAATTTTCTCCCTGTGGGTTTCCACTGTTTTCTAACTTTCTTTCGCCTTTGCCTTTTAGCCTTCTTAGCTTGAATTTTAACATTAACAGATTTAACTGGGCATTTAACAGTATTAGACAAATCATTCACACCACATTCATGATTAGTAGCAAAAATCAAGCAATCATTAGTACAAGGTTTGCAGATAGTAGCAGAATTCGAATTAATTACAGTACGCTTATCGCTAATACTAGAATCAACACGATTCGTTTTATTCAATTCAAACTTAATGTTCCTAGGGTGGTCTTCTACTCTCTTCTAATGCACATTCTTAGCTTGTGAGGTCCTATCTTGCTTGGTATTGCCTGGAGGCTTTGACCCGCTTGCTTTTATGTCACTGATTACTCCTGTAGAGGGAATTATGGGAACATTAGTTGGTTGAGCTACCTTTTGCATTCCTGAACTAGACGTGCAGGGATCTGAACTACTTGAAGGCACATTAGAGTTCACTTTCTTAATACTGGGCATAGAATGGTTTGTATACTTGGCATTAGGCATAGAACAAGGCATCACAACTTTATCATTTTAAAAAAATGATCTTGGGCATGTTGCTCTTAAACATTCTAAAATCTCTTGAGATCGTTTGGCATATAGGCAAGCATACCTAACTTCCCTATCAAGTGGTTTATTTAGGTAATCTTCTTCTACAATCTCTCGAAGACATTCTAGATTATCCTTAAGATAATAAAAGTAATCATGAAACACACGTTCATTATTTCTGAGATGAGGAGGAATGTATTTAACAGTCACAATATATTTGCAGTCTGTAGATGACTTTGATGCAACATTCTCATTAAAGACAAGTGGCAGTTTCCCTTTTTCCAATCTCCTCAGATTCTCAATTTCTTTTTGTAAAGACGTTATTTTATCGTTGTTCTTGTCACGAGTGACTTTCATTGAATCATATAACTCTTTAAAGTGTCTTTTAACCTTTTCATTTTCTTCTAGAAAAATCTCATTTTCTTTTTGTAAAACATTAACCAAGTTTTGAAGATGAAAAGTTTGAGAACACTGAGAATCTAAAGGAGGAGGCATTTGGGACCCAGTCACATTGTTCTTTTCACCCTTTAATTGAGAAATTTGGGCTTTCAACTTCCTGATCGTGTTACAATGAGCTTGAATTTGTTCGTCACGTTTGTTTATCTGAAAAACTGCATCAAACTCAGGAACATTGGAGGATGTCTTGATGTTTGAGGTTTTGACACTTTCTTTGAGATGTTGATATTTTAGTTGTAAATTAAAATGTTCAACTTCTAGCTTAGAAAACTGTTTTACCAAATTATCGTGATCATCCTGATAAATTTTCTCATTTAGTTTTGAGTTTTTGCTTTCAAGCTCAATGACACGATCATGGGAAACTTTCAATGCAATAGTTAGTTCATGAAATTGAGAAGCAGTAATTGAATGCTTAGTAACAGTATACAACACATCTTGAGCAACACAACTAGAAATTAAGTTCTCATTTAAGATATGCAAGTTTTTCCTTTCAACCTTATTATATTTGAGTTCCCGTTCATAATCATTGACCTCAACAATCATTGCATCAAATTCCTTTTCCATATCTTTGATATATGATTTTATTCCCTTTTGAAGACTCTCAAATTGACCTTTTAATTGTTTAAAGAAAGGCATGACCTCAGTTAGATAACATTCTTTAGTTTGCTCAAAACCCCTTTCCCCCTCAGTTATCCCTGTAGGTGTGATTCTTTTCTTACGTGTCTTTTCAAAATCAGTAAATAGTTGATAAACAACATATAGACTGATTAAGGTTTTGCTATTAGTGGCAATGGATCTAGGAACTAAATGCATTGGTGTATTTGGAGGATACACAGTTGCACGAGGCAATTTCCTACAAGGGGGATTCTTTTCAACAAGATTTTCTGCTTTTTGCATATCCATATCCTTTTTCCAAAACAATTGTTCAGGGGTTAATAGAGTCTGAGGCTTAAACTTGTTCAAGGAGATCCAATTTTCATTAGTGTAATCATGGGGTTTGATCGTTATGTTATTCTTTTTACACTCAGGATCTTCTAGCTTCTTATTCATTTTCTCCCTAGTGACTTCATCTAATTTCATATCTTCCTCAGTGCACTCAACGCAACTAGGTTTCTGCCTAGGCTTAAGTATTTCATTACCATCATAAAGTACCTTATGAGCAGCTCTAGCCTTTTTAATGACCTCTAGATTTGGTTCCTCAACAAGGGGAATACTATGCTTATCGCTTAAGACTCTGTGCTTAGTGATCAAGTGAGCAGTCTGAATGGTATTCCCTTGTACGTACAACTTATTTTCAAGCTTGTTTTTCAAAGTTTTTAGATTGGAAAAATCATTCAAAAGTTTTGATTCCTTAGCATTGAATTCTTGCTTAAGCATTTTTACATTTTCTTGAAGTTCTTGTTTTTGCTTAGCAGTTTTAGAAAGCTTTTCTTGTAAGGAGTTTAACTCTTGTTTTAATACTTCTTCTCTAAAATTACTTTTTCTAATAATTGTACGCATTTAGTAATCCATTTCCTGCTCACGGGTAGTTAACTCAAACTTAGCCCGCTGTTCATAAATAGCTACTTGTTCTTTATAGGCATTCAGTTCAGTTATAACAGAATCATCAGGGGCACATGTAGTGTATTCATCAAAAACATAGTCATCATTGACTGCAGAAGATACATCACTTGGTACAATCTCACTTTCACATTGTGTCACATATTGATCATAAGGGACAATATTACTATTACCCTCATTTTCAATATCTGATTCATAAGTTTCAGGAGTTTTTACTTTGTTATGTATCTTTTGCTCATCAACTTCATTGTATAGTTTTAATACCTCTGAAATGATTGAGTCTTTGGATAGGCCAGCCTGTTGTGGTGAAGAGACCTTTGGAGACACCATAGGTGAGATGCTAGCCATGAAGATAGTTTGAGCAGTAGGTTCATCATCGACATCAGAGTCAATGCATCACAGTCAGCTACTTGAAAGGCATTTTGATGATTATGACCTATTTCCTGAATTGGCTATTCATCAACATCAGCATCATAGGTTTTGGCATTTCCCTCAGCGAGAAACAACAACTCCTCTTCATTCAAAGCTGCTCCATTGTCCCGAGCTTGAACAAGCAACATCTTGTCTTTGAAGTACTCGGCATTCTGTGGACGTTTCGAGAAGTGCAGTTCCTTGCAATATGTCCCTCACCACCACAGTTGTAGCATTTGATTGGTTTTGCTTGTCCTTGATTTGGATTCCTTCCACGATTCTGATTTGCCACATATCCTCTACCAACTCCACCTCTTCCCTGTTCATACTGCCTTTCTTGAACTGGTTGCACCATAACCCTCCCATCTCTGATAGTAGCTTGATTGTGTGGATTGGATGCTGTTCTGAGGTTATTGTTGGTGTGTGGGAGAGAATTCATGTTTTGACTAACCATGAGAGACAGTTGATTGATGAAGTTTTCCATGAGTGTGTTTGAGTCTGGAGGCTTATATGCTGGATCAGGAATGAGCTTGTAATTACCATTACCTGTGGGTATGACTTAAGAAGCTTTGGTGGTAATTCCAACATTGGTGTAAAAAGCTGTTGAATCATTTGATGAGCTTGATTCACCCTGTTTAGCTTTGAACTGATCAATGATCATTCGCTCAAACATAGCATGTCTCTCATTCTGAAGCAGGAAGGCATACAGTTGCTCATAGTTGGTGTTCTTAAGACCTTTGGTTAGTTTCACAGAGGTGACAAACTTGTGCCATTCGGGAATCATGTTGTTCACAAACTTTGAGTTCAGCTGAATATTTGGCATAGTCATTTTGATATTCCTCATGTCATTCACAATTTTGTGGAATCTCACGTAATATTCATAGATACTCTCTTATGGTTTCATCTTGAAATGCTCAAATTCATCATACAGCTGTGATTCTCTGTCTTCCTTAGTTAATTCAGAACCCGAGAGAAGCATCTTGACATTATCCCAAACAGCCTTGGCTTCAGTGTTGTGATTGATAAGCTTGTAGATATCTTTTGGAAGGCCTTGAAGTATAATGTTTGAAGCCCTGATATCAGCATCGAATCTCTTTTTCTCCTTATCACTGAGCTCATCATACGTCTTTGGTCTGTCCAATCCAAAGATCATGGTTCCATCTGCAGCAGTATCAATTATGTCTCTTGTAGTCTCAATATGATAAGGTCCTTCATCAATTGATTTGAGAATGTTGACCCTATTTTCCTTTCCAAGACAGTACAATCTGATTCGTTGAGCCCAAGAGTCGTAGTCAGTTCTGTCAAGCATGGGTGGACGAGTATCTGAACCAGCTGCTTGAACGTCCTCAGCTACAGTAGAGATAATTGTAGGCACGTTGGTAGACATGTTTACAGATTTCACGGGATTTTATAACTCTATGATTAAACCGGGAAATAGATTCTTTCACGGGATTTTACTAAATCAAGAGAAAACCGTATTAGAAACAAGTATTAACCAAGTCGCTATAACCCTTGAACCAAGTCGCTAAGCACCAAGTCGCTAAGTAGCAACTCGCTAAACCTCAAGTCGCTGTTAATCAAGTCGCTAAGCACAAGTCGCTGAACACAAGTCGCTAACGAACCAAATCGCTAAGCATACAAGTCGCTAAAGAGCAACTCGCTAAGTATCCAAATTGCTAAGAGACAACTCGCTAAGAACTATAAGTACAAGTCGCTAGAAATGATGAAAGAAAGTCGCTACCCCTCCAAGTCGCTAGCCGTAGTGGAGAATCCACTAACTTGTACTGTTTGTCGGCTTGTCTCAATAGACAAGTCGCTAAGCTCAAGTCACTACGACTAACACTACAACTCGCTAGAAATTACTGAAGCAAGTCGCTACGAAGAAATTCACAACGAGACTCAAGTTGCTACCTTGAAAAACTTCAAAAACACACTTTTCAATTCAAAAGAAGCTCAACCACAGTGATTCAAGCTTTCCAAATCCAAACCCAAGCACTTACAATGATTCTAAACACAAAAGTACACTCAAAATTCAAACTTTAACACAAGAATTGATCCAAATGATGCAAAAACCACTAAACTTTTTCAAACTCAAAAACCATATAAAACCACTAGAAATCCAAGGATAAGTAAGAGAGATGATCAAACCATGGCTCTTGATACCATTTGTAACATATTGGATTTCACAAATACATCAAACCAAGATCAAAGAGAGGCGTATAATATTAGGTTTTAGAGAGAGAAAGAGTTAGAGGTTTGGGAACTTAGTGAGAGAAAATGAAAGTATTATTATTAGCTCCAACTCTCTACCTTGGGAGGTAGAGAGTATTTATAGTCTTACACAAATCGCCACCTACGGGCTGTGGATCAGGCATACAGTGGGTAAAGACCCGTCCGTCCTCCACGATGTTACTTAACTAAATACTTCCTAACAATAAATAACTACGACTACGAGCTTTCTATCGATTACATATACTTGAGGTAACCGACACTTTAATAACTGGATTTTCCAAATCCTAACAAGTAGTCATATTGAACTTGCAACCTCTTTTCTTGCAGCATCTGTCTTATGATTTCCTTGTTAAAGTTAAGAGCAGGGTAATTTTCCACAAGCATATAAATCACCAGACAATGAGCAAACAAAACATGAACACCACAACATTGATATAGCCTCTATTGTTGAACTGTGTTGTGTTTAAGTTTTCTCCACTCCTCATCTTCATGGCTTGGATCAAACATTACTTTCAAGTAATTCTAGATTACTCTGTTATAAACTTTCTCTGGATAAGCACCACCATTCTTTTCCTTTATCAATCTCCAGAGAGTCACAAGGTCATCCCTATCAAAATATTGAACCATTTGCATGAACCTAAGAAATCTGTAGTTTTTACCATTACTTCTTTTTATATCCCAATTAGCTTCACTTCCATCTTGAATACCAGAAGTAACTTCAATGATAGGATATTTGATTCCTATAGGAACTGCATTAACAACTTTAGGTTCTCTTTGTTTTGACAGAACTGTGAGAGCTTGCAACTTTTCTCTATCTTTTGCATCAGATACTTGCTCTTCCAGTTTTTCCTCAACTTTCTCTGTTTTATGCTCTGAATCTTCAACCTGCTCAACTGCTTTAGACTTATTTGCTTTCCTTTTCTTCCTACCAACACTCTTCAAGACACTCCCAGCTCTCTTCACTCCTAAGCTAGAGCTTTCTTCCTTACTTCCACCTTCTCCACTACTTTCTCTTTTGTAGGTTCCTCTATTTCCATGGTCACAAAATTTTCTATCTCTCTTTTAGCTTTCTCATAGAATTTCTCAACCTCACCATCAGGTAGATGAGCTAACTGATTCTTCTTGTAGCCCTTCATGTTCTTCAGATAGTTTTCATGAACCTTTCTTCTTTGCTTAACAGTTGGTGGTTTGAGCATCTTCTTCTTTAATATCTCAGCAGCATAAAATTTTCTCCTCTTATCCATGTATTCCTTCAACCACTGAGCTCTTTCTTCAATAGTATATTGCTCATGCTCTTCTTGAGTAAGCTTCTTAGCTAACTCCATATTTGCATCACATTTGACCCTTTCCTGATCCCAAGCAGCTATCAATGCCAATGTTTTAGCTTCATCCTCAACAGCTTTTCTTTGTTTTTTAAGAACCTCTTGGTTTTCGGTTCATATTCAGTAGCCAATTCAATAGCAATTTTGGCATCATATTCTACAATCTTCTCCTTTGGCTAGAACTCCACATGTATTTCTGGATCAGGTTTGTAACCAGCGGTAAATTTTACCTTGAATTAAATTAATATAATATTTTAACGAAAGAATACTTATCCATTTTCTACATCTATTTTTTTAGATTAAACGTTATCAGTTTATCTGATCACAACAACCAAGTAATGTGACGTAACTCACATTCCCAGTAAACGTGCTCACCGACACCAACATTTCCTTATGTTTATTTCAAATAAACATCCTTATATGTCAAGTATAGAAATTTTCAACTTTTATTTACCACGTTATGTTATTTCGCTAACGTACGGTTACTTAACATTCAGACAAAACGTTTGCCATTTAATAAAGTTATCACGAAACCCTAATTTATTTTAATTATGATTTTATGTAATTAAATCATAAACCTCAAAGTACCATACTTTAAAGCGAGTGTACAAGTCTTTAAAGCACGAAAACTTAACTTTATTTATGTTACAAATTCTATAAAGCACATTTTACAAGAATTCAATGCATGAACCTTAAACTTGGTTTATACATAACTATAATCGATAGTTAATATGTAACTTCCTACGTTAAATAATTTCCTCTACTTCAAATTATTACTCCTTGGACTTTTATGTTCACATTTGATTAATTAACACGTAGTTGTCTCACTTTCAACGAAAAACAACACGCAACGTGTACAAACATTCCATTAATAATGGCTTAAGCCCAATAATTACTTTTTGAAACCAATAACTTGTTTTTATATAAAAACGTTTGACTATATTTCTCGCATCCTGACCAAACCAAGGTGACGGGTTTACACTTTAGCTCAATAGGACACGGGATACCCATTTTAATAATAAAACAAATACATCCTTATCTAATCTACAACATCGCCTTTTATAATAATAAGATACACCAGATCTTATCCTTCCCTCTACACACACTCACACCGTCTCTTTGCTCCTCTCCATCTCACTTCTAGCCGACTACCAAACCGACACCACCTATCATATATATCTGTATATGTGTTACCTTCTTGTTTGTATCAAAAACCACAAAACCAATAAACTTCCCTTCTCTCTCTAGCATCACAGCTCGACACCACAACAACCCCTATCATCACCTGATAACACCACGCCATCAACAACATCATCACCATCAACACCACAAGGTCTGAAGGTTGTGGGTTCGAATTGGGTTTGGTTGGTGGCTGTTGGGTCATGCTAGGATTTTGATAGTGTTTTGGTTCGTGTGTTCACTACCTCGTTACCTCTTGCCTATCATGGGTAATCTTGACACACCATCTATTCTTTCATTATCCTTATTTAAAAATCGTACATAATGATTTTGTAAGTTTTCATGGATATACAAACTGGATTAAACATGTTTTTATAATCAAATTCTTGTGGTTAAGACTAATTGAAAGAGTGGTGTTTGTTTATTTTTTATTCGGGTCGGGTATTGAACCCGTTTGGGTTACGAGTCAAGACCAGAGAAGGTCACGACACAGGAGAGTTTTGGTTTTGAGTTCATGTGCTTATTAGTTTATTGATGAGCTTGTTGATTAGCTTATTTAATTTTGGATTATTTTTCCAAGGGTGCGTTTGTAACACCCCCGAAATCTTAATGACAGCGGAAGACTAATTCGGGTGTTACTCGAACGGAGATCATAGTCAATAATTATAGAAAACGACTCGAAAGAGGCGTTTTATTAAAAGTAGTTATCATTCATCGAAAACTCATAGTTGTTACAAAACATTATAAATTGTTCAAGCGTTTTCCCAAAATAAAGATCAAGAGTTTGAAAGAAATGACAACTTTATGTTTACACCACCAGAAAAGCCTTGACATGCCCCACTCCGTGCCTTGGTCATAATCTTCACTGATTACCTGAGATAACATGCTTCAAAAGGTCAACAAAAATGTTGAGTGAAGTTCATAGGTTTAAATAACAGTTGAACACAAGTATATGAGCATGATCATTGTAAACTAACAATATCATAAAGAAAATCACAGATTATTATGCGCTAAGCTCATGCAACCAAGACTCAATTGCATACACCGAATTACTGGTGTACATAGGTTTTGCCCCAAAGGAGGTATAGCTAATTACGTAATGCAATCCAAATATGGTGCGCCCTGGTTATTTCTCGATAACCAAGACGGGGTCGTTACTCCCCATAGTACTATTTACGATATCTGCTTTCACTCGCGGTGACTAATGGTTCATGATACATGGGACTTATGGCTAAATACTTAGGCAGTTCCAATAATCATGAAGCGAACATTTATGAAAAACTTTATGTTCTAATTTAGAGCATGTATCTCCCTCGCGGGGTTTGCAAATAAAAGTAAAAGCAAGGCTATGAACTCACCTTGATGATATGAACAAGCACAAACATATCAAGCACAATGTAGCGGAGGTTCCAAACCGAAACCTAAAATGATGAGATGGCGAGTCTCAAATATGATAAACATTTTGGTTCGCGACCAAAATAATAGAACATTGAATATTCTTATTCAATAAATCATTGAATTGTCCAATTCAATAGTGTGTGCTTGCTTAACGTTTTAAGTTAATTTTACTTGCTACATTGCTTTAATTAATGATCCTCACATACGCATAAGTGAAATGTCCCCCCCCCCCCCCCGTTGTGATCTCGTAAAATGATAGTGTTGTTGAGTATTTTAGTTTGTTTAGATCCCACGTGCGTTTTATCAGATTATATATATATATATATATATATATATATATATATATATATATATATATATATATATATATATATAATCTTATATATATATATATATATATATATATATATATATATATATATATATATATATATATATACGTAATATATTTAACGTTAATAAAATACGTATATACGTAATATACGTAATATATACGTGTATATATATATATATATATATATATATATATATATATATATATATATATATATATATATATATATATATATATATATACACGTAATATATTTAACGTTATCCGGTAATAAAATACTCATATGATCAAAATACTCGTTTTTACGAAGTTAAGTTAAGTTTATAAGTTTTTATAAACTTTTCTCGAATTTACACTTTTTACCCTCAAGTTACAAAAAGTACGAGTTTAGTCCCTCAAGTTTGAGCTATTTAAACTTTTTACCCGGAATGTATTTTATATCAAAACTTTCAGATTTTGACAGTTTTAACCCTTGAGAAAACTATTTTTATGAAACAACCCTCCAAGATTTGTTTTAACGAGTTTAGACCTTAGGTTTTCTACATTTACATTTTTCACCCAAAAGTATTATTCCTACTAGTTTTAGCATATTACAAGATCGGTCCTTGTGGTTTGCGTTTGGTTACATGCATACGCATATATACATCCTTATACTTTTGAAAATAGTGCATGCTAGTCCCTCAACTTCTCACATGCACGTTTACATACGTTCAAATCAGCCCCTTTATCTTTTAAAAAGATACAGTTTTAACCCAAGAACAACACAATTTGCATTTTAAGTCTGAAATATAGTTTTAGTACATGAAAACTTTACAAAATGTTTATAAGTTTATCTCTAGCTTATTTTTAGTGCTTATTGGCTTATTATCGCTTTATTGGGCCTGGTAAGGATTTATTTAGACTTTGTTTGGGCTTAATGGGCTTACGTGTTGGGCTTTAGGCCCGTATGGTTTAGCGTATGAAATAAATGTGTACGAGAGGTTCTAAGGCTTTGCTAAGGATTTTTGATGTGTTTTGACATATAATACAAGTGTGAAAAGGTGCGTATGATGTTTATCATGTGATATGTGTACGTGTGATATGAAAATGAATGAAACAAAGTAGAGGACATAATGAAATGGTTTTAAAAAACTTACTACACTTCGAAAAGTGGAGATGAAACGCGAGTTTGGAGCGTTTGTGGCTTATACGAACCCCTAGTTCTCCTTATAATGCTACTCGACTAAATGTTTACCCAAATTTTCCCTTCATCCTAACTTCTTTCCCATTTTCCTTTGCCTTCCTTTGATACCCAAAGTCCACGAGTATGTTTTTAAGTGAAATGCGAGGGTTCTTTGTGGGATGCTAAGTGTTTTTGAAGAAGTGTTATATAGGAAAGACAAGTATGGCTACTTTAATATTTTATTCATGATCTTTTCTAGGTTTCAAGAAAACAAGGATAGTTTTTTGGCTTGGTTTTGGGGCGTGGGGGGTATGGCAGCAAGGTTCATGGGCATGCAAGGTATAGTCAAGTTCAATCTCATGTTTGGGGAACATATTAACCAAAGGTTATCTAAGTCAAAGGATGGTCAAGGTCTAGGCTTAATTTAATATTGTTGTTAGAGTGGCAAAGCATGGTGTTGTGTCTCTTCTTTTCCCACTCTTACACGCCAACAATAAGATCAAAGGGGGATGTATTTGGTTAACTTGGTTGCTTGTTGTTGAGTGGTTTTTCCTTCCCTTGGTTCGACCGGTTAAAAGAACACAACCAAAACAAAAGAGTAGTATCAATTTAGTATTTATTGATTTTCATTTGGGTGTGTTGGGCTAGCAGCGAAGCCCAATGGAAATCAAGGGTGTTTGGGCTCGGTTTATTGGATCGAACACAAACAAGAAACAAAAGCCCAATGTTGTAAATGGTGTTGGGCTCGAAATGAGTAACGAGGCCCAATGGTAAAAGTTGGGTTGGATCGTGTGGTAGTGAGAAGCCCAATAAGTTTCTAGGCCCGATTCTGAATTTAATATATTTTTATTAAAATTTATGTCATATTTTATAAATTTTTACATATATATTATGTATTTTAAGAATATCGGGATCGTGGGGAATTTCGTTCTGATCACAACGGTATATTTATGAATGCTCAAGCTGCATTGATCATGCATATGCCAAATGATATGCAAATTTGATGTTTAGAAAATTTCATGATGATATAAATCGTGCTTAATTTTTGATTAAGGTCTTAAGTACAATGAAATTTTCTGGGAGCTTATAGTACCTACCCCTTAAGAGAACCGCGTCCCACGATTTAACTCGCAGAGGTTGTCATGGGTGATTAGATGAATAGGTGGGGATACTTGGAACGCATTACATCCTCGCGCTCCCAGGTGAACTCTGCACCTCGTTTCTTGTGATTCCATCGAACTTTAACGATAAGAATGCGACTTTGCTTAAGCCTCTTGACTTCCCTGTCCATGATCTCAACGGGTTCTTCTACAAAGCTAAGTTTTTCATTGAGCTGTATGTCCTTTAGGGGTACGACTAGGGTTTCATCCGATAGACACTTCTTAAGATTCGAGACATGGAAAGTGTCATGTACTCGACTAAGCTCTTTGGGAAGTTCGAGCTTATATGCCACTGGACCAATTCTTTCCAGAATTTTGAATGGTCCTACATATCGAGGTTTAAGTTTTCTTTTCTTTCCAAGCCTAACCATTCCTTTCCAGGGTGATACTTTGAGCGTCACTCGGTCTCCAACTTGGAATTCCATTGGTTTTCTTCTGACATCTGCGTAGCACTTTTGTCTATCTCGAGCTGCTTGTAGTCGTTCCCTAACTTGCATTATCTTTTCAGTTGTGTCTTGGAAAATTTCGGGGCCTGTGAGTTGTACTTCTCCAACTTCTGCCCAGCAAACAGGCGATCGGCATTTTCTTCCATAAAGTGCTTCAAACGGAGCGGCTTTAATGCTGGTGTGGTAATTGTTATTGTAAGAAAATTTAGCCAGAGGTAAGTCCTTATCCCATCCTTTCACTTTGTTCATCTGTTTGAGGAGGGTATGCGGTACTCATATCCAATTTGGTACCCATGGCGTTTTGGAGTGTTTGCCAAAATCTCGAGGTGAATCGGCTATCTCGATAAGATATGATAGAGATCGGTACACCGTGACGAGAAAACAATCTCTTTGATGTACAGTATAGGGAGTGTAATTATCTCGTCGTTCTCCTTGATTGGCAGAAAATGAGCGGATTTCGTGAGACGGTCTACAATGACCTAAATGGTGTCAAAACCATTAGAAGTTCTTGGTAACTTTGTGATGAAATCCATTGTGATCCTTTCCCATTTCCATACGGGAAGTTCTAGTTGGGTTAACAATCCTGACGGCTTTTGATGCTCTCCTTTGACTCTCAAACATGTCAAGCATTTACTGGCATACTCAGCAATATCAGCCTTCATGTTAGGCCACCAGTACAAAAGCTTTAGATCTTGATACATCTTGTTGGGACCAGGATGTATGGAATACTTCAATTTTTGTGATTCATGCATGATGAGTTCTCGGATACCTCCGTAGAGTGGAATCCAAATTCGATCTTTGAAACATAACGTTCCGTCAGTTCCTTTCACAAATCCATTTTCATTCTCCGGCATGCCATAAATCTTCTCATTCGGCCTGTTTTCTTATTTAAGTGCTTCGATATGAGCTTCAAGAATTTTTGATGGTAGGGGTGAATTGATTACCATACCCAATGATCTCACTCTAAGTGTCTTAGGGCAATCTTTTCTACTCAAGGCGTCAACAACAACGTTCACCTTTCCGGGATGGTAACAAATCTTGCAGTCATAATCACTGAGCAGTTCTAGCTAGCGGCGTTGACGCATATTCAGTTCTTTTTGATCTAAGATGTGCTGAAGAATTTTTTGATCAGTGTACACTATACACTTGGTTCCATACAAATAATGTCTCCATAACTTGAGTGCAAATACCACAACGCCAAGTTCTAGATCGTGAGTAGTATAATTCTTCTCATGAGTTTTGAGTTAACGTGATGCGTAAGCAATCAATTTGTTCCTTTGCATAAGAACAACGCCTAAACCCATGTGTAAAGCATCGCAATATACTACAAACTCTTCTAATCCTTCAGGTAGTGCCAAGATGGGTGCTTCGTAAAGCTTGTTCTTAAGGAGTTGAAAAGCTGATTCTTGATCGTCTCCCCATTCGAATTTCTTCATTTTCTGGGTTAACTCGGTTAATGGTTTGGCTATCTTCGAGAAACCTTCAATGAATCTTCGATAATAACCAGCAAGTCTTAAGAATTGACGAAACTCAGTGGGGTTGGTGGGTACTGACCAATTATTTAAGGATTCGATCTTTGCGGGATCAACGTGGATTCCTTCACTGTCGATCACATGACCAAGAAATTAGACTGTCTCGATCCAAAAATCGCATTTGGAAAACTTTGCGTACAATTCTTCATCCTTGAGTAACTTCAGGACAATTCTCAGATGTTCCGCATGTTCTTCTTTATCACGAGAGTAGATAAGAATATCATTAATGAACACAATGGCGAATTTATCCAGGTATGGTTTACAGATTCTATTCATGAGGTCCATAAATACAACGGGTTCATTAGTTAAACCGAATGGCATTACTTGGAATTCATAATGGCCATATCGAGTTCTAAATGCGGTCTTGGGTATATCCTCCTCTTTTACCCTTAATTGATGGTATCCAGATCTTAAATCAATCTTCGAGTATACACTCAAGCCTTGTAACTGATCAAACAAATCATCGATTCTTGGTAAGGGATAACGGTTCTTGATTGTGAGCTTGTTCAATTCTCTGTAATCGATACACATCCGAAATGATCCATCTTTCTTCTTAACGAATAAAATCGGTGCTCCCCAGGGTGAGGAACTTGGTCTAATGAATCCTTTGTCAGATAGCTCTTCTAGTTGTTTAGATAATTCGTGCATTTCCGAGGGTGCTAAACGGTATGGTGCTCCTGCCACGGGAATAGCTCCAAGGATAAGATCGATTTGAAATTCGACTTGTCGAGCAGGTGGGAGTCCAGGCAAATCTTCTGGAAACTGTTAGGTCACTAGTTTTACAACACAAGCATCAATGAACGAAATAGAGAAGAGATAGAGGTCGGTTCAACAATAAACAAACACACACACACGATATACTTGGACGGCTATGCGTAGAGATGTGAATGAAAGAGTAAATTGAACAACCAACCCTCAAGTGAGGGTTATACAAGAGTATTTATAGGAAGGAGAACTAGGGCAACACTCCTACTCCCTTCCTTTCCTTAATGGACATGGGCCTAAGCTTATGGGCCTTCTACATAAGCTTAAGCTAAAACAAACATAAAGGCCATAATTAAGCTAACTATTACATATGAATCACTAACACTTGATTTAGGTTTAGGAGTGATTCCAACAATCTCCCCCTAAGTGTTGGTGATGAATGAATATTAACAGTTAAGGCGTTGAAGTAATAGTAGCTTTGACGTCTTCTGACATTCTTCTTTCTTGTGAGAAGAATTTCCTTGATTCGGACAATCTTCCCAGTGTGGAGAAATTGTCTTCTTTGAACAGTTCTGCTTTGACGTCATCTTTAACTTTGTTCTTTGTTCATTGTTCTTTGGGATGGTAGTGATAGTATGTTGTTGTCTGCATCAAGTTTGCCTCAGGTCTGCTTCGTTGCTCCAGTGTCTCCACGTCATTCTTCAACATGCTCACACGCTCTTTGACATTGGATTTCAGTACTGACGAAGTTCTATAAGTCTTTAACTTTGTAAATTCTTTGATTTGATGAAGAATCATTCTGACTTTTGTGTTGCTTTAAGATAGAACTTCCATTAGTGAGGATGTTGGCATGAGCATGAGAAGAATCTGCACGATCATTCCGCTCCAGAGCTTCCATAAGAAGAAAACATTAAAACGGTTAGTAATAAGCGGATTCCGGCACTTACAAGTTTGAACTTCGAGATTGTTAACAGCATAGTGTGAAAACACAACTCTAATTCTCACAAAGGCCGTTCCTGAACTGGAGTCCCACAAGCGAGATAACGCGATGTACCGAAGTACATCTACAGTTCAGATGAGTCGCTGAGGTACACCGAAGCATCACCTCTGTAGACCGTTTGAGACACTCTAAGCGTAATCCACGGGGAGTTACCGAAGTGACCTGCTGTCAGGGCTGTTTGATGTTGACCCTGGCAGGAGTTTCCATTCAATCACTGAGGATCACAGTTGTGAACCTCTCATAAATGTTCTTGACAGATTGCTAAGATCTGTTAAAGACTCGATAATTTACCACTGATGTTCTTATTGTTGAACATCAAGTGATGAAATGTCAAGTGTACCTAAGAGATCTTTTGATGAATCTCGTGGCTCTAGACTCAATAGTGCATTTTGGTTTTTCCTGAGCGGAGACTAGGGAGAGGGTCTCCTTCTTCAATACCAGCGATCTCTATGAGAAAGCCAATAGTTTACGTAGGGTTCCCTGTGAGAGTGAAACAAGCTTCTTTTGAGAGAAACTTGAGTGGCTAAGAAGGTTTAGTGCATGCGTCACTGGGTCCATGACGAATTTTAATCTTCAATACCGGCGTCACTAAGTGACAATTAGTAGCATATGAATTGAACCCGGTGTCTGCCCTAAGTTGAATAATTTGGAGGGCTATTTCTTTTCACCCTTTTCTTTGCATTTCTTTTTAATTCTTCAACTCCTTCTTTCTCCGATTCTCATTTTCTCCTTTTTACAATCATTCCTAAGGACTTCTAAATTCTAACTATTTGTGATGTCCTTGGGTAGATCCCTCCGGCTCTGGCGGATCATAGGACGGTTATTCCTAACCTTAGTCACCTTATAACTCCATGACTAACCTATGTTGCCATAAAACCAATTTTCAAGAAAATCGCTCACAACGGTTATGATTGAAAAACATTTTGTACCATTGTAAGAGTTTGATCTTTTGCAGAAATACTCTTCCTCCACATGTGCTTAAGAGTTTTTACGGAAATCTGCACAGTGAGGAAAGAGCGCGCACTTTATGAATTGATCAACTCAAGATAGACAATCCCCCGCGAGATACGGTTACGTTGCATAGTTAAAGAGTTACATTGTCAGCTTTTAGGTGACAACTAGCTCTAATAACTACCTTGAAGGTGTAGAAAAACCTCGATAGGTTGTCAAACCCGTCAGAGTTCATGTCTACCAAGAGTTTCTCGAATGGTACATTCTATTCGGACAAGTCCTTTGCGAGACACGTTTACATCACTAGCGAACTAGCTTGAAATTATTACCCGTCCTGGACAAGTCTTTTCGAGTTACTAACAGTTAAGTATCGTCAATTCGCTGGTTAAGTCTATAGCACAAAGATTCATTTTCATTTACACAACATATTTCTTATAACATAATTTTCTCCCCCTCAAAAATGGCATATAAAATGTTATTTTTGAAAAGTTGAGAATAAATATGACCACTTCGAGTGTTGCGGGAAGATGACCACTGTGAACAATTTGTGAACAAAGTTTTAATTCAAATACTCCCCCTCAACAAGTGATATAAACGGTTGAGGTTTTGAAAATCATACGGGGAAGTACTTGTTCTTTTGAGTAAAACCTTTGAAAAGTGAAAGGTTTGATAAGGTTTACTCAAAAGTAAGAAGCTTTCTCTCCTTATATAAGGATTGTGGCACTGAAGCGTACCACATGGTCCTTTCATTACAAGAACGGGTTGTACACTGTTATGTGTGCACAAGCCATTGTCATAAGTAAATCACACATCCAAAATATTATGAAATAGAAGCAGTTCAAGGGGTACCAGGAAGTCCATCAATGTTTCTAGGAATGCGAACTGGGCGTTGATAGCCGGCGAGAGCAATCCTGGGACGACCGCCTACAAAGCTCTCCAGTGTTCTGAACTGGTCCCGTCGATACAACCTTTCATCAATCTTTCTGATGATCCTTCTCACATCCCGTCTTTCCTTGGAATTCCATCGCTTTTGTGACCCAATACCTTCATGAATATCCTTCAACCTATAAGCCAATCCATCCCTAACCTTCTTCAATGTGTGATCCCCAAACTTGTGAAGATCTCTACACGCCATCAAGCAGTTGCGATGTGTTTCACTAATGTAAACCACTCCGAATGGTTGGCTGATGAGTGTGTGTTGTGAAAGCTGGTTAATGCCGGGAAGATCTAGCTGAGGTGGAATAAAGTTGACACGGGTCTGATATGATTCAACTGCAAGCTGGAGATCTTCTACATGTTCTTTGATGACTATGCTTCTGATGAAGATAAGCAAGGACTTGATGAATTCACGTTGTACTTCAGTTGAAAACTGTCTCATGCGACCCTGTACTTTGGCAAGGTACATGTCTTCAATGTCGTTGATAGACAAATTCTCAAAGTCCGCTTCAGAGAATGCATAAGCCTTTTCGTCTTGCCTTTTGACCACAATATTCTTGAGAAAAGTGTAGTCCCATTTAGACGAAAGATCAACATGTTTAATAGCCACGATTGCTTTAGTACTGAACACTTCATGTTGAGACTTCTGAACCTGGCAGCTTCTGTAGTAGATTCGTCGGCGTTCCTGCCAATGGTGAATCCCATACAATGCATCACGGTCATATACTTCCACATTGTTGGAGAACCTGTGGTTAGCCCTTTCCTCGATGGCTATACAGTTAGAGTATATGGCTGCCGGGAATGGAAGTGTCAGAGATGTAGCGTATTTCCTTGAACCATCGCCACCGTGTAGAAGAAATTCCAAGTCTTTGTAGAAGAAATATCGGAATGGAATCCTAGGCTGATCTGGTTGGCCAATTGTTGGTAGAGGTTTTGACCAGTCGGTGTAATATGGAGGGTTGTCCCGTTTGGTGAAGTCGATGTTTGCTTCTGGGTTGAGCCAATCCATGTTGTTAGACATAGCTCGTGCTATATTATCAAGGTGATACTCAACTTCAATAGCACTTTCCGAACTGTCTTTTAGAAGTTGAAATGCTTCATTCTTGATTCGCTTCAACTCGGATTTCGTCATCTTCTTCACACGAAATTTTTCTTGTAGTAGTTTCGCATGCTCCAATGTACTACATTCTGGAACCTCTTGACCTTCAGCTGGGTAGGGAGTGGAATCAACAAGCTTCGAAAACCATTCAAATTCAGTATCATCCTCGTCTAGCCATGATAAGACGTCAGTCATAGGCACCTTCTTCTTCTTCTTCTTTGGCCTAGAGGAGGATTCTGGTTTCTTAACTTTGTCAGGAGAGGCGGGTTGTTGTTGGGGCTCATGGAATTCCTCTTCGTCACCACCCGTATACTCAAAGTGATCACCGGTTTTCTGAGTCTGGGGTGGTAACTCAGAAGAATCATGAGGTTTTTTAGTAGAAGAGTGAGGAGGAGATCTTTGTTGAGCTGGAGTCCGTTGGGGTAGAGGTTGCATAGAAGATGATTCACCAGACTTCTTCGGGCATTTGGGCTCGATGTCCTTATCCTTATCTTTGTCTTCGTCGTCTCTTGGACGTTTAGGCCTTTCAGCTTCTTCTCTGTATGATGACCTGAGTTGGTATTCCAGCAATGCTTCAAACAATTTACCTTCGTAGGAGGCAAATGTTGCAGAGCGTTTCGACATTTGAGCTACCAGCCGGTTCACCAATTCATCATCTGAGAAGATTGTGGGTTCAACTGGATTGATGTTTACATTCATTGGAGTTGATTTCATGGTTTGCTTGGCCAAATGCAAAAGATTCAGATAAAGTTGTCTGGTGTACATCTCCTTTGTCAATTTAGGAACTACGTCAAGAAGGAACTCGTGAGTATATCCTTTGATCATCTCGTCCATTTTCCCTTGAAGATCATCTTTCATGAGCTTCTGGACATATTCCCTTTCAACTTGCATCTTGTCGTTCTCATCATGAAGATACTGAATCTGATCAGCGAATAAATTCATCTTCTTGTAGAGCACATCTTTCTTTCTGACCTGTTTGACAGCTTTAACGATTCGTGTCTTAGCTTGATAGATCCAAGATGCAGTTGGCTTCTTCACTGATTTGGATGTTGATTTGGTTGATCCTTTTGATGGTGGTGGTGAGGAATGAGAAGATGAATCCAATGATGATGTGATGTGAGGAGATTCCGTGTCCTTTGGTGGTTCAGAAGTTTTCTCCTTAGCACGTGTAGGACTATCCAGAAGGAACTTATCATAATCAACATCTTTATATTTCTCTGACTTTTCAGTTTCTGGTTCTTTAATGTCATACTCAGTTGAATCTTCCACGCGCTTTTGTTGTTGCTCCAAAGTGGTGGCACCAGTTCCCTTATCGGGTCGATTAACCGCATCAGGATCTGGTGTAGGTTGAACTTCACCACTTGACCCTCCGGGGCCACCCATTTGATCTTTAGCAAATTCCTTTGCAACGTGTTGGAGTCTAACAAATTTGAACTTCTTCCTGTAATCATTTTCCAGTGGCTCTTCTTCTGAGCTTTCCTCTGCGTGCTCAATTACTGGAGTCTTCCCTTTACTTATATCTGCTGGTGGACTGGGAGGTTTTGCTACTGAAGGAGGTGCTTCGGATGCAGATTCGGAGTAGAAGACCTCTTCGTCTGATTGTGTATCTTCAGAGCTTTCGTCCACTAGCTTTCTTTGTGGTTCAAGCTTTGGAATGGGAATAGGAACAACTTCCTTAGAAGGAACTTTCCTTTTGCGTGGAGGATTCCTCTTGGGGAACTTCCTCTGACTCTCAGTGCTTGCAGCGCTTCCTGCACTTCCTCTTCTGGTTTTTCTTGTAGGCGTACCAGAAGATTTTTCATCAAGAAAGCCAACTTTGTTCTCTTTCACAGCTGCCATATATCTTTTATAAGAGTAGAGCTGTTTGAGTTCATCTGAGAGAAGGAGATCCGGCAACACAACACCTTGTTTCTTGGTAGTTGACTCCTTAAATCTGACTGTTAGAGTGGGTTCGGACAACACGTCAAGATTGTCGGGGTCATTGATTCTTTTGGGGATATCAGGGTTGTATCCAAGTGCTCTTTGGATCAACAGTTTTGTATATCTGATATAAGGAATCTTTGAGCCAAGCTTTTTGAGGAATGTCATCATGTCATCCCATATCAGAGCTTCAACTTCGATGTGTTTCATGTTGATCAGAGCCCAAAAGATTTGCAGTTCTACGAGCTTGGGATGCTCATAGCCACTGTCACGACCATAAATGGATTTTGTGATGATGATATAAAGGGTTCTCCAAGGCTGAAGAATGTTTTTAAGATCCACGTGAGAATGCTTATTAATAACCCCTAAAGCTTCGTCATACCCAATATCAATCAAAAATTGCAGAACCGTCTCTTCAGTAGGTGTGGCATTGAATTCGGTTGGTTCGATGTCAGGAATGAGAAGAACAACCCTTAAGTCTGCATGTGTGATGGTAACTTGTTTTTGATTGAGTGTCACTGTTACCGCACTTTGACCTTTGACCCTCTGCATTGTATTCCAGAATTGTTGTATGTAGATCTCCGGAACAGTGGCAGAGTTGGTGAGCATGTTCTGATAGGGATGATTCTTCAGAATATCCACTGCAATGAGACAAGAAGATTTCGAGCAGGTGAGAGTTTCAAAGTCAACTCTGAGATTGTTCTTTCCAATCTTCATTGGATAGCCATGCGGGAAAATATCAGCAATGGTGAGAACGTTTGGTGCATCCACATTCATTTGAGCTTCCATGTCGTGATCTGAAACACATTTAGCCAAAAGAACCAACATATCGAAAGACATAATGTTAGTCAACAGATGGTTTTATTGTCTAATTATAGAATGTGATGTGTCAATGATTGTAACGAGTCCAAAATCACTTGTTTGTTCAATAGTCTAATGAAGTTGTGATAAGTTTCGTGAGTTAGTTAACTTTAAGTTTTAAAGTTTATGTTATCACTTATTTTTCACAACATATTAAACGTATAAGCTTATTAGTGACATTATTGGTTTTGTGACGTTATGATTCATTTATTTACAAGTTTGCCCGCGTAACAATTCATAATGAAGGTTTGATCAAGGCTTAGGCGTAGAAATGGTAGCTTATGCGTAAACAGGAGAAATATACGCGTAGGCGCAAGCTTATGCATAGGATCCTTACTTACGCGTAAGAAATATTACGCGTAGGAAAAGGGAACCTTATGCGTAAAGCTTACGCGTAGGCGTATATGAAACCTTACGCGTAAGGCTTACTCGTAAGAGTAGACCTTATGCGTAGAGGTCACTGTTTACGCATATCCTTCACAGGATACGCGTAGTCCCTTTGTAGAACCTTACGCTTAAACGCTACGCGTAAGATTACTATTACGCATAACATGCTACGTGTAAGGTGATCCTTATTGTTAGAAACAAAGACCTTGATAGATCTTAAGCACTCGGGGATCGTTAGCGTTGCCTATGTAATCACAAGCAACCTAATAGAAGATCTCTACAACTTGGTATTGTAGCGGAAAATGAATACAAGTTATAGTAACTAAGAACACTTTTGATCCTCTATGGATCTTTGATTATAGAAACTCTATGTTTCGGATAGAATACAAGACTTTAGAAACTTAAGAAAAAACTTATCTATTACAAACTAATATGGTTTCTTATATAGGCAAGAAACCCTAATGAGCGTTGACAATTTACGCTTCTACTACTACACTAGACTAAGCATGCAACTAGACAAGCATGCAACTAATCATATTGTTTTGTTAATCATCGTGTTTATTCTGAGTAAGCTCTACATAATACGGCGCCAACCTATACATACGGCGCTGACTTTTACTCTAAAACTGAGCTTATCTCTCCTACGTGGTTCCCACTTTCAGCAGCAACACACTGTCTGCATTATTACTTCTGCTGAAGTATAACTTCGGCAGCATCAGTTCTTCTTCGGCAGAATCTCTTCAACTGAAGCTTCGGCAGAATCAGTAGTTTGTGCTTCGGCAGAATCAGTAGATTACCTTAATTCCCAACAATCCTCCCCTAAACTGGAATTTGACTAGGTTAAGTTCCAGTTTCCTTGATAGATCGATACAGTTGTTGAGGATTGTAACGGCTTCCTTGAGGATTGTACCATAATGTTGTTTGAGCAGTGAGATGAATTAATCTGTAAAGCACCAGGTCTTTGCAGCAACATATGACATTATGTACATCAAAACGGATAAGTTCAATACTATTCTCATCACTTCCAGGTGTGTTAACTCCTGTGAGAGGTGAATCATTGAAATTAATGGATTTGATGTCTCTTTACCAATAGCCATTACTACTGGAGTAGCCACATGTTTAAGTTCGAAAACTATGGTACATTGATAACCATCTGATTTATTGGCAAACCAGCAACCATAGAAACGGATTTGTCTTGTCTTTACCTGTAGCCGTTTGCTCAGGACTAGTCAATTCTTAGGATTGGTGAATTGAGAACCAAATATGGATTCAGTTGTCTTTACCACATGCCATATACATGTGGACTAGCCAATTCTTGGATTCCAAACAGGAATAGACCATGGTGAATTGATGACCATACAACTCTCAGCAGTTAAGCATGGGTGGTTGCAAACCCTATGATTTTGAGCAAACCATTACAGCTATCAACAGATTTGATGTGTCTTTACCAAAGCTGTACCCTTTGGACTAGCCAACTCTTTGATATACAAAAGGTACATCGGGTGAGTTAAAGACCATCAGACAAAAATTCTACATAAAAGTAGTTTTTTTTTTTTTTTTTTTTTTTTTTTTTTTTTTTTTTTTTTTTAACTAAAAACAATTTATAAAACTGAAAAAGCTTAATAAAATTTTGAAAAAGGAAAATTTAAAACCTAATTTTTATTAAATAAACGCTATCACTATTTTTAAAATGATGTTTTTGTGAATTAGTGAAAGTCGTTTTCTTTAAAAAATTGGACAAAAATAGGCAAAGAATACAAGAAAAGCAGGTTAAAATGAACAAAACAAAGTAGTGCAGTGAGTACCAATTGTCCTTTTGTGGAAGAAGAAGAGGCCTATTGCAGTTGTTGAAGTTGAGTTTTGATCAATCCCACCAGTGTTAAAGCAGATTGTCTTTCATTTCCCACAGGATCTGGAGGAATTTCCAATTTCTGACTCAACATCTTTTCCATAAGTCTTTTAGGCAGAGGATATTTTCTTTCAGACAACAGGCATACAGTGATTCCACCCTTAGTTTCAAGGACATGCACCCGAGGGAGAGGATAGAATCTCCAGGATATGAGCTTCCACCGATGTGAGTTTTCCCAAATGGAAGATGCTTTGCTCCTGGGAATGTGGGAGTTTAGCATGACTTGAAGATCTCCTGGTAGAAACATCCCAGAACCTTGTGGTTCCTTGTCGCAATAGTGAGTGGAAACTTGAGTGAACAGAGAAATTAAGTCAGCCCTGTCAATCAAGTGCAGAATTTCCTTTAGAAAGGTAAATTCCATTAAAATGGAGTCCCCTCGATGAAGCACATTCATCTCATCATTCTTTAAGTTCCACCCTATCAACCCTTCTGAGTATTCATCAAGAAAATCAGCAGCAGGCCCTTCTATAATGAAAGATGAGTCATCAGCTTCAAGATCCAAAGAAGAAATTTTGGTCTTAGTCTTCTTTCTCCTCCCAGGCAGATAGATTTCCTGAGGAAGAGCATTTTCATCTTGTGCATCTGTAGTGGGGCATGTATCAGTAGAAGGAGACATGGTTGAAGCACGAAGTGCTTTCATCCTGTGGGATATCCTTATAGCCTTTTCTGTTTTGGTTTCTGCGAGATCAGCTTCCTTAACTTCAGAATCTTCCACAGTGACAACAGGTGTTACTGTGGGAGAGGGAGCTGATGCTTCATTTGCTTCAGGAGGAATGGAAGATGGTTCAGCAGATTGACCCTTGGCAGTAGAGGAGGCAACTTCAGAAGGTGCTTCAGCAGGAATGACTGGAGAGGATTCCTTGGTTGGAGCATCAACAGCCTTGAGTCTTTTGGCTTCTGGAGCAGCTTCATTCTCTGAAGTCCTCTTTAGGTTGAGAGACTTTGTTAAAGATAATGATCTTTCCTCCATGATTTGGTTATATTTGCGATACAGGACATGATCAGGAAAAGCCTTGACTTGTTTCATTGTTAGGCCAGAGTTGGACCGTGAGTATTGGTTTTTCACCACCCTTCTTATTTCATCTTTAGTGGGAGGTTTGTTTTTGACCTTCTGAGCTTGGATGGCCCTCTTTTGTGCAAGTGCTTCTTGCTTCCTTTGTCTTCCCTGAGCCTTCATTCGCTCCACATAGTTGTCACTAAGAAAATCTCCACCTAGGATACTTTGAGCTAGAGAAGGTCTTGAAATGACATGCTGAGTTAGAACATCCCATTGTGCAGCAGGCATCTGAACCCTCAATTCATCTAGTTCTTTTCTTCTCTCAGGAGTTAGAGATGAGAATTCTTCTGTTTCAGATTGTTTAGCCAATGCTGCATCTTCTTTTGACTTCTCAAACTCTGCCAATCTACTAGCTTGACCTAGTCTTTCCTCCTCGGTCACCAGGTTAGGACCAAGCTCATCTTCAGTGATGACATTTTTCCCTTTGTCATCAGGCTGCTTAGCACACTCTTCTTCAGTAAGATCAACTACAGGAATTTCTTCTGGAGTACCTAGATCAACATGTTGATGTAGATTATCAACTGATGTGGTCAAGACAGCATCATCAGGAAGATCTGCTGAAGGTGAAGGGTCTGATGGTTCTTGAACAGATGAAGATTGTCCAAGGTCTGGAGATGCATCCTCCATTTGTATATCAGCAGATGCGGCCTTATCAACCCCAGGTTCCTCTGAAGCTTCAGAAGAAACCTTATGAAGATCAGATCTCTTTCTTCTGGTGTACAGAACAGTTTTCGTCTTCTTTGAAGAAGTGGCAGCTACTGATGAAGGGTCATTGAGAGACACTTCAGCCAACATTTCTAGAGATCCAAAGGGAGGGACTTCTTGCTCTTCATCAGATGAAACCACCAGTTTCCTTTTGGAAGACCCTTTTAGGTTGTGCTCTAGGACCTTAACCTGATTCTGCAGTTCTTCAATTTTACTTCCAAGAGAAGACTTGGTCTCTGCAAGCTCCTTTTTCAGATTCTTAACCTCTGCAGCATACCTGTTTACAAGAGCATACACAGATGAGAGTGTAATGGGGTCCTCAGCTCCACCAGCAGATTGCTCTGTGGTTAAGGGAACCTCATTGGACCTTTCAGTAGAATCATGGTCATGCTCAGTGTGAGGAAGATCTTCATCGAGAGGATCCCTCACAGGACTTGGTGTGGGAGGTCTATTAAGATCTGTCTCATCATGAGTATCAAGTGTGGGTGAAGGACTGGGACATGATGGCAGGTCTGGAGCAACTTGAGTTGCTTCAACAGTAGAGGTTGGGCCCTCATCAATGTTAACCAATGGATTACCATCAGTCGCCATAGGTGAGATAGGAGGATTTTGAGACACATTCTCCTCATCAGCAGCCTCATTACCATGGGGCAACATGGCAGCTAGCAAGGGATGATGTTCCCCCTGAAAGTGGGTTTTCATGGTAGCAAACAGTTTAGCAGTTAAAGAACCTATAGGATAAAAAGCTTGGGCTTGGGTAGAGGTGTCTAAGATAATTTGTAAAAACCTTGGGTACATTAAAAATTTTCCCTTTGTCTTTTGAATATTTTCAACCATGTTTTCGAAAATATACTTAGAAAAATTGAAAGTTACCCCTTGAGAAAGACACACAATACCATATCCCAGTCTAGTAGAGAACTGGTCCCATCCTCCAGTCTTGTTGCTCATGCATTGGAGCAGTGTGTGAACCAGGAATCTCCATTTTGGGCAGAGTTCCTTCTTTAGCCACATATCTGTTCTTGTTCCTCGATACCCAATAGCCCTAAGTCCATTCAGCACATCTTCCTGATTAGAGTAAAATACTCCATCAGCATCTTCCAAGTGAAGCTTCCTCCTAATTCGGTCCTCTGTAACAATGTACTCTGTTTCATCAATCACAGCCCTAATCTCTGTCTCGCTCCTTTTCTCAGCAGTTGCCCAAAATTGAGTAACCAGTGATTCATATATCTCATTTGGAGAATGAGTTAGAGCATAACGAATCTTGGACCTTTTCAGGAATTCCACCATTGGTTCGTACAGTTCATAACCTTTGCCATTACCCAGAAATGCAACTTTGTTGTGATCATATTTAAATTCAAGAGCCATGAGGGATATGAGTGTTTAGAGTTAAGATTCTTGAAATGGTGAGTGTTTGTGGAAGTGGAATGAGAGGGAATTCGTTCGTTCTGAAGCGAGTGATGGTGGGTGGAGTGTTTTTGCCCAAATTATAGTCAAAGAAAAATGAACCGTTTGGTTGACCATTGCTGACGTGTATCACAACTTTGACCCAACCCAAAATAACACTTCGGCAGAAACACAAAATCAATCTGCTGAAGTTATGGTATCAGCAGAATGCATCAAAGATAAGAATATCTTCGGTAAGTTTCTAGAATTACTGTGCCACCTACTTGCATTAAACTCGTCGAACCTTGAATCCGTCTATAAAATGATCCCAATGTAACTCATCTTTTCACCAAGATCCCCAAATATTTACCACAAACCCTAGAAGCCAAATAACCCCAATACACCCAATTGCAGTATGACTTCCAAACCTGAGATCATAGATCTCACTTCCTCAGCTTCCTCATCCTCTTCTTCATCATCAAGTGGTGAATCAAACCCATGGTACCATTACTTTCCTCAACCCTATCCAAGACCTAAAAAATCACCCTTTCTTTCTTCTTCAGAAGATGACAGTGTAGTGAATCCAAGTGAATCTGCTGATGATTCTGATGACTCCTATAAGGAGGGAACTTCTTACTCCCAACCTCCAGCACCTCGGTCTCAACAAAGACCTCGTGCCAGGAATCCGCCACTCCCCAAAGATAGAGAGGTGGTTCTTGGTCTCACTGCGCCATCTTTTGGTGCATAAACACCCATCGTATAGAAGAAGGGCTTGAGGAGGGTGGATCGATTGCATTTTGGTTGAAATGAATAGATGAAGCACAAAGGACACGATAGTTCTCTTCGTCATCCCACGTGGTCATCGTCATCATCAATCATTTTCATCAATCCATCCCTCCATTTTGGTCCTTAGCATCTTCATCGTGCTGGTCATGCATATCCAACCAGCCAGTTAGACTGAATGGGTGGTTATGCAAGACTTCACAAAGGCAAAGCCAGCATTTAACGCATATCCAGCATTCGATTAGATTTCGAAATGAAAGATATACATTAGATTAGGCTTAGCTTAAGTGTACAGCTCGTATCTTGAGGATGCAAAATAGAAGTTGACTTTATGTAAAGCTGTAAGCTGTAAACTGTTTCTTGAATGAATGAATGAACAATTTGACTTCAATTTCTTTTCTTTCAGTATTATCTTCAGTAGAATCAAATTGTATGCTTCAGTATTTGTTATCAGAAGAAACAGGCAACACTTTCTCAGCTATCTGACCATGTACTAATGAGCCACTCTTGATGAATTTGATCTTGATCATGGGATGTATAAACTGTAGACCAGATAAGGAATAGACAAAATGCAGTACTGACAACTGCAAAACAGACACTAAACATATACAACAACAAAAACAAACAAACTAGAGAAATATTAGAAGTTAGTGTTAGAGTACAAACAAAAATATAGAAACAAACCAAAAAATCTGCAGAGTAAATATAAAACAAACAAAAATCTGCAGAGTAAATATAAAACAAACAAAAATCTGCAGAGTTTGCACAAATCCTCCCCTGAGGCATATGCCTCCCCTGAGGCCTATGCCTCCCCTTAAACTATGCAGTCAAGGGTTTAGCATTCCAATATTGACCACGAGGTGTTGAAACCTTGGTCCATCAAAAGCCTTTGTTAATAGGTCTGCCACATTATTATCAGTATGGATTTTAGCCACTTTTATCAAATGTTTTTCATAAGCATCTCTTATAAAGTGGTGCCTGATTTCAATGTGTTTCGTTCGACTGTGAAAAACTGGATTTTTGACTATGCAGATGGTACTTTGATTATCTATATGAATTGTAGTGTTCATAAAGTTGTACCCATAGTCCAGCAATTGGTTCTGAATCCAAAGGACTTGTCCACAGCAGTTTGCAGCAGCAACGTACTCTGCTTCAGTAGTTGAGGTGGCCACAATGGTTTGTTTCTTGCATTGCCAAGAAATCAACCTTTTGCCTAGAAATTGGCAGCCTCCAGTTGTGGATCTTCTATCCAGATTTGCACCAGCATAATCACTGTCACTATATGCTTCTAACTTGAAAGGAGATTCTTTTGGGTACCAAAGGCCTAAAAGAGGTTGGCCTTTGAGGTACTTAAAGATCTTCTTTACAGCATTGAGATGGGAAGCAAGTGGAGTGACTTGATGTCGAGAACACACACTCACAGCAAACGTAATATCAGGCCTTGAAGCTGTCAGATACATCAATGAACCAATCATGGACCTGTACAGATGCACATTCACAGGTAGATCTGGTTCATTATTTGCTTTAGTCTTTGGAGCTTCATAAGGTGTGGTGGCAGTCCTAACACCTTCCATACCAAACTTCTTCAGAATGTCCCTCACATATTTATCTTGACTGATAAAGATGCCATCTTGTTTCTGCTGAACTTGGAGACCCAAAAAGAAAGTAAGTTCTCCCATAGCACTCATTTGAAATTCACCCTTCATAAGTTCCTCGAATTCCCTGCACCAAGCTTCATTTGTGGAACCAAAGATAATGTCGTCCACATACACTTGTACCAGAATGATGTCGGAGTAATTCTTTTTGAGGAACAGAGTTTTATCAATAGCTCCTCTCCTATAGCCATGCTTCAGCAGGAATGATGAAAGCCGAGCATACCAAGCTCTTGGAGCCTGATGTAAGCCATAGAGAGCTTTAACAACTTTGTAAACATGATTTGGGTGATCTGGGTCTTCAAATCCCTTTGGTTGAGAGACATAAACCTCTTCTTCAATCTCACCATACAGAAAAGCACCTTTGACATCCATTTGATACACCATGAAGCCCATATAAGAAGCATAAGCCAAGAAAATGCGAATTGCTTCAACTCTGGCAACAGGGGCAAACACTTCATCATAATCAATTCCTTCCTCCTGTCTGAAGCCTTGTGCTACTAATCTTGCTTTGTTTTTAATCACAACACCCCGAGAATCTCTCTTATTCTTCAGAACCCACTTTGTCCCAATGGCATATTTGCCATCAGGTAGTGGAACCAAGATCCAAACCTGCTGGTTGTGAAATTGTTGCATCTCTTCTTGCATTGCTTCTAGCCAACTTGAATCATTAAGAGCTTGAGATACACTGGTTGGTTCCACTTGAGAGAGAAAACAGGCAAACAGACAATGTTTGAAGTCTGTGTGATTGTCTCTTTGTTGGTTAGAGACATAAGAGAGAAAAGCAATCTGTCCAAATTGAGGACTTGTGATAGCCCTTCGAGTTCTAACAGGTGCCAGAAGATCACCTATGATGTTGGATTGAGGATGAGCAATATTGATCCTCTGAGTAGCAGTGGGGTTGACTTCAATGGATGAATCAAGATTAGTGATGGTTGGTTCAAATTCAGCATCATAAGAGGGTGAGGTGAAGATGCCAGCTTTGGGTTGATGATTTCCAAGATCTGAAGGTTTTGGAAAGCGTGTATAAGGTTCACCAAAGTCTAAAGATACTTGAGAAGGAACAGCATAGCCTTCAGCAGATTTGGGGATGGAGGGTGTGACAGAGTCAACTTCAGCAGACACGTTGTTTCTGCTGACTCCTTCATTAGCCACCCCTTCTTTCAGTTTCTCTGCTTCAAGCGTGGCAGCAAATTCTTGAGTCTGAAGCCTAGCAAGGTCCTCAGCATAATGAGAGTCATCTTCATCGCTCAAATCAGCAGTATCCTTGGAGGTGGTACCTGCAATATTGTTAGGAGAGAAAGAAGGCACAAGTATGGGTTGCTCATCATCTTCAAACTCATTTTCAGAGTCATCATCAAAGGGACCTGCATGGTTAGTTGGAGAGTCTTGAGGACCTGCATTCTGATTAGCCAAGTGTCTAGTGTAACCCAAGGAATCAGTTAAGTAGTCAAGGTCAAAAGACCACGTATGACCCTGTCCTTGAATGTTATGCTTATCTTCAAAAAATCTTAGGTTCAACGTCTCCTCTATCTTCTTGGCTTGCAAATTGTACACCCTGTAGGCCTTACTATGAGCTGAATAACCCACAATGTAACCATCATCAGCCTTCTCATCAAATTTTCCCAACGGATCACTTGTGTTCAGAATGGTCACTTGACAACCAAAAGGTTTTAGGTAGTGAATGACAGGAACCTTTCCAAAGAGAAGTTCATATGGGGTTTTAAGTTGTGGTCTGGTAATGGACACCCTGTTGAGCACATAGCAGGCAGTGCCAACAGCTTCAGTCCAGAACATGGTGGGCAGTTTAGAGTCTGAAAGCATGGATCTAGCAGCCTCTATTAAGGTTCTATTCTTTCTTTCAGCCACCCCATTTTGTTGTGGGGTTCTTGGATTACTATAGTCCCTTTTTATGCCTTTTGACCCACAGAGTTCTATAAGAATAGCATTTTTGAACTCTGTCCCATTATCACACCTAATACCCTTAACCTTTTTGTTCAACTGATTTTCAACAAGAGTGATGAATTCAGTCAGCACTTGAGATGTTTCATCTTTGGTTCTGAGAAAGAAAACCCAACAAAATCTGCTAAAGCCATCAGTGATTACCAAACAGAAGAACTTATGATCAATGCTTCTGACTTGAGTTGGACCAAACAGATCCATGTGAAGCAACTGAAGAGGTTCAGTAATGATGCTCATAGCATTGATAGCTTTATAAGAAGCTCTGTGTTGTTTTCCTTTGTTGCAAGCGACACAATTGTGATCATTTGTGAAAACTTTGGTGGGAAGACCTTCAACAAGACCCATTTTAGAGAGTTTGTTAATGGTCTTGAAATTCACATGCGCCATTCTTCTATGCCATTTAGTGGACTCATCAAGAGATGCTTTAGCCACCAAGCAAGTGAGATCACCACCTGGTTGGACTTCATTAAGGTTGAATGTGTATAAGTTGTGAGTACGAGGAACCTTCAGCAGAATTGAAGTTTCTTCTGGGAGCTTGAAGTCTTTAGACAGCACAAGACATTCATTTTCAGTGAAGAGAACTTTGTTCTTAGTGTCACAGATTTGTGAAACAGAGAACAAGTTGAAATGTTGAAGTTCCTTAACAAAGTACACATTTTCAAAATCTAGATGAGGTGTCTTTATGGTGCCCTTTCCTGTGATACTACCATCACTTCCTCCAAAAGTTACATTGCCTCCTCCTTCTATAGGGACAAAATTGTGCATCATATCCCTGTTCCCAGACATGCTTCTGGAACAACCACTATCAACAATACCAATATTCTTATGCTTAAGGGGATGATCCTGCAAACAACAACAAAAATATATACAAAACAGTTAGAATACAGAGGAGGCTCAAGTCATTACTGACTTGAACCTGCCTTGTGGATCACAGGTTTAGGGCATGAAGTTTTAGAGGATCCACCATTGTTCTTGGTCCTCCATTGATAATTTGGTCCCTTGTTAGTCCAAGAACAACCTGCTGAGGGCTTCACAGCAGTGCTCCCATATCCCATCCCAGCATACATGGAGTCAACATATGTAGGCCAATAGTCATGTTTAAAGTATGAGCTCGTTGGTTGGCCATAAGGTCTAGTAACTGAACTTCTCCAATGAGAGTCAGTTTTAGCTGCTTGTGGGACATAAGGTGGAATATTAGCAACATTGGTCCAGTTAGGTTTATGTTTCTGGAGAGTAGCACATGCACCCAATCTTTGTTCATAAAAATCACAATCCTTAATCAAATGAAATTTACTGCCACATACAAAACATGTCTTCTTCTTAGAAGTTTTATTTAAATAGGAAGATGTTGGATTACATGCAGAAGTACTTAAAACAGATACATTTAAGGACTTGATTTTAACAGACTGATTATTCAAACATTTAAAAGATAAGTCTTCAGGAGAAACTGTCTTGGAAGATGATTCCTCAGCAGCTTCCCTAGAGGGCTCACAAGTAGACTGGGGTGCAGGCTTGGGTGTTGGTTCAGGCTTGGGAGGGTCAGACTTCTTATTTGAATCACAACTTTCATAGGAAGTAGACCCTTGATCCGATGAGTTGTCACTGTCAGAGCAAGAGACAAAATCATTAGATGAGGTATCAGGGTCTGGCAAGTCTTTTGACTTTTTGCCATATAAGTGATGTGATCCATCAAAGTCAACAGTGATGGATAGGTCTGTGGGCATGAACTCACCTCTAATGGGACCAGGGACAGCATGCATTATACCTTCTTTAACATAATTAGCTAACCCTGCTGATGTAGGTTTACGCCCATCATACTTAGCTTCTGGACCTACATATTTTTGAAAACCTAAACCTATAGGACATGTCTGAGATTGACTAGTATAGATGATTCTATTTAAGCTTTTACCAGACATTTGCCATTCATTATGCCTATCAATTTCTTCAGCTAGTTTTGCCTTAAGTTCTAGATTCTCAGACACAGCTTCATCCTTTGCTTTCTCAGACAGTTTTAAGTAATTATTTGCAACTTCTAGATCAAACTGTAACACTTTTATCTTTTCTTCATAAGCTATTTGATTCTTCTGAAACCATACTTTTTGTCTTTCTACAGTTTTTAATGCAAGTTTATGAGCTTCATTATCAATATAACATGCATCAAACTTAGGTTTCATAGCATCAAATTCTTCCTTAAGTTCATTGTATCTGAGACTACAGCCAAATATACAGTTGTGTACCTGAGATAGTCCCATTAAGGCAAACTGATCATGCCTTTCATCCGAAGTGCATCTTGCAAGCAGTCCAAGCTTGTCAGTATCATTAGCTTCCTCATTAACAGGTTCATGTGCAGTCCAGTTAACCTGTTCATCCATGGTGAGGAGAGCTGCTGAAGCTCCAGCTTCCTGCTGTTTCTGCTGATAGGAAAGATATTTGGCACCATCTCCATTCTTTCTGTCCTTGCATTCTCTAGAGAAATGCCCCATCTGATGACAAGAGTAGCACCTGACTTTCCCCCTATCAAAGCGAGCTGGTTCCTTTCCTTTGAACACAAACTTCCTTCCAGCCTTCTCTTCAAACCTTTTGATGTCCACTGACAGCAAAGCCACCTGCATTTTCAGCTTCATTTCCTCCATTTCAAGAGGGTCTACCTGATCAAAGTCTTCATATGCAAGATACTGCTGAGTATCATAGTCAGCAACAAACGAATGAAGAACATCCTCCATCACACTGCTAGACCTAGCTTGAGAACTTGGTGGAGTGGGACGAGGGTTATGTGGTGAAGGGGGAGTTGAAGATGATGATGGAAAGTAGTTGGAACTAGGAGATGATGGAAAATAGTTGGAGCTAGGAGCTTGTACCATCATGTTGGAATGAGATGTCCCAACAAAAGCTGCATGATTAGAAGAAGATGTAGGGTAGGGAGTCCTGACATCTGGTTCAAGAGTTCTGAGTCTGTTGTATAGCTCATCAAAGGTGAGCATGTCCAACCCTCCTTTAGCCTTGAGTGCAATACTAACATGCAACCAAGATGGTGGCAAGGACCTCAAGAACTTTGAGTTGCAATCTTCATTGTCCGGTTTAGCATTCAGCTGATTCAGCTGACTCAAGATCCTATGGAACCTGTCGTATCCTTTGTGGATACCTTCTTCTTCTGATATGTTGAAGTCCTGAAACTGCTGTCTTAACATGGACTTCCTCATTCTCTTTGATTCTTCATTTCCACCGAACCTTGCCTTGAGAGCCATCCATATGTCTTTAGCATCATCCATATGGTGAAAATCACAAAGATGATCTTCAGGTATGGCTTGAAGCAAAATAGTCTTCACTTTATGCTCTCTCTGCATGGCCAGCACTTCTTCAGCAGTTTTTGGTGGAGCCATGATAAACTTCCCATCTCTGTCAGGAATCATCTTCTTTAGACTATTTCCTTTCTTCACTACCTCCCACAGATTCCAATCAATATTGGAAATCCAGTTTTCCATCTTCATAGTCCAAAGTTCATATTCTTCCCTCTTTAAATAAGGGAATTTACCATTGCTGTTTGTGAGACTGAGCTGTTGCATGGAAGTGGTGTTGGTGTTGTTTGTGTTGGTGACTTCATTTTCATTATCGGATCCAGGCATGGTGAATGAATGTTTGATTGTATGGAGGGGAGAGTGGTTCTTAGTATCGTAGAGACTTTCCCGAGGCTCTGATACCACTTGTTAGAAACAAAGACCTTGATAGATCTTAAGCACTCGGGGATCGTTAGCGTTGCCTATGTAATCACAAGCAACCTAATAGAAGATCTCTACAACTTGGTATTGTAGCGGAAAATGAATACAAGTTATAGTAACTAAGAACACTTTTGATCCTCTATGGATCTTTGATTATAGAAACTCTATGTTTCGGATAGAATACAAGACTTTAGAAACTTAAGAAAAAACTTATCTATTACAAACTAATATGGTTTCTTATATAGGCAAGAAACCCTAATGAGCGTTGACAATTTACGCTTCTACTACTACACTAGACTAAGCATGCAACTAGACAAGCATGCAACTAATCATATTGTTTTGTTAATCATCGTGTTTATTCTGAGTAAGCTCTACATAATACGGCGCCAACCTATACATACGGCGCTGACTTTTACTCTAAAACTGAGCTTATCTCTCCTACGTGGTTCCCACTTTCAGCAGCAACACACTGTCTGCATTATTACTTCTGCTGAAGTATAACTTCGGCAGCATCAGTTCTTCTTCGGCAGAATCTCTTCAACTGAAGCTTCGGCAGAATCAGTAGTTTGTGCTTCGGCAGAACCAGTAGATTACCTTAATTCCCAACAATTATGCGTAGTTATCTAACAACCTTGATTCTGATATTTTTACGTGTAGCAAACCTGAAATAAGATCATCATAACATCAATATTTACACATTCATTCATTCAAAACAGATCAAGGCATGAAAAAACTCATCAAATAGTTTACGTGTAAGATAACATATGCGTAGACTTAAACCCTAGAGCTCAAAGATTACGCATATGAAATCTAACCATAGGAATTGTACCAAAGTGTTACTGGTAAGTCTTAGAGGCATAATTAGTTGTTCTATCCAAGTTTTAACATCAAATTCAAGGCCAATCAAGAAAACCCATTTCGTATGAACTAGAACCCTAATTTTCAATTTATGAATCATTAGTGTTTCTGGGCTTAGATATGATTAATTTAACTTGAAAACAACATTGTACAACAATCTTTAACACCAAAAAAATTCACATATGAAAACGCCCAAACCACGCATAAACCCTAGTTTTCCAGATTCAATCAATTCGTGTTTCTGGGTGCATTTTGAGGATGAAAATGATATCATTGATGTTATAAAAACATTTTGACACTATCTTTTTAACCATAAACACACAATCTTGATCATGTTTTCTAACACTTACGCGTAGACCACAAAAATCACAATATCTCAAGATTTAACTGTTGGATTTATGAAAAAATTCAAAACCATTGTTTAAAAACTTGTTATAAACACAGAAACACTTACAGATTGATGATCGAAACTTCGGATTAGCCGGTTCAATTTTAGGCGTAGGATTAGTTAGTTGTGTGTAATAAATGTGAAGTGAAAGTTAGGTGGAGAGTATATTAGAAAATACTTTAAGCTTTTGACAGTTTTAGTCCCTCCACATTTTCCATTTTCATCCAAAGCCTTTTAACTTCCATTTTGGTTACCAAACGAAGAATATTTGGAAATAACTTTGACGACACTCCCCCTCGACTTAAGAAATAATGAAAGGTTATAAATTTTAGTCCGAGGAGTGTCAGTAAACCAGAAATGTGACCACCAATATTAAAGAAACAACCGGGATAATGTAACATGCAAGTACACGGTTATTTTGAAACAGTTAACAATTTATTTTCACCCCCTCAACACTTGATCGAAAAAATACTGAATTTTGAAAGATTTGATTATTGACGGAAGAAATGTACTTGCCATGTTTGAAGAAATATAGATAGAAGAATATTATTGTTGTTTTATCTGATTTTCTATTTTTGTATTTTGTTTATTGAAAAATTATTTACAAAAGAGATTTTGGTGTTTGACTGGTTTTTAATACTGTTTTAAGAGTTCATCCAGTTCATCTTGAGTCAAACACCGCATACCAATTCGGTGGACCAACTCATTAAACCTAGCGGGAGGCAAGGCTTTGGTGAGAAGATCTGTCAATTGGTATTCAGTACCCACGAAGTATAATTCAACTGTACCCTGTTCCACGTGGTCCTTGATGAAATGATAACGAAGATCGATGTGCTTTGATTTTGAATGCTGAACTGAGTTGCACGAGATCGCAATAGCACTCCGATTGTCGCAGTACATCGGGATTCTGTCAAATACGTAACCATAGTCTTTGAGTTGTGTTCTCATCCAGATGACTTGAGCACAACACGCCGACATGGCTACATATTCTGCTTCGGTTGATGACAGCGATGTACAATCCTGCTTCTTCGATTGCCAAGACACCAGTTTATCACCAAGAAATTGTAGTGCTCCTGAAGTACTTTTCCGTGAATCCAAACATCCTGCGTGATCAGCATCTGAAAAAGCGATTAGTTCAAAACCAGAATCCTTCGGATACCAGATCCCCAAGTTAATGGTTCCCTTTATGTATCGGAGGATTCTTTTAGCCTCAGAGAGGTGGGTTTCAGTTGGTCTTGAATGATAACGGGAGCAGAGATAAACGACAAAGACAATGTCAGGTCGGCTAGCTGTTAGATACATGAGAGACCCAATAATACTTCGGTATTTGGCAGGGTCCACTAATTTCCCATGTAAATCAGCGTCTAGCTTCTTGGTATGAGTCATTGGTGTGGCATAAGTGTCACAGGTTTTCATTCCAAATTTGTGTAACAATTCAAGGGCATATTTGGACTGACTCAAGAAAATACCACGGGGTGATTGATGAACTTGCAATCCTAGAAAGAACGTAAGTTCACCCATCATGGCCATTTCAAAATTTTTCTTCATTAGTTTTGCAAAATCGATTGAGTACTTTTTATGTGTAGACCCAAAAATGATGTCATCCACGTAAATTTGAACAATTAAGATATGTTTCCCGTGATATTATATGAAAAGAGTAGGGTCGACCGAACCTTTGGAGAAATTATTAGCAATGAGGAAAGATGATAGCTTATCGTACCATGCCCGAGGAGCTTGTTTGAGACCATACAGAGCTTTGTTCAGTTTGTAGACATGGTTCGGGAACTCGGGATCAACGAATCCTTCTGGTTGGCTGACATAAACCGTTTCTTCCAGTTGTCCATTTAGAAACGCAGTTTTGACATCCATTTGAAAGACCGTCATATTCATATGAGCCGCGAACGCAAAAAATATCCGAACAGCATCAAGACGAGCAACCGGAGCAAATGATTCTTCAAAGTCAATACCCTCTTCCTGTCGATAACCCTTAGCCACCAGACGTGACTTGTTTCTGATTACGTTCCCTTCAGCATCCAATTTGTTCTTCCAAATCCATTTGAGACCAATGACGTAGACCCTTGTTGGTCTTTCAACCAGTTCCCATACTTCAAGACGTTTGAATTGGTTGAGTTCTTCCTGCATGGATTCAATCCAGTTGTCTTTTGTCATTGCGTCTTTAATGTTTTTAGGCTCAGATTGGCATACAGTGAGTGCATAAATGCAATGTTCACCATCTGTGTGCAGACGTTGTCTCGTAACGATTGGTTGATTCGGGTTGCCAATAATATTTTCCATAGGATGGTCTTTTGTCCATCGATGTGTAGAGGGTTGATGTTGGTATACATTGTGCAGATTCTGAGGATTCAAATGGTTTGTTGATGATTCTGCGACATCAGGTGCAGCAGTTTCATTAGCAAACGGGTTAAAGAACGCATTTGGATCAAAATCTGTAGGTGGGGGTACTTCATTAAGAGCATCATCAGCCGGTTCATCATTGTTGGAAGCGGTTTGTTCAACTGTTGTGATGGAGTCAACTGGTGGTGCTTCTTCAACATTAGTTGTTGTAGCAGGTGTATCAAGTATAAGAGTAGTATCAGGTTGAGCAGCAGAAACAGCGGATACACCTGGAGCACGTTCATCAATATCGTCACTGAACAGCGGAGCAAATAACCTTTCCATTTGTTGACGAGTGAGCTGGGGGCTTTGTTCAGCTGATGATGGGGTTTGAGGGAAGTTTAATCGGTTGTGACCGGGTTCTAAGCTGTTATACTCAGAAGCCATTTCCGTAAGTTCATCAAAATGAGCATGAATCGTTTCCATAACCTGTTTTGTACGACGATTCCAGATCCGGTAACCTTTAGAATTCTCACAATATCCAATAAAGACTCCAATGTCAGCTTTGGCTTTGAGCTTTCCAAAATCATCACGATCATTATTCGGATAGCAAAGGGAGCCAAATACATGAAAGTGTTTGAGATTCGGTTTATGGTTGTGGAGAAGCTTAAACGGTGTTCTGTTGTGGCGTTTAGTAATCATAGAACAATTTTGAGTATAGCATGCAGTAGATACAGCTTCTGCCCATAAGTAATCTGGAAGTTTAGCATTGATTAACATTGTTCTTGCAGCTTCCACTAACGTTCGGTTTCGTCTTTCAACAACTCCGTTTTGTTCTGGTGTTCGTGCAATAGATGTCTGATGCTCAATTCCTACTTTCTCATAAAATTCTCGAAGAGTTTGGTTAACAAATTCAGTTCCTTTGTCTGTTCTTATTTGGCGGACGGTGTTCCGGAGCTGAACTTGAATTTTCGTGAGAAATGTGATGATCATTTGTGGTGCTTTGTCTTTGCTTCGAAGAAAGTAGAACCAAGTCCATCGTGAATAGTCATCAACAATTACTAAGATGTAGCATTTGCCATTGATCGTTTGCACGCGCATCGGGCCACACAAATCCATGTGAAGAAGATGAAGCACATGTTGAGAGCTGTGTTCCACCTTTGAAGGAAAATAAGCACGAGTGATTTTCCCTTGTTCACAGGCTGAGCAAAAGTGATCTTTAGAATACCGGAATCGTGGGAGTCCTTCAACTAGTTTGTGTCGAGCAAGATTGGTTATAGTTTGAAAGTTTAAATGTGAGAGACGACGATGCCATAGCCAGGATTTTGTTGATGTTGCCTTTGAAAGTAAGCAGATGGGAGATGAAGCAACCATGTCTTGCATAGAGATAGTGTAAAGACTTGAGTTACGCGAGCCAGACATAAGGTCGTTTCCTTGTAGATCACGAATGAAACAAGATTTCTCCCTGAAAGCAACCTCCAAATCTCCATCACAGAATTGACCTACTGAAAACAGTTTGTGACCGAGGCCTTCCACATAATAAACCCTGCTAATTTCGATGTTCCCATTGATATAGTCTCCGTAGCCCATGATAGCTGCGAAGTGATCATTCCCGAATCTGACAGTGCCAATGAACTTTGCAATAAAGTTTGATAACAGTTTAAGGTTGCCTGTCATGTATCAGGAACATCCGCTATCAACAATCCAGAGAATGATCTGTATCACCTGCATTACACACAGACGACACAGATGGAATAGAAGTAGATGTGGAACCCGAAATGTTAGAGGGTTCCGGAGCAGTTATAGTAGACATACACACATCAATAACTTTAGGCATCCATTTAAATCCTAGTGTGTTATATATCCATTTCTGCCATCTCCAACTAGTATTTGCTTTAGTCTTAGTGAATGCACTAGGTGGTACTACATTCCTAGGAGGTGAAACTGGAGCTACAGGGACATCAATGCGGTTCTTAGAATCTAAAGAGGGCGGTCTACCAACCACATAATTAGAATGATTAGTGGGCCTAGAGGTATTCCGATTCTTAGGATTCCTTAAACGAGAGATGATAGCTTTAGCAACACATTTGTCATGACAATCAGAATTCATACTTTTAAGACAAATAACACAAGGTGCATCAGACTGAATATCAAAAGTACTTAAAGGTTTAGCATTCGTTACATCACTATTTCTATTACATTTGCCAGACGCAATATCTATAGTGGAAGCAACGTGAGTCTTATTCATAGTCCTAGGGTGTTCTTCTACTTTAGCATTCCTTATTGATCTTTTCTTAGGTCGCAACTTCCTATTCTTCGATGTAGTGCTCCTAGGTTGTGAAGTGCGAACGTTTGGAAAAGAGGCAACTATTCCTGTTTCAGTAGAAGGAAGCACGTTAGCAACTTGTGTTTTAGCAGTAGGCATTCTAGGTTCACGATTACTAAGTGTTACTGGTTCTATTCTCTTAATCACAGTAGTCGGAAGTTGTTCATACTTTCCTAAGATTTCTCTTAACTTAAAGATAGTGTGAATCAAATCTTGATTTTCAGAATGAATATTACCAGCAAAATTCATTACTTCTCTAGTGTGTGCAAGATAATGATCAAGTTCGTTTGATGCTTCATGACGAGTCTTATTGAGTAAATCAAATATGACACCATATTCCTGTTTAACTTTTACAAGTTCTTGTTCATATTTTGAGATTTGACTTTTTAAAGACACGTTTTGATCATCCAGTTGCTCAAGTTTTGGATTAAAATTGTTTGATTGCAACTGATGGATTTTGTTTTGCAAAGCAAGTTCACGATTTTGACAATCTTTTTGACATCATTGAAGACGACGTTTTGCATTTGAAAGCTCGTTTAAGAGACGTTCGTTTTCAACTTTTAAAGACTCGATCTGAAGCACATTATCAGTATTCTCAACAGTTACAACATTATCAACAGTATCAGCAGAGATATAATCAGATGTAGGTGGCAAAGAATTGAATAACACAACATTATGGATATCAGCACAGATAACATCTTTCAAGAGTCGATCAACATCTTTTCTCAACATTTTCTTTTTACGTTTAGTATTAGAAATAGATGTTTCTGTTTTCTCGAAAACGACCTTCATCACTCCAAGTTCCTTATGAAAGTCCCGTTCCCAAGACAATGCACAATTTTTCAAATTTTTAACATTTGGTAAAAGATTTTTCTGAAAAATGTCTCTTTGTTCTCGCGCCCGAGGCGATTGAAAATGTTGAACTTTGATTTCAGAATGATATTCTATCTCATGTTGTAAAGTTTTGAGGTCAGCCATGAAAAGGTCAAAATATCTAAGAATTTTGCGATTTTCAGGTTTTGAGTTTACTTCACTAATGGAAGGTAAAGGACCATAAATTTGTGCATAATCTAGTTGGGGATTAGCATTAGAAGACTCAAACATTTTTATGATAACCCTTGGTGTGTTAGAAGAATCCGTTGGTGTGACGAAAGTGACCGGTTTTGAATAATTAAAAGGTTTGTTGTAAACAACAATTTCTAATTTTGATCGACTCTCGTCTTCTGCATCTAATTCCTCTTGACGATGATATTCAACAACACTCATAACAGAATTATCAATTTTATATTCTGCACTGGAAACTTCAGGATTTGGTTTGAATGCTGTGGTTGAAAGCTTAGGTTTGTAATCAGCAAGATTCGGTCCATATCTATTTGGATTGGGTTTTAAAGTAAACTTTTCAATAGCAGTTACTGACTCACCATGTTTGTAAACAACAGTTTTAAACTCTATAAGTTTGTTTTGCAAGCCGATAATTTCTTCAAGATGATCATGTATTCGTTTCGTTGAATGCTTTTTGTATGCAGAGAACTGTTTTTGACAAGTTAACAACTCAGCCTTAGCTTTTTTATTTTCCAAGGTGAGAGCGTTAATTTGCTTTTTATGTTCATGTTTCAGTTGTTCTATTTCAGACAACAAAGCATTCTTCGAAGCGGCTAGATCACGCATCTGTCTCTCTAAATATTTTTTGTTCTGATGAGATTTAGCAAAGGCGGCTTCAAAACCTTTTTCACGTTTTTCTTGAGTTTTGAAAAAGTTGAGTTGCTTTTGTAAACATTCAAAATCCTTGGTTAACAGAGCATTTTTACTTTTCAAATCCTGATTTACTGCACGACATTCTTCCACTATGGATTGTTGGTTTTTAAGCCACAGATCAACATCTGGACGAGGCACAAGTTCGGCGTGTTCAACGTGAGTCACAACATGATCATTATTTAGATCCTCAAGTATAACCACAAAGTCAATTTGATTATCAATGGAAACCATAAGGTCATCTTGATCGTCAAATGTAACGACGGGATTTAATTGAAAATCATCGAAATGAGATGTGGATGACTCATTTTGAACATTCTGAGCCTTGCCGAATTCAGATGTTGGCGGAGATATTAGATCAGAGATAAATATGGTTTGTTCGGGTACCTGAGACAAGCCATCAGTGTCATACACTGGGCCTGTGTCACTCATGTGTAACTCATGCATATTATCCATCAACATAACAACTGCATTGGCCTGCAAGTCCTCAATATCATCATCTGAGTCTACATCTGCCATGAAACTGTGTTCTTTGTCTGTGAGAGTTCCACCAGCTTCATCCTTAAGAGCCAAAAGTAAAGCCTCCTTGTGATAAGCACTGCCTCTAGTCCTCGGCTTTGGGCATGCATTAGCCAGGTGTCCCTTCTCATTGCAGTTGTAGCATCGAAGACCATTCAACCCATTCTGAGCATTTCCTTGTTCCACCACTTGAGCTATGTTGTTATTCCTACCCATAGCATTAAACCCTTGACCACCGACCATCTGACGACCATAACCACGATTCTGAACTTCAACTTGTCCATTGTTCACAACAGGCTAATTCCTGGTGTTTGATGAGGAACAAATGCGATTGTTGGATTTGTTTGTATAACGGCCAAAAGCATTAGCAATCATAACAAATCCTTGTTGCAATGCTTCGAACGGATCGGATTCCTCATTAGCCTGACTATAAAGTGCCTGATCATTGTTGTTGTTGTAAGGAACCAATTGATTATGTTGAGATTGTTGTGATTGATCATTGGGTGTGATAGTGGCAGTTGGTTGAGTTGCTGGTTGAGGAGGATAACTATTTTGAGCATACAAGGCAAGTTGTTGATTTTCCGGATGTGAAGCTGAAGGAATTTGAGCACGGAGAATCCTTTCCTTATCAACTTCCTTTTGATGAGGCTTCAAGTAATCGTACAACAATCCGTATGTAGAATGATGCATGTTCTTCGCCTGACGGAGAAAAATGACATACTTCTCCCATTCAGGACCAAGACTACTCAGGAACTTAGTATTAACTGCAATTCTTGGCATGATGATGTTGTGTTTATCCAAATCATTTATGATGTCTGAGAATCGATGATGATAAGACTCTAGTGTCTCTCCAGGTTCAATCATGAAGTGTTCATAAGCCAAGTAAATTTTGGATTCCATATCCTCCTGATTGAGTGCAGATCCTTCCATAAGTAGATGAATGTGTTCCCACATTGCCTTTGCAGTCTTTTGAGCATCAACACTTCGAAGAATTGGGTTTGGTAATCCTAAAAGGATATATTGCATTGCAAGCTCATCAGCTTCATAGTGTAGAAGTTCTTCTGGATTCAGGTCTGCAACAGTAGCAATGTTTGATTGTTCATCCCGTGGTGGATTAGCATTTGGATCTCCGGGTACAATGACAGTAGGCATCTGAAATGGACCTTCCAAGAAAACCTTCTTTAAGAACTTTCCATGTGGCTTATTTAGATCACAAAACCTAAAGAACCAAATTACCCATTGATCATAGTTTCCTGGAGTGAGCATTGGAGGTCTATCAAGTGATCCAGCCTCATGAATTGATTGTTGGCTGCTTAAAGCTTCACACATCTTTGCAAACTAAGTGGGTTCCTTCTTAGTGTTCCTTGATGGATGTTGATTGAAATCGTTTGTGTAGGGTTGTACTTGAAGACTTGGTGGTGTTTGAACCATTTGTGGTGGAGGAATTGCTCCAAGTTGTGGAGTATGTTGTTGATTAAATTGTTGTTGATAAATTGCTTGTTGTTGATTCCATTGTTGATGTTGTGGACTTAGTTGTTGTTGTCGTTGAGTATAAGTGTAAGGGAAAGAGTTAGAGTATGGTGGTTGTGACATGTTGAAAAACTTGTGTTATAAAATGGATCTTTGTAGTCGAATGAACCTTTGTTGATGAAGTATCCTTAGGCGTAGAAATCACAATAAACCAAGTAGCACTTATGCGTAAAAACACCAAAGTTACGCGTAACAGCAAGAGTTACGCGTAGGTTTAGTTTACGCGTAAGTAGGGAAAAAGCACTAAAGTTATGCGTAAACAGTAAGTTAGGCGTAGAAAACTTAGGCGTAGGATTAACTTATACGTAAGACTAGGCTTAGGCGTAAGATGAATCTTATGCGTAGGATGTTCTACGCGTAAGCTTATGCTTATGCGTAAGTTTAGGGTTTTTAGCCCAAGTGATCTTTTACACTATCACAGTGCAAAAGATATCCCAAGTCGACGTATTTTCAGGCTTATCCAAGCAAGAAAACACGGAGTAAACCACAAAACTGAAGATCAAACCAAGGATAAAGTTACGCGTAAGTTTAGGGTTTTGATACGCGTAGCTTTACTCGTAAAAATGATTTTGCCCAAAGATGTTTCTAAACCAGTTTTTGTGTGATGAAGTAGCTTCAATATCACCAAAAGAACACAAGAGTGTGAAATTTGATGATCCAAAGCATAAAAAACGGTTACGCGTAGGATGAAACCCACGAACAAAAACAAGCTCAAAAACGAATATCCACGCGTAAAGTTTGAAACTTTTTGCCAAAAACAGTTATTTTAACACCTTAAAACATTGAAAGGACAATAATCTTGGATTAAAAAGTGTAAAAAACGTGTTTTTAAGCGAACCAAAGTATCTCGTACGTTTTACGCGTAGGACCAAAACCCACTTCAAAAACAATACGATTCACCCAACTAGTAGGCGATTGATACCACTGTTAGGTCACTAGTTTTACAACACAAGCATCAATGAATGAAATAGAGAAGAGATAGAGGTCGGTTGAACAATAAACAAACACACACACACGATATACTTGGACAGTTTTGCGTAGAGATGTGAATGAAAGAGTAAATTGAACAACCAACCCTCAAGTGATGGTTATACAAGAGTATTTATAGGAAGGAGAGCTAGGGCAACACTCCTACTCCCTTCCTTTCCTTAATGGACATGGGCCTAAGCTTATGGGCCTTCTACATAAGCTTAAGCTAAAACAAACATAAAGACCATAATTAAGCTAACTATTACATATGAATCACTAACACTTGATTTAGGTTTAGGAGTGATTCCAACAGAAACATCTCAGGAAATTCTCTAAATACAGGTACATCATCTAGTCGTTTCTCTTCCGACTTCTTTTCCGTTACTTGAGCTAAAAAGGCATAACATTTCGCACAAGATATGATACTTAAGTACTTTCTACTTTGATCTCCTTGGATGACTAAAGTTTCACCGTTGATTGGGATATGAATGTTTTCTCGTCGCAAACAATCCTAGCACGGTGTTTAGACAACCAATCCATGCCAGTTACGACATCGAAACTACCAAGTTTGATTGGCAAAATATCTATGAGGAATGAGTGATCTTGTAATAGAATAGGGCAATTACGGATTACGGTGTTGGTTCCTATTATATTTCCATCAGCTAGTTATATCTCATAAGTTGTATCTAAGGCAGTTGGGGAAATTTCAAGTAATGGTGCAAAGGTAGTAGATAAAAAACTCTTATCGGCTCCAGAGTCAAACAAGATTTTTGCAAAATGATTGTTAAGAGAATACGTACCCGTCACAACATTAAGGTTCAACGGCACGTCTCCATCTCCTAGCATGTACGCCCTTGCACACGCATTGTTCGGTTGAGCTGCATTCATCTTTGGGCATTGACTCTTGAAATGACCCTTTTCTCCACATCCATAACAACTCATATTTGCCATAGTGTTTCTGCCTCCAGGGTTTTGGCAATGCTTTCCTTGATGACCTACCTTGTTGCACTTGTCACACTTCACAGTGCACGGTCCATAATGGTGCATTAAACATCTATTACACTGGGGATGTGGTCCGGCATATCCTTTTCCGGCAGTGGGTGCAGCATAAGCCCTTGCGGCTTCTTGTCTTCGGTTTTGCCGATTGTGATGATGGTTTCTGTTGCAGTGATACTGGTTGTTGTTGTTTCGGCTGTTGTTGTTGGACTGATGATGGTTGGAATTTGAGCTTTTCCGATCATCAAGCTTTCTTTTGTTGTCACTTAAGCCTTGTGCATTTGCAAGCTTCAATATCGACTCCATAAAGCGGTGGGATACAATGACAACTTATTCAACAGTCTTTAGATTAGAAGCGATGGCATCTCCTTCAATGTTCCAAGGTAGACCTTCGATCAAAGCTTCCAAAAGCTCTTCATTGGTAGGGAACAAATGAGGACACAGAGCTCTTAACTCGTGGAATCTATTGAAGTATGTCTTGAGATCATTACCTTTAGCAGCCAAATGGTAATACTCATCTTCAAGCTCCTTTATCTCAGTTCTCGGGCAATACTATTTCACCAACAGTTGGTTGAGCATGGGCTTTCCACCAAGATAACGCATCTTCTAGCAGAGTTCCAGTTGCAAACTTGAACTTGTAATCATATGTGCAGTCACTTAGTGTAAATACAGTCTCGGTTCTCTCAAACCGATGAAGTAAATCAAGAGCACCTTCTGTGCCCTTGAAGAATGTTGGCTTGCAGTTCATGAACTCTTTGTAGCTACACTTACGAGCTACCAATTATAGCCGAAAAGTATGAGTTTACTAGATACCATTTGGGTCGAAAGAAAATTTTTGCAAAATTCGGAAGATCGAGACTAAAGAATACCTCCGCACCGCTACTAATGTTGCTTGGGTCAGACATAACTTAATGAAGGATATGGAGGAAGTTGGCCAAGTCCGAAGGCCACCATAAAGCCTCGAGGCTCTGAGTCTAACTTAAAGACTCGTAAATAAAGAAAAGTGCTCTTTCGGGAGACAACCCGAATTATCCCTTTCATTTGTTTTATTTCCTTTCTGTTGGGTTTTGTGTTTTTAACCATATTTGCAGGATTTTGGGGAAAATTTGCTGCATCATGCTGAATGGGGACCTGATCTGTCCATAGTTACAGCGTTAATCATTCTTATGGTTACGCCGTAACATACTTTTTGCAGCAGTACTTCAGAGCAATACCAATTACGGCGTAATCCCATTCAACGGTTACGCCGTAGCTACACTCCTGTAGCGTCTGCCAGGTTTTGCTTAATTATGGCGTAACTCCTTATATGAGTTACGACGTAACTACCCTCTGTGACACTTATTTTATTGTAAACACAATAACCTTGTATTAGTTTTCAAATTAACTTTGTGGGTATGCTCCCTGTAAGCCCTCACGAGACTACACTCGTCCACTTGGGACACCAAGTGGTTTAAAAGGCTTGTTGCATATGCTAAATGCAACCGTGATTCCTACGAAAGTGAGTTAGGTTTCTTTTTCATCTTTTTCTTTTTCTTTTTTAGAATTATTCTTGTCGGTAGTGTGATTTCAGGGATTGAAGTTTGCTTGTGGATGCTTATGCGAAGGCACGACTCTTTTCGTTGGCCTTCTTTCTTTTTGGAGCAAGTTTCAGGGAAGTTCTCGCTCTAATTGTACTTTTCTCTTCACCTTTATTTAACTCTTAGTACAAAAGGGACTTTATACATTTCAAGTGGGGGGACGGGAGTAGAATTGTCTCTTGAACTTTATTTTGCCCTCATTTTTCTAGTTTATTTTGAAAAATTGTAACATTTTTAAAATTTTGACATGTTTTTCTTAACCTAACTAGGTTAGACCTTAGCCGAGCACATTATAACCCTTGATATTATATGGTGAGACTAGCCTTATCTGTTTCCAAATTTTTACCCCAAATCCACCAAATTATGAGTGTGCCGGTAGCTTGTAAAATTTAGAACTTGGCCTTTACATCATTTCGAGACCATAAACGAGGTATGTTGAGTTAGCTCGATGTATTTGGACTTTTCAGTTTAAGAAGGCAGTATTATAGGATTATCACCCAAATAGCCTATCATTGTGTGTCTATCGATTAGTCACCTCGACTTCTCGACCCACATGTTAAACCCTTTGTTGCACTCACCCTTAGTGCAAGATACCCTTAGATACACCCTTCTAAGCCATTCCTTTCATTTTGTAACCCAACATATTGTTTCGATACAGCATTACACCTTAGCCTACCCTGTAGTCTTTATTTGTAATTGGGAAGTCATTATTTGCCTAACTTCAAGGTTCAAGTGGAAAGGTTGGGAAATCACGCTTTCATCGACGACATATCCTTAAAGATCATTGAAGACCCCCCAAATTCTAATATTGTTCATCTCTAGTGGGGGGATGTTATGTTGAAAAAAAAGTGATTCAAAAAAAAATTATAGTTATTGTTATTCATTTGTTTGTAAAGTGCGATGTTATAAGCACTATTGTTATGAGCTCACTATAGATTTAGTATCGAGGAGGCCACCTCGATCACATTTGATGAATGAAGTTGAAGTGTGCCCATTATGACGTCCTCTAATGGCACATCTACATGGTTATATCATGATCCGGTTTCTTAACTTCGAAACTTGAACTTTGAGCAAACGGTAGGTGGTGATGACTTAGTTGTAGATTTAGACTATTTGCTTGATTTTACACCAATTATATCCCATGTATTATCATACCCTTTAGTCATGCAGCGTGTCTAGGTGATGCAGCGGGAAATCATTGGTGTCTTGGCCATGGATTTGGTCATGTATCATTGATTTTGTCCACTTCGCCGTGACATGTTAGTAATGATAATTCACCCTTAACCTTTGTCGTGTCTACCCATATTGCCTTCAAGAATTGTTTAGTCCTTAACTCTAGTGGTGGAGATTTGTGTAACCGCCAAGCTTATGATAGAATACATGCTATGACTGTTCAAATTTGTTTTATTCTAGCATAAGGGATTTGTAAACTTATATTTTCCAGGTAATGGGAGATATCTTTTTAGGAATCTATCTAATAAGGTCTACTTGAGGGCAAGTAGAGTTCAAGTAGGGGGATATTTGATAACATCAAATAGTCCTGAATATTAAGTGTCAATTTCCCTCGATAATACTAGTATTTTATATCATTTATATGGATTTACACTTGTTTTCCTCTATATTTCACTTTCAGGTAAATTACGAGCATTGGAGCTAAAGAGACGCGTATTTGGAGAGTTTATTGAAGATATATCATAGGATGCTCACTTTGAAGATGTTACGGCGTAACTCCTCTCTTACATTATGCCGTAACAAAAGCGTGGCTCAGAAAACCAACTCAACTGAAGATTACGGCGTAACTCTCCCAAAGATTACGACGTAACCAATTAGATTAAATGAGGTTCTACGCCGCTGCAAGTTACGCCGTAACTACTGTCTCATTTACGGCGTAACTGTAACATACTGGATTTCATAGACACATCAACACATATTAAATATAGGCGTATGAATTAGAGTATTAGAGAGAAAGTGGAAGAGAGTTGGGAACTTGGTGAGACAAAAAATGATATTGAAAGCTCCAACCCTCTACCTTGGGAGGTAGAGGGTATTTATAGTTTCTTACAAGACACGCCTCCTGCGGGCTGTGGATCAGGCATACAGTGGGTAAAGACCCGTCCGTCCTCCACGGTGTTACTTAACTAAGTACTTATTAACATAACTTGACTATGAATACGTGCTTTCCAACGAATACATATACTTGAGGTGACCGACTCTTTAACTAACGGATTTTCTAAATCCTAACAATCTCCCCCTAAGGGAGGTCACCTCAATTTACATTGAATACAAACATATATTACATTTTGATTGTTCTTGGATTATTGATTAAGATCTTTGCTCTGTAGTCCGTAACCTTTGATTCTTCATGTTCAACATGTTTGTTTACTCAAGTGGAGGTCTTTAACTGATCTACGTGATGATGAGTGTTGAGCCAGCTTTGAGATCATCTGCCACCATAAATCTCTAACTCATCCTTTGTAGCATTGTCATCATGTGATGTTGTGACATTTGGACCGACATGCTCACATTCTAGATCATGATATCTTCTCATCAGAGTTGCCGAAGCTTTTGTTGATTCGTGATATTTGCAGCAGCGTACCAGAAGCATGGAGTGAAAATATTAGAGTCATTGAATTCCTTAGACATGAATATGATGTGTGAGCATGCGGCTATGGATTGACTCCTCAATTCTGATCAGCTGCAAACGTTGGGTGTACCTGCATACAACAGTTAGCAATAAAGTGCACGAAAGTGTCTTTGATCACTTTCGTTGAATTGAGGTACACGGACCATGGTTCCCCGTTGATCAGTACAAGTACTGCCTATGATCAGGTATTATTCCTAAGAATCTCCTTGACATGGTTTCGCAGCTGCTCTAGCTGTTCTCAAACCGGAACGTCTCAAAGAAGACAACACAGAGTGAGTGAACCAGCAAATTGAGGTTTGCTGATTGAAGAAAATGATTTGAAAACAATCGTGTATTACTTAATATAAAGTGTTTTGCAATACAAAGAAGGTTTTAAAGGAAAATCAATTATCAATCATAAATACCTTTTGATTTTGAAAACATACTACACAGTTGACGTGCTAAAGAAAAGAATTTTTGTGCACATCGACCAGTTTTTCAAAGGTATCCGTCAATCCATTTCCTGGACCAAGGTTGATTCATGGTGTGAATCGCCCCATCGTTTCTGTCCAGTTGTCACATGTTTGATCTATTGGATAGATCTCACATGCCACCTACCAAGAGCTTGTTTGATGTTGGCTCTAGAAGGTTTTCCATCTTCATTGTGAATATGTGAACATATCACTTAGATGTTCTGGCAATACAACAAGGATAATGCGTAGGACTCTTAAGATATATTCTCACTTTCCACATTGTGCGAAACAGTGAGTCTTCTTTGACTGTGTCCTTAATGAGATTTATTGATGATCTCGTGGCTCTAGACTCAATAGTGCACATTTGGTTCCTATGCCGGAGACTAGGGAGAGGGTCTCCTTCTTCAATATCAACAATCTCTAAGAGAAAGTCGATAGATAATGTAGGTTCCCTGTGAGAATGAAACAAGTCCTTTTCAGAGGAACTTGAGTAGCTTGAGAAGTTGTAGTGCAGTGCGTCACGGGGTCCATGACATCTTGTCTTCAATACCGGTGTTACCTTGGTAACCACCAGTAGCGTATGAATTGAACCCGGTTTCTGCCCTAAGGTTGAAATAATGGGGGGCTATTTATTTTCACCCTTTTCTCATTCATTTCTTTTTCATTCTTCAACCCCTTCGGTGCTTATCGAGATTTCATAACTAGAACCTTGTTGGGGTTGTTCCAGTTCTAGCTCTATCTCAGTCCGCACTCTTCCCATTTCTCACTTTTCTCCTTTTTCCATCATACCTAAGGACTTATACACTATCTAGTGGATTGTCCCTGGGTAGATCCCTCCGGCTCTGGCAGGATCGTGGGAACGAATACCTAACCTAACCATCCTTATATCTCCATGCATAAAGTAAATTTGGTCAGTCTTTTGGTATTGTTCTTCTGCCATTGAAACCAATTGAAAACCATTTGAAATCAATTCAGGTACTTATGATACAAGATCAAAGCATTTTGCACCTGAATTGTTTTTGATATTTTAGAAAAGCTCCCCCTCAACATGTGCATCATAGATTTGAAATTGCTTTAGTACATAGAGGCAAGAGAACTTTGAGAATCTCAGATTAAGAATAAAGAATTCACTTCTTTGATCAATATTTTCTAAAGATATCGACATCACTTTCCCGATCAAAATTAGTATTTTAAATACTTAGTTAAAGATATTTTGGGAAAGGATGTGGTTTTCTAAAAGTTGCTCCCCCTCAATATGTGCATCGAGATTCGAAAGAGTTTTGCACATATTAGAGGGAACATGCACTTTGAGACAAATCAATCACGTTTTAATCCCTTATGGTTTAAGATAAATGCTCCCCCTTAACATATGCTTGGAAAATTTGAAATCATTTGGTATATGTAGGGAGGAGATCTTGCTCATCAATTTCAAAACCATTTATCGAATTATCAGTTTAAAACCAGTTTAAATCACAAATTCTCCCCCGATCACAATTTTCAAATTCATTGAGATTTGTGATCTTATTGATTTAAATTGGTTTTGAAAGATTTTGAGGAGAATTGTGACTTGCGTTTAACACTTTTACCTGATAAGGATAAAATTCGGAGACTTTAAACTCCAATGATTAAACATGCTTAGTTGTGTTTTGAAAGCACAATCTTAGACAAGGTCTGGATCCAATTGATCAAAAAACATTGTTCATTTTGATTATCCAAAGTTAGACCTCGCTCGATTACGTGCCAATTGTTTGAAAAATAACTTTTTGAGTTGATAGAAATCATTCTCCCCTCAATCAATGACATATGTTGTTGATTGAGCGTTAGAGATTTTGTCAAAATAAAAAGTCCAAATGATTTACAGATATTATGAGTTATTTTCAAAGTAATTTTGTTTTCATAAGATGACAAATATTTTTCAGAAGAATATTTAGAAGGAAAAATATTTGTGATGGAAACATTTGTCCTTTTTGGCGACAAACATTTGTTTTTAGAATCAGAGCATGAAGATTCAAAAATTAATTTAAGCATGGCTCTGTTCTTTCTTTTAAAACTGGTTACTGCCTGATATGACAATTAACTACCATTTTTCTCCATCCCATTTTTTTAAAGGTTTATATACAATCGAACTTCATCTAAAGACCCGTGTCATTCTTATAGTGACAAATCAAAGACCGTAGATGTTATCGAAGAATAGAAAAAAATGGGAAAATTAATATTTTTAAGCTTTTTCAAAGATTTTATGGTTTTTATGGATTTTTGAAATTTTATATTTTTCTATTTTCTTTTTGTGGGTTTTATAATTTTGTATTTTGCTTTTTGAATAAATATGTACAAGTGATGGATGAAGAAAAGCCTTTACTCCTCGTCTTCCTCTTGAAGACGTTTGAGTATTTCCGGTTGTAGACTCTTTAGGCCAAGTCGTGGAAGGATAAACTCAAAACGTTCTCTAGGAAGAGCTTTGGTGAAGATGTCTGCTAACTGATATTCAGTCTTCACAAAATAAAGTTCCACCACGCCGTTCTCCAGTTGCTCCCTGATGTAATGAAGTCGAATGTCGATATGCTTTGCTCTTGAATGTTGAACGTTGTTGCATGAGAGAGCAATGGCACTCTTGTTATCACAGTACATAGGGATTTTGTTGAATTCAAAGCCATAGTCAGATAATTGGGATCTCATCCATAGGATTTGAGCACAACAAGATGACATGGCTATGTATTCTGCCTCTGTAGAGGATATTGAGGTACTCATTTGTTTCTTTGAAGACCAGCTCACAAGCTTATCACCCAAAAAATGAGCACCTCCTGACGTTCTTCGATGTGTATCTTGACACCCTGCATGGTCAGCATCTGCATAGGCTGTTAGTGACATACCAGTGTCCTTCGAGTACCAAAGTCCCATGTTTATGGTTCCTTGGAGATACCGAAAGACCCGTTTAACCGCTTCAAGGTGCTTTTTGGTAGGCTTAGCCTGGTATCTAGCACACATGCATACAACGAACAAAATGCCTGGTCTACTGGCGGTGAGGTACATCAGAGATCCAATCATACTACGATATTTAGTTTGGTCAACCATGATCCCTGAGTGGTCCTCATCTAGTTTAGTGCGCTCCACCATGGGAGTGTCAACAGGGTCACAAGAATCAAATCCAAATTTCTTTAAGATCTCATTAGCATATTTAGATTGATTGATAAAAATGCCTCTAGGACTTTGTGAAATTTGTAATCCTAAGAAAAATGACATTTGTCCCATCATTGACATTTGAAATTTGGAGCCCATCTCCTTAGAAAAATGGTCACATTCATTGGGGTCAGTCGAGGCAAAAATAATATCATCAACATAGATTTGAACATGAATTAAGTGTTTGCCTGACTTTCTGGTGAACAATGTCAGATCAACTGGATCCTTTGCTGAATCCATTAGATACAAGAAGCTTCGATAGCGTGTCGTACCATGCCCTTGGAGTTTGCTTCAAACCGTAAAGGGCCTTCTTCTGTAGCATATTGGATTTCAGAAACATATCATATCATAACATAAATGAGGCGTATGGTTTAAGAGTTTAGAGAGAGAAAGTAGAATGGGAGCCTTTCTAGAGAGAGAAAGTAAACAAAAGAAAGAAGGTTAGATTGAGTGAAAGGTCCAACCCTGTACCTTGGGAGGTAGAGGGTATTTATAGTTACATACTACACGTCCTCCTTCGGACTGTGGATCAGGCATACAGTGGGTAAAGACCCGTCCTTCCTCCACGGTGTTACTTAAACTAATAACTAAGCTAATAACTAACTAATAACTACTAAATAACGTAAAGTCTACGAGCTAAGATATGCTAAACAATAATTGGGGTGACCGACACTTCTTTATGGAATTTTCAATTCCTAACAATCTCCCCCTAAGGGAGGTCACCCCATAATTTACATTTTGAATCCAAGCAATCTATCTTTGTCTTTATGCTCGAGCTCGTAGACTTCAATTCTTAAATGTCCGCAGTCTTTGTGCTTTAGCAGTGATTCTTCAAAGTCCAATTATTTTGTACTTTTAGTGGAGGTCTTTGAACTGATCCATATTTTGATGATCTTCGAGCTTTCATTTAGATCATCAGCCACAAAAATCTTTGGATCACCCTTTATTGTGTTTCCTTCATGTGATGTTGTGACTTTTGGACCGATATGCTCACACTTTCTGGATCATGACATCTTTTCATCAGAGTAGCAGAAGCTTTACTGGTTCATGATATTTACAGCAGCGTAGCAGAAGCATAGTATAAAAATATCAGAGCCAGGTTATGTAGATACGCACTAGTCATGATTTCTTCAATTAAGTGTGAATGCTGTGAGCATGCGGCTTTGGATTGACTTCTCAATTCTGATCAGCTGCAACCGTCCAAATGTACCTACAAACAACAGTTAGCAATAAAACACACGAAAGTGTCTTTGATCACTTTTGTTGAATTGAGGTACGCGGCCCACGGTTCCCCGTTGATTAGTACAAGTACTGCCTGCGATCAGGTATAATTTTGAAGAATCTCCTTGACAGGGTTTTGCAGCTGCTCTAGCCGTTCTCAAACCGGAATGTCCCAAAGAAGACAACACGGAGTGAGTGAACCAGCGAATTGAGATTCACTAATTGATGAAAATTTGATTTGAAAACAATCGCGTATTGCTTGAAGAAATAGTTTTGCAATACGACAAAGGTTTTATGAGAAAGATAAATTTTCAATCAAAAATACCTTTTGTATTTGAATGAGAATACACATTCGATGTGCTAGAGAAAAGAAGAGATTTGCACATCGAACGGTTTTTCCAAAAGTATTTTTTCAATCAGAGATACTTTTTGTGTTTGAAAACATGAGTACACATTTGATGTGCTAGAGAAAAGAAGATTTGCACATCGAACAGTTTTTCCTAAAGTATTCGTCAATTCCTTTCCTGGACCAAGGTTAATTCAAGAGTGAATCGCCCCATCGTTTCTGTCCAGTTGTCACAAGCTTGATCTTTAGAAAAGATCTCACATGTCACCCACCAAGAGCTTGTTTGATGTTGGCTCTAGAAGGATTTCCATCTTCATCATGAATATTTTTACATATCACTCGGATGTTCTGGCAATACCACAAGGATAATGCGTAGGACTCTTAAAATATTCTTACTTTCCACATTGTGTGAAACAACAAGTCTTCATTAATTTAGTGTCCTAATGAGATATTGTGGATGATATCTTGGCTCTAGACTCAATTGTGCACATTTGGTTCCTATACCGGAGACTAGGGAGAGGGTCTCCTTCTTCAATATCAAAAATCTCTAAGAGAAAGTCAATAGATTATGTAGGTTCCCCGTGAGAATGAAACAAGCCCTTTTAAGAGGAACTTGAGTAGCTTGGGAAGTTGTAGTGTAGTGCGTCACTGGGTCCATGACGTCTTGTCTTCAATACTAGTGTTACCTTAGTAACCACCAGTAGCATATGTATTGAACCCGGTTACTGCCCTAAGATTGAATTATTGGAGGGCTATTTCTTTTCACCCTTTTCACATTCATTTCTTTTTCATTCTTCAACCCCTTCAGTGCTTACCGAGACTTCATTACTAGAACCTTGTTGGGTTTATTCCAGTTCTAGCTCTATCTCAGTCCGCACTCTTCCCACATTCTCATTTTTCTCCTTTTTTTCATCATACCTAAGGACTCTACACTATCTAGTGGATTGTCCCTGGGTAGATCCCTCCAGCTCTGGCGGGATCGTGGGAACGAATACCTAACCTAACCATCCTTATAACACCATGCATAAAGTAAATTGGTCGGTCTTTTGGTATTGTTTTTTCTTTCATGAAACCAATTGACAAATCATTTGGAAAATCAATCAAGGTACTTGTGATATAATATCAAAACATTGTGTACCTTAATTGTTTTGATCTTTTAGAAATGCTCCCCCTCAACATGTGCATATGAATTTGAAATTGTTTCGCACATGGAGGCAAGAGTTCTTTGAAATATATTCTTGATCACAATTTCCATGGAAAAAGCCATTTGATTTTCTTCGGTAAATTCTCCCCCTCAATATGTGCATAGGATATTTGAAATCATTTAATCATTTTATCACATAGAGGAAAGAGTTCTTTTGAAGCACATCCACGATCACAAAAACCATTAAGAAACCATTAGAAAATCAATCAAGGTACTTTATGTTGAAATATAGAAATCTTTGTACCTTGAAAGTTTATTTTCTTTTGAAATGCTCCCTCTCAATATGTGCTTCAAGATTCGAAAGCGTTTAGAACATATGGGAGAGCAGTATGCACACTTGAATCAAAACGATAATCTTTTATCAAATTTCATATTAAATCACAAATTCTCCCCCGATCAAAAATATCAAACCCTTTGAGATTTTGGATCCCAAATGATTAATAAGGTTTGAAAAACATGGGAGAATATGTGCCTGATTTAAAAGCTCTTCTGGTTTATGGTAAAATGCTCATCCACAATCATGTGCATTATGTATTTCAAAAACGTTTGGCACATGAAGGAAGGAGTGCTTTAGACACAATCACCCTTTTAAAACTGATTTGAGATTTAAATCACGATCTCTCCCCCGATCAAAAATTTGAAACCAATTGAGATTTTGGATCCCGATTGATTTAAATTATTTGTAAAAATTTGGGGAAAGACGTGGCACAATTTAATTTTGAAAATTGACTGATAAGGAACAATTTTTCTATATTTAAACATTGTTAGTGTCTGGTATGATAGTTTTAATAGATCTTTAGGTAAAATAAAACAATTTCACAATCAAACAAGATCATATATTTTTTTTATTTTGTAAGATCTTTGAGTTTTAAAGAAAATCATACCATGACATAACATTAAATCTTTAGATCACCACTTTGTTTCGTACAAATCGGAACTTTTTATGAAGAAATATCATTTGAAAATATTTTATTTTCAAAACGAAGTCCGTAGTTGATGATTGAGTGACTTAAGTTTTGATAAAACGAAGTCCGGTGATTTCCAAAATTCAGTCCAGTTTATTTTCAAAACAATATTTTTCCATTTTCAAAACAACATTTTCAAAATTGTTTTAAGAAAAATGGTATCATCCACTATTAATCCTGCGCAAAGATACATTAGGTGGTTGAGCTGCTTTTGTTGTTGTTGCTGGAGGTTTGGAAGAAAACCATCTGCTGATGCAGTGAGACCTCTGACGTTGCATTTGTCATGCCAACTCTTCATAGAGGTCCAATTAAGCTCCGTTTCTTCATTTGATGATGAAGAAAACCATCTGCTGATGCAGTGAGACCTCTTACGTTGCATTTTTTCATGCCAACTCTCCATAGAAGTCAAATTAAGCTTCGTTTCTTCATTTATCAACCCAAGATATAATTACCCTTTCCTTTCGGAATCCAATCATCTTCTATTGTGGGATCTGGATCGGGAACATTCTTATAACCATCTTATCTGCATACGTTAGTCAACACAAACAGATATATGGTGGTCGACAACACCCTAACATCAATCGACTAATAAAAGTCAAACATATCAATCAGATCATGTAAAGGCATGGGATAATGTGTTCATCAAACTCTAATCATCTAATCCAAAAAATCATATCCTAGGCACCTAGTCCTTCAACGTAGGTTAACATCATTTTCAGTTAAGTATATAGGATAATTAGATAAGCTCGTTAGATGATATAGATTTGAAAACATTCTCCCCCTCAATCAATGACTTATTTTTCTGAAAATTTTAAAAGCGCTGAAGTCATTGATTGAGTTTTCAATTTATACGAAAACTCTAAATTTGATTGATTTACAAGCAACTCATTTACCACCATTTTGTTAAAACAAATATTTTTCTGAAGAATTATAGAAGGAAAAATATTTGAGTAGGAACAGCAGTCCTTCGACATACTTTCCTCAATTTGTTTTAGGATAAGTGCATGAAATTTTTAGAAAATTGGTTTAGCGCAACACTTTCCTTCCTTGAAGAGCGGGTTGCTATCGGAAATAATAGCAAGCCATAGTTTTAGCGCGGGTTAAAGTCTGAAATAACTGCAAGCCATATTTTGAGACATGTTTTAGAAAAAAATATTTACACCTACTGCTCGAACTTCATCTATTGTCCCGTGCCATTGTTGAATGACATTTCTAAGACCGTAGATGTTATCGATACCAGAAGACATGTCTTGAGAAAAAACAATATTTTTGGTATTTTCAATTTTTCTGATTTTTATGGGGTTTTGTTGGTTTTATATTTTTCTGTTTTGCTTTTTGATAAATATATACACAGATAGAGTAGATGATATAGTTTAAGAAGATGATGATATGAGTACCGAGATAAGGATATCGAGCAGCCTCGTTGTAGAAGATAGAAGTCATCATCTCTTAAACATTCACCACCAAAGCTTCCAAGGCTATTGATTCAAAGAGAGAAATTGAGCCATTTGAAAGTGAGACTTTGGTAGCTTCCTCCGAAACCGTAAATCTTCTTATTGAGCGGATTCTAAGCTTTCTTTTAAGCTTGCCTTAGCTAGATGCACAAAGACGCACACCATATCATCGATCTTGCTGCTCCATATAAGAAGGATCATCGTAAGTCTCCGTTTGGGGTTATATCATCAAGTAGAACAACAGAGAATCATCCCACACTAGAATAATCTTCTCAAATTCCTTTTCCACTGAAGTCAGAAGCAATCCATTCCGAAAGGTTTCAAGAGAACACTTTCCCCCAAGTAGATGAATTGATACAGTTAGTCTCTTAGACTAGAGCTCATGAACCCGAATACACATATACCCGAAGACAGAGAAACTTATACCATCAAAGTAGCAAATTAAGTCCGATAGCCAAAGAATAACCCCGATGTATACTTTTCTCTCCCCTGATGATAGTGTATGAAGCTCAAGAACCCGAAGTACCCGAATGCCCAAAGAGAGAATAACCGATAATATTGAAGAAGCAGGCCGAATCACTGATTATCTCTGCGGATGACTATCTCTACGGATGTCAACTCCGGAATAAGTGATTATATCTCTGAATCCCTGATTAAGCACTCAAGTGAAACAGCTAAGCGTCCCCAATGTACACAATCTCTCCCCCCTGATTATTGCGATAACATCGAAATCATCACACACTTGTGTACCTCTTTTATCTTCAGAAATTGTAGGACCTTAGTTTTATCAACCTTATCACTTTACCAAGCAAACCCAACACGTATACAAGTATAACCACGTGAAACAAACACAAACAAAGCTTAGAAATAAGATGAGAAAGATGGTGACTTGATGTTATATTCGTGTATGTGAGAGGATAAGATAAACACAAGATGTTGTATATTCCAAAGGAAAAACACACACACACACACACTTTCAAGCACACCCCTCAAATGACCATTTGAGGGGTATTTATAGTACAAGTGGTTTGTTGCCCTAAAGGCTTTCTATGGGCTTTTCGTGGGTTTGCAATGGGCTTGGGATGCTTAAGCTTATACAAGGCTTAGCATACTCGTAACATTTAACCAATTAGATTAGCCCAGTCCACGAGCCCGTTGACTATTCTATCATGATATCTAACACACATTATAAAGTTCCTATACGTGAATGACCATCACTTCTAATAAAACTATTAAGGCTAACAATCTCCCCCTAAGGGGTGGTCATTCAAATGATGCTCCACTTAGTTAGGTTCTTTACTTTCCTTGAGCTTGAACTTTGCGTGTAGATATAGAATAGTCTTGATTCTTTGTTCCTTCATGCTTTGTGATCAGTTAATGTGGTTGTCTGCCGTTGTCAGCTTCGTTGGTTAGGTGTCTCCACGCCTTTCTCCACCATGCTCACACTTCTATTTGTCTTTTGGTTATCAATGATGTAGTTCTCGAGTCTTTAAACTTTGTAGATTCTTTGATATTGATGAAGAATCATCTTTAACTTTGTGTAGCCTTTGATTATGATGAGAACTTTCATGTGTTTTCGGTATGAGCATGTGGCGAGTCTGCACGATCCATCCGCTCCGGAGCTTCCATAAGAAGAAAACATAAAACAAGTTAGTAAAAAGCGGATTCCGGCACTTACAAGTTTGAATTTCGAGGGTGTTAACAGCATAGTGTGAAAACACGTCTCTAATTCTCACAGAGGCCGTTCCTGAACTGGAGTCCCACAAGTGAGATAACACGATATACCGAAGTACATCTACAGTTCAGATGAGTCGCTGAGGTACACCGAAGCATCACCCCACCACTGTAGACCGTTTGAGACACACTAAGCGTAATCCACGGGGAGTTACCGAAGTGACCTGCTGTCAGGGCTGCTTGATGTTGACCCTGGCAGGAGTTTCCATTCAATCACTGAAGATCGCAGATGTGAAACCTCTCATAAATGTTTTGGCAGATTGCTAAGATCTGCGTAGGACTCTATAATATATCACTTGTGTCCTTATTGATGAACAACAAGCAACGTCATGTCATGTGTTCCTATGAGATCTTTTGATGAATCTCGTGGCTCTAGACTCAATAGTGCATTTTTGGTTTTCCTGAGCGGAGACTAGGGAGAGGGTCTCCTTCTTCAATACCAACGATCTCTAAGAGAAAGTCGATAGATTATGTAGGGTTCCCAGTGAGAATGAAACAAATTCCTTTTGAGAGGAATTGAGTGGCTAGAAGGTTTAGTGCAGTGCGTCACTGGGTCCATGACGTCTTTGTCTTCAATACCAGTGTCATCAAGTGACAACTAGTAGCATATGTATTGAACCCGGTTTCTGCCCTAAGGTTGAATATGGAGGGCTATTTCTTTTCACCCTTTCTCATTACATTTCTTTTTAATTCTTCAACCCCTTCTTTCTCCTTTCTCACATTACTCCTTTTTTTTTCAATCATTCCTAAGGACTTCTAATACTAACTATTTGTGATGTCCTTGGGTAGATCCCTCCGGCTCTGGCGGATCATAGGACGAATTTCCTATTCTTAGTCACCTTATAACTCCATGACTGTCCTATTGTTGCCATGAAACCATTTTTCTTGAAAATCTCTCAGAATGTTTATGATAGAAAACATGTTTGGAACATTCCGAGAGTTTTATATTTTCAGAAACACTCCCCCTTCATATGTGCTTATAAGTTTTGACAGAAATCTGCACATAGAGGGTAGAGTTTGCACTTTTTGAATTGATCGACTTTAAATGAACTAGACCGATTCGAGACACGTTTACATCACTAGAGAACTAGCTTGAAATTATTACCCGTCCTGGTCAAGTCCATAGAAAGTTTCTCGAGATGGTACATAATTCCTCGTCAATTCATTGGTTTCAACTGAGTCGAGCTCATTTTGAGATTCAAACTACGATCATTAAAACTATTTGATCACATTTTAATCACGTCTCCTCCCTCTCAAAAATAGCATATATGTGATATTTTTGATATCAACGGATTAAAAAACATTTTAGAATCTTTTGGGGAGACAAACGGATTTGATTTAAGCATGAATTTGGAATATTTTAGTTTTATACTCCCCCTTTAATAAAGCATATTCAATTAAAGGGTTTTAGAGGGAGTTATCTTGAGCACAAAGTATTTTGAAAGATTTTGAAAATCTTTTTGAACAATCTTGAAAATGTGCTCAAGATGATGATGATTTCTCACCATTTTAAAAGGTAGTGCACTGAAGCGTACACTAGTGATTTTTTCTTTAAAAACACGAGTTTTGATTTGAAAATAATCAAAAGTCATTATTTCGGTCCGGGTTTCGTACTGATGTATACGAAAGCCATTATTTGAAGAAATTTTGAGAAACGACATGTTTTAGAAAACATATTAAAGAACTCTCGCTCAAGCATCAGTACATGCCCGTATCATTGTTGAATGACATTTCTAGAAACGTACAGAATATCGATTATACAAGAGACATGTCGTGAGAAGAATATTTTTGGATTTTATATTTTATATTGTTTTTGTATTTTTTGAAAGTTTTATATTTTTATATTTTGTTTTTGTTGGTTTTTCAAATTTTGTATTTTGTTTTTCAAAAATATTTACAGCGAAGCTTTTTGGAAAATCATTTTCAAGAAGATTCGAGAAGACGTTCTAACTCCTCAGGGGTTAGGCTTCGCATTCCAATTCGTCGAACTAAATACTCAAACCTTTCTTTTGGAAGGGCTTTTGTTAATAGATCGGCGAGTTGGTAATCAGTCTTCACGAAGAATAATTCAACAGTACCATTTTCGACGTACTCTTTGATGAAGTGATAGCGGACACGGATATGCTTAGTCTTTGAGTGATGAACAGGATTGCATGATATGGCTATGGCACTTTTCGAGTCACAATACATAGGTATTTTATCGAAAGTAAAGCCATAATTTGTGAGTTGTGTTCTCATCCATAGAACTTGAGCACAACACGCAGATAGAGACACATACTCAGCTTCAGCGGTTGAAAGTGCAGTGCAATCTTGTTTCTTTGAAGACCAGCTGACTAACTTTTCTCCCAAAAATTGTGCTCCTCCGGATGTACTTTTTGCTGTAACTTGGTCACCTGCGTGGTCCGCATCTGAAAAGGCAATTAGATCAAATCCGGATTCCTTCGGATACCAAAGTCCCATGTGAATGGATGTCTTCAGGTACCGAAAGATCCGTTTAACCTCTTTGAGGTGCAGTTCGGTAGGCTTTGCCTGAAACCGTGCTAATAAGCAAACAGCCAAATGAATATCTGGTCGACTAGCAGTAAGATACATGAGAGAACCAATCATGCTCCGATATTTCTTCGGATCAATAGGTTTCCCAAACAAATCGGCTCCAATTTTTGGTGAAGTTACCATTGGTGTTCCGACCGAGTCACAATTATCCATACCATGATTTTTCAAAATCTCAGTGGTGTATTTAGCTTGATTTATAAAAATTCCACGAGGGGACTGATGGATTTGTAAACCAAGAAAGAATTTCAGTTCCCCCATCATGGACATTTCAAATTTGCTTTTCATGAGATTTTCAAAATGTTTTGAAAGATTCGGATTAGTGGACCCAAAGATGATGTCGTCCACATAAATCTGAACAATCAAAATGTCGTTTTTGCATTTTTGTGTAAACAAGGTAGGATCAACTGTTCCTTTGGTAAAATTGTTTTGGATAAGGAAAGAGGACAGTTCGTCATACCACGCTCTCGGAGCTTGTTTTAAACCATAGATTTCCTTTTTGAGTTTGTAGACGTAGTCTGGATGTTCCATGTCTATGAAGCCTTCTGGCCGACTCACGTACACTTCTTCTTTCAGAGTTCCATTCAAGAACGCGGTCTTAATGTCCATCTGATAAACCGTGATGTTTTTGTGAGCTGCATAGGCCAAGAATATCCTGACTGCTTCTAGTCTAGCTACCGGCGCGAATGACTCTTCAAAGTCTATCCCTTCCTCTTGTCTGTATCCTTTGGCCACAAGACGAGCTTTGTTGCGAATTACAGTCATCTCTTCATCCCTTTGTTCTTCCATAACCATTTGAGATCAATGACGCGAATGTCAATTGGTCTTGGAACCATTTCCCAAGAGTCATGAAGATGGTATTGGAGAAGTTCCTCCTGCATCGCTTCTATCCATGCAGGTTCTGCCATTGCCTCGCGAATGTTCTTTGGCTCTATATTGCTAATTCAGCAAAGGTAAATGCACAAGTCGCAATCGGTGGCAAGTTGACGTCTCGTCTGAATTGGCCTTGAAGGTTCACCAATAACTTGTTCAATTGGGTGGTCTTTTGTCCACTTCAGAGTAGAAGGATACCGTTGGTTATACGTATGCGAATTAGATGGTTCTCGTAAGCTAAAAGAAGATTCAGCTGATTCCGTAGCAAACGGGTTTTCAAATAAGTCGTCATCTAACGTTGCATCGTTCTGGTTTTGGTTTTGCTCATCAAATTTTGGTAGAATGGGTGCATTAACTTGAGTAGAAGTAGATGATGTTGATGGAGTTGGTGCATTGGTTTCGACCGTTGTAGATGCATCTTCTGTTGGTGGTGGAGGATGATTTTGAGCGGGTGCAGCGGAATGATGGTTTGATGCATTTGTCGAAGTTCCACCATAGTATTCATCGAACATTAACTTGAAGAAATTCTCCCATTCTTGTTCTTTAGGATTGTCAAACGAGTCCTGAACTGATGTGTCCAGAAGTCTGTCGGTTTAGTGCGGGTTCTAGAGCGAGTCTCTCAGAAGCCATTTGTGAAAGTTCATCAAATGTTACATTCATCGTCTCCATGATCCTCCTTAGCCTTCTGTTATACACCCTGAATGCCCTCGAGTTATCTGAATATCCAATGAAGATTCCAATATCACCTTTTGCTTTCAGTTTTCCAAGATCTTCTCTGTCATTCGTAGGATAGCACAAAGCGCCAAACACGTGAAAGTAAGAGATATCCGGTTTTCTGTTGTTCACAAGCTCATACGGGGTTTTATTGAATCTAGGATGGATTAGGGATCGGTTCGGAGTGAAACAAGCAGTGGCAACCGCATCAGCCCATAGAAATAACGGTGCACTAGAATAGATTAGCATTGTGCGAGCAGCTGCCACAAGAGTTCTATTTCTTCTTTCAACTACCCCATTCTGCTGTGGAGTTCTAACAGCTGATGTCTGATGAGTAATTCCAACATCTTCAAAATAAGCTCTTAACTCCTGATTAGTGAATTCTGTGCCGTTGTCTGTTCTTACAACCCTTACTGGAGTTTGAAGAAGTACTTGAATGCGTTTCAGAAAGGTGATGATGATGCCCGGTTCTTCGTCTTTTGATCTCAGAAACTTAACCCATGTATATCTTGAATAATCATCGACGATAACAAGAATATACTTTTTCCCATTAATACTTTCAACTCTCATTGGGCCACATAAGTCCATGTGCAACATATGCAACTTTGCTTCCGAACTAGGTACGGATTTGGGTTTATATGATGCTCTTTTGCTTTTTCCTTGTTCGCATGATGGACATAAGTGATCCTTGGTGTATTTGAACTTTGGAAGTCCATTGACGATGTTGTCTTTGGCAAGATTGTTGATGGTGTCAAAATTGAGATGGGATAACCGTCTGTGCCACAACCAGGACTGTGTTCCAGATGCTCGTGTCATAAGACATATTGGTGATGAAGAGGCCATTTGATTGATGTCGATAGCATACAAGTTTGTATCACGATTCCCAGTTAAGAGATCAGTGCCATCCAAGTTTCTAACGAAGCAAGCATTTTTCCTAAAAGCAACCTCTAAATCTGCATCACAGAACTGCCCGACTGAGAACAAATTGTGTCCCAACCCTTGGACATAGTAAACCCGAGTGATTAAATAGTTTCCAAAAGGTAGATCTCCATAACCCATGATAGCTGCTACATGATCATTTCCGAAACGTACGGTTCCCATGAATTTCCAGACGAAATTGATCAGCAGCTTCAGATTCCCGGTCATGTGCTTGGAGCAACCCGAGTCGACGATCAAAAGACATATTTTGATAACCTGCCAATCACAGAAGAAGAAGATTTTGGAAACCGTTTCGATTTTGGTTCCTTTGGGTTAGAGGTAAAATCCTGATCACACTCATAGAAGTCATCTATTGGTAAGACAGGTGCATTACTCATTCTACCATTCTCGAGTGTGAATGTTCTACCCGTTGGTTTCCAAATGTCATCCCTAAAGTAAACATTATGCTCTATATCAGTAGTGTAAAGCCTAAGTCTCGCAACTAGTCTTCCTATTCGTTTAGCATAAGTTCTTTTGGGAACATTCTTCTTAACAGGCTTAACAATCTCATTCTTAGAAACACAATCATCATGAACAGTAGTTAAAGATTTCTCGCAAGTTAAACAAACAGATTCAACAGATTCATTAAACTTAGCAGATTTCACAGGTTCATTACATTCAGATGAAATGTCTTTCTTATTACAAAGCGGTAAATTCCTAGGGTGTTCTTCTACTTTCTTCTCTTTATTCAAGCGACTACTCTTAGAGGCAAGCGAGACTCTATTGTTCCTTGTATTGCTCTTAGGCTTTAGTCTGCTGCTCCTAGAGGTGCTTCCTAGTCCTGTAGAAGGTAAGGCACACTCATTAGGATTCACATTTTTATCTAGAGAAGTGGTTTCAGCTTTCCTAGTCTCTTTAGAGTGCTTTTCTAAACTTATGTCGTTTGTTCCATATGTTTTAGATGTGGAGGCAGACGCATTAGTGGTACTCATCTTAAAAAGTCCAGGTGCTAAAACTGTTGGTTTCTCTATAACCGCTTTTCCTTTATCAACATTATGTTTAGGTATGGCAGGTGGAGTGACTGGTTTTGATGAAACATTTTTCTCATTGACTTTTGGAGGAGGCATAGAAACAGACATTTTTGGTTTAAAAACCGGTTTGGGAACATTTGCTTTCTCCTCAGTCAATGGTTTTGTAATCACAGTTTCCACTACCTTTCCTTTTTGACTTTCCAGCTGAGCCCTCAAAAGATCATTTTTCGCTTTCATGTCATTGTAGGCACGCTCATACAACAATTTGTCATACTTGCATTCCTCAGTTTTACGATCAAGTTGTTTAAAATATGAGATATTTTCTTTTTCAAGTTTTTCAAGAGCTTTTTCATATTTTGAAACAATTTCGGAGGTCTCAGACTGGATTCTTTCATGATCTTCAACAGAATATGTTTGCAAAATGATGGACATAATATCAGTAGTCAGAACATCTTCGAAGAGAGAGTCATTTAAATTTTCCAAAACTTTGATTTGTTCAACACAGTCATTAGCTTGCTTTACCAGGGATTTATGATCCTTGACAAAGTCAGTTGTTTCTTTCAAAAATTCTTGTTCAAAATGAATTACCCTTGCACTGATGGCATTCAGCTGAGGGGCAATTTGAGTTTCAAAAAACTTTCTTTGTTCGATGTCAAAACTAGAGAACCAGTTGTTAGGTGTAATAGTGGTTTTAGTTTTAACAGTGTCTTGAAGATCCACAATTCTAGTTTTCACATTGTCTAAAATACTTCTCGCATCACTTGTGTTAAAAGGATTATTTGAAGACATTTGTTCAATGTTCGAAAGAGAATTTGAGACAACAACTGGTTTTGAAACAGATTTTGAAACATGTGTTGACTCTTTGTTTGAAACACTTGGTGTGATGGAAAACTTTGACTTTTCTTTTTGATTAACAAAAGTAATTCCGTTAATTTTGTTCCATTTGTTATAATCAATAGGTTTGATTTCCGGATTCTTTTGTTTCATTTTTGATCTACTCTCCTCAGATAGTTCCAACGTTTCAAGAGAATCACGAACAGTTATGGGTTTATGCAAAACATTTCCATTGTTTAACACATTCTGAGATTTATGAGCTTTCTTGAGGAACGAAGAAGGGTCGTTACCAAGTGCCATTCTATTATTAGTATGAAAACGCGGATTTACTTGATTAGAAAGCATCTTGATTGTTTGAGCAGAATGACCCGTTTTAAGAAGCAAATTTTCCAAAGTTTGGATTTTCTCATTTTTATCAAGAATTTCATCAAGAAGAGAGTCTTCTCGTTTTGAAAAATCAGTAATCAACTGCTTCTTCTCTTTTTCAAGATTAGAAAACATTTCTTTTTGTTTAGAAAGTTGGTTATTTAAATCAGAAATTTCCTTGTTTAAAGATTTAATTTTTAAGTTCAAATTCACATCAAGTGTGTTATACTTGATTTGCAAAAGTTGTTCTTTAGAAACCAAATTTCGATAACCAATTTCTAATTCTGATTCTTTGTTTTTCTGAAATTCAAAGGCTTTTGCGTTCTCCTTGTAACTCTCAAGCTCAACGGTCAATTTGGTATTTGCGGCCTTAACTTCGCGATTGACCGTTTTAACTTTCTCAATTTCAATGCCACAGTTGTTGATTAATGATTCAAAATAAGCACGTGTTTCCTCATCAGTCTCAGTATTTTGTGCCACACAGTCTCCACTAGGATCCACATCTGGAGTCTCAGAGTTAGTATTGCTACAACTCGGATTGTCCAGGTATGTATCATAAGTAGGTGCTGATGTCACAGAATGCTGTTCATTATGAGTAAACACATCAAATATGACATTGTTGTAGCATGGATCAATGATTGGTACCTCAGATACTGCGTTGGCGTCATAGACAGGAGGTGCGTCAGAGTCAGTGTCGTACTTAGTCTCCTGAAGATTTGCCATGAAGATGCAGTTTGCATTGAGTTCCTCGAGGTCTTCCAATTCATCCACAATAGCAAAAAAGTCATTTTCCTCAGCACTCAACTGTAACCCCGCTTCTTGCTTATCTGCTAACAAAGCAGCTTTTCGAAGAAAATCACCAGTCTTCTTGTGCGGTTTAGTGGGATAGTTTCTTGTCATGTGACCCACTCCTTGACAGTTATAACACGTAACCTGATTACCCTGATTCACATTTCCATAATTCCCAACGACTGGAACTGCAACATTCCCATTCTGATTTCCCACTGCTCTATTCCCAACATTCTGACCCATCTGATTACCCTGATTCGGAACCGCCTGATTACCCATGCGAAATCTAGTAGCATATCCCTGCTGATTCCCAATAACTCCAACCATTTGTCTTTGATTACCCATGTTCACACCCGGCTGTGCAATTTGCCTGTTGCGAGTGTTTGATGAAATCCTTTGGTTGTTGTTTGTAGGTGTGGAATAGCGACCTCTGAATGCTTTTCCCAAGAATGCAAATGCTTGTGACAAAGCTTCTTCTTGTTCCATTTCAAGATCAGTGATACCTTGTTCCTGGTAATGTTGTTGTTCAGGTGGATAGTTTTGTTGTTGTGGAATGTATTGCTGCAGGTTGTTGTTAGTGGAAGATGATGAAGGTTGTTGTTGTGTATTCACTGGAGTTTGAGTCTTAGCAATGAGTGCCAATGGATCATGATTCTTTGCTAATCTTTCTTGCCTGACTTCATTCACTTCAGCTTGGTTTTGTTTCAGAAAATCGTTGAGTTGATCAAAGTTCACTTGATGTAAGTCTTTTGTTTGGTTGACAATAGTGACATATCGTCCCCATTCTTCTGGTAGATTGTTCAAGAACTTGATGTTGCTCACGATAGTTCTGGGTGTCAGCTTGTTTCTGATCAGCTCATTCATTAAAGTGCAAAACCTTCCATAGTAGGATTCAATGGATTCTCCTGGAGTAGATGTAAACTTCTCCCAAGCAGTTAGCAACTTGTTCTCTGTGTCTTGTTGACCAATTTCTGTTCCATGACAAAGTCGTCTAACACGTTCCCACATATCGAAAGCAGTTTCACAACTGTCTACAGCAGCAAAGATGTCTCTTGGTAAACCCAGTTGGATAATATGAATTGCCATGTCATCTGCTTCGACTTTCTTCTGATCCTCTTCAGAGTATTCCGATTCTTTTTGAAGACGAAAAAATGGTGGGACGGGAGGTGTTGCATCAGCATTTCCAGGGTCTTGGACTTGTCGAGGTATGAAGGGTCCATCCTGAATGGATTTGATCATCAATTTTCCATTAGGTTTTGTCTTGATGTAATGAAGCATTCGACTTGTCCATTGAAGATAACCACCTTTTTCCAACATAGGAGGACGGTTTTCGGCACCGGCTGCATGAATGTCTTGTTGAGTTGCCATTGATGAAGGTATGATCTGATAAAGTTGATGTATGATCGATTCAACGATAAAGGAGTTGTGGTTGATGAAGATTAAGCTCGGTTGAGGTGTTTCTGAAAGTCGTACTCGTAAACTCGGTTCGTAAACTCCATTTTTTTTTTTTTTTTTTTTTTTTTTTTTTTTTTTAAACCTTAATGCGTAGAAAGAGCTTAGGCGTAGAAACAGAAGTTACGAGTAGAATAAGGTTATGAGTAGACGAGGCTTATGCGTAGGATCTTATGCGTAGGATCTTAGGCGTAGGATTCCTTAGGCGTAGGATCTTATGCGTAGGTTTAAAGTTACGAGTAGAAAAAGTTATGCGTAAGATTTATCTTATGCTTAAGGAAAACTTAGGCGTAAGAAAAATGCTTATGCGTAAAGTATTCTACGCGTAAGTCGAAACTTATGCGTAAGATTAGGGTTTTGCCCAAAAATCCTTTACACTATCGCAGTGTAAGAGATATCCAAAAGTCGAAGTGTTCTACAAACTTATCCAAGTGAGGGAAGCACTGAGTCACCGTTTAAGCTCGAAGATTCTTCACCAAAAAGTTACGAGTAGAAAACTAGGGTTTTGACTTTTTGACTTCTACTCGTTAGAAATTTCCAACGATTCAAATGATTTCTTTTGCACAGATAGCCTTAAAAACACTCGAATAACCCAAAAATGTTGACCTTTTTCACCCAAAGTGCTTAGAAAAGTTACGAGTAGAAATGACCAATAACCAAATACGAGCTTAAAAATGAAGAAAAACACGTAAAGCTTCGAACTTTTTGCAAAAAACTGAAACTTTAGCACCAAATAAACCTTAAACCACAAGAATCTTGAATTTTAAAGTGCAAAAATTAAAGCTTTAAGCTTGACAAAAAACGTATAACGAGAGCTTTATGCGTAACACCTTCAAACCAAACACAAACACTCCTAAACCATTGTTAGGCGATTGATACCAATTGTAGGACCTTAGTTTTATCAACCTTATCACTTTACCAAGCAAACCCAACACGTATACAAGTATAACCACGTGAAACAAACACAAACAAAGCTTAGAAATAAGATGAGAAAGATGGTGACTTGATGTTATATTCGTGTATGTGAGAGGATAAGATAAACACAAGATGTTGTATATTCCAAAGGAAAAACACACACACACACACACTTTCAAGCACACCCCTCAAATGACCATTTGAGGGGTATTTATAGTACAAGTGGTTTGTTGCCCTAAAGGCTTTCTATGGGCTTTTCGTGGGTTTGCAATGGGCTTGGGATGCTTAAGCTTATACAAGGCTTAGCATACGCATAACATTTAACCAATTAGATTAGCCCAGTCCACGAGCCCGTTGACTATTCTATCACGATATCTAACACACATTATAAAGTTCCTATACGTGAATGACCATCACTTCTAATAAAACTATTAAGGCTAACAGAAACTAACTCTTCCATCTCTTCCCCCACATAGTCGGAATAATAACACTAAACACCATGAGTCAAACCTTGAGTTTCTCTGCGGTAATGAAATTAGTCTTCCCGGGATATATTCAATCACTTAGAAGTATTAAGTTCATCAATGTTTACTCGCGTTTAGATGCGTGTCTCCTTCCCCCTTGCTGGTTTTGATGCTTCAGAATCAGCAACACATAATAAGCCCGTATACTAGAAATCTGTTGAGAAGAACACTTGAACTCTTGTGAGAATCAACTTGCTAAAGAATATGAGCAAGTCTAATTGGGGATTAACTTTGGCTTTTCACTCTCCCCCAATTAGTGCTCTCCCCTAAACCGACAATCTTTATGATGAATGCTTGAATTAAGAAGAAGTCTTTAGATCGTTAAATGCAACTCGTCTTTAGTCTTCTAACATGTACCGAAAAATGTAGAACCGACTGTAGACTCGACCTTCTTAAAGATTGTCCAATTGGGGAATATAAAGTCAAAATCTTCAACTCACCAAATGCATTCCCGTTAACATACAAATAGCAAATCCCCTTAACTCAAATCCCTCCCAATCAAACAAGAACAGAAAGATGTTTATTAAGGAAATCAGCCCCGCAACTAGAAGCACTTTGTCATTAATCAAATAAGCCCGTGTGAAGATGTTAACCAACGGCTCTTAGAAGAAACTACATGTGAAGATGATCCGATAAGAACAAGCTCGGTTCTTACATGAGTTATGAGCCGTTTGACCATATATTCTCAAATATAACTCAACATGTAGAGTTATCACACTTCTTCTCCCCCTTAAGAATTGCATATGGAGTTGCCATTCTTGATTGAATAAGTGAAAATCATCCAAATGTATTCTAATCATACTTCTCACCTTCAAAGGTAGCATATGATGTCGCCATTGTCATTATAATGGAGCAAGTGGAATAAGAAAACAATCAACGGTAGTCCGGTTCACTTGATAATTGAAAGTGCGTGGAAAAAGCATGAAGCATGTTGATGAGAATGGTGATAATAAGAAGATTTCTCTTCTTCAGAAGATAAAGCACACTGAAACGTACACTTTTCTTTTCTTTAGAGTACGAGGCTTGAACTGTTGTGTTCAAACATCATAGCAGATTGAATATCAAGGTTGAGTTACTTGAACCCGTGAGTTATGATATATCAATCCATTTGTTATCCATACTTTAAGCCAGTCCATGTAGTGAAGGATCGAAGTATCTGCAACTGAGTAGGGAATACCTGCACTAACATTACAAGCTTGATTGCATATATATTGGTTAGTGAAATTAGTATCCAAACCCTTTGGGGTTTCACGGTCAACCTTGATTTTGCCATCGGCAAACAGCTTTCCGGTAGGTATCCACCTAAGTCCAACATCCTTAAACATTATACCAGACGGTATCCACTTATGGCAAGGTCTAGGATTGTTGATATTCTTATGCACAGTGAAAGACTTATTGGTATTCCTAGACTCCAAAGATTTAGCAGTAGGGATCCATCTAGGTAGAGTTTTAGGTTTGTTTTGCTTCATGACATATTGAACCTTAGCCATGGTAGTAGTCTTAGTAGATTGTACCTTAGCATGTGAGTTAGGAAAATGTTTCTTATTCGAAAAAGACTCAGAATTTCTAGTTCTGTTTTCTACATGCTTAGCATTCTTATTCACATAACTACTCTTAGATGCAAGCCAATCCCTAGTCTTTTGAGTGTTCCTAGGTAGTGGTTTACAACTACTAGCAGTGCTTTGAAATCTCGTAGAATTCCTCACCCTAGGTCTTGCACCTAAAATTCCGTCTTTTCGAATCCGTGCCTTTTTCCTAGCTTATTCTAGATAATAGTTCTTCCACAAGTCATTCATATCATATGAATTCTGGATTTTAATGCTTGGTTTTGACACTGTTTTCAAACTAATCCTAGAGGTGCTGGGTGTAGAAGTGGCTACTTGTTGAGGGTTAATGGAGCTAGAAGCCTTATTCTTAGGCAACTCAGGTGAAGTGACTGGTTTTGACAAAACTTGTTTCACATCAACTTGGGAGGCAAGCCGTGTTTTTGAAAATTTTGTTCTTTCAGATTTAAATGCAGTAGGCTGCCTAACAACAGACCGGTCTCTAATGGGATGAGAAACTGGTTTCCCCAAGGTTGATGGTTTTGTAAACTTAGTGTTCACACTTTTCCCTACAGTTTTCCTAAGCTCATTTTTTAATGCAACAATAGCGAAACTCTTTTCCTGAAGTTGAGCTTTGAGTTCATCAATTTTTTTTATCAAAATTTTTTTTGTTCCATTGACTTAGTTCTAGCTTCTTTGACAGAGTCACTTAGTTCTATGTTATGCTTTCTCAAAGACTCATTTTCCTTTAGTAATTTGGCCACACAAACTGCTAATTCATCATTTCTCATTTGAATATCATCAGTAGCATTAACATCAGAATTACTAGTAACCAAATTACTTTTCACATGCATACCAGAAATATGTTTCTTCAAATTGTTGATAGTCGAGTTTTTGGCTTGAAGCTGAGCTTTTAAATCGTTTATTTCAAAAAATTCACGAAATTCAGGAAATTCTGGATTTTTACATGGTTTCTTAGTTTGAAAACTTTCTTCTTTACTCTGTATCGCAAAGCCCTTCTATCAACCATATCTTTTATTTTGAAACACTTAATCTCAGATTCAACCTCAGTTACAGAACATTTATCAAAGTCATGTTCAACATCATGATCATTTTGTTTAAGTACTTTAGCAGATGCACTATGTTGAACATTAAAGGGTACCTCATTATATGACACCTATTTAATTTTCGGTCTGATATCTGCATCCACATCATATGTAACAAGAGTCACTGGACCGCTGGCTGTGTCAAGCTTATCTATCTCTGAGCCTCTGTATTCAGTGTCAACTGATCCATCATCTGGTGCTTTACCCGACTCAACACTACAATCTTTTGAGTGTGCACGACATTCAATCCCCTTTCTGATTACTGCATCTACATCTTGTGTGTTAGGAGAAACTGAACAGTTAGTTACATCATTATTTGTTGTCTCAGACATTCTGCATTTAGCAACACCCGATTCTTCAACTGATACATTACCCAACTCATCACAACTTTCTGTCAACTGCACCAGACTCTCATCTATTATTTCATCTTTCTGAGTAACTTCCTCAATATACTTCTCCACATTGTCCATGAGATGGATAAGTGTCTCTGTGAACACGCCAATTTCCATTCCAGTGTGTCTCTTGAAAGACATTTCAGTCATGTCTTGATCATAATCTGATGTAAATTCCCCACTGATGAATGACTGAAATTGGTTGTGGATCACTTGTAGTGCAGCACTGGAACTATCCTTTTGAACATTTTCTTTATCAAGTTGTTGTTCCAATTGTTCTAAGTTCAACAACAAGTTTCTAGTCAGTGTAGGTAAATCCTGACGGAAGATGGCACTACATGTTTGATCCATAATTATGGACAAAAGCTGTACGAGGTGAGAGTGAAGTAACCGATAAGGTTCAATGTTACTTTCCTTTAGCATGGCATTTTGTAGCCTGAACTGGTGCAATTCTCTCTATTTAGATTCTGAACACGGAGATCTCACATCCTCATTGATTGATTCCATCATCTGTAACTATTCAGTATAGCTAATATTCTCATGGTTGTCAACAACATCATATAGTTTGAGTAACTCTGAAATTACAGAATCAGGAGTGTAAGACATGATGTTGATGTGTACATGGGATTTTACAAGTCTGTGATTTAAACCGAGAAATAGATTCTTTCGCGGGATTTTACAAAATCAAGAAGAAACCGTGATATTGTGACCAATAGAACGTGTTAAGATAACTGATGAACCCGCACAATGATAGAGGATTATGTGTTAGGAGTGATGATTGTTTGAAGGATTAGCTAAAGTGTTATCTAAACGAGATTTGTATTGGTTGTTGCATGATTTTCCTGAGAAATTTAGGTCTAAAAACATAAAAACCTCAATAACTTCTGTTCGGAGCAAATTCGGCGTGCCATTCTCCTCGTTCTCACGGTCGTTTTGATGGGTAGAATGCTGAAAACGGAGTTACGGTTCAAAAGTTATGGCTGTTTGAAGTTTTGTCGGGAAAAGTCAACAAACCCAAGACAACTCGCACCCCAGTCAACTCGCTTTGATGACAAGTTGCTTAAAACATACAAATTTCTTGAACCAACAAACCGCTTAAATGACAAGTCGCTAGAGTGACAAGTCGTTGGAAAGACAAGTTGCTAGAGTGACAAGTCGCTGGAAAGACAAGTTGCTAGATTGACAAATCGCTAGAAGAACAAGTCGCTAGTGAAACAAGTCGGTAAGAAGACAAATCGCTAGTGACAAGTCGCTAGACACAGAAGTTGCTAGAGTAACAACTCGCTAGATGGACAAGTCGCTAGTGACAAATCGCTAGACAAAACAGTACGTCCACTACTTTGTCGTTTTGTCTCAAAGGACAAATCGTTAGAGCACAAGTCGCTTCCCACAACAAAGTCAAGTCGCTGAATAACGTAGAGACAAGTCGCTATGAAGAAATCTATGCACAAATCGCTTCCCACAACAAAGACAAGTCGTTGAAAACGTAGAGACAAGTCGCTACGAAGAACTCAAGTCTGAGACACAAGTCGCTAGATAGAAATATTCAAAAGCAACACTTTTCAATACAAAAACTAACCCAACCACACTGATTCAAACCTTCCAAATCAAAACCTAAGCACTTATAATGATTCTAAACACAAAAGTACAATCAAAATTAAAACTTTAACACTAGAAATGGTCCAAATGATGCAAATACCACTAAACTTTTTCAACCCCAAAAACCATATAAAACCACTAGAAATCCAAGAACATGTAAGAGAGATGATCAAACCATGGCTCTTGATACCATTTGTAGCATATTGAATTTCATAAACACATCATATCATAACATAAATGAGGCATATGGTTTAAGAGTTTAGAGAGAGAAAGTAGAATGGGAGCCTTTCTAAAGAGATAAAGTAAACAAAAGAAAGAAGGTTAGATTGAGTGAAAGTTCCAACCCTCTACCTTGGGAGGTAGAGGGTATTTATAGTTACATACTACACGTCCTCCTTCGGACTGTGGATCAGGCATACAGTGGGTAAAGACCCGTCCTTCTTCCACGGTGTTACTTAAACTAATAACTAAGCTAATAAGTAACTAATAACTACTAAATAACGTAAAGTATACGAGCTAAGATATGCTAAACAATAATTAGGGTGACCGAAACTTCCTTATGAAATTTCCAGTTCCTAACATCTTCAAGCGATAGACATGAGTAGGATGCTCTGGATTCACAAAACCTTCAGGCTGGCTGACGTATACAACCTCTTTCAGATCTCCATTAAGAAAAGCAGTCTTTACATCCATCTGATAGACCACCATGTTCTTACTAGCAGCGTTAGCCAAGAAGATTCTGCTTGCCTCGATACGTGCAACTGGAGCAAATGATTCTTCAAAGTCAATACCCTCCTCTTGATGGTATCCTTTCGCAACCAGTCAAGCCTTGTTCTTTAGCACATCACCACGTTCATCAAGTTTTACTTTGAAGATCCATTTAAGAGCAATGATCATAGCACAGTCAGGAGCAGGTACTAATTCCCATACATCTAGTCGATCGAACTCATGAATTTCTTCTTGCATGGCATTGAACCAGCTGTCTTCAGTCATGGCTTGAAGTCTTTTGGTTCAACCTTAGATGGTACGGAGTTAAAGAAGCACCACAAGGCATCATTTGCAAGTTGTTTACGAGTGGATACTGGACGAGAAGGGTTCCCAATGATGTTGTCCAATGGATGGTCATGTGTCCATTTTCTAAGGTGCTTGTATGGTTGTTGTTGAGGGACTGAAGTAGCAGAGTTTGGATCTCCTGATGAAGATGGTTCAGGAGAAAATATGTTCTCAAATGGAGCATCTTCGGGAGTAGCAAATGGGTTATCTCCATCATAATTTCTAGAAACATTTCCATGATGTACACTCGATGATAGAGGATTTGATGATGATGATGAGTGATCTGTAGTAGGCGCTTCTTGACTCAGTGACACAGAAACTGAAGGGTTATCTACGTTGACTAGGTTAGGGGCTGCCACTATTGATGGATTAGACTGATCATTAGTAATAGGTTCATAGTATTCATCAAACATCGGATCAAACAATTTCTTCAAATCTTCTTTAGAAGGAGGTACATATGGAACTGCAGGTGATGGATTCTGTACAAGAGAGGAACTGATAGGACTACAAGATAAATGTTGAGATGCGGGTCCAGAACTTAATTGTCCTGGAGCCATTTGCTCAGACAGCTCATCGAACGTGACGTGAAATGTTTCCATGATATCTCGGGTTCTTTTATTGTAGATTCGGTAACCCTTCTGGTTTGGTGCATAACCAACAAAAACTCCAATGTCCGCCTTAGCTCTTAACTTTCCTAAGTCTTGACCATCATTCCTTGGATAGCATAAGGCACGGAACACACGAAGGAAAGACAGATCATGTTTTTGGTTGTGGACAAGTTCGCAAGGAGTCTTTCCATGAGAGGTGTGAATAAGGGAATGGTTTTAGGTATAGCAAGCTGTGGCAATGGCTTCAGCCCAGAGAAACATTGGAACCTTTGAGAAGATCAGCATAGTTCTTGCAGCTTCGACAAGAGTCTGATTTCATCTTTCAACAATACCGTTCTGTTGAGGAGTACGTGGAACACTTCTTTGATGACTGATTCCAATGCTTTCATAGAACTGACTCAATTCTTTGTTAACAAACTCATTTCCATTGTCTGTTCTGACAGTTTTATTAAGTTGAACCTGTAGCTGTTTAATAAGTTTGATGATGACATCTGGAGTTTCATCCTTTGACCTCAAAAACTTAACCCAAGTAAACCGAGAATAATCATCGACCATGACTAACACATATTTCTTCCCGTTTATAGTTTGCACTCTCATGGGTCCACAGAAATCCATGTGAAGGGTATGAAGAACTTCCATAACTGAGTTTGCAGGTTTGGGTTTATGGGCATATTTCTTGCTTTTTCGCAATTGGCTGCTGAACAAAGATGATCTTTTTCATACTTCAATCTGGGTAAACCTCTTACGAGATCCTTTCTAGACAAATCATTTATGGTTCCGAAGTTCAAGTGGTTGAGACAGCGATGCCATAACCATGACTTTGTTTTAGAGGCTTTAGATAACAAGAAGATTGGAGAAGACTTCATCATATCTTCGATAAAGATGGTGTACAGGTTTGTTCCACATTTTCCTCTTAAAAGTTCCACACCATCAAGTTCTCTAACGAAACAAGAATGTTTTCTAAAGGCCACTTCTAGATCAGAATCACAGAATTGACCGACAGAAAACAAATTATGACCAAGACCTTCAACAGAATATACCCCGGAAATTACACTATCACCAACTACATAATCTCCATAACCCATAATTGCCCCAAAATGGTCGTTCCTGAATCTAACTGTCCCGATAAATTTACTCACGAAGTTCATGAGCCGCGAGCGATCTCCAGTCATATGCTTGGAACAGCCTGAGTACAGGTACCACATAACGATTTGAACGACCTAAAATTGAACACATACAAGTATGGATGACTGGACAGTTTGGATCCCCATGCGAGAATGAGTTCCACTTGGTTAGAAATGAGATTGGAACATCCACATCAGAAACAGAGTCAATGAAATCATTAGAAGTAGATGCAAAACTAGTAGTGACAGTGGATCTATTCAAAGTATGTTCACTTCTTAAAGGTACATGTTAGCCTTAATAGTTTTTAATAGAAGTGATGGTCATTCACGTTTAGGAACATTATAACGTGTGTTAGATATCGTAGTAGAATAGTCAACGGGCTCATGGACTTAGGCTAAGCTAATTGGTTAGAAGTTAAGTTAAGCTAGCCTTATGTATGTTGTAATCCAACCCAAGCCCAAACGAGCCCATGGAAATCCTTTTAGGGCATCTAGTCACTTGTACTATAAATACCCCTCAAAGTCGCATTTGAGGGGTGTGCTTGAAAGTGTATGTATGTGTTTTCTCTCTCAAGTAATACAACTTCTTGTGTTCATCTTTTCTCTCTACGCATAACATACACGGTTTTGTAACATCAAGTCACCAACATCTTTCCTTTCTTCTTAATCTTATTTACGCATAGTTTGTGTTTGTGTTTCACGTGTTACGCGTAATGTATGTTACGTCGTGTGTTGGTTTGTGTTGTAAAGTGATAAGGTTGATATATTTAAGGTCCTACAATTGGTATCAAAGCATAACCATGGCTCTGATACCACTTGTTAGGACCGAAAAACATATAGATTTATGTGGTTTTGGAGGTCTAGGTTGGTGGAAGAAGATGAAGATCTTCATCCTCTTAGTGAGAGAAAGTAGAGAGAGGGAGGAGAAAACAAAGACTTTTATTAAGAAAACACACACTACACCTTTAGCCTAATGCTTCACCTTACCCCTCATGGAGAGTCATGAGGGGTATTATATTCACGTAAACACAAGTCTTTTCGGTCTAACAAGTGGTATAGAGCCATGGTTATTGTTTGTTGATTTATTGTGGTTTTGTATAAGTTTTTTGGCTGTTTTACCCCATATTTTTAGACCCGGAATTTTTTTTTCCTATCTTTTTGGTAAACAGTTTCAAAAACTGTTATGTATCTCTTTTGGTTAAAATATGTCCTGTGGTCGTACATGTTAACATATCTGTCTTGGTCAATAAACTGGTCCAACCAAATTATTACTTTATATGACATTTTTTTTACCAATCCGTGAACATATCATGTGGTCAAACCGTCAGTTTCGTGGTCAAACAGGGTCAAAAGAAGCAGTTTTTATGCTTTTCTGGGTTTATATGAAGCTGGTCGGAAACATCGCCGGAGCAAAAAGTCAAAGGGTCAAAACCCTATTTTTACGCATAAGGAGCATCTACAGAGATATTTACGCATAACTGTGAAGTTATGCGTAAGAACAGTTACGCGTATGTTTTTACGCAAAAGCCTAGGCTTACGTGTAAGAATTGGTTACGCATAAGCATTCCTTTACGCATAAGGATCTGGTTACGCATAAGAAGCTACGCGTATGACCTTCTTTTATGCATAAGGTTGAAAAATATTACGCATAAGGTTTAAAAAGTTGGTGTTTACGCGTAAGATCTGTAAAAGTGAAAAAACTTGTGTAACCTGAAACTTGACTCGACCACAACGACCAACATACCATATACCAAGACTCGTGAGACCTCAGTCATCTAACATCATCAGTCCATTGTAATACGAGAAAACACAAAGCCTAACTGATCCGAATCATACCAATCCAACATCACAACTTCACCAACAACTCCCAATCTATCCTATCCTCCATCTTCTATATTAATCTATTCAAGACTAACAAAAAGAAAAAAATCAATCTCAGATTCGATTCAAGTTTTTTTGTAATCTTTTAAAGATTATTTCAACTGAATCAATTTCATCATCGATCTCATTGTGATATTATTCGAAGACAAAGAAAGAGTATAACAACCTAGTTATCTCGTTTCTTTTATTTTGTTCATGAATGGAAAAGAAAACGTAAAGAATATAACATTAAAACCTACCCGAGACCCTTCTTCAAGGATCTTAAAGCCGATTATCACCCGTTTCTGATTCAATTTGCTCGTTGGGTTTATTGTTTCAGTCATGGATTAACAAGAGAAGGTATTTGTTTGATTAATGATGTGAGATGAGATTGAAATGATTGGGTGATTGGAGCGTTTATTTTCTTTAGATTTGTTTGGGAAGTAAAAATAAAACGTTTAGGAGATGGGGACGTAGTATGTTGAGAAGTGATTAGGGTTAATGGGAGAAGTTTTAGGGTATGTGATTTATATAACCTGTTACAAATATTTGAGTGAGTTTGGATCGTGTATTCCTACTCTTGGAGTGGATTTGGGCTTCAATAATATAATCGGACCAGCATTATTTAGTTGGATTTAGGCTTTGTCATATCTTTTGGACGCGGGCTGTGATGGACATGCGGTATAACAGTTATGGACATTCAAATACTACTATCTAAATTTCATTATTTGGATATTAATATTTGATAATATTTAGTAAATGAGTAGTATTTTTGGTATGGTAAATTTTCACGGAGGATACATAATTCACGGCTTGAGTGAAGATCTAAAAAAAATGACTACGGGGTTTTTGTACGGTATTATTGACGAGAAATTGAAGTGACGTTTCACGGGTGAACTTCTTTATCTTTGAGACGTTGGTTGGTTGCATGTCTCAAGATAACTTGTTGGGGTATTACTGTCATTTTAAGTGATTTTGAATTGACAATCTGGTTATAACCGATGTAAGGAGTTACGTTGTAGTGCTCACAGTATATAACTATCACTTTGAGGAAGTTTTAGTACTCAGTGTCACACGGCGTTGTGGATTGTTCAAGAATTTAGAACAAGCAATAAGTCACAAAGTTGGGATGTTTGCTTCCTTTTCAAGTTAGTCGTATCGGGTTTTCTCCATATGTGGTCAGTACTATTAGCCGGTGAATTCAAAGGAGGTTCGATTTAAGGTTGGTTTGAGAAAAGTGTATTGAGAGTATTTTTGCGACATATTCTCACGGAAATTTTGATCAAACTAAGGATTTAATATTGCATCAAGAAAAAGGTAATACGGTATGTACACAACATTATGATGATTCCGATAGCTCGCAATCATTAGGAGGGAGAAGTTGGTGTTTCATCTTCTGTAATTGGATTGACGAAGGGAATTGTGCTTAAGACCGAAGAAGGAGAAGTAATGTGTGTACATCGGGGCTTTTTACCAACTTGGATGCAATACTACGTGAGTTATGTTGTTACGATGTTCCCAGAACGACAACCATTGTGCTAAGAGTCTACTTTCTCCGTTGCGTGTTGGAAGAGTGTTGTCGATTCAGGAGGGAGCAAAAGAAAGAAAAAATGCTTACTAGTTAGGAGGGAGTAATAACCTAACTAGACCGTTACAGTTGAAGTTCAGAGCTACAAGGATTTGTGCCGTCAGCGCCAAAGATCAAATGCCGAGATCATCGGATGGGAGAACTTCAAGTTTGCCTCAGTATCTAGACTACAGAGACTCTGCACTTCAACAAAGTCAACATTGTTCATTACTATTGTAATTTACTTTGTTTTGTATTTATAGGTCTCATTATAACCATTCACTTGTGACGGTATCTTGGAGGGAGATTGTTAGCCTCGCTTTTTATAAAGATAACGTCACTTACGTGAATTGGACTAGATGCATAGTATACTTTGCCCTTAGGGACTAGTATCGTGTAAGTGGCAAAGATGTAGCATGATTGACCCTATAAATACCCCTCATGACTCTCCATGAGGGGTGAGGTGAAGCATTTGGTTTAGTGTAGTGTGTGTTTTCTTAATAAAGTTATCCTTATCTTCTCTTCCCTCTCTCTAGTTTCTCTCTCTAAAAAGATGAAGATCTTCATCTTCTTCCACCAACCTAGACCTCCAAAACCACATAAATCTTATGTTTTTCGGTCCTAATACAAACAGTTTGAAAAACTGATGACAAAAAAGTTTCAAATGAGCATGATGGGAGAACTCACATACTTCCTTGGACTACAAATCAAGCAAACTGATAAAGGAATCTCCATCAGTCAAGAGAAATACACCAGAAATCTCTTGAAGAAATATGAAATATCTGACTGTGCCTCAGTGAAGACACCAATGGTCCCTCCTAACAACCTTGGACCTGATATCACATGCACGTCAGTCAATCAAACCCATTTCGGAGGGATCGTTGGCTCACTGATGTATCTTACTGCTTCCAGACCAGACATACAATCCTCAGTCTGTCTAATAGCAAGATATCAGTCAAATCCTAAGGAATCCCACCTCACTGCAGCCAAAAGAATTCTCAGGTACCTGAAGGGAACCCCAAGCCTTGGACTCTATTATACAAAGTGCTCAGGGTTTGATCTCAATGGATACTCTGATTCTGATTATGCTGGCTGCAACATGGACAGAAAAAGTACCTCAGGGTCCTGTCAATTTCTTAGAGGAAAACTGGTTTGTTGGAGTGCTAAAAAGCAGCAATCAACGGCTATGTCTTCAGCAGAAGCTGAATATGTGGCTGCTGCAGGATGTTGTGCCAATGTTTTATGGATGAAAAGTCAACTCAGTGACTATGACATCCATTTCAAAATGGTACCCATCTTTTGTGATGACACCAGCGCCATTGCAATCTCCAACAACCCTGTCCTTCATCAAAGAACCAAACACATTGATATCAGATATCACTTCATCAGAGACCACATAGTGAAAGGAGACATAAAGCTTCATTTCATCCCTACTGAATATCAACTTGCTAATATCTTCACCAAACCATTGGATGAACCCACCTTCAGGAGACTGAAAGCTGAATTGGGAATGCTAGACATGGAAAGTCAGCTATCTGAAAACCAATCTCAGTAAGTTTTCACTGAAATCGTTCCTCCTCACTGAACGTAACCCATAAACACATCCCTCACTGAATGAGTAAGACTCATTCAGGGACCCTGACTCTAGATATTAAGCATTGAATGAGTAACTAAATGCATCAAGTATTAGTTACTTAAATGTCCTAGGTTGGAAATCACACCAATTAAATATAGGAAAATATGTCTTAGCATCTTGCTGTCAAGGGTCCCTCACATCCCACCAGGCATTAAATGCCTCCTCTCACATTAAATATCCTGTAGATATTTTATTACTGCAAAAGTGCACTTTTACTGTGCGCTGCAACTGTTACCTTGAAAAACAGGATTTTACTGCGGGTAGTGGAGTGGTGGCATTAAATGTGGAAATTTAAAACGTTTTCAAAAACCGACTTTACAAATTCAAAACTATGCACAAACTACCCCTCTAAAAACTCTATAAATACCCTCACAAAATCCGTATAACACACACAAAATATTTCTGCTGACAAAACTCTGTCAAAATCTCTTTTCAAACCCAGAAATCTTTGTGTTCTTCAAATCTTTTTGTGAAAAATCTTCTCTGTAAACCTTTACAAAAGTTTTTTCATCACAACTTAAGAGATTCAAAACTTTTGATTGTTCATGTCAAGAAATTTTTTTCAAAACCCTAAAAACCTTTTAATGGAAATGGCAAGAACACAATCTCTTCAGTTTGCTTCACAGTGGGTAGGTGATCTTAGCAATGTTGAATTTAAAACAAATAATGTCATAGGAAATTTTGAATATCCTCAAACACTCCCAGCCTATAAGGACATTATGAAATTCTTGTATAACTGCCCACTGAAAACGACATTTGTTCAGTGTCCCTCAATACTGTACCAAAACCTCCTCAGGGAGTTTTGGGCAACAGCTAAGGCCTTTGACCCGACACCCTCTACTGATGAGAACAACCTTAGACCACTCAGGGAATATCTCATCAGGTTCAGTCTTAACGGGGGGCAGCAATTCACCCTGGATTATAAAACGTTTTGCACTTCAACAGGGTTAGACTACAACAAGGGAGTGTATGTCGCCCATCCTGAACCCTCCACAGTGAAGGATGGGTTAAAACAAATCGTTTTGGATCCAACATTTTTGGACAAGACCCCAGTCACCAAGAGTTCATTCCCCGTGGCTTGGAGGATCCTATTCACTTTTGTGATTCAGGTCCTCAGTGGGAACCACTCATCCACTGAACAAGTTAACTCTATTCAGTTGATGATGGCTTACTGCTTGATGAATGGGGTCACTGTCGACATAGGGGAGATCATTTACAGTGATCTCGTAACCAAGCTACAGAGCAAAACTAGGACGAAATACGTTTCGTATCCTAGGTTTGTCTCTTGTGCTTTGCAAACGTTACTGGGTTCAAATTATCCTCAGGAAGAAAATTTTGGTGCTTTACCTGGCATCATGAGCCAATCAAATTTTCAAAAGGACCCATCCCTTGTCACTAATATTGAATTGACGGCCGATATGGTTACTGTAAACAATCAGAGGGAATCAGTGTCTCCTAACCCTGCTCCTATAAAGAGAAAGGGGAAGTCTCAGACTGGGACTAAAACCAAACCCAAGTCTCAGGGCCCTGCGGCTTCTGGAGCACTGGCCAAAAGGCAAAGAAGACCTAAGACTGATCTGACACCCACTGAAGGCCAATCATCACCCACCCAGGGGACAACGAAGGACACTGATACATCACAATCAGTGCCCTTGGTCCCAACTACTACTCCCCAAGATCCAGAGGGAAACATACAACCTGCTGGTAGGGGAGCGCCTTCCACTTCGCCCAATGATGACATTAACAAATCACAACCTTTGTCAGAGGGCACACTGAATGATCCCAAAGACTCAGAGGGAAACAAAAAACCCACTGACAGGGATATAACAATCACAGACTCTGCTAAAGGAACTGGGAAAAACCCATCAGTGTCTCAGGGGTCAATGGGGGACAAAGACTCAGAGGGAAAGGAACAACCCGCCGATACGGAACCCAAAACCAATTCCGACTCCAGAGAAGGCACTGGGAAACTCCCACCAGTGTCTGAGGGGTCAACGGGGGACAAAGACTCAGAGGGAAATATACCACCCGCTGATATGGAACCCATCATCACCCCCTGGTTAAGTGTTGCTGATGTTGCTGGATTGCTACTTTCTGACGATGAACAGGCTGAAAGTGAAGATGAAATCTTATCAGCAGGAGAAGAAGTGGACGCTGAGGTTCAAGCTGAACAAGAACCTCAGCCTAATCTAAAAGAGTCTCAAAAATCACCATTCCATCCTGAAGACAATGACTCAGACTCTTCCTCCTCTGATGAATTCAAAAGATATGATAATGTTCTTCCACTGACAGAGAGGCAGCTGGTTACGTGGATCACTAGAGCCACCAGGAAGCTATATTCTGGGGTTACTGAAACTTTATGGGATCAACACACTGAAGCTGCTGCCAGCTATGCTGATCTAAAGGCTGAGGTACATGCTTTTGATACAAACACTGATGAACACAGGGAAGTCATGTTCCAAAATCTTCATAAACTAGAAGAAAACCTGGCTAAATTTCAAAGGCAACTTCAGTTTTGTGGTGAATCAATTGATGAAATCAGGGATGCTGTTAAAGAAGACCCATCACTCAATTCTAAAGTGCTGGAGGCTACTGAGGCTTACTTAAAGAATTCCTCAGACCTAACTGAACTCATCACCATGCTGAAATCAGGAAATGTTCAGGGTCTTCAGTCCTCAATTCAATCTCTTCAAGCTACAATGAGCTCTCTGGATGCTCAGGTGACTACTTTGGCCAAGGCATCATCCTCACTGACTTGGAATCTTGGGCCTAGGATGACTGCTTTGGAATCATCTCAGGCTACTATGGAAGTAAAAGTCACAGGTCTTCAACAGGATACTGCAGACATCAAGGCTATGGTCATGGAGATTTACCAAGCCTTCAAGGGTCAAGCACCTCAAACTCCTCAGTATCCGCAGCAACTCTTGCCCTCACTGACGCTACGACAACAGTTGAGGGGGAGAGACATACTGAAGATCCTCATTCTCACACTGAGGGGGAGCCAACACCATCAGTATCCGCAGCACCATTATCATCATCACCACCTATCTCAGCAACACCACTATCATCAGCACCACCAGTCTCAACAATCCCACCACCAACAACAACCACACTGACAGTTGCACCACCAGTCATCACAACATCTTCAGGACAGGATAAAGGAAAAGGCATCCTGCAAATATTTGAGCCTGAAAAGATACCCTTCAAGATCGGTGACACTGAATACTTGCTCACTCCACAACAGCTAAGTAACTACCTTGCAAAGGAAGAAAGAAGAAAGAAACTTGCTGATTAAGAAAGGAAGAGCAAAGAAGCACTGATAAAGATTGTCACTGAAGAAGCTGAAAATGTTGGAAATGATCCACTCAAGCTTCAAAAGGGTCAGGCTGGACAAAAGTTCAAAGAGGCTCAGGCTGCTAAAATGGCTGAACTGAAAAAGAAGCTAGACGAAAAGAACATAAAAGCTTCAGTCATCAGGCAAGAAAGAATTGACCATTACAACTGGTCAATGTCCAGCAGAAGACAGCCTGAGAAGATCACTGATGTCAAAATCATCCCCAGGTCTAAACCACTGGCAATGAATGTCTATAGGGGGGATGATAAAAGACACTTCGAGATTCATGATCCCCTAAAATTTACTAACTTTGGGATCACTGAACCCGATGAACTCGGTCCACTGATTGAAAAGAAACAGAATGCCGCGGTTAAGGAGCTGATGAAGATGCTAAGTAAAAGGTACGAAAGAATGAGGGATGCACAACTCAACTGGGAATTCAGCCTGCCCTAACTGCACCTCAAGGATCTCAACCCCAACCATCCCATGGCAAAAGGAAAAGGGTTGAATCTGGACCTGAGATCAAAGTTCCTGGACTGGAGTGTAACAGGGAACTACCAGAAGGTGTCAAGTTTGTGAACTGCTTGGTGATTGAAAAGCCTGAAAGAGGTATTTTCTTCATTGATATCTATGGAAACCCAACTTTTCAAAGATGGAGTGATATAGATCTTGCAGGGGTAGGAACCATGGCAGGTTACATACCAGTGGACTCTCAAATCAACACCCCTGAAAATATCAGGTTCTGCAAAGACTTGAACAAGAAGTTGAGAGAACACCATGACAAAGATGCACTCCTCAAAAAGAAACCAAAGCTTGAAGCATTGGGAATCCATCTGAACTGACATCATTTTGTTTTAATTATGTACTAGTGATAGGAACCATGTAATGTGATCAATAAAGATGTATGTTTTGTTAAAATACTCAGTGTTCCATATTGTATTCATTAGTACATTCAGTGTAAGAAGAAGCCATTTGCTCACTTACACTGATCAAACACTTAGGCTATTTGTATATCCAAATAGAGGGAGACTGTTGGGTTCAGTAAATACCCAAACCCCTTAATCTAGGATTTGAATAGAAAATATCCTAAGTGTTTAGTCCGTTAAACACTAACAGGTCACTGAGTGCATAGTCTCTCAGTGAGCCATCTTCAGGATACTCAGTAAGAGGCGAAGAAGAAGCCTCTCCACTCCGTAAGGCGGAACTTAAAGGGTGAAGACTAAGTCAAGAAGAAGATGGTAGATTCAGTGAGTGATGACAATAGCTCAGTGAATCCCTAAGAATCCTCTCTAACTATTTACACTGAAGACAAACTGAAGTTAAAGACTGAAGGCTATAAAGACTGAAGAATGAGCGAGACAAGGCGGGAAATGTTTACCCGGATAAAACTAAGTCCCTAACTACTAAAGTCAAACCTTCCCTGAATAGCAAGCGGCTATGCTAAAGTATTCTCTGTTAAGGAAAGCAGCCTCGCCGCCTACTACAAATAGCAAAGTAAACAGTAACCGAATATATCAATATTCGTGTTTACTGTAATCTCAGTTTTGTCCTTTAGGATAAAGTTAAAATCATACTTGTATAAATAGCATAAGAGATTGAGTGAAAAGATTAAGCTTGTGAATTGTAAAAACACACACACACACAAGCCATCTTTTCACTCCTCCAAATACAACTTTATCCTTGAGATAGCTCAGTGGGTTCTAAGAGTTGTGCTCAGAGTTAGCCTGAGCTTAGAGAGGAGTCACCAAACTTTGTCATTTCAATCCCAAGTACTATTCCGAAAGTACTTGGGTAATGTATTCTTTTGATTCATTTCTAATAAGAATATAAACGTTGAAAATTTATAAGTGTGTTTTACTTATGTTAATTTCAGTCATTCTTCACTATTAGTTTGTTTTATTTACTTAAACTGTTTTATACGATATTGAATAGGGAACAACAATATATATACAAGGCCTAGGGTCTTTGTATCATAACTCCTGTACTCCTAAACTAAAACCTAAAAATTGTTTGTGTGGTTTTCTTGTCCCAAACCGATCGTACACCTCCATAGGGTGTCGATCTCTTTGTTTTCCCTAAACAAAACTTTTCGTGTTCTTAAAACTAGCATTAATTTAGTTTGTTATAGTACGTGTGTACAAGAATGTGGTACTAACACACTATTGTTAGTATCTTGGATTGAATTACAAAACGGTAAGGGGTAATTCACATAATCCTCATAACCCGTAATTAGGGTTCATTCACTTGCTAGTTTAAGGAATTGATTCTTGTTGGGTTAGAATCAAAAGGTACGCATACTTTATGTTTATGTTAATTAGTTATTCATTATTCGTTCCAATACGCTTCCACATGTGTCTTTGATGTTTTATGTGTTTTATATGATTGTCATGTTATATAATTACAACAGTGACATCACGAGTCTTGTTTAATGAGTAATTAATTAGTAAACATGTAAAAAAACGGATACTGTATGGTGTTTGATATGATTATTCTAGTGTTTTGGTTTTGATTATGTAAACCCTATTTTTAGGGTTAGGGCTTAGCCCTAATTTCTTTTAAAAAAAATTAATATGTCGACTCCTAAATTTTTTTTAGGTCAAACCTATTTTTTTAAGTCGATTTTTATATAAAAAAAATTGTTGGGGTTTATAATAATTGTTATGTTATCGATATCTAAACCTAGAATTATATATATATATATATATATATATATATATATATATATATATATATATATATATATATATATATATATATATATATATATATATATATATATATATAGACTCCGGATCGATTGAGAAGGTTTTTATTTTGAGAAGATTGAGAAGGTTTTCAAAAACGATAGATTTTTAACTTTGATTCATGTTTTTCAAGCGTAAAACTCATTTTAATGTGATTAAAATTCAAAATGTGTAATTTTTTTTTGAATCAATGTTAAAAATCTCTTGATTTTGAGATATATGTAGAATACTGAATCATCTATACAAATTTAACGAATCATCATCATAACTCGATTTTAACAATGATTTGTGAATCAAATTTGTGATTTATAGATATGATTCACTATAAAATGATGTTTACTTGTGAATCAAATAAAAAACATGTATCAAATTGCTCAAACGAAGATTTCTCAATCTTCTCAAAATAAAAACCTTCTCAATGGAACCGGAGCGCATATATATATATATGTTACGTGAATTAAGTCATGATTAATTGTTATGTGACATGGAATTGTATGCGATATTGTGACTTACTTGAATAAATGTTATGTTATATTCATGATGCTACATGCATGTTCGTCATAGATGGTTGCTTGAATTATTAATTGTTAAGTTATTTTATCACATGTATGGTTTGATAATTCTTGAATTGGGGAAGACTCCAATATATATATATATATATATATATATATATATATATATATATATATATATATATATATATATATATATATATATATATATATATATATATATACTAAAGAATCAATTATGTGCAATTTGGTATATGTTTGACTATGGCTTACGCAATCTATTTATCGATGTGTGTGGTTCACTTGCCATAGTGAGTGAAAGCCCTAGTTGACATATACATAATTTAACCTAGAATTGATTATTAATAGGTTTTATCAAATAAGTTGCATGTGACTACTTGTTTACGCATATTAATTGTTAGTTATATGCGCATTGTTTTAGTTATTTATTTTTTATTGTTACTTGTTTGTTTGTTATGTTTGACAAGTTTTAAGCAAAGGGTAATTTCTTGAATAGAAAAATAAATTTGACTAAACAATGGTGAAATTTGATTTGGTTTTTTGAAGAATTAAATTTTCATTAAGTTTAATTGAGTGATGAGTTTTGGTACAAATAGTGAGAACGGCTCATCCAATTTTGACAAACTATAAGAGGGATATAACGAGGGAAGCGCATTAAATTATGACCCAAAAGAAGGAGGTTAATTGTTTCGCGCTGACCAAATTCTCCGCTTCTTTGTGTGTCAAATTGGAGTTACCAAGTAGCCTATTTTATGTACAAAATCATCTTAAGGGGCGAATTAGCTTTATGTAACATCCTGTAAAAATCCACAGTTATTAATAAACGTTAATAAAGGATTAACTACATATTACTGTTTACAGCCATTTTTAGGCAAAAATTTAAAACTTTTGTCCACACTATGCAATTATGAATCAGTATGTGTATGTGATTCACACCTTTAGGGAAACGAGCTCACACGCGTACCACGACTTTCACAATTGTGTACAAATCAACCCTGAATTGGTTATGATCACCCACACCCCACAACACACTCACAACCCCCTCCCCCTTGAGTCCCACATTTCACCAATTTGGCCTGATATGCCCAAGTGGGCCCCACAACACTCAATGGGCCTCAAGTGTACCTAAGCACACTAATGGACCCATTCAACAACAAAACGGATCATATTTAAGTTCATTAGGCCCAAACCAAATCCTAAGCCCAATAGGCCCAAATATCTTAAATAAACACATATACATGGACGAGAAACATGTTTGCTTTGCGTCTTTTATTCACAATCCGTACACACAATACATCAAATAAATTGCACCACTTCATTCCTTGTAGCCCAAGGAATCAAGAACAAGTATCATATAAGAAATATACGTACATATGAATAGCAAACGAGAACCAAAGTAAATGAACTTATCATCTTTTACAAAACTTGTACAAATGATACAAAAAATTTCTAACTTGTTTCCAAGTATCTCCAATCACTTGTGAAGTCTTCCAAACTATGTTATAAGCCCTCCAACACCTAACTCGATACTCAAGTGTTTCCCAAACGCAATATCATACGTTATGAATTCGTTTGGACCTTTCGAGGATTCTAGCACCAAACGCACCCTAAGCTACGTTATCCCAAACATCAAGCCTTATTTCTACTACATGTCTAAACCAACTAGCACCCAAATACTCTGTTTAGTTTCCTAGCACACAAGTACACGAAATGAATTGAGTTTCTAGAACCCCTTGGCCTCGTCACCTTCTCAAACGAAGCAACCCAAACACACTTGTTAACCACTTGGGCTAGTTCTCAAGTAACCTAATCTCCTAGACCCCCCTCCTACTTGCTTATCCTCTTCCCTTATTCTCTTTGTCACCCAAGTTGTCTCTATCTTCATGTTATACTTCCCCCGTGCATACATACCTCACGTACACTCTTAAAACTCACCCACAAGAACTCACAAAAGTCCCTCGTTTCTGTCCCAAGTCGTGGAGGAAGAGCCAAAGAACTAGGCGATCTCAATGGTGCCCAATATTTCCACAAGAATCATTCAACTCCTTGGAGTGCTACAAAACGAACCACAACACTTTCGTGCCCTCTCCTCGTCTCAACATCAGTCTACGACCAACCTTTTTAGGTGTTGTAAGTCTCTCTCAACACTTAGTAAATTTTGATGTACTTTGAAACACTTCTAACATGTTCAAACGATCTAAGCTTTACATGTTGTCCCATTTACTCTCGTTAACCATGAAACAAACAAGTGTACTCACTTGTTTCCTAACACACCCAAGAATAGAGTTACACACTTGCTACACACTCACAACAATGTATAAACACTAAAAAACACATGTTCCTAGTGTCACCTGAACCTATACGTAAAAATTTCTAGGTATAAATACATACGGAAGTGATTTTGTCCTAAGGAATGAGCTTGTAAATTCGTATTCATACGTACACCCATACAAACAAATGATACGACCCGTTTCTATACTCACCAAAGAATCATGAAATACAAAGTTAACATTCAAACAATCTTGTTTACTATCTCTCACAAGCTACAAGCTCAGCCCCCTCGCACCTTTTCTAAAATGCACAAACATATTAAACGGGCCTTAAGGCCCATTTACTTTAAATAATCAAATTGCAAATAAGCACTTTATAAGCTAATGTGTATAATGAATATAGTCCATAATAAGCCCACATATAAGCCCAACAAGTCTCAAACCCATTGGACCCGTAGAAACATCATTAGGCCGCATGTTTGCGTTAAAAGCCTATTAGGTGTGTAAATAAGCTTTCGACCCAAAAAGCAGTCAAATAAGTTCGAATAAGCCTCGTTCAAACTTCTGGAAGTATAAAAAGCTAAAAGAAATGGAATCATGAACTAAGAATGTACTTTGGGCTAAAAATGAAAATTTTGTAAATATGAAGGGTTAAAACTTTCACATTTGGAAAATACGGGTACAAACTGTCAAAATGAAACTTTGAGGTTACAAAATGATAATATAACTGATTTTGAGGCAAATGTGTAAATTTGGAGGTATAAGGACTATTTTTGCAATATATACAAACTCAAGGACTAAATCTGCCACTTTTGTAAATTAAGGGTACAAAATGTCAAGTGGGTAAACTGAGGTTATAAAATTTCTGTAAAAGTACTTCTAGGCTAAACATGTCATTTTGGAAAGAGTTAGACCAAAAATGAATAATTATATATATATATATATAAGGACTAGAAATGCAAATTTATAAAGTTAAAGGACTAAACTTGTAATTATACCACAATAGAGTCCAAAACTACCACCCTTGGAAAACTAAAAGTAGAAATGTAATATTTATCGACAAAAGGTGAAATTATATCATTTTATACCAAAACTGTAACTTATTTGAAGACTAAGGACTAAAAGTGTAAATTCTTATAAACTAGTGCCAAAGCTGACACTTTGATAATTGAAAGGGAAAAAGGTCAATATTTTAGAAAACCTTGCATTTAATTGACACATATGAAAAGATGGGTTAAAAGTGTAATTTTACCAAAGTATAGGGACTGAAAATGCAAATTTTCATTATTAAGGTTTAAAATGCGAATTTATGGAAACTTGAAGGTTCATTGAGAAACTTTAGTAAAAACACTGAGGTACGATAAGCCACCACACAACCAGAACACTCGACCACATAAAATTTTGCGTTGCGCCTATATGCTATGCTCAACACATATAAGGGCAAATAATTATTATAAATAATGTTTTTGAACTTCAAACATTTTACACAAACACAAACCACCCACACTCCCTCAGTACTGAGTTTTCCTATATTATTCAGGTTGCGTGTTGGAGCCGTTTCCGAGTTGCATTTGATATTATATAATTGCTTACCCACACACACACCCAGCAAAGGTGAGTTCATAGTCCCACATTTTATATGTTTTACAAACCCGTGGGGAGATACATGCTACAAATAGAACACAAGTATTTTTATGTATGCTATCCTGAAATGTTATTGCATAAGACACTCCGTTGCCCCATTTACAAAGCCCCTCTTATCATGAACCTTAGTCACTTGCGAGTGAACGCGAATACTGAGAATAGATCTATTGGGAATTGACAACCCATTTGAGCTAGCTGGATAGATAACCTTGAGTTACCCAGATTGATAGCCAAATGCACAATATTTGACTTATACTAGGAGAATGGCAAACTCCTACACCGAGGGCACTCTTATTATAACACACACGTTAATGTTGAGTTCATGAGACTTATGGCAATATAAATACTGATTAATTTGAATGATTAAACCTTGTGTTCAAATGATTATTATTACAAACACTATAGATTCACTCAACAATTTTACTGACTTTTAGCATGCTTATCTCAGGTAATTGAAGCAAGAATTGAAGGCACAGAGTAAGAGTCATTGGTGTAAACAAATTTATCAGTCATCACCCACACTAATGTCATTTTTATTTTGCGAAAAAATGGAAATGCTTATGCATTTTGAATTAAATAAATAATGACTTTTAAAACGTCTCTTTTGAGTCGTTTTCTATGATTATGACTGTGATCCTTCCCGTAACACCAAAAATTAGTCTTCCGCTGTGATTATGAAATTTTGGGGGTGTTACAGATTGGCATCAGAGCCAGAATTATAGAGAACCAAGTGTATTTTTAACACTGGACTATAATTACGTTTTTTTTTTTTTCAAAACGGACAGTTTCCACTGCACCCCGCGAGCCCTCCATGCCTACGTATTTACAACACCTTGTTTAAAGATATTACACACACCATACCTCAGGTTATCTTTTAGCAAAGTTTACATGATTATATAAGTTTATAATTATTAATAACTAGGTTATTACAGTACTATGTCTTCCCCACATCGTACCTTCTCCTCATCTGAGACAGATGTTGAAGATAACCTGTCTTCCACCATGGCCCCGATGCCTCACACCACATTGACTCCAGTGATGTCAAGAGTTTGGACTATCGAAATGGAACCCTTCGAGGAGGGTGAAGTAGCTCTTACTCCGGCTGTATCATTTGCAGTGGTGCCAGTATATACACCCTCGTCAAATGACCCATATGTGCAGGCTAGACAAGAACATATCTCATCCCCGTTGACACGCGACCAATATTTAGAATCCCAACAATGGCTACCTGCACCTAGTGTAGAAATCCTCCCTACACCCCCGATATCACCCATAATATCAATCGGAAACCCCAGTTCCCCATCTTTCGACGATCAGATTGCCCAAACTTGGGAATGGAACCCCACACCAAGAGCCAAAAATTCGCCACCACCACAGGTTTTTAGAGGCCGTCAAGTTAGGGTCCTCCAGCCCTATGAACCTGAACCATTCATGAGGCCATTCCGGAGACACCCAAATGGTCGTGTTAGAATACATACTCCTCGTAGGATCATGCGAGAAACCCGAGCCTCATCATCACCTACCTCCCCTCTAGATATGTTCGGAGCATCACCACCTTCCTCTCCTGAAATATCACCACTAGTATCACCACCTTTGCCATCAGTTGGACCAGATCACCTCTTCGATGCATTTACTCAGGCTTATCCCTTAGCACCTCGCTAGATTACTTCTCCCACCTCACCACCAGAAGATGCGATGTCCCGCACTTCATCCTGCATGCCTTTTCCACCAGGATTTTACTCACCAGGAAGAGTTTATGAAACTGGAGAATCCTCCAGAGCTGCAGTAGCCCCCGTACCTACTCCTACCATAACACAACTATATCATCAGGCAGGGTGGATAGATGCCTTAGAAGCGGTTATAGCAGATGTTCAAGCTAGACAGCAGGCCTTACAAGATCAGATGTCGGAGTTTAAGGGAAACACAGAGTAGACTCCTAGAATTTGACGTAGATCACACATTGTATAATTTTGTAACTTTCAGCCCACTGTGTGTAACTTAATAAAATACCTTGTATTATTTTGTTATGTAACATAAACATATCAAGTTATTAATGTAATATTATGGTTGTGGTTTTTTTTTACTATATATTGATGTTGATTTATACTTCTATGGTTGTTATCTTACATTCATGTGTGTTATGAATTGTATTCAGACATGTCATGATGATGTATGTTATTGTGATGGTGCTATATGTGTTATGTCTGGGTTATAAATGAGTATTACAATGAGCATTTCATAAGAAAACTTGATGAATGTAGAGAAAGTTGTTAAGCTCCAACTGTTGTGAAAGATAAAAAAAATTAAAAAAAAAAAAAAAAAAAAAAAAAAATCTTTTTAACAGTGAGTGTTTCGATAGAGAAACTTAATTACTCAAACACAAGCTTTTGTAGATGATGCATCAGTTTGTTCCTTAGCAATCCCATATTGGGTACTAATTCCCCCCATACACACTGAACATGCGTGTGGAAAACTATAAGAGGGGGGTTGAATAGTTTTGCTGATTTTAATTTAGTTTCAAAAACTTTAGATTCGATGTTATGTGAAATCGTATGGATGAAGAGAAAGTATAGATCTAAGAGTAATGCAAATAAAGAAAGCAAGTAAAGTAAAGGATAGAAATGACACAACCGATTTATAGTGGTTCGGCTACAAGGACACCTTCCTTGCCCTACTCCACTCCCCTAGTCACCTACTCGAGAGTTCAAGCACTATGTCAACAAACTCCTTCAACTTGGCGGAGAAGCCTTCACAACGTCGCTTACAATTTTTCCGGTACAAAGCTAAATACCGAGTCCGTAACACGGAGGACCAAACCACACTACTATAACACAACAAATATGTGAAATATGAAATACAAGATCTTTGCTACAGATATCTTGTGGAGGAACAAATCAATCAAGGACCCCTTGCTTGGATGACTTGTAGAATGCACGTGATCTCGCCTTAGAGAAGGACCTGTATGAGAATCACAATAAAAGAAAGAAGAACAACTCTCTAGATCAAGTGATCTTTTGTTAGAAGAGTGTAAGAATATATGAGAGAGTTTGTAAGAAGAGGGGTAAGTAAAAATGAAGAAATGACTCTCTATTTATAGGCAAATTCTTGCCACGATTACACGGATCCCACGGATCCCTGGCTTGAGGGATCCGTCCAGCGTAACTCCAGGGATCCGTGAGACGCTCCTGTTTGCCCATGGGTTTTTGGGTTATGGGTCATGGTTCCTAGATTATGATCCATGGGTATCTAAATAGATATAATGTATCTAATAGATGCAATGCATCTAGACAAATAGATATGGGTTAACTCCATGGGTTATGGATATGATCCATGGGTATGGGTCATTGGTTGTGATTTTTACCCATCCAAATAAACTATTACAACAATTTGTATTAAATGACCATATGTAGATGCTTCACAAAAATAACATGTACCCTTATAATTTTACTTATGATAACATTATATATTTGTTATCAACAAAACACAAAGAGATCGCTAAATATTAATAAACGTTTTTACGGTTTATTTGTATTAACAATCTCCCCCTTTTTGTTGATGACAAAACATAATGTTATGATGAGTAAAACTTAATATTAGATGTATGTTTTCAAAGCATAAGTTTTACTTCTTCTCCCCTTTTTTTTCGAAACAAAAAGTGACCCTAACGAAGAAATAAAGTGTGGAAAAATAGTCTACGTATCTCTAACTCCCCCATGATGGTAACTCCCCCTAGAATGGGGCGTCAAGTGAGAAAAAATAAAACCTACAAAGACAAGGTTAGTAGTAACATGCATAAATAATATTGTGATTGACGAGAAGCAAGATTGGGATCCAAGGTATGTAAACAGAGCCTTGTAATAAAATAACAAAATGTAGTGGTATTTTTGCCACATACAAGCATGTAAAATTAAGAACAAGACTTGTTCTAAAAAATGACTCAAAAATAAAATACTAGAGAAAATAGTAAAATGATCCCTTCCATGCTTGCACAAGGTTATGGATGGAAGTTTTGGTGGGTGATGATGTTGATGCGATCAAGGATGAGGTTACGTATGACTCGCATTTATTCCCTAATTTCTATTGCAAGATCCCTAGTGGATTGGCAATGTTCACAATGTAAATGATGTGGGTAATGTGTGCGGAAGTTTTCCGGGTTAGTTTGATTTGTGAGATGCAGAAGTTGTGGTGGAAAAGTTGGAAAATACAGATCAAAGTCCGGAATGTTTGGAAGTGGTGGTGGAAAAAATCCTAGATGTTCTTGTAACACAATGGGAGCTAAAGGTGGTGAGGTTTCAAGGTCTTTGAAGATTGTGTTTGGAGATGTGGGAGGTGTTAAAAATACTAGTTCTTTTAGGTTGGTTTGTTGGGATCTTTTTGGAGTCTTAAGGAGTTCCAATAGAGTGACTTTAGGTGGAGATTTGATGGGTGATGATGTTGGTGTGCTTGTTGGAGATGAGAGAGGTGCTACTATGGCAGCATTTTGTGGTGAATGAGTGGTTGGTGATGAACTATTTGATAATGGTTTTGCTAAACAACAAGGTCGGATGCTAATCCGTGCGGTTTTTCTAGATGTGGGTGGTTGACAGGCTCGTTGTACCAATCAAAAATAAACCTAATTACCTTATACTAGATAGGGCAAGCAGGAAAACCACAAAAGGGTTTTATCCCATATATATATTCGAGGAAGAGACGACAGAGAATTGATCCATCTCTAAAAAACCTACAGCCGCAACATTAAGAGAACAAACCTTTTTGTGAAAAAAATCGTCTCTGAGGTCATTGAACAAATCGTCCTTGTGGTGCTTTCATTTAATGATCAGTGAGCAAATTTTATATATTCATTATATATTATTTTTGCTTCTCGACGATCGTGCCAACAAGGTTTTAATCATTATTTAGTCTAGATCATATTTGTACGTACCATGCATATCAGAATAAATATGATATCTATGTTTGTCATGTGCGGCTAAACTTTTTGTAATCTCTCCCGGTAAAAGATATATTTGGTTTGATTATGTTTACGGATTATAATTTATTGTCAAACATTAATTCATATGATTTTTTTGCATATCATTTGTTTGAATTTAATGTTTTAGTATAATTATTTTATTGAATTATTGTGAGACATTTTATTGCGAGTCAACGATTGTGCCAAGCCTAAGTAGCATAAGGGTTAAGACGGTCGTATGTTTAACATAATTTGTTCCCATAATTGTTCGTTAAATAATTATAAAATTAATTAATAGGATTATTAGAAGACATGTTATTGCTAGTCAACGAATTGTGCCGAGTCCAACTAGTTTAGGTATTAAGACAATTCATGTGGTAAACATAACTTGCGCTTTTATTTGTGCCCTTTTCAATTAATACAAAGCAAGCATTAGTAATAATCCGTAACTTAGTCATATCAATATATCCGGAGCCGGGAGGGATTGCTTTTCACTCAATTGTTCACAACTTCGCTTTTATTTGCTTATTGAATCTTTATTTGTTTATTTGCTTTTTAGTTAATTAGTAGTTTTAGTATTAAGTATTAAACTAGTTATTTATTTCATAGAATTTAGTTTAATTAGTAATTTAGTTATTAAGATTTCAAAACCAAAACTTTTATTGATCAGTGATCACTTCAAAACTTAAATTAGAACCACATACTCCTCGTGGATACGATACCCGCTTGCCCTATCTAGTATAAGGTAATTAGGTTTATTTTTGATTGGTACAACGAGCCTGTCAAATTTTGGCGCCGCTGCCGGGGAGTGAGTGCGCTTTTGGTTTAAGTTTTTGTTAATAGTTTTAAAAAATAAAAAAATACAAAAAGATTTTCTTTTTCTTATGTTTTGTTTGTTTGTTTTGTTGTGAGTGTGCAAGTTAGTGTATGCGCACGCGTAGATCGGGACGTACATCACCGTTAGCTTACGATCCTGAGGTAGAGAGAAGCGCAAGGTTGAGGAGGAAAGCAGCTAGACAGTTTTCTACTAACCTTGATTTTGCAGGTTTAGAAGAGCTTTTCACGGAAATGCCAGGTGACGACGATGCCGCCGGTGCAGAATCCCCACCACGGGGTGTGGATTCCTATTATAGACCGGGGAACTTCGATGATCCCTCCCTGATTGTCTATCCGACTACCGCTAATGGGGCTGTGAGCAACTTCAAGATCCAGCCGAACCTCATAGCGATCTTACCCGTGTTTAGAGGTCATGAGGAGCCGTACGCACATCTGCGCGAGTTTTTCTCCATTGCAGATACATATCAGGTTAATAACACCACTAAGGATGGGGTAAGACTTCGCCTTTTTCCTTTTTCTCTTAAAGATCAAGCTAAGGCCTGGTTCACATCTCTCGAACCAGGTAGTATTAACTCATGGTCTGAAATGCAATCCGCCTTTCTTGATGAATTCTATTCTATAAGCAAAACTGCTGCCATTAGAAATAAGATTAAATCCTTTCGTCAAATCCCAGGCGAGCAGTTTCACGAAGCTTTTAGTAGACTCAAAGAGTTGTTAAGAACTTGCCCTCACCACGATGTTCCAAAATGGGAGCTTGTCAAAGTCTTTTATGACGGACTGGATTATCATAACCAACAATTTGTAATGGCAACTAGTGGGGGAACGTTTTTATCACGGCCCATGGAGGAAGAATGGGAGTTCTTTGAAAAGCTGAGCAAGGGTTCCAAGACCCAAGCTTCAGTGGATCGAAACAACAAATCTTCCGCCAATTCTGTGTCTAACCAACATGGCACAAATTCTGAAATTAGTGAGTTAAGTAAGAAAGTTGATCTTTTGTTGAGAAATCTAGGAAAAGGTGCTTCAAATGTGTCGCATGTGTCGCATGACGCTTGCTCAATGTGTGGTGATCCGAGTCATTCAGTCAATAATTGTCAAAGTTGGGGGGCACCACCGAATGCGGAGGTAAATGGAGTCTATGGAAACCATCCACGAAATGACCCATTCTCCAATAGTTAAAATCCAGGATGGCGTAATCACCCCAACTTCAGTTGGAAGGATGACGACAGTCGCCCTAACAATTACCAACAAAGGCCACAGCAATACCAAAGTCAAGGTCAAGGTACAAACAATGGCCAACAATCCAATGTTGACCAAAAGTTTGACTTGATCCTAAGCGAGTTGGCCAAGTCTAATCAAGGTGCAAACCTAAAGTTTGAGTCCCTTTCCAAATCTGTAGTAAATCTTGAAAGACAACTGGGGCAGTTGGCGGAAGAAGTGCACAAACGAGAAGCGGGTAAGCTTCCAAGCTATCCCACTCTTAATCCAAAGCATAAGCCAGATGGTCCTGAGCATGTGAATATGGTGACATCTCTTCGAAATGGTAAAACCTACAACAATGACATCAAAATTCCAAGTGTTCATGATTTTTCGCATGATGTCGAGGATTTCGTTACTGATGACGAAATTGTTGTTAAAGGTAAAAAAGCTGAAAATGTTAAGTTCGATTCTGAGTTAGTAAATGATTTGTCAAATGATTTTCCAAAACCACCAACTCAGAATCCTAAAGCTACTGAATCACCCAAAGTTGGGGAGGCTGGTGTGTCAAGCACAACCACTCCTTACCCCGCAGCTTTGGAAAAATCGGCATCTGCTAGATTGGCTAAAAAGGGTCCTCATTCTGAGAATATGTGGGAAACTTTCAAGCAAGTAAAGATCAATCTCCCCCTTATTGATGCTATCAAGCAAATTCCTGCATATGCCAAGTTTTTAAAGGACTTGTGTACTCAAAAGAGGAAGTTAAAGGCAACTGTGCCTAAAAAGGTTGACCTAACTGAGCACGTTAGTGCAATCTTATCTAAATCTCTTCCTCCCAAATTCAAAGATCCTGGAGCACCATTGATTTCAGTTGTGGTGGGAAATATTGCCATTAAGAAGGCGCTCCTTGATCTCGGTGCTAGTATCAACATCCTTCCTGCTAGTTTGGTCGATAAGTATGACTTAGGAACTCTTTGTAAGACTGACACTATAATTTCCTTAGCCGATCGATCTACCAAAATTCCTAGAGGTATCTTAGAGGATGTTATTGTGAAAGTTGATGACTTCTATTACCCAGTTGACTTCTTTGTTATGGACACCGAGACACCATACAAGGATCTTCAACCAACCATTATCCTTGGGCGACCATTCCTAGCCACGATAGACGCTAGGATTAATTGTCGAACTGGAGCCATGGATATTGCGTTCGGTAATAAGAAGCTAAGATTGAATGTGTTTAGTTCCGTGAATTCTCCTACTATGAATGAATGCTACCAGGTGGATGTAATCGATGAGGAAGTCCAAAAGCATGCACCTCGTATGCTTAAGGTTGATCCTTTAAATTTATATTTAACTGGTGAGAATGAGGAGATTATTGATTTTGCTGAAGTTCAAGAGATTCAAGAGTGTTTGGTCAGTTCTTTAGACCTTCAAAAACCACCTTGGTCTTATAAAGTGGAGCCCTTGCCTGCTACTTTTGACACGACCATAAAGCCGTCGCTGGAGGTGCCTCCAACTCTTGAGCTGAAACCTTTGCCTTCCAATCTCAAATATGCTTTTCTAGGTCCTAACAATACTTTACCTGTTATTGTTGCTTCTGATCTTTTTGGATCACAAGAGGAAGCACTGTTGAAAGTGCTTTCCAAGTATAAAGCAGCAGTGGGATGGACAATTGCAGACTTGAAAGGAATTAGCCCTTCATTATGTATGCACCGAATTGTTACGGACCCAGATGTTAAACCATCAAGAGATGCGCAAAGGCGCTTGAATCCCAATATGAAGGAGGTAGTGAAGAAGGAAGTTCTCAAATGGCTAGATGCTGGTATCATCTATCCCATCTCGGATAGTAAATGGGTAAGTCCCACGCAAACGGTGCCTAAAAAGGCCGGTATCACCGTTGTGGAAACCGAGAGCGGGGAAAAACTCACCACCCGACCAGTGACTGGCTGGAGGGTGTGCATAGATTACCGTAAGCTGAATGATGCCACATATAAAGATCATTTCCCACTACCTTTCATTGATCAAATAGTTGAGAAGCTTTCCGGTCAGAAGTTCTATTGCTTCCTGGATGGGTACTCCGGATATAATCAAATACCCATCCATCCCGATGACCAGGCCAAAACCACTTTTACATGTCCTTATGGGACATTTGCATTCCGTCGAATGCCATTTGGTATGTGTAATGCACCCGCTACCTTTCAGCGGTGCATGATGAGCATCTTTTCGGACATGGTTGGAGAATCTGTAGAGATATTCATGGATGATTTCTCCATCTTTGGTCAATCATTCGAAAGCTGTTTGGGTCAGCTTGAAAGTGTGTTAAAAAGATGCACCGAAACTAATCTAGTGCTTAGTTGGGAGAAGAGCCATTTCATGGTTCGAGAGGGAATTGTATTAGGACACGTCGTTTCTGAAAAAGGATTTGAGGTTGACCGTGCCAAGGTGCAAATAATTTCAACCCTTCCTCCTCCCACTAACATTAAAGCTGTGCGATCTTTTCTTGGTCATGCAGGGTTCTACAGGCGATTTATTAAAGATTTCAGTGCTATATCAAAGCCTCTTTGTAATTTACTCTCAAAAGAGGCACGATTTGACTTTAATGAATCATGTCTTAAAGCATTCAATATGCTTAAGCAAAAGCTTGTAGAAGCCCCAATTCTGCAGTCACCCGATTGGTCGAAGCCTTTCGAAATCATGTGTGACGCGAGCGATTATGCCGTTGGGGCGGTTCTGGGACAACGGGTTGATAAGAAACCCGTTGTGATCTTTTATGCTAGTAAGACTTTTTCAGAAGCTCAAATGAATTACACCACTACTGAAAAGGAATTGCTAGCCGTGGTTTTTGCTCTCGATAAGTTCCGTTCATATATTTGGGGGCATTCTAAGGTGATAGTATTTTCAGATCATTGTGCCTTGAAAAAATTATTAACCAAGAAAGAGACAAAACCGAGGTTGCTTAGGTGGATTCTGCTGTTACAAGAATTTAATCTGGAAATCCGGGATAAAAAGGGGTCGGAAAATGTGGTGGCCGACCATTTGTCCAGGATTATCCCTCCTCCGTTCAATCCATCTGACGTGATTAAAGAAAGCTTTCCTGATGAAAGCTTATTCCAAGTTTCTAAGATCCCTTGGTATGCAAACATTGTTAACTACCTTGTAGTTAAAAAGCTTCCGGATTACTGGTCCAAACAACAAAGACAATACTTCTTTTCTCAATTGAAGCATTATTTTTGGGAGGATCCGGATCTTTATAAAGTGTGTGCTGACCAAGTTGTTAGGAGGTGTATTCCCGATGACGAGCATATGGACATATTGGCTCATTGCCATTCTTATGCGTGTGGGGGACACTTTGGTGCGACGAAAACTGGGCACAAAGTCCTGCAGAGCGGCTTCTTTTGGCCGACTATATTCAAGGATGCACAGTCTTTTGTGAAAGCATGTACTCGTTGCCAACAAGTTGGTGGGATTTCAAGGCGTGATCAGATGCCTATGAATCCAATACTTGTTGTTGAGATCTTTGACGTGTGGGGTATTGATTTTATGGGACCATTCCCTACCTCCCATGGTAATATGTATATTTTGGTGGCAGTTGACTATGTCTCTAATTGGGTAGAAGCTGAGGCTACAAGAACAAATGACCATAGTGTAGTTCTTAAGTTTGTTAAGAAAAATATCTTTGCTAGGCATGGAATCCCCAAGGCCATCATTAGTGATGGGGGTTCCCACTTTAAGAACTTCAAATTTGGAAAGTTATTGAAACACTATGGGGTTAATCATAGAATAGCTACTCCTTATCACCCACAGACTAGTGGACAGGTAGAAGTATCTAATAGGGAGATTAAGCGAATATTAGAAAAGACCGTTCGTAGTGATAGGAAGGATTGGTCCCTGAGGTTAGATGATGCCTTGTGGGCATATAGGACGGCTTTTAAGACCCCTATTGGAATGTCACCGTATAGGTTTGTATATGGCAAGGCGTGTCATTTACGGGTTGAGATTGAGCATAGGGCTGAGTGGGCAATTAAGCAGGTTAATATGGACTTAGATAATGCGGGTAATTCTAGGAAACTTCAATTATCTGAATTAGATGAGATTAGACGCGATGCTTATGAGAGTGCCCAGATTTATAAGGAGAAAACTAAGGCTTTTCATGACCGACACATCACCAAGAAATCTTTCTCTGTGGGTCAAAAAGTTTGGTTATTCAATGCTAGACTTAAGCTCTTTCCAGGAAAATTAAGAAGTAAATGGACGGGTCCATACGTTGTGACTCAAGTCTCTCCACATGGAGCCATTGAAATAAAAAATATGGTAGGTGGAGAGCCGTTTAAAGTCAATGGACACCGTTTGAAGCCGTATGTTGTGTTGGATAGTGATCATATGGCCACGGTTGATGTGGTTTACTTGGAACCACTCCAACCGTCTCAATAGCTCCAATGAGTTATGTCGGGCTGACGACGTTAAACTTAGTGCTTCGCGGGAGGCAACCCGTGGGTTGTAGTATGTGTGTTAAAAACTTTGTGGGTGTGTTAACTACAAACCCTCACGATACTAAACTCGTCCACTCGGGCTACCGGGTGGTTTAAAAGGCTTGTTGCATGCGCTAAATGCAACCGTGATTCCTACGAAAGTGAGTTAGGTTTTTTTGTGTGTGTGTTTGTCAAAGTGATTTTTAACCAAAATTTCAACTTAAAGTTTTTACATTGGGGACAATGCAATGCTTTAAGTTGAGGGGGGTGTCACATGTGTTACATGTTTTTGTGTGAAATTGTGGTAAAAAAAATGGGTCAAAATGTGATTTTTGAAAAAAAAAAGAATCACAATATTTGATTTTTGTGCTAATTGGATGTGGAAGTTTCTTCTACATATATTTGTTGAGTGTTTGCAGATTCTGAAGATTAGCTTGTGGATGACTTATTGGAGCAAACTAGAAGACTCAGCCATGATTATAAGGTGCATCCGATTTCATTGTATAATTTGGTTATAAATTGATTTGATAGTTTGCATGTAGTTAGGCATATGTATATTTAGTAGATGATCAAACCATACCCGATTGAATTTCCTCACTTACTTTTGCTTAGAACGGGAAGAAAGTTAAAATAATATAATATGAAATATAATAATGTAATAGTTGGGTTAGGACACTTAAATTGATCTTATCTGGCTTGTCACCCGCGCACGGTGGCCATAGAAAAAAGTTGGAGAACTGTCATAATTATTGGTGGTAGTCATATGCTGGGCTTGCCTATCTGATTCGTCACCCGCGCACGGTGATATTTTAGTTGTTAGCATGGGTCAGACGTCGATTTTTATGATGGATAGCATTGCACTTAGCTGAGACAATTTTATGTGAAATAACCCAATCCTTGTATTGTTGATAATGAAATTAGGAAGGTTGGTTTAATTTAGTGCATTAACTAATTAGACTATGTGGTAGATAACTCCATCATATGATATACCAGTAGGCACGAAGCATAACTGTTCCCATTTAATTAAAACGAACTAATAACCGGTTCCCGTGTGCCGATGTGTCTTAGTATGCACCTATAGGATAGATATTCATACTCTCAAATGATTGGTCTTTATATCAACCTTAAAAGGAGTGTATAAAGCATTCGGGATGACATGTATAAGAAACGGTCCCGGATGGCTAAAAAAGGAGCTTATGTATGGTATGAGAAAAATGCTTGAAATATGAAGTAAAATTCAAGTGCAAAAAAAAAAAAAAAAAAAAAAAAAAAAAGATTGCGCTTAAAGTGATGTATGAGAGCTAATGTGCTCTTAAAAAGTTTGCTCCTATGGAATAAAAACTCCGGTATTATAAAAGGTATAAGGTATTCTCACCTCTCGTTTTGGATCTATGTTTAGATTGATTATAGGAGTGTACTAAGCATGTTGGGCACATGGTTAATTATATGAAACATAAAGTAAATGGAACCAATGGGAGCGGTTATGCTAAGTGTTTAAGAAGGACAAAAATATTGGTAATCATTTTGGATTATTTGCTACATAGGATGGTTATTAGTGTACTAGGTTGAATTTAATCTTTTTGATGGAATTTCAATGGTATGATTAAAAATTATGTAATTAACATGCTAAGATATAGTAGATTTCTTCCTCGGGAGAGTAAGAGTTAAGTTGAGGGGGTTTGATCGGTGTATTTTACATACCCCTCATTGCATGTTAATTACGTATTATTGCATTATTATTCATCGTTATATATGTACTTTGAGGGTGTTTTGTGATTATGTAGGCTATGCGTTAAAAGGAGCTAAAGTTGCGATATTACAAGCTTAATGAAAGACTAGAGAGACATTTCGGTTGGGCTTTGCAATCCGAGAAATCCATATTGGCCCACTCCTAATTTGGTTAAAGAAATAAGTGAAGGTTGGGCTTCATGGGTGGCTTTGACGTGAAGAAACAAGGAAAAAAGGCTGCATCGTTTTATTATATAAAAAAAAAACCCTACGATCTCACAGAGGGAGCGAACACAAACTGACAACACAGAAATAAAGAAAAGGATCCATTCGTCATTCACAATTCACCAACAGAAATAGTGATCAGCCGCCTTTTTTCCTTGTTTCTTCACGTCAAAGCCACCCATGAAGCCCAACCTTCACTTATTTCTTTAACCAAATTAGGAGTGGGCCAATATGGATTTCTCGGATTGCAAAGCCCAACCGAAATGTCTCTTTAGTCTTTCATTAAGCTTGTAATATCGCAACTTTAGCTCCTTTTAACGCATAGCCTACATAATCACAAAACACCCTCAAAGTACATATATTACGATGAATAATAATGCAATAATGCGTAATTAACATGCAATGAGGGGTATGTAAAATACACCGATCAGTGGTGGTACTATGGAAGGTGGTAGGACAAAATTTTGGATTTCTTGAAAAGGATTGTTTGCACTAGGTGATTCATCTATGTTGGAAGATCTTTTGGATGACATGGATCCCATGATCCTTCCCTTGAGGGAACCGTCCAATGTTAATGCTGGGATCCGTGGTACTGGTGACTCAGGCAGCTCAAAATTTTCCTTTTGGAAACATTTGTGCCTAGTGTGTGCCTATATGCAAACCATTTGGAGTTGCGGTTATCTCGACTCCTAAAAATAAAAGAAAAAAAATAGGCTAGAATAAAAAAAGAACATACTATTATGTGAGATAACCCGAGTGCTCCTAATTCATTGTTGCTTAAATGAATGTCCCCGAAACACACATTAGTTATATGTCCTCTTTAGCATTCAAAAGACATGAGATGCAATGAAAACGTGTTTTTACTTTGTATTAATAATGAAAAAGAGGTTTGTCCTAGACGTGAGAAATAGCTTTTATGAAAGTGATACAGGAAGAAGTACCCTTTTAGAAAGCATTTCAAAAAAGTTTATTTGTTTGAAGAAAAAATTTAGAAAAATATGTATGGGTTACGTGTTGTAAGAGAAACTTACCTTGAAAATTAAGGAAAAATTATGACAGTACGAGTTGTAAATAAAACCTATCTTGGGTTTTGAAAATTCCCGTATTTGTTTGTGAGTTGTGTGTGAAATAGAAATCCTAGACTCAGAAAGAAGAAGGCTAGTGTTTACATACCTTGTAGAGTTTAAAAAATAATTACGACGATTGTTCCATGAGACCAAGACCAAGACGAAGTAGGTTGAATTGTTCCCGCTTCAACGGTTTGGTGAGGACGTCGGCTATGTTATCTTCCGATGCCACTTTCTCAATAGAGATGTTCCCCTTTTGAACATTGTCTCTTAAGAAGTGATGACGAATCTCTATATGCTTATTGTGAGAGTGCAATACCGGATTCTTGCTTAAGTCGATGGCACCTTTGTTGTCACATAGAATGGCTATGTCACTTCGATGAATGTCGTAGTCAACCAACGCTTGTTTCATCTATAGTGCTTGTTTCCATGCTTTGCCGGCGGAGACATATTCGGCTTCGGTTGTAGATATGGCCAATGCCTTTTGCTTCTACGAGAACCAAGATGTTAAACAACATCCCATGAAAGTACATACACCACTTGTACTTTTTCGGTCAACATAATCACCTGCATGGTCAGAATCTGCATATACAACTGATTCCACCCCCGTACCCTTAGGATACCACAATCCTAATTGAGTCGTACCCTTAATGTATCTAAATATTCTTTTGACAACTTCTAGATGTGATGTTTTAGGATCTTCTTGAAACCTAGCACATAGAAAAACACTAAACATGATATACGGCCGACTAGCCGTAAGGTAGAGAAGACTACCAATCATGCCACGGTATTTTGTGTTATCAACGGATTCGCAGTCTTCATCTTTTGTGAGTTTAGTGTCAGATGACATTGGTGTTCTTATGGGTTTTGACTCTTCTAAACCAAATTTCTTTAACATCTCCTTTATGTATTTAGATTGATTAAAGAAGATACCATCTTCTACTTGTTTGATTTGTAGACCAAGAAAGAAACTTAGTTCTCCCATCATACTCATCTCGAACTCGTCATGTATGATTTTAGAGAAGTCATCACACATGTCTTGACAAGTAGATCCGAATATAATATCATCTACATATATTGGAACAATGATTATACGTGATTCCTTTTTCTTAGTAAAAAGTGTAATATCAACTAACCCCATGGTGTAGTTGTTTTTAATTAAAAATGACTTGAGTCTATCATACCAAGATTTTGGGGCTTTTTTAAGACCGTAAAGAGCTTTCTTTAACTTATACACATGGTTAGGTTTTTCAAAATCGATAAAGCCCGGAGGCTGAGCTACATATACTTCTTCATTAATAAAACAAATTAGAAAAGCACTTTTGACATCCATTTGATAAAGCTTAAGATCATTAGCACAAGCATAAGTATGAAGTATTCTTATAGACTCTAATCTAGCCACGGGGGCATAGGTCTCATCAAAGTTTATTCCTTCTTGTTGATTATACCCTTGGGCACCGAGTCTAGCTTTGTTTCTAGACACTACACCGTTTGCATCTAACTTGTTTTTATATACCCATTTGGTTCCTATTGTGGTTAGATTACTAGGTGGAGGGACGAGTGTCCAAACATCGTTAGAAACAAATTGATTTAACTTTTCTTGCATAGCCATTACCCAACTTTCATCTTTTATAGCTTCTTGTGTATTTTTAGGTTCTATGGTTGGGAAAAAACAAAATAAGCTACTTTGGTTTTAGACTTGACACCTTAAGGTTCTTTAGTTTAATTTTCTTATGACTTTATCTACGGGGTGATCTTTAGACTCTTTAACATGGTGTGACTCATTTCTTGTAGGGTTATATACTTTCTTTCAACAACCCCATTCGATTGTGGAGTGCGAGGAGCCGAGAAGTTGTGAGTAATACCATTAGCGTCACAAAAGGCTCCAAATTGCACTTCATTATCGAATTCTCTACCATGATCCATTATAATAGACACTATAGGACTTCCTAATTGTCTTTGGATTTTCTTACTTAATATTTCAAAGTAATCAAACGTTTCAGTTTTATTCTTTAAAAATTTAGTCCATGTTTACCTAGAGTAATCATCCACTATAACCAAAGTGTAGTAGTTGCCCCCATAACTTTAGATAGTGGATGGACCAAATAAATCCATGTGTAGTAATTCTAGACACTTAGTTGTAGAGACCATGTTTTTAGCTTTGTAACTAGCATGGACTTGTTTTCCTACGTTACAAGCATAAAAAAAGTGATGTTCAAATTTTAATTTAGGTAGATATCTTACTAGATCTTTGGATGATAGCGATTGAAGAAGTCGCATATTGGCATGACCCAATCTTCGATGCCATAAGGTCGAAGTATCATCCATAGAAGTAAGACAAAGTTTGTCTTTAGGTTCATTACCGATTTTAATGACATAGACTCCATGTTTCCTAATACCTCTACCTATAGTGATACCGTTTTTCAATATCTTAATACCGATTTCATTAAAAAGTAAGTTGCACTTCTTATCACATATTTGTCCTATACTTAAGAGGTTAAAGTTTAGGTTTCTACGTGACACACATCGTTAATGGTTAGAGATTTGTTAGAAATCGTACCTTTACCGATGATTTTTCTTTTGCCATTTCCAAATACCATATTTCCTCCATTGAAGGATTCATATGTGGAAAATAAATCTTTATTTCCGGTCAAGTGCCTCGTGCACCCGCTATCCTTGATCCACTCATCCAGATCTAGGTCGACCTTTAAGCACACCTAAGAAAACAATTAACTTAAAATTTTGGTCCCCATTTGTTCATGGGTCCATTAGTGTTAAACATTCCATTCATGTTAGGCATATATGGAAAAGGTGAGTATGCGTTCCATGGTGCAAAGTTTTGAAATTGAAAACCGTTTTGCATATTTGGATTCCATCCCATTTGATGGTTACTTCTCGGATAAACATTATTAGGTCTCCTAGATGTGTTCGGTTTTGAAAATGATGGACCTTTGTTTCTTGTAAAACTTTGATTTTGTCTTGGTAGTGGTTGTCTAATAGTAACATGGGTTGGTTTCTTCTTATTAACAATAACAAAATCGGTTCTAGATGAGGAAGCTATATTATTTCTACTGTTTGCTTCAGCAGACCCACGGATCCCTGGCTGTACACTAGCCAGTTCCCTTTTTGTGGGATCCGTGGGATCCGTGGCTACAGTGGTTTGATTTTCTAATTCTTTTACGAATTGTGTTTCTTTGTTTTCACTAGTTGACGCATCAAGTTGCTGAAAGCCTAAACCTTTTTGGTTGTTTCCTGTTTTAACACTATCTAATATCATATCTAGTGTATTAGTATTCATTCTAGCAATCTTAGAGTCTAGATGATCAACTAGTGTTTGAAGTTGAATTCAAATTTCACATTCCCCATTTGCTATCTTCCCCTTTTCTAGACGTTTTAACTTTGCTTTTAACTCAATAACTTCCTTTTCTAAACGTTGATTTTGGTTTTTTAAAAACTTGTTTTTGTTGATTACTTTTAAACTAATTTTTCAAAGCTTATTATATTCATTATGCAATGAGTCCTCATCTAATGATGAGCTATTATAGTATTCGTTACATACCTCTTCATTTGCCATGAGAAAAATTTCCTCGTCCTCCTCCTCGCTCATTCCCCACGAACCGCTCACAAACGCTTTTTGTTCATCACGTTTGGGACACTTACTAATAAAGTGGTTGGGATCCCCACATTTAAAGCAAGCGCGTTCATCCCTTGCCTTCTCGTCATCTTTTCTTTTCCGGAACCCTTTCTTGTCGTCATAAGGCTGCTTGACATATCTTCCCTTTCTTCTAAAGAACTTCTTGAAGTCCCTTACCGCCATGGCATACTCCTCATCATCACTATCCGAAGAGGAGTTCTCTTCATCGCTTGAGACCTTCTTGGCTTTAAGGGCAAGATATTTGTGCTTCTCTTTCACTTTTGAGGCTTCGGAATCTTTAGCGAGGACAAGCTCATAGAATTTTAAATTGCCTATGAGTTCATCAAGGGTGAGCATTGAAAAGTCTTTTGATTCTTCGATTGCCGTCACCTTAGATCTCCACTTGGATGGAAGTGCCCTTAGATATCTCCTAACATGATTACGACTAGAGAAAGACTCATCAAGTGCTTGTAAAGATGTAATTATAGTATTAAAGTTAGCAAAAGAATGATCTATAGTATCCTCATTCGATATTGAAAATTGTTCATATTGTTGAACAAATAAACATATTTTATTGCTTTTAACTTGTTGATTACCTTGATGAGTTACAACTAAAGAATTCCAAATTTCTTTAAAGGTTTTGAGCATGGAAATTCTTTTGAATTCCTTTTTGGGTAAAGCATTATATAAAACCATTTTAGCTTCACTATTTTTAGAAAGCTTTTTCTTTATATCATCGGTGAGTTTATCATGAGGTGTGTTAACTAAATTTCCATTTTCATCTTTTGTAGTGGCTTCAAAATCGCCTTCAACAATGATGTACCAAAGATCAATATCTTTTGACTTCACACACGTTTCAAATCTATTTTTCTAATATATAAAACCGATTTATAGTGGTTCGGCTACAAGGACACCTTCCTTGCCCTACTCCACTCCCCGAGTCACCTACTCGAGAGTTGAAGCACTATGTCAGCAAACTCCTTCAACTTGGCGGAGAAGCCTTCACAACGTCGCTTACACCTTTTTCCGGTACAAAGCTAAATACCGAGTCCGTAACACGGAGGACCAAATCACACTACTATAACACAACAAATATGTGAAATATGAAATACAAGATCTTTGCTACAGAAATATTGTGGAGGAACAAATCAATCAAAGACCCCTTGCTTGGATGACTTGTAGAATGCACGTGATCTCGCCTTAGAAAAGGACCTATATGAGAATCACAATAAAAGAAAGAAGAACAACTCTCTAGATCAAGTGATCTTTTGTTAGAAGTGTGTAAGAATATATGAGAGAGTTTGTAAGTAGAGGGGTAAGTAAAAATGAAGAAATGGCTCTCTATTTATAGGCAAATTCTTGCCACTGTTGCACGGATCCCACAGATCCCTGGCTTGAGGGATCCTTCTAGTGTAACTCCAGGGATCCGTGAGACGCTCCTGTTTGCCCATGGGTTTTTGGGTTATGGGTCATGGGTCCTAGATTATGATCCATTGGTATCTAAATAGATACAATGTATCTAATATATGCTGTGGAAAACTAGAAGGGGGGGGGGTTGAATATTTTTACCAATTTAAAACTTCCTTTTAAATATTTAGATCGAGTTATGTCAATCTATTTGGTTGTTTATGTTGGACGTTGATAGATAGATATATAAACGTGTAATGAAAGATAAAGAGTAAGAAGCACATCACCACGACACAAGTATTTATAGTGGTTCGGCTACAAGGACACCTTCCTTGCCCTACTCCACTCCCTGAGTCACCTACTCGAGAGTTCGTAAACACTACACCAATCTCCTTATGGCGGAGAAGCCTTCACAACGTCGCTTACACCTTTTTTCGGTACAAAGCTAAATACCGAGTTCTTTCACACCAAGGCGAACCACACCTAACACAATGTCGCCTACCCTTTATACGGTGCTAGGCTATCCACCGAGTTCTTTCACTCCAAGGAGAACTAATCCTATCACAACATCGCCTACCCTTTATTAGGTACTAGGCTAAGCACCTAGTTCCATTACTATGGAGGAACTACTACCCATCACAACAAAACACCTATTCTCAAGGAGATACACTCCTTGTTACAACACCATCAAGGATATCACCATCCTTGGAAATAAACAAATACTTATATGTATAACGATGCACCTCATCGATTATACGACCTAGGCATTCTTCCCTAATGCCACTTGATTTGATTCTTAGGCATCCTTCACTAATGCCTTTGACACAACTCTTGGCACCTTTCACTAATGCCTTTGTCTTGACACCTTTAGCATTCTTCACTAATGCTTTTGACACGGACGATGAGCACCTTTCACTAATGCTTTCGTCTTGACACTTTCGGCGTTCTTCACTAATGCCTTTAACACAACATCTACGGAGGAAGAGAGAACTATCAACAAGAGAACCTCAACTGTCTTGATGATGACGAAGCATGGCAACTCATGGACTTGAGCTTGCTCGACTTCAAGAAGTGGTGATCTCGCCTTTAAGAGGAACCTAGAGAATCACACAAAAACAAATGATAAACTACATAGATCTCTTCGATATGATGTTAGAGAGATATAAAACTTGGAGAAAGTATGTGTGAAAGTGGTGAGTTGAAAGAAAGAAATGGCTCTCTATTTATAGAGGAAATTTTCTACTGCTCCCCGGATCCCACGGATCCCTCCCACAAGGGATCCGTCTAGCGTAAAGCTAGGGATCCGTGGGACGCTCCTCTTTGCCCATGGGTATTTTTGGTTATGGGTCATGGGTCATGGGTTATGGGTTGATCCATGGTTTTCTTTCTAGATACAATGTATCTTAAGAATACAATGAGCTTGGTTAAGTGGTATATATAAAACCATGGGTTATGGGTCAATACCATTTGCTAGTTTTTACCTATTTAATATATACTTGTTTTTACCCATTTTAGTATATACTTGTTTTTGCCCATTTTAGTATATACTTAGTTAAGTTTGTAAACACTAGTTGTTGTACATATGTATATGTAAATCATAAAATCACTTATACTTGTTTTAGTGTTTTATGTGAAAAAGTTAGTGTGTTAGAGAACTATTGAATCAAACTATTTACGTATTTTATATGTTTCGTTAAAATGATTTTACGTTTGTTATCGACAAAACATTAGAATATCGTAAAATATAAATAAACGTTTTTACGGCTTATTTGTATTAACAATCTCCCCCTTTTTGTTGATGACAAAACATAAAATTATTTTAAGGAAAAACTAAAATTCGTAGCAAATTTGAATTAGTAGTTTTTACTTTCTTCTCCCCCTTTTTGTCGAAACAAAAAGTGTTAAAAGAAACTAACATAATTTTTGTAAGAAAAATATGTAAAAGAAAATGTAAAGAGAGTAAGTGACGGGAATGGTACTCATCTTAGCTCCCCCTTGACGAGTCCATCCCTTTGAGAGGGCGTCAAGTACATAACGTAAATAAACTAATGTGTTTGCAAATATGTTTGCAAATGGTCCGTCTAAGTGACGAAAATGTGCTCCCCTTTGAAGATTGCAAAATTGCAATGGGGTGTCATGAAGTATAATCCAAAAGCGGATTAAGTTGCAAGTGATTTTGCAATATCGTTTGACACAAAGCTCCCCCTAGCTTTATGGTGTCAAAATCTTCATGTGTACTTTGAAAATCTACAAAGTAAAGGTTAGAAAACAAGAGTATAGTGCATAATTTCCTGCAAATAAAACTCAAGTTAGTAGTAATCTATGCTTCTGGACCACGGATCCCACAGTTCCCTTTGTGGAGGGATCTGTCTAGGCCATTTCTAGGGATCCGGCTGTCTGGTGACAGTTTCTTCAGCAATGAAGATATGTCAAACACTTCTTAATGAAGAGGTCAGAAATGTGTACAAAGTAGCAAGCACAACACACAAAATAATCATGGCATATAAATATTCATTCAATAAAACAAGAGATTATCAAACAAATCTCTAAAACTAAGAGAATGAACTAGGCCATACAAATACTACTTAATACTAACTAGTTACTAGACTTAAAATGCGACAATGTGCTTGAGTCTAGGGATGAGTGGACTTGTTGATTTGATCCAACTTTGCAAGAAGATGATTAAACATGAAATGTATTTCATTTCGTGCTTCTTGAACAAGTCCTTGAGTGATTAGACAATTTGGACAATCATTGTCTTGGTTTGGAATCGGAAGGTAATGGATATTTTGAGGAGGCTCTATGTGTGATTGTGGGTCTTCATTTTGAGAAGTGGGATGAGGTTCTAAAAATGAGGGTGGTAATGGAAATTCTTCCATATGATCAAGGTTGTTCCTTGTCTCCCATGATGGACTAGTTGGTGTTGTTGGTGGTTCCATATTCAATGAAAAGGTTGGTGAATGAGAAGTTCTTGGTGGTAAATGATCCAATGAGTAGATGTTTGGGTGACGAAGAGGCTCATTCAAGGAGTGTAGTCCATGCTCAAGGAATGAGGACTTTGATGGCTTGCTAGAACTAGCCATGTTTGGTTTTGAACTAGATGATCCATTTTTTAGTTCAAAGGGTTTGATGCTAATCCTTGCGGTTCTCTTAGCCCTTGTTGGATGAGTTTGATGAGGTGGGATTCTAGCATTATTATCTCTAATGGGAGATGTTTCGGTGGATGAGATTTCATGGATCATTTGACCTTTTCTTTTGGATGATCCTATGGTTGAAGAGTTGTTGCTAAGAGCCTTAGTCATAGTGATGATGATGCTAATACAAGCTTCTAGTTGCTGATTTTAGAGAGGTAAGTGGGAGTGGTACCTTAACTCTAAGGTTGTTTGGTTTATAAAGGATAATTTGAATTAGGAAATTAAATTCTTGGCCACTAAGAGGATTAAGCATGCACTTAGGATATTGATTAGCTTTAGGAGGATAATAAATGAAGGCTAAAAGTGGTTAGAAAACCAAAAGATGACTTAAAATTGAATATGGAAGCTGATTAAGGCTTTCTGCAGCCACGGATCCCGCGGATCCCTCTCTTAAAGACCAGGGATCCGGCTGTCAAGTAGGTTTTAGGTGAAATGATTATGCTTTTGTAAGGTTTATTATCAATGGATTTCGAGGTTTTGACTTAATTTTGAAGTCTTTAGCTGTTGGATATCTCAAATCCTCAACCATAATGAGTGATAGTGTTTAATGATGGTTTTGGGTAAGAAAATTGACTTTGGGTAGTCTAACTATGCATTTGACAAGGATACCATTTAATTTGGTTTGGAGAAATGGTGGTAATAAGTCTTAGAAATCAGATGATGACCTAAGAAGAATTTACTAAAATCTTTAAAAATAAAGAGAAAATGAAAAGCTAGTTTTGAGCCTAATTTTGAGTCAAAAGATGATTAAGATCAATTTGCTATAATTGATGGATAGACCAAACTAAGTGCTATCAGATGTGATAGATAATGTGTGAGTGTTGGAGCGGAATTATGGTGAGTTTTGACGAGTTGATAAATCAAAAACATTTTGAAATATATCCTAGGTAAGCCATTGATGAGTGTGAGGTTTTCAAATATTTGAGGAAGACTTAGTTGGCTCCAATATCTTATGATTGACTAGTGTGAGGTGATCTAGTAAGCTGTTTTGATGTAAGCAAGTCTGTATTACTTATCAGAGGTCACGGATCCTACGGTTCCCTTCTGGGAGGGATCCGGCTAGTTCAAATGCTAGGATCCGCCTACTGCAGATCAGAAGGCTTTCAGCAAATGTGCAACTTTGCACTTTTTAGTAAATGCTTCTCCTAGTTGTTCCTATGGGGGCTAAATGCAAGAACACAACAAATATAATGTATAGCAAAGTAGGAAGAACTAAAGTTCCTAGAGTGAGTGACGACGACCACTCAAGGGGTCGTACAATCTCATTCTTCAAATTCCTAAGTTAGAATTGTTTAGTGCCAAGATATGGCGATACCTACATACTATAAGCATAGTTTAAAGTGCTGAAAACCATTGTTTGAAATTGTTCATCACAAATTTAGGTCCTATGACCTTACCTCATTACTCCTCCCCATCCCGTCTTCACCCGTCCTCCACTCTTTATCATACCATTTCTACCTCTTTTTCTTCAAGAAGTTGGCAAAGCACTTGAAGATTCCCTTGGTTTGTTGCCATTCGGGTGATGCACCAGGAACGTCCGGCAATTGGTTGATATACACCAAGGGGTCGAGTTCAGTATTTCCTAGTGGGTTGCTACTACCTTCACCTTCTCTTTGCCTCTCCCTTTCTTCCGAGGAATCCGTGGGTGGGTGAGGCCTTTTTTCATCTACCATAAACCTTGTGGTTCTTCCCTCGGTCGATGATACCATAACCTTGTTGCAAAAGCTATGGTCATAGTTTTGTGGAGAAGGATCTAATGCAAAGATGAATTTAGCAAGACGGGTTAGAAGCATTGCATACGGGAGCACCATCTTGTCCATGCTTCTTACACTTTCCATTCTCTTGATCATGTAGTAGGCAATGTTAAAGCGAGTCTCGGTCACTACATAGATCATGAAGCTTAGACATGCGTTGGGGTGATCCTTGTTTCCTACTAGGCACACCACAGTCTCCCTTATCACATCTTCCCATTTTCTATACAACCCCCCGTCTCCGAGAGCTCCATTTGGAAAGGATCCCTATAGATCACTTTCGACTTCCTAGTAACCCTTGATGGGGATGCTCTTGGCATAAACACGGTGTCCCTTACCGTGGTTGCTTCCGAGATTATCGTGTGATAAATTTCGTAATGATCAACCATAGAGTGTATCTCATCCAACGACCACTCATTAGAATACATGCAAACACCATCAAATGGAACCCTTATTATTCTTCCAAACTCCTCAAGTGAAAGAGTGTACTCATGTCCATTTATGGTGAATTCAATTGAGATGGACCCATCATCATTTCTAATTATACCCATTGTCTTGTAGAAATCAAGCACAAAGACCGGGCAAATTTGCTCGTTTATATCCAATAAATAATCAAACCCAATAGTTCCAAACACTTCCCTTATGTCAGTATTTGTAAGAAATGAAGGTTCAACAACTCTACCTTCGTGAAAGAGTCTCCTTTCAAGCATCTTAAAGGCTTTCCTATCGTCCGGACTTAGTCCATCTTTCGTATGGTACATGGGTATGTAGTAAGCGGTGTCTTGGTAATCTTGTTGCTTGTTGCTTGGCATGATTGTTCCTAAACAATATAACCACAATGTGGTGTTAATTGTGAATAGTGACCTAGAGGGTTTGATCACAATTTTGCTCTCATCATCTTTGTTGAGTTCAAGAAATGTGTTTAATTTGTATTAACAATATTAATTCTTTGATTTAGATTATCTTAGAAAATAATGTGGTGACAAATTATGATAAACCCATTTGAACCCAACTCTTAAAGATGAAGAAATTGTAATCCTAGAAATCAAGGAATTGAATTAACAATGTAGTGAAGATTATACTTACACAAGTGATTGTTAGGCTTGAGAGGAATGATCAAATTGCTCCTTTGAACAATAGTTGTATTCTTGTTCGTGAGTCTTTGAGGTGAGTATAATTGTAGAACATCCACAGTGAACATTCTTTAATTTAAGCTGTCTTCTGTTGCACGGATCCCGCGGATCCCTCTCATTTGGGATCCGGCTAGTGTAAACGCAGGGATCCGGCATGACAACAAAAATCAGCTCAAACATTCCTTTATAACTTTGGTTTGGGAGTTCTAAAGCGCCTAGTGTTTTGATGTTAAGGTTCTAAAACATGTGTTTCGAGGTTTTGAGGATTTAATACTACTCCTATTAGATGTGGTTCCCTTTTTAAGAATTAGTCATAATTCTTGGGAAGCTTTTCAAATATTATAATAAAATCACATTTTATCATAATATAAGAAGTTTCACATGGATATTTATTGACATAGATGAAGTGTCAATAAACCATTTGTGATGAATAATGATTGAGGCTATCGAATAACCAAGATATCATTATTACGAGTTGGTAGCGTAGTCTATACAACTTAGTCGAAGAATACTATTCTTGATGATGACAGTAATTACTAATAGGTATAAATCATGCGACTAAGATTATAACAATAATAAAATCAAAAGTAAATTATTATCGATCATACCTTTGCTAAATATTCTTTTTAAGAAAACAAGTATTTAGATGAAATGCTTTGTGATTATCTTGGAATCTCAAGATTCATATTGTGAGAAGGACAGTAAAAAACATTCTTTTTGCGAAAAGAAATATTTAGATAGATTCTTCATGATCTTCTTGGTAATCCTTAATCCAAGTATGGAGAATACTTAAAAAGAAAAATGTTAGAATATTCTATCATTGTCCAACAATAAACATTATAATGATTTTTAAAACATGACTTTAAAAAAATCCTTCTTTGTAGTTTTCAAACATACACGGATCGTATCAAGTTTTTAAAGTACAACATACTTTAAAAAACTTGGTAACGAAGCTCTGATACAAATTGTGGAAAACTAGAAGGGGGGGATTGAATAGTTTTACCAATTTAAAACTTCCTTTTAAATATTTAGATCGACTTATGTCAATCTATTTGGTTGTTTATGTTGGACATTGATAGATAGATATATAAACGTGTAATAAAAGATAAAGAGTAAGAAGCACATCACCTCGACACAAGTATTTATAGCGGTTCAGCTACAAGGACACCTTCCTTGCCCTACTCCACTCCCCGAGTCACCTACTCGAGAGTTCGTAAACACTACACCAATCTCCTTATGGCGGAGAAGCCTTCACAACGTCGCTTACACCTTTTTCTGGTACAAAGCTAAATACCGAGTTCCTTCACACCAAGGCGAACCACACCTAACACAACGTCGCCTACCCTTTATACGGTGCTAGGCTAACCACCGAGTTCTTTCACTCTAAAGAGAACTAATCCTATCACAATATCGCCTACCCTTTATTATGTACTAGGCTAAGCACCTAGTTCCATTACTATGGAGGAACTACTACCCATCACAACACAACACCTATTCTCAAGGAGATCCACTCCTTGTTACAACACCATCAAGGATATCACCATCCTTGGAAATAAACAAATACTTAGATGTATAACGATGCACCTCATCGATTATACGACATAGGCATTCTTCCCTAATGCCACTTAATTTGATTCTTAGGCATCATTCACTAATGCCTTTGACACAACTCTTGGCACCTTTCACTAATGCCTTTGTCTTGACACCTTTAGCATTCTTCACAAATGCTTTTGACACGGACGATGAGCACCTTTCACTAATGCTTTCGTCTTGACACTTTCGGCGTTCTTCACTAATGCCTTCAACACAACATCTACGGAGGAAGAGAGAACTATCAACAAGAGGACCTCAGTTGTCTTGATGATGACGAAGCATGGCAACTCATGGACTTGAGCTTGCTCGACTTCAAGAAGTGGTGATCTCGCCTTTAAGAGGAACCTAGAGAATCACACAAAAACAAAAGACAAACTAAATAGATCTCTTGGATATGATGTTAGAGAGATATAATACTTGGAGAAAGTATGTGTGAAAGTGGTGAGTTGAAAGAAAGAAATGGCTCTCTATTTATAGAGGAAATTTTCTACTGTTCCCCGGATCCCACGGATCCCTCCCACAAGGGATCTGGCTAGCGTAAAGCTAGGGATCCGTCGGACGCTCCTCTTTGCCCATGGGTATTTTTGGATATGGGTCATGGGTTATGGGTTGATCCTTGGTTTTCTTTCTAGATACAATGTATCTTAAGAATACAATGAGCTTGGTTAAGTGGCATAGATAAAACCATGGGTTATGGGTCAATACCATTTGCTAGTTTTTACCCATTTAGTATATACTTGTTTTTACCCATTTTAGTTTATACTTGTTTTTGCCCATTTTAGTATATACTTAGTTAAGTATGTAAACACTAGTTGTTGTACATATGTATATCTAAATCATAAAATCACTTATACTTGTTTTAGTATTTTATGTGAAAACGTTAGTGTGTTAGAGAACTATTGAATCAAACTATTTACGTATTTTATTTGTTTCGTTAAAATGATTTAACGTTTGTTATCGACAAAACATTAGAAGATCGTAAAATATAAATAAACGTTTTTACGGCTTATTTGTATTAATAGATGCAATGCATCTAGACAAATGGATATGGGTTAACTCCATGGGTTATGGATATGATCCATGGGTATGGGTCATGGGTTGTGATTTTTACCAATCCTAATAAACTATTACAACAAATGAATTATTACAAGAATTTGTATTAAATGACCATATGTAGATGCTTCACAAAAATAACATATACTGATGACGTATAGTATGTATAACAGGTCCACTAAGCCCAAGACATACTGTACGCCCACTCTAGGCTCAGGCCCAATGACTGCAAATCCTGGACTCACGTCCAATAACCACAGACCTTGGCCCAGGCCTTGGGATGCACGCAAGAGGCATAACGGGCTAAGCCTTCAACCGTTAGGCCTCTCACGTCTGCATCCATGAATAACACGAAACCCTTGTCCATCAAGGGTCCGGCTCCGGCAACTAACCACTATATGCGATAATCCGGGGAGCCCCTGCGACAAACCTCGCCTATAAAAAGGGCTCTAATCCCCATACATGGTAGAACAACTTTCTCTCTCATAATTACACACATGCTACTACTTTCCCTCTCAAGAATGGATACTTACTCTCACGCCGAAGTCTAATCGTGGGGTCCGTCCCCATGGTAAGACTAACGGTTTACCTTTCTTGTGCAGGGATCTCGTCCAAATTACTTGAATTAGTACAAGATCAATCCACCAAAGGCTTGCCGCCCCAGTCCAGTAAGCTACGTCCAGACTTTCCATAACCCATCTCACAAATTGTACTAACAAGAAAATACTCACCATGAGCACCAGATTCGGACCAACTCCTGCTTTCGTGTCCACGTTGCAGAGTACGATAGAAAGAGGAGATCAAACGGCCTCGACGGACCCGGAGGGACCTGGTCCGACGCAGCCCTCCGGAGGTATTGTGATATGCATTTCGACAAGATCTGGCCTATTGTGATGGAGAAAGCTCAAAAGCATGAAGAAAGAGCCAAGATAGCAGAAATCCGGGAGGATTATCATGAAAACCAGCATCACCACAGAGCAAAAACGTCAAGTGAAGACCTGCGAAAACAGCTTAAGAAAGCAAAGCGGAGGAACACGCAAAATGACGGCAGCCAAGGTCATACTCAATCCAGGTCACCCAAAAGAAAGGAGGACGTGAGGGAGACGGTGTTCAAAAGATTGCGCCAACGTGTGTACCACCGACTCGGAGATAAGAAAGGAAATGTTTACATCTGTCCCAAAGACCGCATGCAACAAGTACTCGATGGTACCAGAAAGAAAGAGAGGAGCAACCGTAAGGGTTCTCAACCGCGGCAGATAGGATCAGGAATGAGAAGTCAGGAAACCGAAAAAACTCGGTCGCGGAAGGTGAATAACCATTTAGACGATGAACCTCACAGAATTAAAGGCTGAGGATCCACAATCAAAAGGCAGAAGCCCAATGATTATTGCCGCGACCTGGCCAACCCCTGGGTCTGCCAGGAAATTGATCCGTTCACTCCGTGTATCCGCTACTTCGAAATGCCTGTGAAAATGCGGATGCCAACCAACGTGAAAACATACAATGGAAGCGGAGACCCTGAGGATCACCTAAAAATCTTCCAAGCAGCAGCAAAGGTGGAACGATGGGCCATGCCAACATGGTGTCACATGTTCAACTCCACACTCACCGGATCCGCTAGGTTCTGGTTTGATGACCTTCCTCCCGAATCAATAGATAGCTACGACAAGCTAAAAGAGGCTTTCTTGACTAACTTCATGCAACAAAAGAAATGTATCAAAGACCCTGTGAAAATTCATTGCATCAAGCAAAAGGATAGAGAGCTAACGGAAGAATTCGTACGGAGATTCAAAGAAGAAACAAGGGGCGTAATGGGAGCCCCAGAAAGTATGAAAGTGTCAGGATTTCTGCACGCGGTCACCAATCCGGGATTGGTTAAGCAGTTACGCGACAGAGTTCCGTGGTCAATAAATGAGGCGATGGATATAACTTCTTCCTTTCTAAAAGGCGAAGTAGCCAAAGAAAATCGTGAAGGAAAAAGGCTATGGATGCAGCAACCAACGGAAAGAAGAGAAAAACAATAAGGTTTCCGCAACCACGAAAAACTCTCGAAGAGACAATGATACAAAAGAAAGCGAAACCCGCAAACCTTTTTACAAACATGTCAACCGAAAAAGAAACCGAAGGGAAATTCTGTGAATTTCATGGAAAAGCTAGACATACCACAAAAGAGTGCCTGTATTTGAGAAAACAGAGAGGAAAGATGCAAAAGCACCGATGAAATGGAATACGCCAGGATGACACTAGCGGAACAAATAAAGATTACAACCTTACGTACCTAGAATAGAAAGACTCAAGAAGAGAACACAAACGATACAAAGATGCAGTGAAAATTCAAAATAATCAAACTGTGGAAAGACTAGGCGGACACATTTCTTTAAAAAAAATTCCTTAACCTAGAGGGTGTCAGCTTCGGAGAAAGCAGTGAACCAAGGGAATCAGACACAAAAACACATGACACCGCACTGCGGACGGAAAGAATAACAAACTGGTAGAAATACGTTCACGGCCAAAAGGGATCCCGTCCCGGGCCGAAAAGCAAAGAAAGGATGGAAGCAAACGGATAAACCTTATCCAAATGCTCAAAAAGAAGGGAGAATCTGCCTGTACAGATTCACGTTCCTTCCCAAGAAATGTTGCGTCAAATCGAACAGAGATAATAAGCACTCAGGCTATGAGCCTAGGCACAGTCCTACCTACAAAACAATAAATGGAAATTAATGTTGACGCATGCGGAAACAGTAAAATTACCACTATAAATACGCGGGATAGAAAGAAGAGGAGTAGAACCATTAATTTCTTGAAAAAAGAAAACGAGTGTACAACATGAGGGAAAGAAAAATTCCTCGAGAAAAAAAAAGAAGCTGAAGAGGTGCTTGGTAAAAAGGCAATATAACCAACTCTTGATAGCGATAAATAGCCACAACATCATCGTTACTAAAAAACCCATACATTACCTGAACCTCTGTCCACCAAAAAGAAAACGTAAGGGCAAAGACAGAACCAGTTGAAACATGTTCTAAAATGACAACTAATAACACTTAGTCGTTCTAAAATGACGACTAATAACCAGCCTCCGCGACCATTCACAACACTCCTTCCACAAAAACCCATGTCCATTGAAGTTTGTGTGGACATACCGCGATCCTAGAGCACCCCAAAGGTGGGAGCTGAAAACATAAAAGCTCTTACTAACCCTTCGAGATTTTGGTAGTGCACTTAGTTCCTTCCAAAGAGTTGGCTCCTGAGTGGAAGAAGGAACTATGTCCCGAGACTGGGATCGAGGGGTGTGATTGAATGTGCAAAGAGTTTGGTCCCTGGGGAGGGATAACAAAGGAAGTGGGGCACAACACCAATCATAAAATGCCCCCAACTAACAAGGAACCTCCCCAGAAAGGCAAGCAAATAGAGGATGAAAACTATGCCTTCATTCCTCTGTTTATATAACCCGGCCCTCCAAAAAAGTGAACGTCTACTAATCCAGGCATATCGGGTTGGATAGACTGAGTTTAAGGTACAAATGATCAGCTCGTGAGCACCGGGATAAAGTAAAAGTTGTGTGGGCGGAAAGGTAACCTCTCTAAAAGCCCTCCCACTTCAACACAGTAAGGCGGACCCAGACGGGAAGCATCTTTAGGGGACTATCGAGCTTGTAGAATGCCCTACAGCGGAAACAAGAAGAAACACCACGGCCTCTCAGGAAACGACCACAAACCTACAAACTTCTTAAGGAACCCCGCAGGGAGAATATAGCGGCCCCAAAAGTGAATCCGGCCAAAATATTTTCTCAAGAAAGGATATCATAATTACTAAACGCAAGGAAAACTACCACGGACAACATATAAAATGGCAACCTCATGAGGAAAGAAACGCGGAGCATCAAAGAGCAACTCCAAGAAGGATAACGGTCATCAATGAAGATCCACAAGAGATTGGACGCTACCAGTTATAAGACAAAATGAAAAAGGGTAAGAACAGTTAGCAATGAAAAATATGTACTCGAACTCATATATATGATAATAATTGTGATGTATTTAAAAACGTAATCAACTAATAAAAAAATGAAGACTAGCTACCTTCATTATTTTATTCTTTAAAATATTTTTTATCTTTATTACGTGCATAAGACGCGCAAGCAAAAGGATTGGGTACGGCCCAAAATATGTTATTTCCGAATAGCATAAGGTTATCACGAATAACTCAACTGGTGAACAACTTAATCACCGGAGTACGTAAGAGGTATTGCAAGCCCAGTACTGGGAGGATAGCCCAAAATTATCCAAAGACTATTATAAACGTGGATATCCGTATAACGTTAAAAATAGCACCGCACAGACAAAAGGAGTATGTGCACAAGACTATTATAAACGTGCATATGCGTATAACGTTAAAAATAGAACCGCACAGACAAAAAGAGTATGTGCGCAAGACTATTACCAAACGTGAATATCCGTATAACGTTAACAATAGCAACACAAAACTTGAAAATAGCAACTTACATACGCTAAAAAGTTGGCTACAACTATTAGGAAGGTCATAGAAAGAAACAAAGATAGACATTGTTTAGATGATTACAAAAAAAAAGAAAAAAAAAACACAACAAACAACAACAGCTAAGTCTGTAGCACAGCAGCGACACTCACTTCAGGCTCGGAAAGGATAGCAAAGACCTCAGTGACTCCAGAAGATGGGTTGTTCACAACCTCAACAGGGGTGTCGGACCCACCAATATCATAATCTTCAACAGAAAGAGGCATCGAGGAAAAATCAGAAGCACTGATAGGAAGGGGCACAATCGGCAAAGAAGCAGTACAAACAGGCGCTGATTCACTAGCCGAAGATGTTCCCACATCCATCACGTTACGAGCGGACAAAGGGTCAATGGTTGAATTATAAACATCGGAAAGGGACGACCGATAACCATCACGGCGCTTCCTAACCTGATCAACCCTCTTTTGAACAACCTCCAAGGAACAAGACAAAGAGCTGTTGCCAATAATAACATTACTATACCTATCATGAACAGGGACAATGAGTTGCTCAAGATCCGGCTGCAACCCCACAATCATAGGAGCATTCGCAGAAGACCCATCAACACGGAGAAGGTCCATAACTTCCGCAATACTAGCACTCTTGCTTAATCATAGAGAGTAAAGAAAACTCCACACCTTTAACGGCTTTCACAGCGAAAACATAGTGATCTTCTGCAGAGGGATTATATACAACAAGCTCAACAAGCTCTCTTTTCTCCTTACCATGAATGATGTCCGCAGCTAAACCTTCTTGCATACCCTTATCGACGACATGCTCAATAACCTTTGCCATTGCCTTAGTATACTCTGGAGAGTTTAAACACTTGAATACAGCAAGGCTCATACCGTTTGTTAATAACCAACGACGGCTAGACAATAGTGTAAGAAATCGAGGAAAAAACTCATCAAGATGAATAGCCAGAGCATGCAAGTCAGCAACAGCTGAATCAACCTTCCGTGAAAGATCACACATCTTAGTGTCATGAATCTTACAAAACTCCTCCTCTAGAGCAGCAAAAGATGGAGCTCGGCTACGGAGCTCAGATCATGACTCTTCCAAAGTTCGTATCTACAAACATAACAAAATAAAAAATAAATGATAATAAAATAATATATACAAACAAAAAAGCACGGCTGCATACCTGTTCGGAAAGACTGGAATTCCGGGACTTAAGAACAACAATCTCAGCTCTCAAAGCGGATGAATCAGAATCTTTAGCATCAAGGGATGAGTGAAGTGATGCTACTTCGGCTTGAAGAGAATTTCGTTCTCCCTCAAGCACATAATTTTGGTCCTTTTGGGACGAAAGCTCAGCAATAGAAGCTGCTATTGACATAGAAGCAGACGATGTCTGGGAAGAAATAGCCTTGGCAACCTCAGACTTCAGAGTCGAAGTTTCCTTATCCTTACTCGCCAACAAAGACAATAAGAGTTTCCGCTCCATAGCATTATATTCTAAACGTTGACGAACTTCAGAACTAAAACACAATTTTCGTGCCACGACAACAGTGAACTCACCCAGAAGGCGTTCATACCCCATATCACGGATATCGGAAAAAAAGGTAGGAGGAGCGAACTCATCCACCATAGCACGACACTCATCAACATAATCAAGGAGAGAACCTTTAGCAACATTCCATTTCGGAACATGAAAACCAGAAGGAGAATCGGAATCCGGACCATCAACAACACGGATATCCCCAACTGAAACATCAAGATCCGAAAGATCATCAAGATTTGGATAAATATCACCGATAGGAGAAAGGCTATCCGGAAGGTAGGAAGGAACTTCCACTTGAACCTTTCCCTTCTCAATAGAATGAATAGTAGTAACAATGGCATCCGTCATAACGGGCACAGAGGAACTGCGAATAAACAAGTAAAAGAGTAAGTAAATAAAGGAAATAAGGACAAAAGAATTGCAAAAAAACAAAAGTATGAAATAACAAACCGGGAAGGAGAACCATCGAGATGGAGCAAACCAAAGCCAGATTCAGTGGATGTCCCAGCTTCATAAAACGTAGTTGAAAATAAAGGAGAAGAAGAAGAATGAGTGGGCAAAGCATTCAAGCAATATTCAAGAGTTTGTGAACTTTGAGCTAGCAACCTCTTTATGGACCCTGAAGACTTACCACTAGTAGAGGCCCTACTAGAATCATTAAGATCACTCCTTGCCTTCTTAGGGGGACGGACAAGGCTAATGCTGGCCCTACTCCTTTTTCTACCAGAACCAGAAGCCACCCCATTGCAAAAAGCAGCGTTAGAGGCTGAATGGTCAGGACCTAAGATAGCGTCATCAGATGAACGAGAAACTTCAAATTCCAAGCAAGTAGCTGTACGACTAGCCTCACCAGAGGAAGGAGGAACAAGAGAGACAGTACGACCTTCGGTCAATTGTAGCAAGGGGACTTCATCCTCCTCCCGCGGCTGAACATCAACAAATAACTTCAAAGGGTTCTTCTGCTTAACCAAATACAATAAATAAATAGCTGCAACAAACAAATAGGAAAGAAACAATGGTAAGAGCGAAATAAAAGTAAAGCAATGTGAAGATAAACATAGGTACGGCATACCCACCCCAATTCTCTTGATCATAAAACACAGGATAAAAGTCATTGCCCAAAGTGTAGTTGCGGCTCAACCCAACCAAACAAAGAAAAGGTTCCAGAAAATTAACAAAGGAAGAGGCAATGGTAACAAGGGAGGCAACATGTGCAGCATCAAATTCAGTATCCTTGGGGGTGGCGTCCTTTAGAAGACGCCCACAAATGAAGAAAGGATGTACAGAAGGACACGCAAATGCGTCAATCTAGAAAAAGTGATCATTCCAACTTTTAAGGCAATCAATAGGTTTAGTATAGCAAACACAAAAGCTATCAGCACATTTACTAAAAGAAAGCCAGCCATGGCTATGAGACAAGACATAAAAATAACTAAACAAACCAATTGAGGGTTCAATTCCAAGTGCAAAACAAAGGATTTCAAATTGAGAAACTTTAGCAGCACCAATAACGGAAAGCTGTGAAATATGAATGCAATAGTAGTCAAGAATCGAAATAAGGAATGAGGACAAGGGAAGGCGGAAATTAGCAAACTCAAAGAAACGGGTGTAGACACCGATCTTTCCATTCGGCGCTTCACGAATGCTTTTGTCAGGATCAGACAATTCCGGATGAACAAAGAGCGGAATTGAATAATCAACACATAAGCGATCAAGTGCCTTATGAGATAATTTATACTTGGTAGAAGAAAAAGTACCCATAACGGAAGAATACAGAGGAAGTCAAGAACCTAACCTGACTGAGGAACGTGGAAAACAGATACAACCAACTAGATTGAAAGATCCAGTGGAGAACATATGAACAGTAGAAAGAAAAAAGGGCTAAAGCCAAAAAAGGGGGTATTTATATAAACGGAATGATGATTAACCTAGAAAACCCTAAGAAAAGACACGCGTCCAAAAACAATCTAATCCAACGGTTAAAATCAAAGCTACATGGATAAGGATGGTAGAAGACTAAGGGCCCACGAAGTCAAATCAACCAGAACATGAAAAGTTGTAAAACGTCCACGTTGTAAACAACAATTACCAAGGAAAGGAAGTGTCTAATGAACACCTCGAGAATACAGAAGAACAATCAACCCGAAAGACATAGTCTAAGTAAATCCACCACGTGCGACAATATCCGCACGCAGTACACATACTAGAATGGAGGGGACTGGATGGTATAGCAGCCCCTTAGGGTAGGAAAAAGTATCTCTGGAAAAGAAAAAGTGCATGACGAAATCTTTAGTCAACCTAAGTCTAGTGACATCCACCGCATGCGACAATATCCGCACGCAATTAATATACTAGATTGGGGGGAATTGATGACGTATAGTATGTATAACAGGCCCACTAAGCCCAAGACATACTCTACGCCCACTCTAGGCTCAGGCCCAATGACTGCAAATCCTGGACTCAGGTCCAATAACCACAGACCTTGGCCCAGGCCTTGGGATGCACGCAAGAGGCATAACGGGTTGAGCCTTCAACCGTTAGGCCTCTCACGTCCGTATCCGTGAATAACACGGAACCCTTGTCGGTCAAGGGTCCGGCTCCGGCAACTAACCACTATATACGATAATTTAGGGAGCCCCTGCGGCAAACCTCGCCTATAAAAAGGGCTCTAATCCCCATACAAGGTAGAACAACTTTCTCTCTCATAAATACACACATGCTACTACTTTCCCTCTCAAGAATGCATACTTAATCTCACGCCAGAGGCTAATCGTGGGGTCCGTCCCCACGGTAAGACTAACTGTTTACCTTTCTTGTGCATGGATCTCATCCAAATTACTTGAATTAGTACAAGATCAATCCACCAAAGGCTTGCCGGCCCAGTCCAGTAAGCTACGTCCAGACTTTCCATAACCCATCGCCTAAATTGTACTAACATATACCCTTATAATTTTACTTATGATAACATTATATATTTTTTATCAACAAAACACAAAGAGATCGCTAAATATTAATAAACGTTTTTACGGTTTATTTGTATTAACAATGCGGTGATATTGAGATTTTATATAGAAACAAAAAGGATGCTAATATGGAATCAACTTTACTTGAGATATTCCAGCATGGTTGTAACGTAACAATCTAAACTTGTGCTTTCTTGTTGTTGTATTGATAGAAATATTGCACACACAAGGAGAGCAACTACCCCACCTACTCCGACACCAGCGCCAACCATGACTCCGAAAGATATCCAGAAAATGATAGCAGATGGTGTGGCGGCTACACTTGAAACTCAAGCAGCTCCAGTGGCCCGATCCAGCAGTATTAATAGGTCCACTAAAGAGAGCACTACTATTATCCCGCGAAAATGTATCTACAAGGATTTCATGAGCTGTCAACCAGCTTATTTCAAAGGTACGGAAGGAATAACTCATTTAACTCGATGGTTTGAACGTTCAGAAACTGTGTTCATGAGAAGCGGTTGCCCAGACAACTGTAAAGTCACATATGCTACGGGAACATGTAAGCTCCCTGATGCGCGTATAACGCGTTCGGTGTCAAAGGAACTTCCTCTTCATCGAGAAAGTTTTTCAACACCCTAGGCAGTGAACCTAATCGTTGTAGTGTAGTATTGGGTAACCCTCGGGTATTGATATCATTCTCTAGGGGAATAGGAATGCTAGTGTGAATTGTATTACGCTAAGGTTGTGGTTGTGACGCCGTCGGGCTTCAGTAGTGACGTTGTCTGAATTTGGATCTAGGCCGTCTGAGATGCAAAGTCTTCGTGACGCCCTTCCTCTTCAAAGCCTGACGCCGTCATGTGTAAATTAGCAAAAAGTCTAGTGAGTCGTCACAAATTTAATTACGTAGAGAGGGACGGAGTCAGCCTTGGATTGTGACGCCGTCAGCTTCAATTCCAGCAACTTGAGTGTCTTTGATCTTGACTTAGCCATTTTCTTCATATACTCACTTCTTTTCGTCTAAATATGCATCATTCCAGCATTTTTCTTCCAAGAGACCTAAAAAGTGAAAAGGAATAAAATTAAGCAGTAACGGATATAAAAGTGGGCGATTAAGGGCTTAAATGACCCCTTAAAAGTGTACATTTTAAATCCTTATCAAATATCCCTACACTTGGTATTTGCTTGTCCTCAAGAAAATGTGTTTTTGGCCAATCAATTTATAAGTTATGGGGCATGAAGCATTGGTTTAACATAATTCATAACAAGTAAAAGCACTGCAATAGTCATAACAAGCACGGAAATTATATACTAGCACCTCACAAGGGGTGTTTGGATTCTCTCATCTCTCGGGTGTATATGAAATATAGTAAATAGAAATGGAAGATAAAACTCATTAACCGGTCATAGTACATAGATTACCATAGGCTTGAGAATCAGACCTCCACCGCTTTGGCGTAAGCACCTAGGAACAACTATCTAAGAGGTCTTTTAAAGGGTTGTAACGGTAGGCTTACGATAGGGAAACAAAGGATTTGGTTGGATAGGCGATTTAGTGGTGGCAAGTCAAAAATCTTATGTTACAAGCGTGAAAAGAATGGCGTTGCTAAGCCAAGACTCAACTCACTAAACTCTAGATACTTGAAACAAACAAACATAAATATAAAGATAGATGTAGGATGGTAGCCCGTATGTTTTTATATATATATCTTCTTTCAACACTCTATTATCGATTTATTTTATTGTTTTTTTTTAAAAAAATTTGGCATACACTTTTACTCTACCATCCTCTACGATAACATCAAAATATAAGGGATTTATAGGAGCATCCTTACACTTGAGTTTTTATTACTCTAACACTAATTTGACCCGAATTGAAAAGATCAAAACACTTGGAGTACTTTATTACGTAAATAAAGGGAATTTGAATTTAACGTTCTTTCCCGTCACTCCATAAAAGTTTACGTTACCAATGAGTCCCAATCGTCCCAAAACTGTGTACAAAAGATATGACTCGACTTAGCAACCATGCACGTAACTAGATAATTGAACTAAGGGTTTAGTATCATAACAATAATGCACTAAAGGTGAGTGCATACAAGGTATGCTAAGGAGATTTGGGTGTACATTTGGGGGTGGATTGTAAACACTGCTCTTCATTGATATTCTGGAAAACTGAAATATCACGAGAACCGCAAAAAGGATAGACTCTGAGGGGTTAACTAGGATTATCGGTTACTAGAGATGAGTACATCGCAAGGGTGTGGGGGAATTACTCGACCGATGTGGAAGAAGTAATTATAATACGGGTATCAAACAAGGGTTATCCTAATGTCTCATATCATTTAGTTATTCCTAACTACACAAGTGTAGTCTCACAAGCGATATTGGAATGCATCACAAAATAAGTTCTAGAATCTATTATACTACCGGTACACTATCGAAGCATTAAAGGTGAATGCTCTAATTCCTATAGATCTAGGGGCGAACCTCACATTTTTGGGGTGTAATTTGAGTGGTAAAAGGTTTTTGTGCTAGTCATATAACTCCTATCCATGAGACGGTTTATTAAGACTAAAGTCCCACCCGTACTGTAACACCCCCAAAATCGGTTCAGCGGAAGACTTAAATGGAAATTTATGACTTGAAAACATAGCCAATGTAATAATTAAGTTTTACATTTCTTGAAAAGTGCAGAAGTAAGCCCAAATAAAATAGTTTAAGAAAAGGGTCCCTATATAACATCAGAGTAAGAAGGATCCAAAACCATGCCATCACTACCAAACGCCTTCCCAAAGATTTCCAAAGCTTTCACATCAATTACCTGAGAAAAACATGCTAAAAGGTCAGCGTAAAGCTGGTGAGTTCATAGGTTTAAGTTCAAATTTAGTAGTGGACTTGTAAGAGTTTATTTGCTATGCGAGACTAAGATAGATACACAAAAACACAGAATCACAAAACAATTCACAAGTGGGATCCCAAGCGACTCTAGCCAGCACGGTTGTAGCATGGTTAAACTACCCTGGACTAGATCGGAATAAATAACCATTCACAAGCTAGGTATCATGTTATAGCATAAATATGCTACGCTAGTATCATGCAACAACTACCACACATCTATCTAAACCAGTCAACGCATAAGCAAATCAAAAGAGTTTAAAAGGTCCAAAAGAGTAACACGTTTTCTCACCCCAATTTAATAAAACCAAGATAAAAATGGGTCTATGAAACTCACCTTAACAAGGAAATACACAAACAATCACTCTAGAGGAGACTAGTACAACAGCAACAAGAAATCTCATAGCACAGCGGACACAGCTCAACCTAAAATAACAAAAGACGGGACTCAGTATCGTTCCTCACGGAGTTGCAAAAATAAAGTCGCATAATACGTAAAGATTCTTGTAGGTTGAAGCATAACGATAGAATGGAACACTTGGCTTTGTCACTTGTGAAATGATGACTCAAATAAAGCACACGATTAACAACGTTTCGCGTAGCTCAACAAGCTTGACAACCAACTCACACAACTCACGCGACCAAAACAAACAAGAATACGTGCGTCATATATGTCACAAAATGGTCGGGTCTAATAGATTGAACCATACGTTAATACGGTACTCGAAGGATTCGTCAAGTCTTATTAGGCTCGTCAACTTAATAAGATTGGCGTTCCCTTCGCCTTGTTTATTAATCCAAGGTAAATCTAGATGGGTTGCACGTAAAGACCTTAGGATGGGTTGCCATTAATAACCTCCTCTTCTCTTATGGGACTCGTCAATCCAATAAGTCCAAATAAATATGATAATAGACTTTTATTAAAGTTAACCAATACGCAATCGAATTCACATTAAATTTCTTAAATAGAAAACTTGGGCTTCGTATCTCGAAATGTGTTACATTATTATTTCTTTTTAGAAACATTGATTATCTTATACAATTAAACTATTGTTTAATTTCATTATTTAATGCTCATGATTTTTCAAAACGTAGTGTATTTAACTCATTCGACCTATCATTTCAAGTCAACCCTTCTCGAGTCAGTACTAATTGACTCGAGCCCATCTATTCCCAAGTCCGTTTCCCAAGTCAAGTATCTAATTTGGGTCATAGTCTAATAATAATATAGTCCAAAATGTCCATATAATCATAAAGTCCATATCGGCTACTCGTGGTATCCGAACCATAAGGTCTCGGATGATTCACGAAGTGCTCAAATCATCACGACTCAAATCAACGACATTATCATAACTGCTTAGACATTTATTATTATTATTATAATTATTATTAGTTATCCGTTTTTATTTTTCAAGTTTCGATATGTTTAGCATCAATACTATCACAAGATTGACCAAGTCAACCCGAATCATTCGGATATCAAAACTTCCACAATTGCCGTGACCATAAGGTCCCGGTCTCAAAGTCCTAATCGTTTGGTAACCGCCTCGCCAAGGTGACCCTTGGCTGCGGAAACCTTAACACGATCCATGCCGTGACACAAAATGTGTCCCGGTCTCAATACCTCATCGACATACCCAATAATACCACCACAGCCGCACCACCACAAGGAGTCTTGGGAGACTCTCGACACCACGATGAGCCCGCACCAAGGCACAGTAAAAAACTACAACAAATAATCCATCCCAAGGAGTCTTGGGAGACTCTCGACACCACGATGAGCCTGCACCAAGGCACAGTAACCTCGGTTACCCTGTCAGTTTCACAACAACAACCACCAAAACATCACCACCGAGTATCACACGACCTAAAATATGAACCAAGAGGGCCAAAACCCTCATTCCACAAGGACCAAGCCAAGTCAACCGTGTAAAACACGATTTACCCACGAAAATAACACAACCAAGCACATGTATACGCGTGAAAACATCACGGTAACACATGCAAGACGAAAACCCAAAAACTGCGAAACTAAAAACGTAGATCTAAGGCGCGTTAGTGGGTTTCACCGCGCGTGCCCTAGGTCAAAAGAATCACCTTTTGACGATCTATCTTTTGGTATAAGTGGTGTATTTTTCCGGTGACGGGTGGCCGAAGTTTGGCCGGAGAAGACGGCGTCGGAGGTTTTCCGGTCGCCAGAAATGTTAGAGAGAGGTGAGAGAGAGAAGTGTGTGAGAAAAGTGTGTTTGTGTGTGTGTGGTGGGGTTTTTATACCCCAGGAGGGACCGAACTTGAACCCAAAATAGGGGGTGCGTTTGGTAATTATTCCAAGGGCTAGTTGCGTCACTTCTCCATAATTTCACGATTTTGCTTCTCGAGCTCGTTTTGACCCTAAAACGTTGTCGGAATTTCACGAAAATTGGGTCGTAAGCTTTAAAATAATTTTTCCATTCAAAATGACTATAAACACGACTACTCTCGATAAAATCACAAATTTATATATAAATTGCTAGTTAACTCGTGCCGGTCCGCTGTGTGCTCACATTTTACATGTTCCAAGATGTTTTTCTCATTTTTTGACTGATTCAAGTTTTAAAACGTTTCAAGTTTATTAAAATAATGTCATAAGTATGATGTGGTATGGAAATTTGTTCTAGAAAGTTTACCAGTTGTCACACGTACATGTCATGAATTTTTTTAAAATTGGTGCTAAAATTTCCCTAACAAATATTTCTCATATCTTATTACACAAATGAAATAGGACAAGACAAATGATCAAGGATAAACATAGTTCCAAAGTTCCCGTTTTATTCTCCCTCCCTATACTTAAACTAAACATTGTCCCCAATGTTCCCCGAAAGTATCAAAGTTATGATAACGGAAGGTAATTAAAAGAGAAAGAAACAAGTACTCCCCTGATTAGCTCGGTAGGATCCGTGTGAAGTAATGGTTAAATTCTTTCCAAGAAGAATGTATGCGTGATAAGCTCCATCCAATATTATGTTTCTTCTTCTTGATAAATAAAACCTGCACACTTTAAGAAAATAGAAGAAACCTTCACGTAAAATCGGCGGTAAAACTATATATGACTCTACTACACTAGGATATAATACTTGTGGAATGGATGTTTGCCGATTTTCTGGAAAATTAAGACCTGAGAATTTCCAAAAATTTATAAATAGCACAGAAAATGAGAGAAAGTTATAAGTTGTTTCTGCTCCTCCTAACGTCGTCAGGTTATGATCCTGATGTCGTCAGGTTATCCTGACAGAAACTGGTCTGCTGCGTTTTTCTGGAAAATTTCCAGAAAAATTACACCTTTAAAATCTGGAAAAATTAGTGCAAAACATCCATTATGACTCGATACAAGCATTTGACTCTAACAAACACACAAATATATTATTTTCAATAATCGTAGTTCTCATGTTCACGTTCTTTTGAAAATGTGTGTAATCTTCCCTACACTTATCCTTTTTATAAAATACCTTTATATGTAATTAAGACGAGGTTAAAGAAAAAATAAAGCATTTTCAAAAATTCAAACATGAGAACATACAATAATGAAAAGATATATGATACACAAACAAGCAAACAATTAATCATGGGTTGCCTCCCACGAAGCGCTTTTCTTTATTTATGAGTCTTGTAGCTAGACTCGAATTCGTGCTCCTACCTGGTCTCGTTTTTCATCCTCAATGAAAATTCTATCATATTGAAAAAATTCTCATCCAGTCTATACCTAGGTCCTAGGGTCAAACAACCCCTATAGTAAAGCCTCCTTTTCTCCCACATAAAGTTCAAGCCTTTTTCAACATCGTCTTCGCTCTTTTCCTCAAAAGCTCTAATGTTGTCTCGCTCATAAAGGGATAAAGGGCCATATCCATTCATCTTCCAAGGCATCCTATAAGTGATCTCATCGTCCCCTTCCATAAACCTAACCGTTCCTTCGGGTTTGTTATAGCTCATTTTAGACTTTTCAACAAATTTCCTAGCACAACTTGGGACAAGCTATAGTCAATGACACATCCTATGTCTTCTATGACCTTAAAATCAACTAAGTAGGTGAAGTTTCCTATAAAGACGCGTACATCCTTGACTCTTCCCAAAAAATTGCAAACCTCACCAGGATACTTATGGTTTCTCCTAATTTTAAGCCGCTCATTCATTATGTCATTGTAAACTGCTGATGACATCACATTAATGGGAGATTCCGTATCTATGTAGGTGTGCTTGACATTCCTATATCCAATCATACAAGGGATTTTGATGTTCCAAGGATTTCCTCTCCTAATCTTGCGCATATCCTAATGATGGGTGATCGAGGATTGTCGATTATGTATTGGTGGTAAGCAACTTCTTCCTTAGTGGGGTAAAGATTGAAGTAAGAACTATTCTCCTCATTCACATTTTCATTCACTAAATCATTACCCAAACTACTGCTAATCATGGAGCCAACAACTGAGGCGCTAACCGCTTTTTCAACAGCATCCCTAATTGCACTCGCAAATACCCTATGTAAATCTTGAAGATCGTTGTTTCTGCTAACATATCGCTTGCGGCGATTGTTAGAGGGGTTTTGGTCAATGGGTTGTGGTTTGAGTGGAAGTGGTTTATTTGGTGGTGGGTTGTTGTTTGGTGGATTATCACCTTCTATGATGAAAAGTGATTGGGTTACGAACAAATTCACGAAGAAGGGGGATAGACTACGAGGAAGCTAAAAATGAGAAATAAAATCTTACTTGATAGGAATCAAGCAAGGGAACCTAAATGAGATAGAAATCTAACTAGCTATTCTATTCCCCGACAGCGGCGCCAAAAACTTAATGCGCGTATAACGCGTTCGGGGTCAAAGGAACTTCCTTTTCGTCGAGCAAGTTTTTCAACACCCTAGGCAGTGAACCTAATCATTGTAGTGTAGTATTGGGTAAGCCTCGGGTATTGATATCGTTCTCTAGGGGAATAAGAATGCTAGTGAGAAGTGTACTACGCTAAGGTTGAGGTTGAGAAAGATTTTTTTTAATCTTTTTATAATTTTTATAAAGCTAAGGGTAAAATCTCGGGGTTTAGATTTGGGGGTTTGGTACTTCTACCGATTACTTCTACTATCTAATAATCTAAACTAATGGGTAGTCTTATGTCTATTGATGTGTGCTCGTATAATGATTAAAAATGTGTCTACCTAGATACTATTACTCCCTAGTTATCTTTTATTGGTGGTTGAATTGTCACGTCCTTATTCTTAATGCGTTGTATTTTCTAAGGTCGTAGGGTATGCTTTTCTCCCTAACTCTTTGAGACTACCTTAAGGTTATTGCCTACGAAATATCTAGGTTTCATAAAGTAACTCTAAGGTTATCTTTGGATGTTTAGTCTACAATTCCGCTAAGTGATCTGTAAACTAAGGTTCACACAGATTACTCAAGCATTCAAACACAACGATGGCCTAATGCACTCCTAAGCCAATTAAAATTAAGATAAGAGACAACCAATCAATAATCAATAACTAGGTTTCATAGATCTAAGCAAACACATAAAAAATTTAGCCGGACATGTTAAACACGCAAGCATACACACATACAATCAAAGACATAATGAAATCAATGAAGTTAAACACTTATCTTGATGTAAAATAGGGTACGAGAACCCTAAGATACTGTCTAAACCAGACTAAAGTCGTTATAGATTTTTACTCCACAAGTCTACGTCTTAAAATTCTGAAAATTCGATTTCTATATATAGTTTTACAACTGAGACGACGTCGCCTTATAGGTGGGACACCGTCAGATCGCCGTCATTAGGGTTTTGTCTTGGCCAAGTAATAGTTGGGGCGGCGTCACGTTGTGGTTGTGACGCCCTTCCTCTTCAAAGCCTGACGCCGTCAGGTGTAAATTAGCAAAAAGTCTACTGAGTCGTCACAAATTTAATTACGTACAGAGGGATGGCGTCGCCCTTGGATTGTGATGCCGTCAGCTTCAATTCCAGCAGCTTGAGTGTCTTTGATCTTGACTTAGCCATTTTCTTCACATATTCACTCCTTTTCGTCCAAATATGCATGATTCCAGCTTTTTGCTTCCAAGAGACCTAAAATGTGAAAAGGAACAAAGTTAAGCAGTAACGGATATAAAAGTGGGCGATTAAGGGCTTAACTGACCCCTTAAAAGTGTATATTTTAAATCCTTATCACTCCCGAAAAACTTTCATTTGTAATTATCAACTTAAACATGAATAAAGCACGGTTTAGAACATCATGAAATTTTCTGATCATCGTTATTGCATATCATTTGGCATATGCATGATCAACACGAATCAAACGCTCAAATTTATACGGTTGTGACCCGAATAAAATTCCCCTCGATCCCGATATCATTAAATATTTAAAAAATGCATCGAACTTGACACTTTTTATGATTGTGTGTAGCCAACTATTTTTTTTCTTATTGTGTGTACTGAACTTTCAAAATTCGATTATTGTGTGTATTTTATGACCATTTTACCCTTAATTTTTTCAAATTTCAAAGGGCAAAATGGTCATTTTACATGGCAGAATAGTCACAAAATACACATAATGATCGAAATTTGAAAGTTCAGTACATACAATAAGAAAAAAAATAGTTGGCTACATACAATCACATAAAGTGTCAAGTTCGATGCATTTTTTTGTCATTTGCCCTATAAAAATTATGCATTTTTTTTCCTTGGGCCTCACTTGTGTCCAATCCAACATCTAAATCCAAGCCCAATCGATATCATTTTTTCTTTGGACCTCCACCGGTTCCCACCCCAAGCCTACACCATTATCCTACACTTAAGTTTTGAAATACACTAAGTAACATTTTGTTACTTGTTTCTTGTGGCTAGTCGAAGCAAACCAAATGACACAAAGCAACTAAAACATATCACACTTTTGATCACATGTTGCGTGTAACATGAAGAACAAACAAAACATGCACCTAAGCCACCCTAATCCTCATTTAAATAATCCCCCCTAGTCAATATAATATACACCTAAACCATTTGACTTCATCTTTGACATCTTTAACCATTGGTCACTATGTCCCTTGTGCTAAACTCGATTAGACATGGCCTTGCATGCCCTAGAAACTGGCTGCCATATCCCCCATGCCTTCAAAACCAAACAAAAATGTAACCTACTTGGGACTTAAAAGAACATGCTTAAACTAATCCTAAGGCCATACTTACCATCCTATTTATAAGCAACTTCCAAACACTTAGTGCATTCACAAAACTCACAACATCACAAACTCTCACTCACATATACTCGCTCACGTCTCACTTAGAAATATAAATCGTCCACAGTGGTAACGAAGGAAAAGAGGAAAGAAAAATGCAAAATCTAAAGGCTTTGGTAAATTTTATTGGGTTATAAGGAGAACACGGGATCATTTAGCACGTACACTCTAGTCTCACGTTTCATCTCCACTCATTTTGAGTGTACTAAGTCCTCTCCTCATTCTATTTTGTTTCCTCGTAAGCTATTAATATCACACATCAGTAAAGTCTTAAAACACCTAAGAAGATAGATTAAATGAGTTACTTGGTATTAGTAGTATTTTGAGCTAGTTACACACAAGTAATATCGCAAATTAAGTAGCTAAGTATTTGAACATTACACTCGTTATCATTGTCATTTGTCACGTATAGCAAAATCATGAACTCACACGACACATAAATAACAATACCACACTAATAATCGACACTAGAAACCCTTTTGAAACCCTCCCCTTGCCTTATTCGTTTTCATAACCCAAATGCACCTGATTGGGCCTTAAGGCCCAACACGTAAAAATCAAAAGCCCATTGCCCTTTACCCGGCCCAATCCAAATACAAATAAGCCATAAGCTAAAAATAAGCTAGAAGTAAGCTTTTGAAGAAGTTAAATGAAATTTATAAGTCGAAACATGTATTTTGGACTACTTTTGCAAATTGTTTGGTAATCGGGTGGAAAGTGTAAGGATTTAAAAGTTAAAGGGTTGTTTCACTCGTAAAACTTTAAGCATGAAAAGTCTAGGGTGTGTTTTGTAAATTTTTGAAAGTTAAAGGTCCCTTTTATACATACACATGTGTGCATGGAAAGTCCAAGGGCGAGTTTGTAATTATGCCAAACTAGTTTAAAAAGATGAAATATAAACTTTAGTGTCAAAAGTGAAACTTTGGAAACATGAAGAACCAAACATGTAAAAATCGATTTAAAAACATTTTCTAAAAACAGTTTACCTTGGGACTGAAATTGTCATTCCCAAACTTGGAGTATAAAGTAGTTTTGGGTAGAAAATGTTATTTTCCCAAAGTTGAGGGACTAAAATCGTACTTTTTGAAACTTGAGGGTAAAAAGTGTAAATTTGGGAAAAAGTTTAGAAAACTTATAAACTTATCACGACTCTGTAAAAAAGAATATTTTGACAACTTAAAGTGTACAATGAGTGTTTTTACTTCGATAATTCATTTAACTTACACACACACACACACACACACACACACATATATATATATATATATATATATATAATTATAAAATATAATTATATAAAACTGTAATTCGATAATAACGCACTTTGATTATAAACGAACTAAAACACACAATAACATCATTATGTTCATAAAATCACAACGGGGAACATTTCACTTATGCGTAAGTGAGAACTTTCGATAAATATCAAACTATGTCGATGTAGCACGTAATTGAACTTAAAACATTAAGCACGGACAACGCTCTATTGAATTGGATAATTCAATGATCTATTGAATAAGTATATTCAATGCTCTATTATTTTGGTCGCGAACTAAAGGTTTATCATATTCTGAGACTAGCCATCTCATTCTTAGGTTTTGGATTGAAGCCTCAGCTACATCGTGCTTGATTATATTGTGCTTGTTCATTTTCATTAAGGTAAGTTCATAGCCTCGCTTTTACTTTTATTTGCAAACCCCGCGAGGGAGATACATGCTCTAAACTAGAACACAAGGTTTTTCATAAATGTTCGCTACTTGATTATTGGAATTGCCTAAGTATTTAGCCATAAGTCCCTTGTATCATGAACCATTAGTCACCGCGAGTGAATGCATATATCGTGAATAGTAGTATGGGGAGTAACGACTCTGTCTTGGTTATAGGTAAGAACCGGGGCGCACCATATTTGGATTGCATTAGGTAATTGGCTATTACCTCCTTCGGGGCAAACTTTACATACACCAGTAATTCGGTGTATGTAGTTGAGTCTTGGTTGCATGAGCTTAGCGCATAATAATCTGCGATTTTCTTTATGATATATTGTTAGTTTACAATTATCATGTTCATATTCTTGTGTTCAACTTTATATTAAACCTATGAATTTTACTCAACATTTTTGCTGACGTTTTTAAGCATGTTATCTTAGGTAATCAATGAAGATTATGTTCAATGCACGGAGTAGGCATATCAAGACCTTTTCTTGTGGTGTAAAACATAAAGTTGTCATTTCTTACAAACTAATGCTCAGTATTTTGGGGAAACATTTGAAACAATTTGGAATATTTTGTAACAAACAATGATTTTTCAATGAATGATAACTAATTTTCTTAAAACGTCCCTTTTGAGTCGTTTTCTATGATTATTGACTGTGATCCCCATCCAAGTAACCACCCGATTAGTCTTCCGTTGTCATTATGATCTTAGGGGTGTTATAGATTGGCATCAGAGCTAAGGTTATAGAGAACCAAAGAGTTTTTCTAAAAACATTTGGACTATAACCACACTTTTAAAACGAGAGTATTTTATACCACTACCTTATGCCTCCGTGACCGCTCTATGCATTAGGATTAATGCATGACTAGATCATAAGTAAATTACATTCATTTTAGTTAGGCATGGAGATTTGCTTGGAAGATTGTGCAAACCTAACTAAAATATTATTGATCATATAATTTTGGCATTTTACTTACAGTACTATTTTATGGGTTGTTACAGTACCATGTCTGCATCCCACCCTGTTGTTCTGTCCTCGGATTCCGAGATGGAAGACGCTATGTCCTCTGCGACTGTCACTATGCCTACAAACCCCAACCTAACTCTACCAGTTACTACTTCAGATGACACCGAACCTTTCGAAGAAAGAGAGGTCGCCTGAACCCCTGTCATCCCAGTCGTACCTGCTCACTCTCCAGAGCACACAGCTTTTGCTCCCATGGCACTAGATTAGTACTATCAGTCAAACCAATGGCTACCCGCAATGAATGTTGTGGCGGATGATGGAACATCCGGATACTCAAAAAGCACTGCTTCTGTTTCATCGAACAATCCTACATCATCACCTTTATCGATCCATCGTCGTTGACAAAGAGTCCGAGTCCTTAAGCCATATGAGCCCGAGCCATTCAGAGTACCCTACAGATTGCATCCTAAGGGTTCCATCTTTAAGCATATGGCTAGAAAGCGTGTGCGAGCTATTACCATGCCTCATGTAGCACCAACATATGTCCCTTCACCAACAGCTCAGTTATCACCATCTCCACTTACCACATCACCCACTGCTACCTCACCATTGCCGCCACCCACTATGTTTTACCATCAGACCACTACCGTTCCTACTTCATCAACACCTTTGGCATCACCACCATTGGACACCTACAGTGAGCCCCCTATGCCACTCAGTGTGAGAGAGTGTTTTCTCTCGGAGTCATCTGATCCCTACATGCAGACCACTTTCATTGACATCCAGACTGGACCTAGGAAGAAGATCGGTGCCAGACGATGGTCATTTCTGTTACCTTTATTTCGTCGTTGGAGAGCCGAGGAAGGAACTACGAGTACCTTTGAGCTTGGGGAAATCTTTATGACCACACGAGCTAGAGTCCTACCTGTGACCGGAGAGCCAGTGTACCACTTTATTCCTCTTTTAGCATCCAGACTTGTTAGACATGAGGATCAGATGAACGATCTCATGGTATACTATGATGAGATACCACTAGTTAAGATCAAGAGCTTAGAGGAAGAGGTTGAAAACCTCATGGTCGGTCGATATTCCTTAGATATAGTGTTTGATATGATGAGCGCCCAGATAGTGGAGGCGAGAGAGGCTGCAACCGATTTGACTAGGAGACTTGAGACTGCTAGCCAGGATGCCAGCATTCTTAGAGAGACTGCTCTAGGACAAGAGAGAGTTCTGCACCACGAGCTTGCATATGCTCATGCACACACCGCCATATTGGAGTAGAGGTTTGACGACCTCAAGGCTAGAGATCGAGCTCGAGAGCAGCAGTTCCAGGATTTATTAGCTATGGTCGAGGAGTTACGCCGCCATCAGGAGGACGCATTAGGCAACGCATAGATCACAGTCATCCTTATTGTAGCTTTGTATCATAAAGCTGAAAAAAAACTGATGAGGAGAAACAAAAGACTGATGAGGAGGCTTGGTTGATTTTGTCAGAAAAGAAAGTAGGTTTCGGGGGTTTGGTATACCAATATGATCTTAATGAGGTGCAGGGCTTTGCATCTGACATTCGTTGGCTGAAGAAGGAAGGGCGCTTTCCTTTGTTAAACACAAGACAGACGGGGGTAAATCCAATCCCTTAATTCTTTGATCCAAATTCAATTGACCTACCGGCAACTTCGAACTCTTACTCTCCTTCAGCCGATTCAAATACCGAATCGTATCTCTTGGAGAGAGGCGCAGAGCATAGTGCGCTTTAGGCGCCGAGCGTGAAAGGTCTCTTCTTTCGTTTCGGTTTATTCACTGATCTGAGACTTAGCACTTGTTTTCTAGATAAGTCGTTTAGAAAAAAACTCCTTAACTCATTAATTCAGGATCGGTAAAGGCCTTACTCTATTCCTTGTCAGGAATAGAGGCCTTAGAGCTTCTACTACTATCGGCTATCTAACTCTCGGGAAATCGAGGGTTTTGTCGGGGAATCGGTGTCATGGTGGTGCGACGAGCTCTGCTCCCACCAAAAAATGGGAAAAGACTTTTCGAAAATCTCTGGCGATTGGTCCGGAAAGACATGGGACTTTTTGGGCTGCAGTCAGAATTGGAAAGATATTCAGTTCGTTGATCCATTCAGTAGCACGGAGTCCATAATTGGATATTGCCTTCCTTCATAAGAACAGGTAACCTGGTAGGTGGGACTAGTTGCATTTGACCGAGTTGAATAGCTTTGTATCATAAAGCCCGCCATGTGTGGCATTAAAGCTTCTATCCTTTTGGTTTGTAACTATGGAACAAGAATATTGATGTTGTAACATTGGGTTGTGAAATATTGCTATGTATCAACATTTATCTATGTTATCATGGTTGTATTCCTATATTCTTGTGTTGTGATTTCATCATTCATCGGTTGTATATACCGAGCCGATCATTATGTTCTTATATATGTTATGATTTTGTTGTGATAAATCATGATCCACTTATTCTTTCTTATAACGATATCATTTCATTGATTTATAGTGATGATCTCGACTATTAAGATATTTATAATATGTATCACTTTTATTACTGTCGATGATTCTTAATTCTGGTGTTATCTCTTGGCAATTTTATAAAACTGGTCAAGAAGAAAGCTACCTCATCCACCATTACTCCAACTGTTGTCCAAAAGATGGTCGCTGACAGTGTTAGCGTTTCCATTGCTAAGCATGCCGCTGACACTACTAGAGCTGAAGCTGCATGCACTGCTGAAGCCGAACGTGTAGCCCAAGCGACACGTGAAGCTAAAGCTGCCACAAGAGAAGCTGAGATTGCAAGAGAAGCTGAGATTGCGAGAGAAGATGAGATTGCCCGAGAAGCAGAGATTGCTCGGGAAGCTGAAGCTGAACGTATTGCCCAAGCAGCATGTGAAGCCGAGGCTGCTCGCCTTGCAGAAGTCGCCCGCGTTGCAGCGACAACACGTGTTATGGAAGTGGCAAAATCAAATGAAACCAACACTCCAACCAATCAAAGTGAGACCTCCATAGCCCGAAAATGTAGCTACAAGGGATTCATGAACTGCAAGCCTACCTTTTTCAAAGGCAGTGAAGGTACTATTGGTCTACTTCATTGGTTTGAGAGATCCGAGACTGTATTTCTTCTAAGTGACTGCATAGATGATTGCAAGTTTAAGTTTGCAACTGGAACTTTGCTAGAAGATGCGTTATCTTGGTGTAAAGTTTATGCCCAACCAATCAGAATGGAAGAAGCTTGTAGGATTTCCTGGTCTGATTTGAAGCAACTGGAGGATGAATTTTACCACTTGTCTGCTAAGGGTAAAGACCTCAAGACATACTTTAAGAGATTTCACGAGCTGAGGGCTATGTGTCCTAATCTGTTCCCCACAAATGAAAAGCTTTTGGAAAGTTTGATCGGGGGTTTACCCCGAAGCATTGAAGGAGATGTCATCGCTTCAAACCCAAAGACTGTTGAAGAAGTTGTCACTGTATCCTACCACCTCATGGAACCAATACTAAAGCTTGGAAATGCACAAGGCTCGAATGACAATAAAAAGAAGTTTGATGAGCGAAGGAACTTGAACCCCAACCACCATTAGTCCAAAAACTCATCACAATACAACAACAACCGCAACCACAACAACAACAACAACAACCAGTACCACCAAAATAGGAACCAACATCACAACCAGCAGAACCGGAGACAAGAAGCCTCAAGGGCTTATGCTGCACCCACTGTTGGTAGAGGATATGCCGGACCTCATCCCCTGTGCAATAGATGTTTGTTGCACCATTCTAGACCTTTCATTGTGAGGTGTGATAAGTGTAACAAAGTAGTTCATCAAGGTAGGAATTGCCGAAACCCTGCAAATGGGAACAACATGCCTTTGGCAAAGATGAGCTGCTATGGATGTGGAGAGAAAGGTCATTTCAAGAATTAGTACCCCGAAAAGGAATGCCGCTCAACCCAACAATGCGCGTACAAGGGCGTATGTGCTAGGATATGGAGACGTACCATTGAACCCTGATGTTGTAACGGGTACGTATTCTCTTAACAATTATTCTGCAAAAAATTTATTTGATTCTAGAGCCGACAAGAGTTTTGTATCTACTACCTTTGCACCATTACTTGAAATCACCCCAATTGCCTTAGACACAACTTATGAGATAGAGTTAGCCGATGGAAAAATAATAGGAATCAACACCGTAATCCGTAATTGCCCTATCCCTATGAAATGAGGCATGGAAGGGAGCCACTACGAAGAAGTTCTGGAAGTTACGAAGGAAGCTTCGAGCTCATATTGGTCATGGGTTGAAGAAAGATCTCTCATAGATATTTTTTCCTTTTGGAAGATACAGAAGCAAAACAATCAACCTATTGATATTAGAAGACCCAACGGATTCTTCCAATTTATCATTTCTGGGTCCAATGGAATTCATAGGTATAGGAAGAAGCCCTATCAAATTTTGCAAGACCAACCATTCCTCATAGATATTTTTCCGATCAAGCTTGGTAGTTTTGACGTCGTAATTGGGATGGATTGGTTATCTAAACACCATGATAGGATTGTATGCGATGAGTAAACTATTCACATTCCAATCAATGGTGAAACCTTGGTTATCCAAGAGGATCAAAGTAGAAAGTACATAAGCATCATATCTTGTGCTAAGTCTATGAAGTACATGGAGAAAGGATGTTATGCCTTCTTAGCGCAGGTAACGGAAAAGAAGTCAGAAGAGAGATGACTGGAGGATGTGCCTGTAGTTAGAGAATTCCTGAAGTATTCCTGAAAGATTTGTCTGGTCTTCCACCTGATCAACAAGTTGAATTTCAAATATTCCTGGTCTTCCACCTGATCTTGTACCTGAAGCTACACCTGTAGCGCGAGCACCATACCGTTTAGCACCCTATGAGATGCAAGAGTTGTCTAAACAACTACAAGAGCTGTCTGACAAAGGATTCATTAGGCCAAGTTCCTCACCCTGGGGAGCACCAGTTTTGTTCGTCAATTATAGAGAATTGAACAAGCTCACAATCAAGAACCGATATCCCTTGCCAAGAATCGATGATTTGTTTTATCAGTTACAAGGATCGAGTGTATACTCGAAAATTGACTTGAGATCTGGATACCATCAGTTAAGGGTGAAAGAAGAAAATATTCCAAATACCGCATTTCAAACTCGTTATGGTCACTATGAATTCCAAGTAATGCCATTCGGTCTAACCAATGCACATGCTGTATTTATGGACCTCATGAATAAAGTCTGTAAGCCCTACTTGGATAAATTCGTCATTGTGTTCATTGATGATATTCTCATCTACTCTCATGATAAATAAGAACATGCGGAACATCTAAGAACTGTCTTGAAATTACTCAAGGATGAAGAGTTGTACGCTGAATTTTCCAAATGCGACTTTTGGATCGAGACAGTCCAATTTCTTGGTTACGTGATCGACAATAAAGGTATTCATGTGGATCCCGCAAAGATCGAATCTATTAAGAACTGGTCCGCACCAACCAACCCCACCGAGATCCGTCAATTTCTAGGTCGTGCCGGTTATTACCAGAGGTTCATCGAAGGTTTCTCGAAGATAGCAAAACCATTGACGGAGCTAACACAGAAAACGAAGAAGTTTAAATGGGGAGACGATCAAGAATCAACTTTTCAACTCCTTAAGAAGAAGCTTTGCGAAGCACCTATCTTAGCTCTACCCAAAGGAATAGAAGATTTTGTGGCATATTGTGATGCTTCACACTTGGGTTTAGAAGTTGTTCTAATGCAAAGGAGCAAAGTAATTGCTTATGCATTTCGTCAACTCAAGACTCATGAGAAGAACTATACCACTCACGATCTAGAGCTCGGAGCTATCGTATTTGCTCTCAAGTTATGGAGACACTATTTGTACGGAACCAAGTGCATAGTGTACACTTATCACAAAAGCCTTCAACATATCTTGGATCAAAAGGAACTGAACATGCATCAATGCCGCTGGCTAGAATTGCTCAATGATTATGACTGTGAGATCCGCTACCAACCCGGAAAGGCGAATTTCGTTGCTAATGCCTTGAGCAGAAAAGATCGCCCTAAGCCACTTAGAGTGAGATCATTGGGAATGGTAATCAAGTCACGCCTGCCATCAAGAATTCTTGAAGATCAAATCGAAGCTCTTAGAGAAGAAAACAGGACGAATGAGAAGATTTATGGCTTGCCGAAAAACAAAAACAGATTTGTGAAGAAATCAGATGGAACGTTATGTTTCAAGGATCGAAGTTGGATTCCACTCTACGGAGGTATCCTTGAACTCATCATGCATGAATCGCATAAACCTAAGTATTCCATCCACCCCGTCCCGAACAAGATGTATCAAGATCTAAAACTTCTATATTGGTGGCCAAACATGAAGGCCGATATCGCCGAGTATGCTAGAAAGTGCCTGACATGCTTAAGAGTCAAGGCGGAGCATCAGAAACCATCATAATTGTTAACTCAGCCAGAACTTCCCATTTGCAAATGGGAAAGAATTATAATGGACTTCATCACTAAATTTCCGAGAACTTCTAATGGTTTTAACACCATCCGGGTCATTGTTGACCGTCTCACAAAATCAATTCATTTCCTGCCTATCAAAGAGAATGACGAAATGATTACACTCACTCGGTTGTACCTTAAGGATATTGTTTCTTGCCACGGTGTACCGATCTCTATCATATTTGATCGAGATAGCCGATTCTTCTCAAGATTTTGGCAAACACTCCAAAACGCTATGGGTACCAAATTGGATATGAGTACCGCATACCATCCTCAAACAGATGGAAAATGTGAAAGAACAATCCAAACTCTGGAAGACATGTTGAGACCATGTGTGATCAATTTCAGAAAAGGATGGGATAAGCACATACCGCTGGCAGAATTCTCCTGCAATAACAGTTATCACGCCAGCATTAAAGCCGCTCCATTTGAAGAGCTTTATGGAAGAAAATGCCGATCACCCATTTATTAGGCAGAAGTTGAAGAAGTACAACTTACTGGCCCTGAAATTGTCCAAGAAACAACTGAGAAGATAATGCAAATCAAGCAACGACTACAAGCAGCTCAAGATAGACAAAAGAGCAATGCTGATGTCAGAAGAAAACCAATGGAATTCCAAGTGGGAGACCGAGTAATGCTCAAAGTATCTCCCTCGAAGGGAATGGTCAGATTTGGCAATAGAGGAAAACTCAAACCCCGATATGTAGGACCGTTCAAAATTCTACAAAGAGTTGGTCCAGTAACGTATAAGCTCGAGCTTTCGGAAAAGCTCAGACGAGTACACAATACTTTTTACGTTTCAAACCTTAAGAAGTGTATATCCGATGAAACCCTTGTTGTTCCTCTAAAGGACATACAGCTCAATGATAAACTTAGCTTTGTAGAAGAATCCGTTGAGATCATGGACAAGGAAGTCAAGAGGCTAAAGCAAAGCCGCATTCCTATAGTTAAAGTTCGAGGGAATCATAAGAAAAGAGGTTTTGAGTTCACCTGGGAGCGGGAGGATGTAATGCGTTCCAAGTATCCACACGTGTTCACCTAATCACCCCATGGCAACCTCTGTGAGTTAAACCGCAGGACACGGTTCTATTAAGCAATAGGTACTGTAAGCTCCCGGAAAAATTTCATTTGTAATTATCAACTTAAACATGAATAAAGCACGACTTAGAACATCATGAAATTTTCTGATCATCGTTATTGCATATCATTTGGCATATGCATGATCAATGCGAATCAAACGCTCAAATTTATACCATTGTGACCCGAATAAAATTCCCCTCGATCCTGATATCATTAAATATTTAAATTATATATATAAAAATTATATAAAAATATATAATTAATAAAAATAAATTTATTTTTATTTTCGGATCGGGCGTAAGCCCAACTCCCACCCTAAAGTTCCATTGGGCCTCAACCCGAGCCCACAACCCTTAGTTTTTTTCCTTGGGCCTCACTTGTGTCCGATCCACATCCAAATCCAAGCCCAATCGATTTCTTTTTTTCTTAAGGCCTCCACCGGTTCTCACCCCAAGCCCACACCATTATCCTACATTTAAGTTTTGAAATACACTAAGTAACATTTTGTTACTTGTTTCCTGTGGCTAGTCAAAGCAAACCAAGGGAACCAAATGACACAAAGCAACTAAACCATATCACCCTTTTGATCACATGTTGCGTGTAACATGAAGAACAAACAAAACATGCACATAAGCCACCCTAATCCTCATTTAAATAATCCCCCTAGTCAATATAATATACTCCTAAACCATTTGATTTCATATTTTGACATCTTTAACCTTTGGTCACTATGTCCCTTGTGCTAAACTCGATTAGACATGGCCTTGCATGCCCTAGAAACCGGCTGCCATATCCCCCATGCCTTCAAAACCAAACAAAAATCTAACACATGTTTACTTGGGACTTGAAAGAACATTCTTAAACTAATCCTAAGGCCATACTTACCATCCTCTTTATAAGCAACTTCCAAACACTTAGTGCAATCACAAAACTCACAACATCATAAACTCTCACTCACATATACTCGCTCACGTCTCACTTAGAAACATAAATCGTCCACAGTGGTAACGAAGGAAAGGAGGAAAGAAAAACGCAAAATATAAAGGCTTGGGTAAATTGTATTGGGTTATAAGGAGAACACGAGATTGTTTAGCACGTACACTCTAGTCTCACGTTTCATCTCCACTCATTTCGAGTGTAGTAAGTCCTTTCCTCATTCTATTTTGTTTCCTCGTACGCTATAAATATCACACATCAATAAAGTCTTACAACACCAAAGAAGATAGATTAAATGAGTTACTTGGTATTAGTAGTATTTTGAGCTAGTTACACACAAGTAATATCGCAAATTAAGTAGCTAAGTATTCGAACATTAAACTCGTTATCATTGTCATTTGTCACGTATAGCAAAATCATGAACTCACACGACACATAAATACCATTACCACACTAATAATCGACACTAGAAACCCTTTTAAAACCCTCCCCTTGCCTCATTCATTTTCAAAAACCAAACACACCCGATTGAGCCTTAAGGCCTAATACGTAAAAATCTGAAGCCCATTGCCCTTTACCCGGGCCAACCCAAATACAACTAAGCCATAAGCTAAAAATAAGTTAGAAGTAAGCTTTTGGAGAAGTTAAATGAAACTTATAAGTTGGAACATGTATTTTGGACTACTTTTTCAAATTGTTTGGTAATGGGGTGGAAAGTGTAAGGATTTGAAAGTTAAAGGGTTGTTACACGTAAAACTTTAAGCATGAAAAGTCTAGGGTATGTTTTGTAAATGTCCGAAAGTTAAAGGTCCCTTTTATACATACACGTGTGTGCATGGAAAGTCCAAGGGGTGAGTTTGTAATTATGCCAAAGTAGTTTAAAAAGATGAAATATAAACTTTAGTGTCAAAAGTGAAACTTTGGAAACATGAAGGACCAAACATGTAAAAATCGATTTTAAAACATTTTCTAAAAACAGTTTACCTTGGGGACTGAAACTGTCATTTCTAAAACTTGGAGTATAAAGTATTTTTAGGTAGAAAATGTGTAAATTCGAGAAAAAGTTTAGAAAACTTATAAAATTATCACGACTCCATGAAAACGAATATTTTGACAACTTAAAGTATATAATGAGTGTTTTTACATCGATAATTCATTTAACTTACACACACACACACCCATATATATATATATATATATATATATATATATATATATATATATATATATATATATATATATATATGTATATATATATATATATATATATATATATATATATATATATATATATATATGTATATATATGTATATATATATATATATATATGTATATATATATATGTATATATATATATATGTATATATATATATATATATGTATATATATATATATATATATATGTATAATTATAAAATATAATTATATAAAACCGTAATTCAATAATAACGCACTTTAATTATAAACGAACTAAAACACACAATAACATCATTATGTTCATAAAATCACAACGGGGAACATTTCACTTATGCGTAAGTGAGAACTTTCGATAAATATCAAACTAAGTCGATGTAGCACGTAATTGAACTTAAAACATTAAGCACCCACAACGCTCTATTGAATTTGATAATTCAATGATCTATTGAATAAGTATATTCAATGCTCTATTATTTTGGTCGCGAACTAAAGGTTTATCATATTCTGAGACTTCCCATCTTATTCTTAGGTTTCGGATTGAAGCCTCCGCTACATCGTGCTTGATCATAATGTGCTTGTTCATTTTCATTAAGGTGAGTTCGTAGTCTCGCTTTTACTTTTATTTGCAAACCCCGCGAGGGAGATACATGCTCTAAAATAGAACACAAGGTTTTTCATAAATGTTCGCTACTTGATTATTGGAATTTCTAAGTATTTAGCCATAAGTCCCTTGTATCATGAACTATTAGTCACCGCGAGTGAATGCATATATCGTGAATAGTAGTATGGGGAGTAACGACTCTTTATTGGTTATAGGAAATAACCGGGGCGCACCATATTTGAATTGCATTAGGTAATTGGCGATTACCTCCTTTAGGGCAAACTTTATGTACACCAGTAATTTGGTGTATGCAGTTGACTCTTGGGTGCATGAGCTTAGCGCATAATAATCTGTGATTTTCTTTATGATATATTGTTAGTTTACAATTATCATGTTCATGTTCTTGTGTTCAACTTTATATTAAACCTATGGATTTCACTCAACATTTTTGCTGACCTTTTTAAGCATGTTATCTCAGGTAATCAATGAAGATTATGTTCAAGGAACGGAGTGGGCATATCAAGACCTTTTCTTGTGGTGTAAAACATAAAGTTGTCATTTCTTACAAACTCATGCTTAATATTTTGGGGAAACATTTGAAACAATTTGGAATATTTTGTAACAAACATTGAGTTTTCAATGAATGATAATTACGTTTCTTAAAATGTCTCTTTTGAGTCATTTTCTATGATTATTGATTGTGATCCCCATCCAAGTAACACCCCGATTAGTCTTCCGCTGTCATTATGATCTTGGGGGTGTTACATAACACTACTGGATGAAGCCCAATCATGGTGGAATGCCATAACACAGACAATGGGTACCGAAGAGGCTCATCGGATCTCTTGGTCCGAACTCAAACAAAAAATGTTAAAGAAGTATTGTCCCCGTACTGAGGTTAAGAAATTGGAGGACCAATTTAACGGTTGTAAAGGGAGTTGACTTAAAAACCTATAACAAAAGGTTCCAAGAATTGGCTGCACGGTGCCCGAATATGGTACCTGACCTTGATAGAACACTGGAAAAGTACCTTGAGGGTCTACCTCCGAGTATAGAAGGGGATGTCATTGCATCCATGCCACCCACACTCGAAGAGGCAATGATTATTGCTTAAAAAGTATTGGACCGAGAAACTAAGCGCAAGATAGCCCTGGGTCACAATGATCTCAAACAAAAACATGACAATCCGAGAACCACCCCTCACAACAACAATAACAAATACTACAACAACAACAACTACAACAACAACAACAACAACAACAACAACAACAACAACCACAGTAACAGCAACAACCGCCGTAACAATAACTATCAGCATAACCGTAACAACCACCACCATCAGCAAAACCGCATATAGGAAGCGGCCAAAGCATATGTTGCGGCACCAAATGAAAGAACCCTTTACGCTAGAAACCAACCCATGTGCAATCGATGCAAGATGCACCACACCGGTGAGAATGCACAACCAGTGCTAAGTGTGGGAAATGCACAACCAGTGCTAAGTGTGGGAAATGCCGAAGGACAGGTTACAAGACTATTGATTGCAGAGCCACCAGTGAGAATGCACAACCAGGGGCATTACAAAAATCAATGCACCAATCGAGAGGCCAACAATCCCGTACCAGCAAGAGTCTATGCACTGGAAGACGGGAATGAACCACGAGACCCTGACGTCGTCACGGGTACGTTCTTACTAAACCAACAAAATGACAAAGTTTTATTTGATTATGGTGTCCATAAGAGCTTTGTGTCTACTACCTTTGATTCTATGCTAAACACCACTCCAACTAGGTTAGACACCACCTACGAAGTAGAAATAGCTAATGCGGTCATAATAGGCACTAACACCATAATTCAAGGTTGCACAATAATCTTACATGGCCGACCTTTCCTTATCGACCTCATACCCATCCAGCTAGGCATTTTTGATGTAGTTATTGGAATAGATTGGCTATCACAACACCATGCCAGAATAGTTTGCGACGAGAAACCCGTCCATATTCCATTTGATGACGGAACCTGTATTGTCCATTTGATGACGAGAAACAAGTCGGGAGAAAAGCGACTTGAAGATGTACCTGTAGTCAAGGATTTCCCTGAAGTATTTCCAGAAGATCTGCCCGGCTTGCCACCAGTTCGTCAAGTAGAGTTTCAAATAGACTTAGTGCCAGGAGCGGCACCAGTGGCTAAAGCACCCTACCGATTAGCATCGTCGAGATGGAGGAATTGTTTGAACAGTTAAAGGAACTATCTGAAAAAGGATTCATTCGGCCAAGCTCATCACCCTGGATAGCTCCAGTACTATCTATTAAGAAGAAATATTGATCGTTCTGAATGTGTATCGATTACTAAAAACTGAACAAACTTACCGTAAAGAATCGGTATCCACTACCAAGGATCGATCACTTGTTCGATTAGTTACAAGGTTCAAGCATCTACTCAAAGATCGACTTAAGGTCGGGATACCACCAAATGAGATTACGCGAAGAAGATATCCCCAAGACTGCATTCAGAACACGTTATGGTCATTATGAGTTCCAAGTAATGCCGTTTGGTCAACCAACGCACCAGCAGTATTTATGGATCTGATGAATCGAGTATGCAAACCATACTGATAACGCTCAAAATGAGTATGTATTTAGTAGCATTATTGTTGGTTTTGTGTATGATAATCGGCTATATTTACTCATAATTGTTGCAAAAGTGCAAAAGAAGTGTATTAGTATATGAGTGTAGCCAGGTATTGCAAAAGATGAAGAAATGAAGATTTCATGCACATTTGGATAATTACCGAGGAAGGAAGTCAAGTGAGGAAGCTCTTGGACTAAATGATTAGGAAGCGCAATGATTTCTAAGTGTCTACAACAATTAAAGATCAAGTTTCATCTTGGAAATCAGCATCGAAAGCAGAGAAAAAGGCGTGAATCAAGAAAAGTCAACCAAAGTCAAGATTGGGTATACGAAAGGCTCCCAGCCGATCGGTTGGAGCCCGCAACCGATTCGGCTGGGCTGATGGACAAAATGCAACCGGATTGGCTGCGTCGCAACCGATCCGGCTGCAAACCTTGGAGTTACACTTTGGTCATTTATTGTTGCCTTAACTTCCATTAATCATTAGAGGCCGATCATTTCCAGTTAATAACTTGTTAGGGACGTTTTTAGCCTGATAGTTAAAGGTTTTTAGCTATAAAATGAACCTAGACTTAGTAGTCTAGTGTGACACAACCAAAAGAGTAATTGTTTACACCAAATCTATTACCAACCCTTATTATTCATCCCAAAAGTATTGTTACTGCTGTAAAACATCCAGGAAAGTGGTGAGACAAATTCTCATCCATTGTGTGATCATTCGGAGTTATACGGTTATGCTAGACGATTGGAGGCGTGTGGTTGCTATATTCTACAATTTCTAATTCTTGTAATCCAAAGCTTAGGTATTCTATTGAACTTGTCATGAATTTCTATTCTCTTGAATTATTTGAATTACCTTGTTACTACTTGTGTTTTGTTATGATTATCATGGAGTAATTCTTGAATATACTTGTGTGTAAGGATATAGGAAATTGTATGAGTGTTCTTATATGTGATGCATGTAAATGATCTTCTTTAAATGAGTTTGTTGGAAAAACTACTAGTCTTGTTTGATTTGTCGGTAAAACATGTTTAAAAAAAGGACCGAAAGGATTTCTCTTATGTTTTATTCCAAAAAGTTAAATGACAAACTAGTATGGGGATACGGTGATTGACACTCACCATGTTTACTTATTGAAACAAGACTAGAAACATTTTCATCACGAAAGGGTCAAAAGATTCGTAGGAACAAGTTTAATGAGAACCTTTTACAAACAAATGGATTTTCTAAAGAATAATCATTAGGATAAGGACCGAAAGGATTACCTACATGTGTTTGTTCTTAAAATGATTTTACAAAACATAAACCATGGGTTGGAAATCATTTGCTTATGATTTGTGCATCACATCAAGAGTTTACACCAAGCCTCCATGAACACTCTCTATGATTGCCTATAGATTTCACACAAGTATATGTTTCTTAAATTTGATTTTTACTAAACCACAACTTTGAGGAAGCCTTGACAAGCTTTCTTGTCTCGAATATTTTAAACAAATTAAAACGAAAAACTCTTGGGACGATCTCGACTTACCCACCTTTGCTATCGCGAACGAGTATACTTGCTCGTATGTGTTTATAGTAATTGCCAGATAAATCGTGTTTATAAATTTTAAAACTTGTACACACGGAGCACATCAAGTTTTTGGCGCCGCTGTCGGGGATTGGAGTGTTTTTGATTTGTTTTGTTTCTGTAGAATTCATAATATTAGAATTTGGTTTCAAATTGATATATGAAAAAGTAAAAAAATTGGTTTTAGGACCAACCGATTCGGCTGCGCGAGCAACCGATCCGGTTGGTCGTCTTGGTAAAAATTTGTTTTTATTTTTTTTCTAGTTTCTAGTTTATCTATTTTTTTGTGTTTTAGTGTATAGCTTATTTCTTGTCATTTCTAATTTTTAGGCTAGTTTAGAAGATTGTTTATGATTGTTTTTGTCATTTTTAGATTTTTGGTTTTATGTCATTTTTAGGTTTTATCTAATTTTCTAATTAATATTGTCTTTATTAGAGTAGTTATCTAGTTTATTTTCAGTTTTAGATGTTAGTTAGTTTTAATGATTAGTTAATATTATCTAGTTAATATAGTTTATGCTTAATTAGTATAATTAATGATTTTAATTAGTAGGGTAATGAGTAGACACACTTACTAGAGTTTAAGTTTTAATTAATTTTCTTTATTTTATTTTTAATTAATAAGTTTAATTAATTTTATTTCATAAAAAAAAAATCGTAATTCACTCTATCTGATCGGTCGCAGCCCGTAACCGGATCGGCTGGGTGTTATTTGGTTTGAGACTTACCACCAACCGATCCGGTTGGAGCCCTCGATAAGAATTTTTCTAGTTTTTTAATTTCAAGTTTTAGCTTGTGTTTTTAGTCTAAATAAGTGTCTTTACTTGTTTAGAATATGTTTCTGTAGTTTGTTTTGATTTTAACTAACTCTAACGCTAATAATTGGATGATTTGTTTTTGGTTTTGTTTTTTTTGTTAAATAGTTTGTTATGGATAGTTTGAGTGGAATTTCTGAGTATCTACGCAACTTGGATGAAATGTTTAAGGTATACCGGTAACTCATTGGAGAAGATTGGGAATATCTTGGAAGAAAGTAAGAAAGAGTTGGCTATCGATTCAAAATGTTTGGAAGAAGTTGGTGAAAACAAGTTTCAAGTTCCTAAAAAGAATAGGGTCGTGATTTTCACGCAAGCACCTCTCACGGGGTACGATTCACCATTTATGTGATTTGGGACACCGTGTAGTGTTGAAGGAGTGAGCGCGTGAGACGCTCAATTGAACATGGCTTATGGAGACAACTATATTGTGGACAAGGTCCTTGACAAAACAAGCCACGTTCGTTTGGACTATTAAGCTTATGGGAGGAAAATTGTTAAGAATCTTCTGATCAATATCCATGGTCATATTTTCGAGGCCGATTTTGTAGTTTTTGAAGAAGGGAACGCGGATGAACCGGACGTATGCTTTGGGCGAGATTTACTTGTGACAACTAAATGTCAATTGGATTTTGCTCTAGGTGAGATGAGAATCAACATTACCGATTTGGAGGAAGAGAAGGAAGTGAATGAAATGCTTGCAGAATTGTGTACAAACATGGAGAAGGAGAATGTGGAGATTGTGAAAATGGGAAAGGCTAGTAGAAAGAAGACCTCATCAAATAAACTAACTCCCACCACCTCTACCACCAACAAGACCCATGATTACACACCATCACCACCTAATTCACCAAAAACCTTCAAACCCTTAACTCAAAGCAAAAGGAAGTCATCCTAGCAAACCTTGAACAAAAATTCCTTGAACTTAAGGAGAAGAAACCGGTGATTGAAGTGCTACAAGATTATGTTCTTTACCGCAAAAAGCTAGATGCGGTTATGTTGGCTAGAGCACGGTTGGAAGATAATGTATCATATTGGATTTCATAAACAACTAACAAACACTATTATGGGGCGTATGGTTTAGGTTCTAGAGAGAGAAAGTAAAGAGTTTTGGGAACTTAGTGAGACAAAAAAATGATATTGAAAGCTCCAACCCTCTACCATGGGAGGTAGAGGGTATTTATAGTTTCTTACAAGACATGCCTCCAACGGGCTCTGGATCAGGCATACAGTGGGTAAATACCCGTCCATCCTCCACGGTGTTTGATAGGTCACTAGTTTTACAACACAAGCAACATAGAAAGAGATAGAGGCGGTTGAACAATAAACCAAACACACACACACGATACAAGTAAACGGTTATGCGTAGAATATGTGTGAAAGAAATAAATTGAACAACCAACCCTCAAGTGAGGGTTATACAAGAGTATTTATAGGAGGGAAGCTAGGGCAACACTTCCTAGTCCCTTCCTTTCTCCTATGGGCTTGGGCCTAAGCTCATGGGCCTTCTACATAAGCTTAAGGCTAATAACAAACATAAAGGCCATAATTAAGCTAACTATTACATATGAATCACTAACACTTGATTAAGGTTTAGGAGTGATTCCAACAATCTCCCCCTAAGTGTTGGTGATGAATGAATATGAACGGTGAAGGCTTTGATGTAATAGTAGCTTTGACGTCTTCTGACATTCTTCTTTCTTGTGAGAAGAATTGCCTTGATTTGAACAATCTCCCCAGTGTAGAGAAATTGTTTTCTTTAAATAGTTTTGCTTTGACGTCTTCTTTAACTTTGTTCTTTGATCATTGTTCTTTGTGATGGTAGTGATAATATGTTGTTGTTGTCTGCATCAAATCTGCCTCAGGTCTGCTTCGCTGCTACAGTGTCTCCACGTCATTCTTCAACATGCTTACACGCTCTTTAACGTTGGATAATAGTACTGATGAAGTTCTTTAAGTCTTTAACTTTGTAGATTCTTTGGATTGACGAAGAATCATTCTGGCTTTTGTGTTGCTTTTGGATAGAACTTCCATTAGTGATGATGTTGGCATGAGCATGTGAATAATCTGCACGATCATTCCGCTCCAGAGCTTCCATAAGAAGAAAACATAAAAACGGTTAGTAATAAGCGGATTCCGGCACTTACAAGTTTGAACTTCGAGAGTGTTAACAGCATAGTGTGAAAACACAACTCTAATTCTCATAAAAGCCGTTCTTGAACTGGAGTCCCACAAGTGAGATAACGCGATGTACCGAAGTACACCTACAGTTCAGATGAGTCGCTGAGGTACATCGAAGCATCACCTCACGACTGTAGACCGTTTGAGACACACTAAGCATAATCCACGGGGAGTTACCGAAGTGACCTGATGTCAGGGCTGTTTGATGTTGACCCTGGCATGAGTTTCCATTCAATCACTGAGGATCACAGTTGTGAACCTCTCATAAATGTTCTCGACAAATTGCTAAGATCTGTGAAGGACTCGATAACGTACCACTGATGTTCTTATTGTTGAACATCAAGTGATGAAATGTCAAGTGTACCTAAGAGATCTTTTGATGAATCTCGTGGCTCTAGACTCAATAGTGCGTTTTGGTTTTCCTGAGCGGAGACTAGGGAGAGGGTCTCCTTCTTCAATACCAGCGATCTTTAAGAGAAAGCCAATAGTTTACGAAGGGTTCCCTGTGAGAATGAAACAAGCTTCTGTTGAGAGAAACTTGAGTGGCTAAGAAGGTTTAGTGCATGCGTCACTGGGTCCATGACGACTTTTAATCTTCAATACCGGCGTCACTAAGTGACAACCAGTAGCATATGAATTGAACCCGGTGTCTGCCCTAAGTTGAATAATTTGGAGGGCTATTTCTTTTCACCCTTTTGTTTGCATTTCTTTTTAATTCTTCAACTCCTTCTTTCTCCGATTATCATTTTCTCCTTTTTATAATAGTACCTAAGGACTTCTAAGTACTAACTATTTGTGATGTCCTTGGGTAGATCCCTCCGGCTCTAGCGGATCATAGGACGGTTATTCCTAACCTTAATCACCTTATAACTCCATTGCCATAAAACCATTTTTCATGAAAATCTCTCAAAGTGTTTGTGGATGAAAAACATGTTTGAACACTTCAAGAGTTTTAGATTTTCAGAAATACTCCCCCTCCACATGTGCTTAAGAGTTTTTACGGAAATCTGCACAGTGAGGAAAGAGCGCGCACTTTATGAATTGATCAACTCAAGATAGACAATCCCCCGCGAGACACGGTTACGTTGCATAGTTAAAGAGTTACATTGTCAGTTTTTAGGTGACAACTAGCTCTAATAACTACCTTGAAGGTGTTGACAAGCCTCGAAAGGTTGTCAAACCCATCAGAGTTCATGTCTACCAAGAGTTTCTCGAATGGTACTTTCTACTCGGATAAGTCCTTTGCGAGACACGTTTACATTACTAGCAAACTAGCTTGAAATTATTACCCGTCCAGGACAAGTCTTTTCGAGTTACTAACAGTTAAGTACCGTCAATTCATTGGTTAAGTCTATAGCACAAAGATTCATTTGCATTTACACAACATATTTCTTATCACATAATTTTCTCCCCCTCAAAAATGGCATATAAAATGTTATTTTTGAAAAGTTGAGAATAAATATGACCATTTCGAGTGTTGCGGGAAGATGACCACTGAGAACAATTTGTGAAAAAAGTTTTAATTCAAATACTCCCCCTCAACAAGTGATATAAACGGTTGAGGTTTTGAAAAATTATACGGGGAAGTGCTTGTTCTTTTGAGCAAAACCTTGAAAAATGAAAGGTTCGATAGGTTTTACTCAAAAGTAAGAAGCTTTCGCTCCTTTTATAAGGATTGTGGCACTGAAGCGTACCACAGGGTCCTTTCTTGACAAGAACGGGTTGTACACTGATATGTGTGCACAAGCCATTGTCATAAATAAATCATACATCCAAAATATTATGAAATAGAAGCAGTTCAAGGGGTACCAGGAAGTCCAGTGATGTTGCCAGGAGTACGAACAGGGCGTTGATAGCCAGTGATGTTAATCCTGGGTCGACCACCAACAAAGCTTTCCAAAGTTCTGAACTGATCCCTTCGATACAACCTTTCATCAATCATTCTGATGATCCTCTGCACATCCCTTCTGTCCTGAGAGTTCCATCGCTTTTGAGACCCTATGCCTTTATATATCGCCTTCAACCGATAAGCCAATCCGTCCCTAACCTTCTTCAAAGTGTGATCCCCAAACTTGTGAAGATCTCTACACGCCATCAAGCAATTTCGTTGAGGTTCACTGCGATAAACGACGCCAAATGGTTTGTTGACGAGTGTGTATTGTGGAAGCTGGTTGATGTCGGGAAGATCTAGCTGAGGTGGAGTGAAGTTGACACGGGTCTGATATGATTCAACTGCGAGCTAGAGATCTTCTACACGTTCTGTGATGACTATGCGTCTGATGAAGATAAGCAAGGACTTGATGAATTCACGTTGTACTTCAGTTGAAAATTGTCTCATGCGACCCTGTACTTTTGCAAGGTACATGTCTTCAATGTCGTTGATAGACAAATTCTCAAAGTCCGCTTCAGAGAATGCATAATCCCTTTCGTCTTGCCTTTTGACCACAATATTCTTGAGGAAAGTGTAGTCCCATTTAGACGAAAGATCAACATGTTTGATGGCAACGATACTTTTAGTACTAAACACTTCATGTTGAGACTTCTAAACCTGGCAGCTTCTGTAGTAGATTCTTTGGCGTTCTGGTCAATGGTGAATCCCATACAGTGCATCACGGTCATACTCTGCCACATTGTTGGAGAACATGTGGTTAGCTCTTTCCTCGATGGCTATGCAGTTAGAGTATACGGCTGCCGGGAATGGAAGTGTCAGTGATGTAGCGTATTTCCTTGAACCATCGCCACCGTGAAGAAGAAATTCCAAGTCTTTGTTGAAGAAATATCGGAATGGAATCCTAGGCTCATCTGGTTGGCCAATTGTTGGTAGAGGTTTAGACCAGTCGGTGTAATATGGAGGGTTGTCCCGTTTGGTGAAGTCGATGTTTGCTTCTGGGTTGAGCCAATCCATGTTGTTAGACATAGCTCGAGCAATGTTTTCAAGGTGATATTCGACCTCGATGGCACTTTCCGAGCTATCTTTTAACAGTTGAAAAGCTTCATTCTTGATTCACCTCAACTCAGATTTCGTCATCTTCTTTACTCAGAATTTTTCTTGCAGTATCTTAGCGTGCTCCGATGTATTACCGTCTACCAGATCTTGACCTTCAGCTGGATAGGGGGTGGAGTTAACAAGTGTAGAAAACCATTCAAATTCTTTAGTGTTATCTTCATCTAGCCATGATACGACGTCAGCCTTGGGCGCCTTCTTCTTCTTTTTCTTAGGCCTAGATGAGGATTCTGGTTTCTGTACTTTGTCGGGAGAGGCGGGTTGTTGTTAGGGCTCATGGAATTCTTCATCGTCACCACCCGTATACTCAAAATGATCACCGGTTTTCTGAGTCTCGGGTGGTAACTCAGAAGAATCCTGAGGTTTTTCAGCAGAAGAGCAAGGAGGAGATCGTCTTGGTGGAAAGGGCCTTCGGGGTGGAGGTGGAATTGATGAAGATTCACCAGACTTCTTCGGGCGTTTAGGTGCAGAGTCTTTGTCCTTATCATCGTCGTCTCTTGGTCGTTTTGGTTGAGTTGCTGATTCTTTGCATGAAGACTTGAGTTGATAGTCTAATAGAGTCTCAAAAAACTTAGCTTCATCAGAAGTGAAGGTTCCAGCTCTTTTTGACATTTGCATCACTAATTTAGAAATCAATTCATCTTCAGAGTAATCAGATTCTTTGGCCATGATATGTTTGACCAATGTAACGATGTTTGGAGTAAGAAGTTTGGAATATAACGCCTTTGTTACTTTAGGAATGGTGTCGAGAAGGAATTTGTGAGTGTCTTCTCTTGCCATCTTCTCCAATTCCTTTTGGAAATCTCCACTTATAAACTTCTGGATTTGTTCCCTTTCTGTCAACAATTCTTTTATCCCATCTTGAAGAAGGTTGATTCTGTCAGCAAGTTGATTCAGCTTTTTGTTGGTAACATCCTTCTTCCGTACTTTCTTGGCAGCCTTAACAATCCTTGTTTTAGCCCGGGATAACCAAGAGTCTGTTGGTTTCTTCACAGATTTGGATGTTGATTTGGTTGATCTTTTTGATGGTGGTGGTGAAGAGTGAGAAGATGAATCTGATGATGATGATATGTGAGGAGATTCAGGGTCCTTAGGAGGTTCAGAAGTTTTCTCCTTGTAATGAGTTGGACTGTCTAGAAGAAGTTGATCATAGTTCACTCGTCATCTTGTTCAGTTTTAGCTTGTTCTTCAGCCTGAATCCTAGCTTCTTCATCTGCTTTAGCTTGAGCTGCAGCTTCTTCATCAGCTTTATCTTTCTCTGATTTCTCAGTTTCTAGTTCCTCAATGTCATGCTCAGTAGAATCTTCCACGCGCTTTTGTTGTTGCTCCAAAGTGGTGGCACCAGTTCCCTTATCGGGTCGATTAACCGCATCAGGATCTGGTGTAGGTTGAACTCCACCACTTGACCCTCCGGGGCCACCCATTTGATCCTTAGAAAATTCCTTAGCAACGTGTTGGAGTCTAATGAGTTTGAACTTCTTCCTATAGTCAATTTCCAGTGGCTCTTCTTCTGAGCTATCCTCTTCATAAGGCACAAGTACTGGAGTCTTCCCTTTGCTTATAACTGCTGGTGGACTGGGAGGTTTTGCTACTGAAGGAGGTGCTTCGGTTGCAGATTCAGAGTAGAAGACCTCTTCGTCTGATTGTGTATCTTCAGAGCTTTCGTCCACTAGCTTTCTTTGTGGTTCAAGCTTTGGAATGGGAATAGGACCAGCTTCCTTAGAAGAAACAGTCTTTTTACGTGGAGGATTCCTTTTGGGAAACTTCCTCTGACTCTCAGTGCTTGCAGCACTCCCTGCACTGCCTCTTCTGGTTCTCCGTGTAGGTGTCCCAGAAGGTTTCTCATCAAGATGACCAACTTTTCCTTCTTTCACTGCTACCAGATACCTTTTGTATGTCTCGAGCTTTTTGATTTCGTTTGACAGAAAGTGATCAGGTAATACAACACCCTGTTTCTTTGTTGACGATTCCTTGATTCTGACAGTTAAAATAGGCTCAGTCCACATGTCGTGATTGTCGGGGTCATTGAGCCTTTTGGGAATATCAGGATGAAGTCCAAGTGCTCTCTGGATCAACAATTTAGTGTATCTGACATAGGGAATCTTTGAGCCAAGCTTTTTTAGAAATGACATCATGTCATCCCATATCAGAGCTTCAAGCTCAATGTGCTTCATGTTGATTAATGACCAAAAAATTTGCAGTTCTATGAGCTTGGGATGCTCATAGCCGCTATCACGACCAGAGACAGATTTGGTAATGATGATGTAGAGAGTTCTCCACGGTTGAGGAATGTTCTTAAGCTCCACATGAGAGTGCTTAGTGATAATTCCTGAAGCTTCATCATAGCCAATATCAATCAAGAATTGCAAAACTGTCTCTTCAGCAGGTGTGGCATAAAAGTCGGTTGGCTCGATGTCAGGGATGAGAAGAACAGCCCGTAAGTCTGCATGTGTGATGGTGACTTGTTTGTGATTGAGCGTCACAGTCACTGCACTTTGACCTTTGATCCTCTGCATTGAATTCCAGAACTGTTGCATGTAGATCTCCGGTACTGTAGCAGAATGTGAGAGCATGTTCTGGTAGGGATGATTCTTGAGAATATCCATAGCAATCAAACAGGAAGATTATGAGCAGGTGAGGGTTTCAAAGTCAACCCTGAGGTTGTTCTTTCCAATCTTCCTTGGATAGCCATTAGGGAAGATATCAGCAATTGTGAGAACATCTGGTGCATCCATATTCATTTGAGCTGCCATATCTTGATCTGAAATAACATTAGCCAAAAGAACCAACATATCGAAAGACACTATGTTAGTCAACAGAAGGTTTTATTGTCTAATTATTGAATGTACAATGTTAATGATTGTTACGAGTCCAAAGTCACTTGTTTGTTCAATAGTCCAATGACGTCGTGATAAGTTTCGTGAGTTAGTTAAATTTAAGTTTTAAAGTTTATGTTATCACTTATTTAACACAACATATTAAATGTTTAAGTTTATTAGTGACATTATTGGTTTCGTGACGTTATGATTTATTTATTTACAAGTTTGCACGCGTAACAGTTCATAATGAAGGTTAGATCAAGGCTTATGCGTAGAAATGGTAGCTTATGCGTAAACAGGAGAAGTATACGCGTAGACGCAGGCTTATGCGTAGGATCCTTACTTACGCGTAAGAAATGTTACGCGTAGGAAAAGGGAACCTTATGCGTAAAGCTTACGCGTAGGCGTATGTAAAACCTTACGCGTAAGGCTTACTCGTAAGAGTAGACCTTATGCGTAGAGGTCACTGTTTACGCATATCCTTCACAGGATACGCATAGTCCCTTTGTAGAACCTTACGCGTAATAGTTACGCGTAAGATTTCTCTTACGTATAACTTGCTACGCGTAAGGTGATCCTTATGCGTAGATGGTTAACAACCTTGATTCTAAGTTTTACGAGTAGCAAGCCTAAAATAACATCATCATAACATCAATATTATCATTAACATTCATTATAAAACAGATCATGGCATGAATATTCATCAAACATTTTACGCGATAAAAACCCTTACGCATAAGACAAAACCCTAAAGTTCATGAATTACTCGTAAGAAATTTAGCCATATGATTTGCACAAAAATTATTCTGGTAGTACTAGTATGCCTATAGAGTAGGTTTATCCAAGTTTTAACATCAAATAAGTCATGAATCAAAAATACCCAAACCTTATGAACTAAAACCCTAGTTTCCAATTTATGATTCATTAGTGTTTCTGGGTGATTTCTGGGCTTAGAAATGGTTAATTCAACTTGAAAACAACCTTATACAACAATCTTTAACACCAAAAACATTCTCATTTGAAAACACCCAAATTAACGTATAAACCCTAATTCCTCAAAACAATCAATTAGTGTTTCTGGATGTGTTTAAGTGATGAAAACGTATACATTGATGTTATACAAACGTTTTGACACAATCTTTTTCATCACAAACACATAAACACGATTAAGTGTTCATACGCATATGCGTAGATCACTAGAATCACAATATCTCAAGTTTTAACCGTTAGATTAATGAAAGATTCAAACCCATTGTTTAAAAACTTGTTAGGAACGCAAAAACACTTACAGATTGATGATCAGAAACACGGATTTGAAGAACGATTTTAGTGCGTTGGATATGTTAGATGAAAATAATAAATGTGAAAGGTTAAAGTTAGGTGGAGGTGTTTTATTAAAATGACTTTGTGCTTTTGGCAGTTTTAGTCCCTCCACTTTTTCCATTTTCATTCAAAGCCTTTAAACTTCCATTTTGGTTACCAACCGAAGAATTCTTGGAAATAACTTTGACGACACTCCCCCTCGACTTAAGAAATAATGAAAGGTTATAAGTTTTAGTCCGAGGAGTGTCAGTAAACCAGAAATGTGACCATCATTATAAAGAATCAACCGGGATAGGATAACATGCAAGTACACGTGTGTTTTGAAACAATTAAGTATTTATTTTCTCCCCCTCAACATTTGATCGGAAAAATACTAAATTTTGAAAGATTAAAGTGTTGACGGAAGAAATGTACTTGCCATGTTGAAAGAAAAATAGATAGAAGAATATTTTTGTTGTTTTATCAGGTTTTATATTTTTGTATTTTGTTTTTGAAAAATTATTTACAAAAGAGATTTTGGTGTTTGACAGGTTTTTAAGACTGTTTTAAGAGATCATCTAGTTCCTCTTGAGTCAAACACCTCATACCAATTCGGTGGACCAACTCATTAAACCTAGCGGGAGGCAAGGCTTTGGTGAGAAGATCTGCCAATTGGTATTCTGTACCCACGAAGTATAATTCAACCGTACCATGTTCTACATGATCCTTGATGAAATGATAGCGAAGATCGATGTGCTTTGATTTCGAGTGATGAACTGAGTTGCACGAGATCGCAATGGCACTCCGATTATCGCAGTACATCGGGATTCTGTCAAATACGTAACCATAGTCTTTGAGTTGTGTTCTCATCCAGATGACTTGAGCACAACACGCCGACATGGCTACATATTCTGCTTCGGTTGATGACAGCGATGTACAATCCTGCTTCTTCGATTGCCAAGACACCAGTTTATCATGAAGAAATTGTAGTGCTCCTGAAGTACTTTTCCGTGAATCTAAGCATCCTGCGTGGTCAGCGTCTGAAAAAGCGATTAGTTCAAAACCAGAATCCTTCGGATACCAGATCCCCAAGTTAATGGTTCCCTTGATGTATCAGAGGATTCTTTTAGCCTCCGAGAGGTGGGTTTCAGTTGGTCGCGACTGATAACGGGAGCATAGATAAACGGCAAATACAATATCAGGTCTGCTAGCTGTTAGATACATGAGAGACCTAATAATACTTTGGTATTTGGTAGGGTCCACTAATTTCCCATGTAAATCAACGTCTAGCATCTTAGTATGAGTCATTGGTGTGGCATAAGTGTCACAGGTTTTCATTCCAAATTTGTTTAACAATTCAAGGGCATATTTGGACTGACTCAAAAAATACCACGGGGTGATTGATGAACTTGCCGTCCTAGAAAGAACGTAAGTTCACCCATCATGGACATTTCAAAATTTTTCTTCATTAGTTTTGCAAAAGCGATTGAGTACTTTTTATGTGTAGACCCAAAAATGATGTCATCCACGTAAATTTGAACAATTAAGATATGTACCCCGTGATATTGTATAAAAAGAGTAGGGTCGACCGAACCTTTGGTGAAATTGTTAACGATGAGGAAAGATGATAGCTTATCGTACCATGCCCGAGGAGCTTGTTTGAGACCATAAAGAGCTTTGTTCAGTTTGTAGACATGGTTCGGGAACTCGGGATCAAGGAATCCTTCTGGTTGGCTGACATAAACCGTTTCTTTCAGTTGTCCGTTGAGAAACGCAGTTTTGACATCCATCTGAAAGACCATCATATTCATATGAGCTGCGAACGCGAGAAATATCCGAACAGCCTCAAGACGAGCAACCGGAGCAAAAGATTCTTCAAAGTCTATTCCCTCTTCCTGACGATAACCCTTAGCAACTAGACGTGACTTGTTTCGGATTACGTTCCCTTCAGCATCCAATTTGTTTTTCCAAATCCATTTGAGACCAATGACGTAGACCCCTGTTGGTCGTTCAACCAGTTCCCATACTTCAAGACGTTTGAATTGGTTGAGTTCTTCTTGCATGGATTCAATCCAGTTGTCTTTTGTCATTGCGTCTTTAATGTTTTTAGGCTCAGATTGGCAGACAGTGAGTGCATAAATGCAATGTTCACCATCTGTGTGAAGACGTTGTCTCGTAACGACTGGTTGATTCGGGTTGCCAATAATATTTGCCAGAGGAAGGTCTTTTGTCCATCGATGTGTAGAGGGTTGATATTCGTATACATTGTGCAGATTCTGAGGATTTAAATGGTTTGTTGATGATTCCGCGACATCAGGTGCAACAGTCTCATTAGAAAACGGGTTAAAGAACGCATTTGGATCAAAATCTGCAGGTGGGGGCACTTCATTAAGAATATCATCAGCTGGTTCATCATTGTTGGAAGCGGTTTGTTCAAGTGTTGTGGTGGAGTCAACTGGTGGTGCTTCTTCAACAGTAGTTGTTGTAGCAGATGTATCAGGTATAAGAGTAGTATCAGGTTGACCAGCGAAAACAGCGGATACACCTGGAGCACGTTCATCAAGATCGTCACTGAACAGAGGAGCAAATAACCTTTCCATTTTTTGACGAGTGAGCTGGGGGCTTTGTTCAGCTGATGATGGGGGTTGGGGGAAGTTTAAGCGGTTGTGACCGGGTTCCAAGCTGTTATACTCATAAGCCATATCCGTAAGTTCATCAAAATGAGAATGAATCGTTTCCATAACCTGCTTTGTACGACGATTCCAGATCCGGTAACTTTTAGAATTCTCACAATATCCAATAAAGACGCCAATGTCAGCTTTGGTTTTGAGCTTTCCAAAATCATCACGATCATTATTCGGATAGCATAGGGATCCAAATACATGAAAGTGTTTGAGATTCGGTTTATGGTTGTGGAGAAGCTCAAAAGGTGTTTTGTTGTGGCGTTTAGTAATCATAGAACGGTTTTGAGTATATCATGCAGTAGATACAGCTTCTGCCCATAAGTAATCTGGAAGTTTAGCATTGATTAACATTGTTCTTGCAGCTTCCACTAACGTTCGGTTTCGTCTTTCAACAACTCCGTTTTGTTCTGGTGTACGTGCAATAGATGTCTGATGCTGAATTCCCACTTTCTCATAAAATTCTCGAAGGGTTTGGTTAACAAATTCAGTTCCTTTGTCTGTTCTGATTTGGCGGACGGTGTTCTAGAGCTGATCTTGAATTTTCGTGAGAAAGGTGATGATCATTTGTGGAGCTTGGTCTTTGCTTCGAAGAAAGTAGACCCAAGTCCATCGTGAATAGTCATCAACAATTACTAAGATGTAGCGTTTGCCATTGATCGTTTGCACGCGCATCGGGCCACACAAATCCATGTGAAGAAGATGAAGCACATGCTGAGAGTTGTGTTCCACATTTGAAGGAAAATGAGCATGAGTGCTTTTCCCTTGTTCACAAGCTAAGCAAAGGTGATCTTTAGAATACTGGAATCGTGGTAGACCTTCAACTAGTTTGTGTCGAGCAAGATTGGTTATAGTTTGAAAGTTTAAATGTGAGAGACGACGGTGCCATAGCCAAGATTTTGTTGATGTTGCCTTTGAAAGTAAGCAGATGGGAGATGAAGCAACCATGTCTTGCATAGAGATAGTGTAAAGACTTGAGTTACGCGAGCCATACATAAGGTCGTTTCCTTGTAGATCACGAATGAAACAAGATTTCTCCCGGAAAGCAACCTCCAAATCTCCATCACAGAACTGACCAACTGAAAACAGATTGTGACCGAGGCCTTCCACATAATAAACCCTGCTAATTTCGATGTTCCCATTGATATAGTCTCCGTAGCCCATGATAGCTGCGAAGTGATCATTCCCGAATCTGACAGTGCCAATGAATGTTGCAATAAAGTTTGATAACAGTTTAAGGTTGCATGTCATGTGTCGGGAACATCCGCTATCAACAATCCAGAGAATGATCTGTATCACCTGCATTACACACAGACGACACAGATGAAATAGAAGTAGATGTGGAACCCGAAATGTTAGAGGGTTCCGGTGCAGTTATAGTAGACATACACACATCAATAGCTTTAGGCATCCATTTAAATCCTATTGTGTTCTATATCCATTTCTGCCATCTATAACTACTATTTTCTTTAGTCTTAGTGAATGCACTAGGTGGTACTACATTCTTTGGAGGTGAAACTGGAGCCACAGGGACAGCAATGTTTGCCTTAGAATCTAAAAAAGGCGGTTTACCAAGCACAGACTTAGAAAGATTAGTGGGCCTAGATGTATTCCGATTCTTAGGATTCCGTAAACGAGAGATGATAGCTTTAGCAATACATTTGTCATGACAATCAGAATTCATACTTTTACGACAAATAACACAAGGTGCATCAGACTGAATATCAAAAGTACTTAAAGGTTTAGCATTCGTTACATCACTATTTCTATTACATTTGCCAGACGCAATATCTATAGTGGAAGCAACGTGAGTTTTATTCATTGTCCTAGGTTGTTCTTCTACTTTAGCATTCCTTATTGATCTTTTCTTAAGTCACAACTTCCTATTCTTCGATGTAGTGCTCCTAGGCTGTGAAGTGCGGACGTTTGGAAAAGAGGCAACTATTCCTGTTTCAGTAGAAGGAAGCACGTTAGCAACTTGTGTTTTGGCAGTAGGCATTCTAGGTTCATGATTACTAAGTGTTACTGGTGCTATTCTCTTAATCACGGTAGGCGGAAGTTGTTCATACTTTCCTAACATTTCTCTTAACTTAGAGATAGTGTGAATCAAATCCTGATTTTCCGAACGAATATTACCAGCAAAATTCATTACTTCTCTAGTGTGTGCAAGATAATGATCAAGTTCGTTTGATGCTTCATGACGAGTCTTATTGAGTAAATCAAATATGACACCATATTCCTGTTTAACTTTTACAAGTTCTTGTTCATATTTTGAGATTTGACTTTTCAAAGACACGTTTTGATCATCCAGTTGCTCAAATTTTGGATTTAATTGCAACTGGTGGATTTTGTTTTGCAAAGCAAGTTCACGATTTTGACAATCTTTTTGACACCATTGAAGACGACGTTTTGCATTTGAAAGCTCGTGTAAGAGACGTTCGTTTTCAACTTTTAAAGACTCGATCTGAAGCACATTATCAGTATTCTCAACAGTTACGACATTATCAACAGTATCAGCAGAGATATAATCAGATGCATATGACACAGAATTCAATAACACAATATTATGGATATCAGCACAGATAACATCATTCAGGAGTCGATCAACATCTTTTCTCAACATTTTCTTTTTACGTTTAGTATTAGAAATAGATGTTTCTGTTTTCTCGAAAATGACTTTCATCACTCCAAGTTCCTTATGAAAGTCCCGTTCCCAAGATAATGCACAATATTTCAAAATTTTAACATTTGGTAAAAGATTTTTCTGAAAAATGTCTCTTTGTTCTCGTGCCAGAGGCGATTGAAAATGTTAAACTTTGATTTCAGAATGATATTCTATCTCATGTTGTAAAGTTTTGAGGTCAGCCATGAAAATGTCAAAATATCTAAGAATTTTGCGATTTTCAGGTTTTGAGTTTACTTCACTGATGGAAGGTAAAGGACCATAAATTTGTGCATAATCTGGTTGGGGATTAACATTAGAAGACTCAGACGTTTTTATGATAACCCTTGGTGTGTTAGAAGAATCCGTTGGTGTGACGAAAGTGACCGGTTTTGAATAATTAAAAGGTTTGTTGTAAAAAACCGTTTCTAATTTTGATCGACTCTCGTCTTCTGCATCTAATTCCTCTTGACGATGATATTCAACAACACTCATAACAGAATTATCAATTTTATATTCTGCACTGGAAACTTCAGGATTTGGTTTGAATGCTTTGGTTGAAAGCTTAGGTTTGTAATCAGCAAGATTCGGTCCATATCCATTTGGATTGGGTTTTAAAGTAAACTTTTCAATAGCAGTTACTGACTCACCATGTTTGTAAACAACAGTTTAAAACTCTTTAAGTTTGCGTTGCAAGCCGATAATTTCTTCAAGATGATCATCTATTCGTTTCGTTGAATGCTTTTTGTATGCAGAGAACTGTTTTTGACAAGTTAACAACTCAGCCTTAGCTTTGTGTTTTTCCAAGGTGAGAGCGTTAATTTGCTTTTTATGTTCATTTTTCAGTTGTTCTATTTCAGACAACAAAGCATTCTTCGAAGCGGCTAGATCACGCATCTGTCTCTCTAAATATTTTTCGTTTTGATGAGATTTAGCAAAAGCGGCTTCAAAACCTTTTTCACAGTTTTCTTGAGTTTTGAAAAAGTTGAGTTGTATTTTTAAACATTCAAAATCCTTGGTTAACAGTGCATTTTTACTTTTTAATTCCTGATTTAATGCACAACATTCTTCAATTTGGGATTGCTGGTCTTTAAGTAAAAGAGCAAGATCTGGATGAGGCAAAAGTTCGGCTTGTTCAACGGGAGTCACAACATGATCATTATTTAGATCCTCAAGTATAACTACGGAGTCAATTTGATTATCAAAGGAAACCATAAGGTCATCTTGATCATCAAATGTAACTACGGGGTCTAATTGAAAATCGTCGGAATGAGATGTAGATGACTCATTTTGAACATTCTGAGCCTTGCCGGATTCAGATGTTGGCGGAGATATTAGATCAGAGATAAATATGGTTTGTTCGGGTACCTGAGACAAGCCATCAGTGTCATACACTGGGCCTGTGTCACTCATGTGTAACTCATGCATATTAGCCATCAACATAACAGCTGCATTGGCTTGCAAGTCCTCCATATCCGCATCTGCGTCTGCATCTGCCATAAAACTATGTTCTTTGTTTGTGAGAGTTCCACCAGCTTCATCCTTAAGAGCCAAAAGAAGAGCCTCTTTGTGATAAGCACTGCCCCTAGTCCTTGGCTTTGGGCATGCATTGGCCAGGTGTCCCTTCTCATTGCAGTTGTAGCATCGAAGACCATTCAACCTATTCTGAGTATTTCCCTGTTCCACCACTTGAGCTCTGTTGTTATTCCTACCCATAGCATTAAACCCTTAACCACCGCCCATCTGACGACCATAACCACGATTATGAACTTTAACTGGTCCATTGTTCACAACAGCCTGATTTCGTGTGTTAGATGAGGAACAAATATGATTGTTGGATTTGTTGGTATAACGGCTAAAAGCATTAGCAATCATAACAAATCCTTGTTGCAATGCTTCGAACGGATCGGATTCCTCATTAGCTTCACTGACAAATGCTTGAGCATTGTTGTTGTTGTATGGAACCAATTGATTATGTTGAGATTGTTGTGATTGATCATTTGGTGTGATAGTGGCAGTTGGTTGAGTTGCTTGTTGAGGAGGATAACTGTTTTGAGCATACAAGGCAAGTTGTTGATTTTCCGGATGTGAAGGTGAAGCAATTTGAGCACGGAGAAGCCTTTCCCTATCAACTTCCTTTTCATGAGGCTTCAAATAATCGTACAACAATCCATATGTAGAATGATGCATGTTCTTCGCTTGACGGAGAAAAATGACATACTTCTCCCATTCAGGACCAAGACTACTCAGGAACTTAGTATTAACTGCAATTCTTGGCATGATGATGTTGTGTTTATCCAAATCATTGATGATGTCTGAGAATCGATGATGATAAGACTCTAGTGTCTCTCCAGGTTTAATCAAGAAGTGTTCATAAGCCAAGTAAATTTTGGATTCCATATCCTCCTGATTGAGTGCAGATCCTTCCATAAGTAGATGAATGTGTTCCCACATTGCCTTTGCAGTCTTTTGAGCATCAACACTTCGAAGAATTGGGTTTGGTAATCCTAAAAGGATATATTGCATTGCAAGCTCATCAGCTTCATAGTGTAGAAGTTCTTCTGGATTCAGGTCTGCAACAGTAGCAATGTTTGATTGTTTATCCCTTGGTGGATTAGCATATGGATCTCCGGGTACAATGACAGTAGGCATCTGAAATGGACCTTCCAAGATAACCTTCTTTAAGAACTTTCCATGTGGCTTCTTCAGATCACAAAACCTAAAGAACCTAATTACCCATTGATCGTAGTTTCCTGGAGTGAGCATTGGAGGTCTATCAAGTGATCCAGCCTCATGAATTAATTGTTGGCTGCTTAAAGTTTCGCACATCTTTGCAAACCAAGTGGGTTCCTTCATAGTGTTCCTTGATTGATGTTGATTGAAATCATTTGTGTAGGGTTGAACTTGAAGACTTGGTGGTGTTTGAACCATTTGTGGTGGAGGAATTGCTCCAAGTTGTGGAGTATGTTGTTGATTAAATTGTTGTTGATAAATTGCTTGTTGTTGATTCCATTGTTGATGTTGTGGACTTAGTTGTTGTTGTCGTTGAGAATAAGTGTAAGGGAAATAGTTAGAGTATGGTGATTGTGACTTGTTGAAAACTTGTGTTGGTAAAAATGGATCTTTGTAGTCGAATGAACTTTTGTTGATGAAGTATCCTTAGGCGTAGAAATCACAATAAACCAAGTAGCACTTATGCGTAAAAACACCAAAGTTACGCGTAACAAGAAGAGTTACGCGTAGGTTTAGCTTACGCGTAAATTGAGGAAAAAGCACTAAAGTTATGCGTAAAACAAGAAGTTAGGCGTAGAAAACTTAGGCGTAGGATTACCTTATGCGTAAGACTAAGCTTAGGCGTAAGATAAATCTTATGCGTAGGATTTTCTACGCGTAAGCTTTATGCTTATGCGTAATTTTAGGGTTTCATCCCAAGTGATCTTTTACACTATCACAGTGCAAAAGATATCCAAAGTCGACATATTTTCAGGCTTATCCAAGCAAGAAAACACGGAGTAAACCATGAAACTGAAGATCAAACCAAGGATAAAGTTACATGTAAAACTAGGGTTTTGATACGCGTAGCTTTACTCGTAAAAATGATTTTGCCCAAAGATGTTTCTAAACCAGATTTTTGTGATGAGATAGCTTTAATATCACCAAAATAACACAAAAGTGTGAAACTTGATGAACCAAAACGTCTAAATAGGTTACGCGTAGAACGAAACCCTCGAACAAAAACAAGCTTAAAATTTTAGATCCACGCGTAAAGTTTGAAACTTTTTACCAAAAACAAGTATTTTAACACCTTAAAACATTGAAAGGACAAGAATCTTGGATTAAAAAGTGTAAAAACGTGTTTTTAAGCTAACGAAAGTATCAAGGACGAAACGTATTTCTTACGCGTAGGACCAAAAAACGTTCACCCAACTATTAGGCGATTGATACCACTGATAGGTCACTAGTTTTACAACACAAGCAACATAGAAAGAGATAGAGGCGGTTGAACAATAAACCAAACACACACACACGATACAAGTAAACGGTTATGCGTAGAATATGTGTGAAAGAAATAAATTGAACAACCAACCCTCAAGTGAGGGTTATACAAGAGTATTTATAGGAGGGAAGCTAGGGCAACACTTCCTAGTCCCTTCCTTTCTCCTATGGGCTTGGGCCTAAGCTCATGGGCCTTCTACATAAGCTTAAGGCTAATAACAAACATAAAGGCCATAATTAAGCTAACTATTACATATGAATCACTAACACTTGATTAAGGTTTAGGAGTGATTCCAACAGTGTTACTTAACAAAGTAATTACTAACATTAAATGACTGCGACTACGAGCTTTCTAACGAATACATATAGTTGAGGTCACCTCAATTTACATTGAATACAAACAGATATTACATTTTGATTGTTCTTGAATTCTTGATTGAGTTCTTTGCTCTGTAGCCCGTAGTCTTTGATTCTTCATGTTCCGCATGTTTTGTTAATTCAAGTGGAGGTGTTTAAATGATCCACGTGATGATGAGTTTTGAGCCAGCTTTGAGGTCATCAGCCACCATATATCTCTGACTCATCCATTGTTGTAGTGCCATCATGTGAAGTTGTGACTTTTGGACCGACATGCTCACATTATGGATCATGATATCTTCTCATTAGAGTAGCAAAAGCTTTTGTTGATTCACAATATTTCCAGCAGCGTAGCAGAAGCATGGAGTGAAAATATCAGAGCCAGTTGATGACGATATGCACTTATCATGATTTCTTTAGAAATGAATGTGTTGTGTGAGCATGCGGCTATGGATTGACTTCTCATTTTTTATCAGCTGCAGACGTTGGGTGTATCTGCATACAACAGTTAGCAATAAAGCACACGAAAGTGTCTTTGATCACTTTCGTTGAATTGAGGTACACGGCCCAAGGTTCCCCGTTGATCAATACAAGTAATTCATGTGATCAGGTATAATTATGAAGAACCTCTTTGACAGGGTTTCGCAGCTGCTCTAGCTATTCTCAAACCGAAACATCTCAAGAAGACAACACAGAGTGAGTGAACCAGCGAATTAAGATTCACTGATTGATGAAAAATATTTGAAAACAATCGTGTATTGCTTAATATAAAGGGTTTTGTAATACAACGAAGGTTTTATGAAAATCAGTTATCAATCATAAATACCCTTTTAATTTTTTTAAAAACATAATACACAGTCGACGTGCTAAAGAAAATACTTTTTGAGCACAACGACCGGTTTTCAAAGGTATCCGTCAATCCATTTTCTGGACCAAGGTTGATTCAAGATTGAATCGCCCCATCGTTTCAATCCAGTTGTCACATGGTTGATCTATTGGATAGATCTCACATTCCACCCGCCAAGAGCTTGTTTGATGTTGGCTCTAAAAGGCTTTCCATCTTCATTGTGAATATTATACACGTCAATCGGATGTTCTGTCAATACCACAAGAATAATGCGTAGGACTCTTAATTACATTCCTACTTTCCACATTGTGTGAAACAACAAGTCTTCAAGAATAATGTGTCCTAATGAGATTTATTGATGATCTCATGGCTCTAGACTCAATTCTGCACTTTGGTTTCCTATGCCGGAGACTAGGGAGAGGGTCTCCTTCTTCAATATCAAAAATCTCTAAGAGAATGTCGATAGATTATGTAGGTTCCCCGTGAGAATGAAACAAGCCCTTTTAAGAGGAACTTGAGTAGCTTGGGAAGTTTAGTGCAGTGCGTCACTGGGTCCATGACGTCTTGTCTTCAATACCGGCATTACCGTAGTAACCACCAGTAGCATATGCATTGAACCCGGTTTCTGCCCTAAGGTTGAATAAATGGAGGGCTATTTCTTTTCACCCTTTTCACTTTTAGTTCTTTTTCATTCTTCAACCCCTTCAGTGCTTACCGAGACTTCATAACTAGAGCCTTGTTGGGTTTATTCCAGTACTAGCTCTGTCTCAGTCCGCACTCTTCCCATATTCTCATTTTTCTCCTTTTTCAATATGCCTGAGGACTCTACACTATCTTGTGGATTGTCCCTGGGTAGATCCTTCCGGCTCTGGCTGGATCATGGGAACGAATACCTAACCTAACCATCCTTATATCACCATGCGTAAAGTAAAATTGGTCGGTCTTTTGGTATTGTTCGTCCGCCTCGAAACCAATAGAAAACCATTTGAGAAATCAATCAAGGTACTTGTGATATAAAATCAAAGTATTTCGTACCTTAATGGTTTTTGATATTTTAGAAATGCTCCCCCTCAACATGTGCTTCAAGTATTTGAAATTATTTTAGCACATGAAGGTAAGAGAACTTATGAAATCTTAGATTGAGAATGAATGATCCAATCTTTGAATAACTTTTTCTAAAATGATCATTATCACTTCCCGATCAAATCTAGTATTTTAAATACTTTGGATAAAACAATTTTGGGAAGGATGAGGTTTTCTTATGATTTCTCCCCCTCAATATGTGCATCGAGATTCGAAAGTGTTTTGCACATATTAGAGAGAACCTGCACTTAGAGACAAATCAATCACATTTCAATCCTTTTTGGTTTGAGATAGATGCTCCCCCTTAACATGTGCATGGAAATTTTGAAATCGTTTGGCACATGTAGGGAGGAGTGATTGTTATTATCATTATAAGACCACATATTGAATTATCAGTTTATATCCAATTTAAATCACAAATTCTCCCCCGATCACAATTTTCAAATCCTTTGAGATTTGTGATCTCTATTGATTTAAATTGTTTTTAAAAGCTTTTGAGGGGAATTGTGACTTGCTTTTAAAGACATTTAACTGATAAGGATCAAATTCTGAGACTTTAAACTCCAATGATTAAACATGCTTAAGTATCTTATGAAAACACATCATTAGCCTTGGTCTGGATCCAATTGTACAAAAACATTGTTCTTTTTGATTATCCAAAATTAGACCTTACTCGATTACGTGCCTACTGTTTGAATAATAACTTTTTGATTTGATTGAAATCATTCTCCCCCTCAATCAATGACAGAAGTTGTTGATTGACTGTTAGAGATTTTGACAAATGATAAGTCCAGATGATTTTCAAAACTATAGTCCGAGTTATTTTTAAAGCAATTTTGTTTTCATAAGATGACAAATATTTTTCAACAAACACTTGTTTTTTTTTGTGATGGAAACAATAAACTATTCTTTCTTTTAAAACTGGTTAATGCAAGAACTAACAATAAACTATCATTTTTCTCCATCCTTTTTTTTTTTTTTTTTTTTTTTTTTTTATTTTTTTTTAAAGGTTTATGTACATTCGAACTTCATCTAAAGACCTGTGCCATTATTTGAGTGACAAATCAAAGTCCGTAGATGTTATCGAAGAACATATATAGATGGGAAAAATTAATATTTTTGGGCTTTTTCAAAGATTTTCCGATTTTTATGGATTTTTGAAATTTTATATTTTTCTATTTTCCTTTTGTGGGTTTTATAATTTTGTATTTTGCTTTTTTGAATAAGTATGTACAAGAGTTTGATGAAGAAAAGCATTTACTCCTCGTCTTCCTCTTGAAGACGTTTGAGAGTTTCCGGTTGTAGACTCTTAAGTCCAAGTCGTGGAAGGATAAACTCAAAACGTTCTCTAGGAAGAGCTTTAGTGAAGATGTCTGCCAGCTGATATTCAGTTCTCACAAAATATAGTTCCACCACACCTTTCTCCACTTGCTCCCTGATGAAGTGATGTCAAATGTCGATATGCTTTGCTCTTGAATGTTGAATGTTGTTGCATGAGAGAGCAATGGCACTTTTGTTATCACAATACAAAGGGATTTTGTTGAATTCAAAGCCATAGTCAGATAATTAGGATTTCATCCATAGGATTTGAGAACAACAAGATGATATGGCTATGTATTCTGCCTTTGTAGAGGATATCGACGTACTCATTTGTTTTTTCGAGGACCAGCTTACAAGCTTTTCTCCTAAGAATTGAGCACCACCAGACGTGTTTCGACGTGTATCTTGAAACCCTGCATGGTCTGCATCTGCATATGCTGTTAGTGACATATTGGTGTCCTTCGGATACCAAAGTCCCATATTAATGGTTCCTTGGAGATACTGAAAGACCCGTTTAACCACTTCAAGGTGCTTTTTAGTAGGCTTAGCCTGGTATCTAGCACACATGCATACAACAAACAGAATATCAGGTCTACTGGCTGTGAGGTACATCAGGGATCCAATCATACTTCGATATTTTGTTTGATCAACCATGATCCCTGAGTGGTCCTCGTCCAGTTTTGTGCGTGTGACAACTGGCAATTTAGGGAGTCTATTTTAGGTAACCGCATTACGTTAAACTAAACCGAGCTTTTGCCTTTATCACTATTTTTATAAACCATGACTTGATTTTATATCGTTTATTGGTTTTTACGGATTATTTCACTATTGAATGAGTTATCGTATGAGTTTTAACGCAATTTGGTAGACACTATTCGATTCGGCACTAGAAAAGCCTAAAACGAGAAATAACGTAAATTTTAGAGCGTAACTCGAAAATTGACAAATGAATAGTCAAAACTCGTGGAAAAACATAAATAACAATGTTAGAAAGTCGAATGAACGTCGTGGGACACTCGGGGGACAATATATGAGCTCGGGAATGGGTAAACGGGATAGTTACGAAAAATTACAACTCCGACCCTCCTCTTTTCTCCCTAGCCGGCGCCCCCTCCCCCATTTTTATTTATTTTTGAATCCTTGTGTCCAAGTATAAAAGGCCACACCCTCCCCATTTGAGCGAGTTCTTTCTCTCACTAAAAACATACACAAAACACACTTTCTCTCCCCTCAAATTAAATAAAACCCTAACCCTAATTCATCACCACTGCCGACCACTATTCCAGCCACCACCGCCACACGACGGCACGTGACCACCCACCACCACCACCATATTGAAGATCCTTCATCCTCTTTCTATCCATATATAACACTCTCACTAAAAGCTCCATTAACACCTTCAAATCTAAAGATTAAGATTCGGATTTCAAGGGTTTCAAGTGGGTTTTGCAATTCGTGTTTGGAAAAAGTAAAAGGGACTTTAATACACCTTGTTTGAGCTTGGTAAAGCCACGTATGGCTTATTAGGGTTTCGACCATGGTGTACTTTTTAGGGCTTTTGGTTTAAATGTGGGATTAATTCTAATTAACACCCAAATAAACATGTAGCTAGTGTTTGGTAAGCATGTGGTGTATCATATTGATGGATTTTTGCATTTTAGGTCTAGTTTCATGATTTTGGTTAGAATAGACGATGGGTTTGTTGTTTGGTTAATGATTGGAGGTTGATTGATTGTATTTAGATGTTGCATAATTGATTTGGAAGTGTTTTGGTTGGGTTGAGATGGTGTACGAGCCACCAAGGTCACATACGCGTTCCTTGGGTTGCGTACGAGACCCACTTGGAGCAAGGGTTCGGGTCGAGTCGTTTTGGTAGCTTGTTGGTTGATATTGTTGATGTTTGGATGAGATGCGTGGAGCCAAAAAGCTTCTAGGGCTTGTTTGGTTCACTTGGTCTTAACCGTGACCGTGTCATGACCATTAGGGTCATAACATTGGTTTCGGGCATAGTTGATTGGTTGATTGGTTGGCGAGATTGTTTTGAGTTGATTTGGGATTGAAGTGCGCTATTATGACTTTTAATTGAACTTGATATATATATATTGTCAACTTTGAGCTACGTCGGTGTTACTTTGACTTTTTAGTCAATAGTTGACTCTGACAAAGCCGTAACATGGACTTTAGTATAATTTGGACTATTGATTTATTAAAAGCCGAGAAGTCATGACTCGTGCTTGTGGACTCGAAACGAATAACATTATAAAACTAATATTGGAATTTGACTAAATATTTATATATATATATATATATATATATATATATATATATATATATATATATATATATATATATAAAAATGCTAATAGACTATGAAATATAAATAATAAAAGGGCTTTTATACTAAAGATATCGATAACAAATCTTATCTTGTTATTTACTATTTTTAAATGGAAACTAACGACTAAAAATGGAAATATTTTATAATAAATAAGTAATTAATATTTCGAGTACACGTTTATCGATAAATTTCAATTATGGGCATTTAATACTAGTTTCAAGTAATTATTTACTTACGTTATGTGCATGGGATATGGATAACCTAACGTTAATAGTGTTGATCTACGTGGGTAGCGGACTTATTAGGTTGACAAATCTAATAAGAGCCCGCTAGGTACGTTGGGTAACCTTATTAATGGGTGAATTATCCTTATGACTCTTTAGGATGCGACTGATTCATGGGTTAATAAGCGACACAAATAAATAATTGAGTTTATCGAGTTGACGAATTCGATAAGATCTACTATTTCTTCCGAAACTTATTGGACTATGGAGCTTATCGCTTAGATGTCTCATGGTGTTGCATTGAGTCACATATTGGTTGTTTGAGTGCATTCATAGCATCATATTGAGTCGATACACCCACATGAGGATACCAAACACTAGGATTAAATGGCGAAACGAGATATTTTTGGAAATAACGAAATGGAATACCTTGGGGTAGATAACGTTGATTTCGAGAAATATATATATTGGTCTACATTAATAGGTTGTGCCGAGTCGATAGTTATTGTGCCGTGATTACCGTTATCTTCTGCTAGTGTTTATTTGTACGTTGATTGCTTGAGGTGAGTTTCATAGCCCCACTTTTATCTACGTTTTTAACTATATTGGGGTGAGAATCATGCTACTGTTTTTGGACCGTTAAAACTATTTCGATTTGCTTATATGCTTGACTGTTTAGATAGATGTGTGGTAGGTGTTGCCTTAGTCTAGGTTTAACTGTGCCTAGCTAAGAATAGACTTCTACATCGACCTAGTCCGGGGTTGGAAACTATTCTAGAGGTTGCCACGACAGTGCTAGACTAGAGTCGCGGGGCCCGAGTAATCCTTGGATGCGGGATATGATTATATGGTTGGTGATCCGGGTAGGATCGGTGTGTGCAAACGGTATTTATCTATCTTAAGTCTTGCATAGCAAATCAACTCCTACAGGTCCACTATAATTTTGTTGAACTTAAACCTATGAACTCACCAGCGTAAGCTGACCTTACAGCATTATTTCTCAGGTATTTGAGAGATGTTTGGACTACGTGATCGGTGGAAGCTTGGCAAGAAGGCGGGGTTCAAGGATCATTTCTAACTCTGATAAACTTTGGGGACTTATTTTATTAAATCATGTTTTGGGCCAAATATTTACACTTTTGGATTAAATTTTGGGATAACTAAATTGGGGATTGGTTTTGAATGTTAAATGACTATCTTTTTGCTATGCTTGTGTGCGATACCAATCCAATAGTAACGCCCTGAAAACTTGATTAAGTCTTCCGCTGTACGGAGATTTGGGGGTGTTACAGATTGGTATCAGAGCTCAAGGTTATAGAGAATTAGGTATTTTATAAACCCTAAACTATAACCACTTTTAAGAGAATTGATCCTCGACCGACGCACGCCCGCTTGCCAAGCCGAAGCTTCTTAATTGATTATTGTATGAACTGCGATTTGAATTATGAGATGATCTGTTAAGGGATATTGTGAACTGATTTTGGAAACGTTATGATTGGGAGATATGATTATTGATTTTGGGTAAATGAGATGTGATTATCGAGATACTACGGAATTTGAATTGAGTAAACGGTATATTGTGATTTTGGAATTTTGAACTCGATTGATTTGATATGGGATTTGGTGATAGAACGAAACTTATGTGTTTTATTTAAAGGCATGTTTTGAGTAATGCGGTACCTCTACTTTTAAAGCTTTCGTTATGTGATACATGTTTTGGTTGAGTTGATGTGCTTATTAAAACTGGTTGTTTCGAACACTTACACCTACCCTATGCCATTGTCACAGACTATGTCTTTACTAGCTTTTGATGTGTCTGAGGAGGTCCTTGCTGTTGCTAGTTTGCCAGCATTGACTCTCATGACAGTTGCGCAGGGTGATTCTTATGAGATTGCCCGTCATACTAGTTCATCATCATCATCAGATCTCCCTAGCTCATCTAGGTAGATCACTTTACATCAGGTCTTAGCACGAGCCCAGACTCCTAGGCTTGCTTATAGCACTGCCCGCATGTCCGTGAGACCACCATCATCACCTATCTGTTTAGCAGCCCACTCTCTTCTGTAATCACCACCAGCATCACCATGTCTTAGGAGACCTAGATCTCCTAGTGTACCACCTCAGGATTTACCTGCATAGAGACTCCGACTCATGGACTCTCCCTCTATGGATGAGGGCGAGGAGGAGCATAAGGTCGAGGAGGAACATGAGATTGAGGAGCAGTATGTAGATGAGGATGAGGATCCTCAGGAGGAGGATGATGAGGATATCCCAAAAGTGGGTACTCCTAAATTGCAGAGTCCTGCACATTCTCCAGGACCAGGTTCTCCTTTTCCTGAGCCTGATTCCCCTGGACAGCCTTTAGACATTGACTCACCACCTTACTCACCTTATATATGTAGCCTGTTAGGATCTGAGATACCATCGGAGATTGCTTCAGAGCCCGAGGAGTATGGTGAGACGGGTCTGATGTGGGAGAGGATTACATCACAGGGTACTAGGCTTAGTAGGTTGACAGACCGATTGGTTGGAGTATCGAGGGCTAGTATAGAGGATCTGAGAGCTGATATGGGTAATGTAGTCAGGAGGACTAGGGTTTTGTGTGAGGGTATGTCGGAGCTCCAATAGCAGGTTGGGGACCTGCTGAGAGGGTTCGCGACAGCTCGTGATGCAGATAGAGCTATTTGGCATAGGATTGGTGAGTTGGAGAGAGAGGTCGTAGATCTTAAGAGTGATCGCGACGCTCGACGTGTTGAGTTGGCATCTTTGTGGAGAGAGGTTGACGATGTTAGGAGATCAGTTAGTGGTGTCCGTAGACGTGGCTAGATAGTGTTAGATTCATACCTTTGTGCCATCTTGAAACTAAGTAGTACTTGGTTCGAGATGTAGATCTATCCTAGTTGTCTTATTAGTATCGTCGTTAGGATCGTTTTTGATTTCTTCGTATCCTCCCATGTATTTCCACTTTTGAAACCTATGAGTTATGGTTATTGGAACGTGCATCCTTTAGTTATGATTCAGTATCTGATTGTTTCACTTTGGTATTGCGTTATCCTTATTGACCTTCATTATGTATTCGAGCGTTATTTGGTGATCCTTGGAACCCAACTCTATCTTTAGAGCGTGAATTGTGAACTTATGAAACTGTTCTTCTTGCCTTCAGAATGATGGCAACAAGACGAAACCCGCTTAGGAATAACCGAGCAGCTCCTGCTGCTGTTGTTGCCCCTGTCCGTCGAGGTCGTCGTCCGACCCCGATCACTCCACCTGTTGAGAACCCGAACACTGATAACCCATCTATAGAAAACCCAAATGTGAACAACCGTGCTGAGAATGGTCCTGTTCTACAAAACCCTCCACCTATGAACCCAGCCCACGTTGACCAGTTAGTGGCGCAGCGTGTCACTGAACTGCTAGCTGAGACTAATCTCTCTAACACCTATGGTGGAACCCCAATGCTGAATCGGACTCGAGGTTGTACCTACAAAGAGTTCCGATTTTGTGGTCCCATTGAGTTCGGAGGGATTGAGGGAGTAGTTTACTTAACTAGGTGGTTGGAGAAAACTGGATTTGTGTTTGCCGTTAGTAATTGTGAGGAGGATTGTAAGGTTAAGTATGCAACATTTACCTTGAAGGACGAAGCGTTAACCTGGTGAAACAACTATCACAGATCAGTAGGAATTGATGTAGCTTATAGTATGACTTGGACTCAGTTTAAGACTCTCCTGATCAAGACTTACTGTCCTAGGAATGAAGTTAAGAAGTTAGAGAGTGAGTTCTGGAACCATAAGGTTAAGGGTACTGACATGACGACTTATAATCGTCGTTTCCAAGAGTTATCGTTGCTTTGCCCTGATATGGTTCGCACTGAAGAATTTAAGATTGAGAGGTATACTGATGGATTGCCTTTTGCTACTCGAAATGATGTCATCGCTGCAAAGCCAGTTAATTTTCATGAGGCAATTACTGTGGCTCAGCTTTTGATGGACTCTTATGTGTTAGAAGTAGGAGACAAGGGTAAGAATGATAGGAGTGATAATAGGAAGAAGAATGAAGTTGTTAAAGGGAATGGCAACAAACGGCAAGAGACAGCCAGGGTGTTCGCCATAGGAAATGGAGAAAAGAAAAGTTATGAAGGTAGTAGGCCTATGTGTGGTCGTTGTAACCGACACCACCATGGACTATGCCCGAATGTGTGTAGGAAGTGCTCTAAGGTAGGACACATGGCCAAATAATGTAGGTCTCGTCCACTTGTTGCAGCTCAAACTGCACAAGGAGCGGACTGGAAGGCCACTGTCACCTGTTTTGGATGTGGAAAGAAGGGACACTTTAAGAATGAGTGCCGAGAGCCGTGGATGAGAGGAAATCCCGGTAATGTAGGAGGATTTGATAACCGAGGTATGGGAAGTAATGGCTTAAACCCTGTGAAGCGTGAGTTTGTGGAAAACCAAGGAAACCATGGTGCTAGGAATCAGCAGAGAGACATGTAAACAGCGCGTGTTTATGCTATTGGGAAGGAAGATGGTGAGGACCCTAACGTAGTTACGCGTACGTTCCTTCTCAATAATCACTATGCTTCCATACTGTTTGATACCGGTGCGGATATGAGTTTCGTATCCACTAATTTTATGCCATTACTAGGAATCTCCCAAACACCTCTAGGGTTTAGTTATGATGTGGAATTAGCTAACGGAAATAGGGAGAAGATAGACACTGTAGTCCGAGGTTGTAAATTAAGTTTCCTAGACCACCCGTTTAGTATAGACCTATTGCCAGTTACCTTAGGAAGTTTTGACGTCATTATCGGAATGGATTGGTTGTCGAAGAACGATGCACACATCATCTATGATGAGAAGATCGTGCATTTACCGTATGGCAGAAAAGTTTTGAGCATACAAGGAGATCGGAGCGACTGTGGAAGTCCTTCCCGGTAGAGCATCATCTCTTGTATTAAGGCCCAGAAGTACATCGATAGAGGAGGTTGTCTTTTCTTGGCTCGAATTTCTGAAAAGAAAAGTAAGGAGAAGAGTGAAAGATACCTTAATGATGTACCCGTCGTTAGAGAATTTCCGGATGTGTTTCCTGACGATCTGCCAGGGATTCCACCTGTCCGACAAGTGGAATTCCAAATAGAGTTGATACCCAGTGCTGCACCCGTAGCCCGGGCACCTTATCGACTTGCTCCAAGAGAATTGGAGGAACTGTCTAAACAGTTGGCAGAATTGTCAGAGAAGGGATTCATTCGACCAAGTTCATCACCGTGGGGAGCACCAGTGTTGTTTGTGAAGATGAAGGATGGATCTTTTCGGATGTGTATTGATTATATGGAATTGAATAAGTTGACAGTGAAGAACCGATATTCGTTACCTAGAATAGATGACCTATTCGACCAACTCCAAGGAGCTAGTGTCTTTTCTAAGATCGACTTACGATCTGGTTATCACCAGCTTAGGGTTAGAGAGGAGGATATCCCTAAGACGACGTTTAGGACTCGTTATGGACACTATGAATTCTAAGTGATGTCGTTTGGTTTGACCAACGCGCCAGCGGTTTTCATGGATCTCATGAACCGAGTGTGTAAGCCATACCTGGATAAGTTTGTGATAGTATTCATAGACGACATCTTGATATACTCCAAGAGTAGTGAGGAGCACGAAGAGCATTTGAGGCTCATTTTAGAATTGTTGAGAGAGGAGAAGCTGTATGCCAAATTCTCTAAATGTGAACTTTGGATTCCGTCCGTGCAATTCTTAGGTCATGTGATAGATAGTCGAGGTGTTCATGTTGACCCAGCTAAGATTAAGGCCATTAAGGAATGGGCAGCTACTAAGAACCCATCGGAAATCCGACAGTTTCTAGGTTTAGCAGGCTATTATAGGAGATTCTTTGAGGAATTTTCCAAGATAGCTAAGTCGCTGACCAAACTAACACAGAAGGACGTTAAGTATGAATGGGGAGAAAAGGAAGAAGAAGCATTCCAACTTCAGAAGGAGAAGTTGTTTAGTGCGCCCATCCTAGCTTTGGCTGAAGGAAGCGAAGACTTTGTCGTGTACTGCGACGCTTCGCATAAAGGCTTAGGTGCTGTTTTGATGCAATGGGAGAAGGTGATTGCTTATGCATCCCGACAACTTAAGAAGCATGAGAAAAACTACACCACCCATGACCTTGAGTTAGGTACTGTAGTGTTTGCTCTTAGGATCTGGAGACATTATCTGTATGGAACTAAGTGTGTAGTATTTACCGACCATAAGAGCTTGAAGCATATCTTAGATCAGAAGGAACTGAACATGAGACAAAGTCGTTGGTTAGAATTGCTTAGTGATTATGACTGTGAGATTCGTTATCAACCTGGTAAGGCTAATGTTGTGGCTGATGCACTTAGTCGTAAGGAGGACATTCCACCCCTACTCGTTTGATCCTTAGGAATGACCATTGTTTCGCCCTTACCGTCTCAAATTTTAGCCGCCCAAGCAGAGGCATTGACGGAAGAGAACCGTCCTTATGAGAATCTTCATGGAATGGTAGAAAGTGAAAATGGCTTCTTGAAGCATTCCGACGGAACCTTATGCTTCAGAGACAGAAGCTGGATACCATTTCATGGTGGAATCCGTGAGTTGATTATGCATGGGTCACATAAATCAAAATACTCTATTCATCCCGGAGCCGATAAGATGTATCAGGACCTTAAGAAACTTTATTGGTGGCCTAATATGAAAGCCGATATAGCTCAGTATGTAAGTTGGTGCCTGACTTGTTCTAAGGTAAAGGCCGAACATCAGAAACCCTCAGGACTCTTAGTTCAACCCGAACTCCCAGAATGGAAATGGGAGCGAATAACCATGGACTTTATCACTAAATTACATAGAACAGCTAGCGGCAATGACGCTATCTGGGTAATCGTTGATCGTTTAACTAAGTCTGCTCACTTCTTAGCCATTAGTGAAACCGATAGTCTCGATAAGCTTGCTCGATTGTATCTTAAGGAGGTAGTATCGCGTCATGGAGTACCAATATCTATCATTTCCGATAGGGATAGTCGTTTTACATCCCACTTTTGGAGATCCTTACAATCAGCGTTGGGAACTAACTTGGATATGAGCACTGCTTACCACCCTCAGACCGATGGTCAAAGCGAGAGAACCATTCAGACTTTAGAGGACATGCTTAGAGCCTGTGTTATTGATTTCGGCAAAGGCTGGGAGAGACATCTCCCTTTGGCCGAATTCTCTTACAACAATAGTTATCATTCTAGCATTAAGGCCACTCCATTTGAGGCACTGTATGGTCGAAAATGTCGTTCTCCTGTTTGTTGGGCTGAAGTTGGCGAGAGTCAACTTACAGGTCCCGAACTTGTCCTAGAAACCACTGAGAAGATAGTTCAGATTCGTAACCGGTTGCAAACCGCTCGTGATAGACAAAAGAGTTATGCCGATAAGAGACGTAAACCTTTAGAATTTCAGGTTGGAGATCGTGTTATGTTGAAAGTTTCTCCTTGGAAAGGAGTGATTCGTTTTGGAAAGCGCGGAAAACTCAATCCCCGATATATTGGTCTCTTTCCAATCCTGGAAAGAATCGGACCGGTAGCATACCGCCTGGAGCTACCATCGGAATTGAGCAGCGTACACAATGTCTTTCATGTTAGTAAGCTTAAGAAATGTCTTTCGGAGGAAAACATAGTGGTGCCCTTAAGAGATATTCGTATTGATGAGAAATTGAATTTCGTTGAGGAACCGATTGAGATTATGGAACGTGAGATTAAACGGCTGAAGACTAGCCGTATCCCAATTATCAAAGTTCGATGGAACTCCCGACATGGACCGGAGTTCACTTGGGAACGTGAGGACGTTTTTCATAGGAAGTATCCTAAAATTTTCATGACATCAAGCAACTCGGAGTGAAACCCGGGACGGGTTTCTTCTGAGGCTGGGAGGCTGTGACAACTGGCAATTTAGGGAGTCTATTTTAGGTAACCGCATTACGTTAAACTAAACCGAGCTTTTGCCTTTATCACTATTTTTATAAAACATGACTTGATTTTATATCGTCTATTGGTTTTTAGGGATTATTTCACTATTGAATGAGTTATCGTATGAGTTTTAACTCTATTTGGTAGGCACTATTCGATTCGGCACTAAAAAGCCTAAAACGAGAAATAACGTAACTTTTAGACCGTAACTCGAAAATTGACAAATGAATAGTCAAAACTCGTGGAAAAACATAAATAACAATGTTAGAAAGTCGAATGAACGTCGTGGGACACTCGGGGGACAATATATGAGCTCGAGAATGGGTAAACGGGATAGTTACGAAAAATTACAACTCCGACCCTCCTCTTTTCTCCCTAGCCGGCGCCCCCCTCCCCCATTTTTATTAATTTTTGAATCCTTGTGTCCAAGTATAAAAGGCCACACCCTCCCCATTTGAGCTAGTTGTTTCTCTCACTAAAAACACACACAAAACATACTTTCTCTCTCTAGTCTCTCTCTCCCCAAATTAAATAAAACCCTAACCCTAATTCATCACCACCGTCGGCCACTATTCCAGCCACCACCGCCACACGACGGCGCGTGACCACCCACCACCACCATATTGAATATCTTTTCATCCTCTTTCTATCCATATATAACACTCTCACTAAAACCTCCATTAACACCTTCAAATCTAAACATTAAGATTCGGATTTCTAGGGTTTCAAGTGGGTTTTGCAATTCATGTTTGGAAAAGGTAAAAGGGACTTGAATACACCTTGTTTGAGCTTGGTAAAGCCACGTATGGCTTATTAGGTTTTGACCATGGTGTACTTTTTAGGGGTTTTGGTTTAAACGTTGGATTAAGTCTAATTAACACCCAAATAAACATGTAGCTAGTGTTTGGTAAGCATGTGGTGTATGATATTGATGGGTTTTTGCATTTTAGGTCTATTTTCATGTTTTTGGTTAGAATTGATGATGGGTTTGGTGTCTGTTTAATGATTGGAGGTTGATTGATTGTATTTGGATGTTGTGGAATTGATTTGGAAGTGTTTTGGTTGGGTTGAGATGGTGTACGAGCCACCAAGGTCACGTACGCGTGCCTTGGGTTGCGTACGAGACCCACATGGACCAAGGGTCTAGGTCGAGTCATTTTGGTAGCTTGTTGGTTGATATTGATGATGTTTGGATGAGACGTGTGGAGCCAAAAAGCTTCTAGGGATTGTTTGGTTCACGTGGTCTTAACCGTGACCGTGTCATGACCATTAGGGTCATAACATTGGTTTCGGGCATATTTGGTTGGTTGATTGGTTGGTGAGATTGTTTTGAGTTGATTTGGCATTGAATTGCGCTATTATGACTTTTAATTGAACTTGATATATATATTGTCAACTTTTAGGTAACCGCATTACGTTAAACTAAACCGAGCTTTTGCCTTTATCACTATTTTTAAAAACCATGACTTGATTTTATATCGTCTATTGGTTTTTACGGATTATTTCACTATTGAATGAGTTATCGTATGAGTTTTAACCCTATTTGGTAGGCACTATTCGATTCGGCACTAGAAAAGCCTAAACGAGAAATAACGTAACTTTTAGACCGTAACTCGAAAATTGACAAATGAATAGTCAAAACTCGTGGAAAAACATAAATAACAATGTTAGAAAGTCGAATGAACATCGTGGGACACTCGGGGGACAATATATGAGCTCGGGAATGGGTAAACGGGATAGTTACGAAAAATTACAACTCCGACCATCCTCTTTTCTCCCTAGCCGGCGCCCCCTCCCCCATTTTTATTTATTTTGGAATCCTTATGTCCAAGTATAAAAGGCCACACCCTCCCCATTTGAGCTAGTTGTTTCTCTCACTAAAAACACACACAAAACATACTTTCTCTCTCTACTCTCTCTCTCTCCCCAAATTAAATAATACCCTAACCCTAATTCAACACCATCGCCGGCCACTATTCCGGCCACCACCGCCATACGACGGTGCGTGACCACCCACCACCACCACCACCATATTGAATATCTGTTCATTCTTTTTCTATCCATATATAACACTCTCACTAAAAGCTCCATTAACACCTTCAAATCTAAATATTAAGATTCGGATTTCTAGGGTTTCAAGTGGGTTTTGCAATTCGTGTTTGGAAAAAGTAAAAGAGACTTGAATACACCTTGTTTGAGCTTGGTAAAGCCACGTGTGGCTTATTAGGTTTTGACCATGGTGTACTTTTTAGGGCTTTTGGTTTAAACGTGGGATTAAGTCTAATTAACACCCAAATAAACATGTAGCTAGTGTTTGGTAAGCACGTGGTGTATCATATTGATGGGTTTTTGCATTTTAGGTCTAGATTCATGTTTTTGATTAGAATAGATTATGGGTTTGGTGTTTGGTTAATGATTGGAGGTTGATTGATTGTATTTGGATGTTGTGAAATTGATTTGGAAGTGTTTTGGTTGGGTTGAGATGGTGTACGAGCCACCAAGGTCATGTACGCGTGCCTTGGGTTGCGTACGAGACCCACATGGACCAAGGGTCCGGGTCGAATCGTTTTGGTAGCTTGTTGGTTGATATTGTTGATGTTTGGATGAGACGCGTGGAGCCAAAAAGCTTCTAGGGATTGTTTGGTTCATGTGGTCTTTACCGTGACCGTGCCATGACTATTAGGGTCATAACATTGGTTTCGGGCATATTTGGTTGGTTGATTGGTTGGCGAGATTGTTTTGAGTTGATTTGGGATTGAATTGCGCTATTATGACTTTTATTTGAACTTGATATATATATTGTCAACTTTGAGCTACGTCGGTGTTACTTTGACTTTTTAGTCAATAGTTGACTCCGACAAAGCCGTAACATGGACTTTAGTATAATTTGGACTATTGATTGATTAAAAGCCGAGAAGTCATGACTCGTGCTTGTGGACTCGAAACGAATAACGTTATGAAACTAATATTGGAATTTGATGAAATATATATCTATATATATATATATATATATATATATATATATATATATATATATATATATTAATATATTTGAAAATGGTAATAGACTATGAAATATAAGTAATAAAAGGGCTTTTATACTAAAGATATCGATCACAAGTCTTATCTTGTTATTTACTATTTTTAAATGGAAACTAACGACTAAAAATGGAAATATTTTATAATAAATAAGTAATTAATGTTTTGAGTACACGTTTATCGATAAATGCCAATTATGGATATTTAATACTAGTTTCAAGTAATTATTTACTTACGTTATGTGCATGAGTTACGGATAACCTAACGTTAATAGTGTTGATCCCAGTGGGTAGCGGACTTATTAGGTTGACGAATCTAATAAGAGCCCGCTAGGTACGTTGGGTAACCCTATTAATGGGTGAATTATCCTTATGACTCTTTAGGATGCGACTGATTTATGGGTTAATAAGCGACACGAATAAATAATTGAGTTTATCGAGTTGACAAATTCGATAAGATCTACTATTTATTCCGAAACTTATTGGAATATGGAGCTTATCGCTTAGATGTCACATTGTGTTGCATTGAGTCACATATTAGTTGTTTGAGTGCATTCATAGCATCATATTGAGTCGATACACCCACATGAGGATACCAAACACTTGGATTAATAGGCGAAACGAGACATTTTTGGAAATAACGAAATGGAATACCTTGGGGGTAGATAACGTTGATTTCGAGAGATATATATATATTAAATTTGGTCTACATTAATAGGTTGTGCCGAGTCGATAGTTGTTGTGCCGTGATTACCGTTATCTTCTGCTAGTTTTTATTTGTACGTTGATTGCTTGAGGTGAGTTTCATAGCCCCACTTTTATCTACGTTTTTAACTATATTGGGGTGAGAATCATGCTACTATTTTTGGACCGTTAAAACTATTTGGATTTGCTTATATGCTTGACTGTTTAGATAGATGTGCGGTAGTTGTTGCCTTAGTCTAGGTTTAACCGTGCCTAGCTAAGAATAGACTTCTACATCGACCTAGTCCGGGGTTGGCAACTGTTCTAGAGGTTGCCACGACAGTGCTGGACTAGAGTCGCGGGGCTCGAGTAATCCCTGGATGCAGGATATGATTATATGGTTGGTGATCCGGCTAGGATCAGTGTGTGCAAACGGTATTTATCTATCTTAAGTCTTGCATAGCAAATCAACTCCTACAGGTCCACTATGATTTTGTTGAACTTAAATCTATGAACTCACCAGCGTAAGCTGACCTTTTAGCATGATTTCTCAGGTATTTGAGAGATGTTTGGAATACGTGATCGGTGGAAGCTTGGCAAGAAGGCAGGGTTCAAGGATCATTTCTGACTCTGATAAACTTTGGGGACCTATTTTATTAAATCATGTTTTGGGCCTAATATTTACACTTTTGGATTAAATGTTTGGGATAACTAAATTGGGCATTGGTTTTGAATGTTAAATGACTATCTTTTTGCTATGCTTGTATGCGATACCAATCCAATAGTAACGCCCCGAAAACTTGATTAAGTCTTCTGCTGTACCGTGATTTGGGGGTGTTACAGTGCGCTCCACCATGGGAGTGTCAACAGGGTCACAAGTATCAAATCCAAATTTCTTTAAAATTTCATTTGCATATTTACATTGATTAATAAAAATGCCTCCGGGACTTTGTGAAATTTGTAATCCCAAGAAAAATGACATTTGTCCCATCATAGAAATTTGAAATTTGCATCCCATTTCTTTTGAAAAACGGTCACATTCATTAGGGTCGGTCGAGGAAAAAATAATATCATCAACTTAGATTTGAACATGAATTAAATGTTTGCCTGACTTTCTGGTGAACAATGTGGGATCAACTGCTCCTTTGCTGAATCCGTTGGTTAACAGAAACTTTGACAGTGTGTCATACCATGCCCTTGGAGATTGTTTCAAGCCATAAAGAGCCTTCTTCAAGCGATAGACATGAGTAGGATGTTCTGGATCCAAAAAACCTTCAGGCTGATTGACATAAACGATTTCTTTCAGATCTCCATTAAGAAAGGCAGTCTTCACATCCATTTGATAAACCACCATGTCTTGCTAGCAGCATTAGCCAAAAAGATTTCTGATTGCTCCGATACGTGCAACTGGAGCAAATGATTCCTCAAAGTCAATACCCTTTTCTTGACGATATCCTTTTGCAACAAGTCTTTCCTTGTTCTTCAGTACATCACCATGCTCATCAAGTTTTACTTAGAAGATCCACTTGAGAGCAATGATCATAGCATAGTCAGGAGCAGGTACCAATTCCCAAACATCAAGACGATCAAACTCGTGAATTTCTTCTTGCAATTCATTGAACCAACTGTCTTCAGACATTGCGGTTTTAACATCTTTCGGTTCGACCTTTGATAATATAGAATTGAAGAAGCACCATAAGGAATTAGTAGCAAGTTGTTTACGAGTGGATACCGAAGGATTCCTAATAATATTGTCTAATGGATGATCATGTGTCCATTTTCTGAAATGCTCGTGTGGTTGTGGTTGAGGAACTGATGTAGCAGAGTTGAGGTCCCCTGATGAAGATGGTTCAGATGATGGATCAGGGGCAAAGATGTTTTCAAACGGTGCATCTTCTGGAGTGGCAAAGGGGTTATATCCATCATAGTTGCCAGAAACATTTCCATGATGTACACTCGAGGATTGAGGATTTGATGATGATGATGAGTGATATGCAGTAGGCGCTTCTTGACTCAGTGACACAGAAACTGAAGGATTATCTACGTTGATTGAGTTAGGAGTCGCCACTGTTGATGGAGTAGACTGGTCATTAGCAATAGGTTCATAGTATTCATCAAACATCGGATCAAACAATTTCTTCAAATCATCTTCAGAAGGAGGTACATATGGAACTGCTGGTGAAGGGTTTTGTACAAGAGAAGAACTAATGGGACTACTTAATGAATGTTAAGATGCGGGTCCAGAGATTTTTTTGTCCTGGAGCCATTTGCCCAGACAGCTCATCGAACGTGACGTGAATAGTTTCCATGATATCTCGGGTTCTTTTGTTGTAGATTCGGTAACCCTTCCTGTTTTGTGCATAACCCACAAAAAATCCAATGTCCGCCTTAGCTCTTAATTTACCTAAATCTTGACCATCATTCGTTGGATAGCACAAAGCACCGAACACAAGAAGGAAAGAGAGATCAGGTTTTCGATTGTGGATAAGTTCGTATGGAGTTTTTCCATGAGTGGTATGGATAAGGGAACGGTTTTGGGTATAGCAAGCAGTGGCAATGGCTTCAGCCCAGAGAAACATTGGAACCTTTGAGTAAATTAGCATAGTTTTGCAGCTTCTACAAGAGTCCAATTTCGTCTTTCAAATACACCGTTATGTTGAGGAGTACGTAGAACACTTCTTTGATGGCTGATACCAATGCTTTCATAAAACTGACTTAGTTCATTGTTAACAAACTCAGTTCCATTGTTCGTTCGAATAATTCTAACAGTCTTGTTAAGTCGAACTTGCAGCTGTTTGATAAGTTTGATGATGACGTCTGGAGTTTCATCCTTTGTCCTCAAAAACTTAACCCAAGTAAACCGAGAGTAGTCATCAACAACGACTAACACATATTTCTTCCCGTTTATCGTTTGTACTCTCATTGGTCCGCATAAGTCCATATGAAGAGTATGAAGAACTTCCATAACTGAGTTTGCAGGTTTAGGTTTATGGGCATATTTCTTGCTTTTTCCCAATTGGCATGCTGGGCAAAGATGATCCTTTTCATACTTTAATCTGGGTAAGCCTCTTACGAGGTCCTTTCCAGAAAGATCATTAATGGTGCCGTAGTTCAAGTGATTGAGACGACGATGCCATAACCAGGACTTTGTTTTTGAGGCCTTTGATAACAAGCAGATTGGAGAAGACTTCATCATGTCTTCGATAGAGATGGTGTACAAATTGGTTCCACGAGTTCCTTTCAACCGTTCAACACCAAGTAGTTCTCTAACGAAGCATGTATGTTTTCTAAAGGCCACCTCTAGATCAGAATCACATAATTGACCAATAGAAAATAAATTATGACCAAGACCTTCAACATAATATACCCTGGAAATTACACTATCTCCAACAACATAATCTCCGTAACCCATAATTGCCCCAAAATGGTCGTTCCCGAATCTAACAGTCCCAACGAATTTACTTACGAAGTTCATGAGCCGTGAGCGATCTCCACTCATATTCTTGGAACAGCCTGAGTCCAGGTACCACAAAACGATTTGAACGACCTGCAGTTGAACACAGACAAGAATGGATGACTGGACAATTGGGATCCCCATGCGAGAATGGGTTCCACTTGGTTAGTAAATGAGATTGGAACACCCACATCAGAAGCAGAAGCAATGATATCATTAGAGGTACATGCCGGGCTAGTAGAAATAGTATATGTATTCAAAGTGTGTTCACTTCTTAAAGCTATAGTTCTACCAGTAGGCATCCATTTCCTAATGGGCATTGATCTAGATAATTTAGGGCACAACTCATTAAGATTGAATTTACAGCCAGTAGGTGTCCATTGATAACCTACATTACTAAATTTTCTTCCCGTTGGTTTCCAATGTTTTCTAGCCTTCTTCCACCTTGGTTTTCTGACCTTCTTATGTTGTTCTCTAGTGTTAACATTTTTTACCGGAGATCTGACAGCATTACTCAAATCATTCACAACACATTCATGATTAAAACCAGAAATCAAGCATTCATTACACGTATTGCAAGTAGTAGCAGAATTCGAATTAATTACAGTACGCTTATAGCTAATACTAGAATCAACATGATTCGTCTTATTCAACACAAACTTATTGTTCCTAGGGTGGTCTTCTACTTTCTTCCATTGATCACTTTTAGCTTGCGAGGTCCTATCTTGCTTTGTATTGGCTGGAGGCTTTGACCCGTTTGCCTTAGTGTCACTGATTACTCCTGTAGAGGGAATGATGGGAACATTAGTTGGTTTTGCTACTTTTTGCTTTGCTGATCTAGAAGTGCTGGGATCTGAAGTACTAGTAGGTACATCAAAGTTCACATGTTTTACTTTAGGCATAGAACAAGGCATAATGACTTTATCTTTAGTACAAAAGGATTTAGGGTATGTTGCTCTTAAACATTCTAAAAGCTTCTGAGATCATTTGGCATATAAGCATGCATACCTAACATCTGTATCAAGTGGTTTATTTATGCTATCCTCTTCGACAATCTCACGGAGACATTCTAGACTATCCTTAAGATACGAAAAATATTCTTGACACACAAGTTCTTTATTTCTAAGATGAGGGGGAATATACTTTACTGTCACAACATACTTAGAATCCGCAGATACCTTAGGTACAAGATTCTCATCACCTACAATTGGCATTTTCCCTTTTACCTGACTCTTCAGATTCTCAATTTCCTTTTTTAAAGAAGTTATTTTTCATTGTTCTTGTCACGAGTGACTTTCATTGAATCATATAACTCTTTGAAATGTTGTTTAACCTTTTCATTTTCTTATAGAAAACTCTCATTTTCTTGTTGTAAAATGTTAATGATGTTTTGAAGATGAAAGTTTTGAGAATTTTGAGAATCTAACGGAGGAGGTATTTGGGAGCCATTCACATTATTCTTTTCACCCTTCAATTATGAAATTTGGGTTTTCAATCTTCTGATCGTGTTACAATGAGCTCGAATCTGTTCGTCACGTTTGCTTATTTCAAAAACTGCATCAAACTCAGGAACATACACTATTCAAGACTTTAGGACTAAGCAAACCTCACCCAAATCATTCTAAGCTAACCATGGCGGACAACTCTCAAGCTAAGGCTATGGGGGAAGTGAAAAATGTGAGGGTGCAAATTGGCTACCAACCTTATTTGGCTGATTTCTTAGTCTTGGATATACCGTTGATAAAAGTCTACCTCTCTTACTTGGAAGACCTTTCCTACGCACATGTGGAGCGATTATAGATATGAGGAGGGGGACTATGATAATCGATGATGGGATCTCAAAGCAAAGTTATTATCCCAAGCCTAGGGGTAAAGTGTTAGAATTTATGGAGGATTTGGAACTCTTTGATGGGGAAGATGATTTAACTTGCTTCGAAGTTGGGCGTGATGTCCAAGGAAGTCCTATGTATGGACTGGTTGCCCCATTATATTTTGATCTTGATGCTGAAATGGAACGTGCACTTGCTATGGAAGCCTTCTACAACCCATTTAAGAACATCCTTGTTTACAAATAGCTTACGGATTTCTTAGGATCCTACCCGTACAATTGAAAATTTTGGAATGGGGACCCGAGGGGTCGAGTGTATACAAAAGAGAAGAGGGAGATGGGGAATGGCATGTCAAATTCGATATACTATGCCCGAATGGAAGGAGATTTGTTAGGAGGTTCAAAACTCATGAGACATATCGTGAGTTGACCGGAAAATTCCAAAGCGAGGATATTTTGAGGCATGAATATTTTGAGGAGTGACAAGGAAAAGAACATCGCAACAATAATAACAAGCATTTGTTTGCTTGATTTTCATCTTTTGATGAAATTTTATTTTATGCACTTAGGGATTTTGATTTCATTTGGTTTTTATTTTTCTTATTATTAAGGTTTGAAGTTATTTTAATCAATTCATTTTGAGTTTTAGTTTAAGTTTATGATGATAAGTATGACGATTTAGTTTTTGAGTTAGATGTTGTTGAAATTTGTAAGTGGTTGGATGAATGTTGTGTGCATCTTTAATCAGATTTTTGAGTAAACAATTTTTGCTCGGAAGGTAAAATTCCCAAGTAAAGGTAAAAAGGTAAAATTCTGCAAAAATGCAAACTGAAACGGTTGTGTCCAAGACTGAATCGGTTGGATGCAAGTATAAGTACCAAAAATTCATTTTTCTAGAAAAACACACACACACACTAATCCTCCATCTGGGTTTCACAAAATTCGACCACTAAGAAGTTGTTTGAAGATTGTAAGAGTTTTAGAATATCATCATGGCACCTAAACAAGTAAGCATCTACAATCAATTAACGTAATTAAGGTTTAATTTAAGTATTTGGTTCGAATTGCAAATTAGGTCACTAATTTGGGGGTTTTTGATGGGATTCGAATTAAGTTGTAATCTTTTAGAATTAAGTGGGTAATTGATATAGGAATGCATTGCAAAAAGAATTGTAGTGATTGATTCAACATGGAATGAGTATTAGATGATTGAATTTTCAGAATTAATTAGGTTGTGCCATTGAATCAAATTAAGTTGCAATTGATGATTCCTAATTGTTAGATGATGCATTTTCACCGAATTTTAGATGCCACATTGTTGATTAGAACAAGTAATTGATGAATTGGAGTTAAGATTGTAAGTTCTAAGCATGATGAACATGTAATGATTGGAAATTTTGAATGCGAATTAAGAGGAATTTGAGGTTATGGAAATCATTGGTGATGTTAAAATGCAGTTTAGGAGTGAATTGGAATTGGAAGAATCTAGTGGGAAATCATTTGGAAGGCCATAGCCTTCTGCAGATAAGTGAACCGATTCGGTTTCGTAGCGCAACCGAACGGTTGGATCATGGTTAGGAGAGGAGCCGGATCGTTTGCCCCTCGACCGATCCGGTTCCAGGTAATTTGAACTAGACCCTAGAGGCTTCTATAAACCTTATCGTTGGTTCTAACACTCTTATATTAGCTTATATTTGTGATTTCTACGATAATATTGCATGTTTCTAACCACTAATCCAACTTGATTATGTTGTGAAGAATGTTTCAGGAAAAGGGGTTGCATCAGGAACCCGAGGAGCAAGAAAGAGGGAAGAAGAAATACCAATTCCAGAGTGCCACCCGAATCTTCTTTGGTGTGGAGAGAGTGATGATCGTCGAAAGTGTTTCAATGATACTTTGTTATCTATCGGAGGAAAAGAAGTACACAGACCTCGGATTATTAATTGGGAAGTATTGCAAAGTTGGGTTGCCATGAGGTTTTAGAGGATAAGCTGTTGGTGAGAACATTAAGGAACACTCAAATTCTAACTACATAAATGTGGAAGAGAGCTCTCAACATCAATGAGCCCATATACAAAGAATTATGTTTAGAATTTCTGTGTTCCTTTGGAATGAAGACGGACATTACAGCTATAGGGGTTTGCTCGGACAAATGTATTACTTTCAGGCTAGGTGATCAAGAACATGTTATCACGTTATGGGAATTTGGTAATTTGTTAGGATTATATTCGGAGGAAGATTTAAGAAATCGGGATTTTAAATATATAATTATGTTGAGTGATAGGAATTAGGAAGGATTTGATGAAAACATGTTTTGGAGAAAAATAAGTACGGAAAGTAAGCTAACTTATGGTGAAAGTAGAGTTTCGTCGATTAGAAAGTCACTTTTGCAAGTGTTTCACAGGATAGTAGTTGAGTCTCTACTACACAGGGTGCATGATGTGGACAGGATTCTCGAGGATGATTTATGGGTACTATTCACTTTTGAGGAAAGACATCCGTTAAGATCACAAGATGTAGCGTGGTTGATTGCCAAACACCTTCATCAAAGGGCCGCATTAGGGAGCGTTAATTATATTTTTGCAGGACACTTTATTCCTAGGATTACAAAAAGCCTTGGTTTATTCAACCCAATGGGAATGGTTTTGTTTAGTGAACCAATTATGCCCGAAAGTACGGAAGCTGAAGGATTTGCTCATTTGAGAGATGTAGGAAGTGGAAAGCTCGAAGGATTACTGGAGGAACTTGATGTAATGCCTTTGAGAACGTGGATTGGATAGAAGATCATTCTTTGGATTCTGATTTCAAAAATAATACTTATGTGTGTCGAACAATATTTTCTCTGTCTCTATCTCTTAACTATTTCTTTAGGATTATTATCATCCTTTGTTTATTTTGATTTTTTAGTAGCGTTTGGATTGTTTGTAGTTTGTTTGTTTGTTTTGTGTGTTGTATATATTTTGCAGTTTTGTTTGAAGGATGGATGTGACGGAAGCTTACTGTTGGTCAATATTTGGAGTGGGATAACTCACATGTGTGCCTATGACCCAATGTGCATATTGCATATTCTATCCAGTGGTATCTTTTTGACTATTTCTTTTCCCATTTTCTTTACTTTGAAGTTCATTTTATTACATTGAGGACAATGCAAAACTTAAGTATGGGGGAGGGAAGAAAATAAGAAAAATGATACGATTTTTAATTTTTTAGTTTTTAGTCTTATTTTTTATTTTTAAGGAAAGTTTTTGGATTCAAGTAGTTAGTAGAAAATCGCCCTTGATTGTCTAGTTGTTTTCACACGTTATTAAGATATATTTAAAAAACAACTTGGGTGTTTCAATGGTAAAATGAGGTTTTTGAAAAATTTTGATTTGACAAAAATTACGAAAGTAATTCATTTTGGATTCGATAGCATTTACTAGCGCGCATTGTAGCATTTTTCCACTAAATTGTGAGGATTCTTTTTGTATAAAACAAATCTTTTTGTTTTATATTTTGCAATGAGTGTGCCGGTGATTATGTTGATTCTAGAACTTGTACTTGTTATGCATTACGGTTAAAATCACTCTCGAGTGATAAAAATATATTCAAATGATAAGAGGCAATCATCGGATTTCACCCAAATGGCCTTCCATTTTACATCTAAGGGTTAGTTAACCACTTTATATGGACCCATTTGTTAGTGCTTATTTTTAGCACTAGATACCCTTAGTTACAACCTTCGAGCCAATCTTTTCATTTTTGTTAAATCCAGAAAAATACAAAAATATTTTACACCTTAAACCTTAGCCAACCCATGTCAATGTCTATTGGTTTGTTGCTAGTTGTTTGGAGTATTGGATTGTTTTTTGATGATTATGAAGAAAGTACACTTTGTCATTTGTGTGTACCATTCTCCAACAAAGATGAAGGAGACGTATTTCTCATTTGTATTTTTTGTGGTGTATGCTTATACTAAATGTGTGGGGGAGTTGTAAAAAAAAAAAAAAAAAAAAAAAAAAAAAAAAAAAAAAAAGGTTATGGTTATAGCCAATGTAATATATGGAGTATATTGATTAGCCAATGAGCTAAATTGAGTATATATGTTTGGAGATCGATATGTGAAGAAGAGGAAAATATAATCGTTTTCGGGATTGTGGTTTGTGTGATGGCTAGCAATATGGAGGTTTAGACTTGACTTTATTTTTCTTTTAAAACCAATTTCATAAACCATCCCATGCCTTATCCATACCATTTATTAACCCAAAGCCTTAACATTATAACCCGAATAAAAGCCCTCTTTGATGAATTTATTTTATTTGTCTTGATACTTGTACAAGCTTATGGTAAAAAGCATTGATCATGACTAGGCATTGAGTGATTTACATATACCCACCAATATATGAGGGTTGAGTGAATTCTTAAAATCATTTGGGAGGTGTTTAGTTATGTTATCTAAAGTCATTTGGTTCATTTTAAAATTTTCACATATTAAAATCAAATTAACAATTATTTCTCTTGAGATGATTGTTAGATTTTTGGAACCACGATATCGAGACCATTGAAATCGATTTTCATAAATGATAGACCTACTCGAGGGCGAGTAGAACTTAAGTATGAGGGAATTTGATAACGCTCAAAATGAGTATGTTTTTAGTAGTGTTATTGTTGGTTTTGTGTATGATAATCGGCTATACTTACTCATAATTGTTGCAAAAGTGCAAAAGAAGCGTATTTGTATGTGAATATAGCCAGGTATCGCAAAAGATGAAGAAATGAAGATTTCATGCACATTTGGATAATTCCAGAAGAAGGAAGTAAAGTGAGAAAGCTCTTGGACTCAATGATTAGGAAGCGCAATGATTTCTAAGTGTCTACAAGAATTAAAGATCAAGTTTCGTCTTGGAAATCAGCATCGAAAGCAGAGAAAAAGGAACGAATCAAGAAAAGTCAACCAAAGTCACGATTGGGTGTACGAAAGGCTCCCAGCCGATCGGTTGGAGCCCGCAACCAATTCGGTTGGGCGGATGGACAAACCGCAACCGGATCGGCTGCGTCGCAATCGATCCGGCTGCAAACCCTGGAGTTACACTTTGGTCATTTAATGTTGCCTTTACTTCCATTAATCATTAGAGGCCGATCATTTCTAGTTAATAACTTGTTAGGGACGTTTTTAGCGTGATAGTTAAGGGTTTTTAGCTATAAAATGAACCTAGACTTAGTTGTCTAGTGTGACACAACCAAAAGAGTAATATTTTACACCAAAGCTATTACCAACCCTTATTATTCATCCCAAAAGTCTTGTTACTACTGTAAAACGTCCAGGAAAGTAGTGAGACAAATTCTCATCCATTGTGTGATCATTCGGAGTTGTACAGTTAGGTTAGACGATTAGAGGCGTGTGGTTATTGTATTCCACAATTTCTAATTGGCTACAAGTTTGGCGCAAGCATATCACCCCTCATACCCTTCGATCACCATCAAACGCCTGGTCGTATGAATTATTGTACAATCAGTGGCGCCATCCGTGGGACCCGCTACTATTGGTCTCGTTATTCCAAACTTACACCCAATCAATCACGCTCACTAGTTTTACGGCATGAATCAAGGAAGAGAAGATACACCCCCTCCGTGTTTCTCGACCTTGACACCAATCCCAGTCAATGATCCTAACAACCTCCCCAATATAACTGCATCCACCTTTACCACACGATCTCACCCTGAAATAACTCCCAACAACCATGCTTCAACCTCGGCTAACCCTGAACCGATAATCAGTCCAGCGTTTGTCGAAGCTAACATTGAAGCATTAGAATCCTTACTGAGGGATCGAAGGAGCCAAGCTCGGAATGTGGAGATGCGTAGGGAGTTAGAATACTCAAGCGATGAGTATGACGAAGAGTTGGAAATGGAGGCTAGGCCCTTGGCTCCTGGGGCTACACGCTCAGTGCTAAGGATAGGGTCTCCGAGCAATCGAAGGCCGAGTGGGAGGTCGGTTTGTTTTGAAGATGTTTCGGAGAGGGCTCCGACGAGAAGGGAAGGAATGATGGAAGGCTCCAATGGAAGGAGTCACCAAAGGGAAACTACGGGGGTTAACTTGCCACCACTTTTGGAGGCTCATCTGGGAAGAACTGAGGCAGGGGTTCCGTTGCAGCCTTCTCACGCATCCGGCGTAGAAGGCAATCCGTCTCAAATGAATGGGGGAGGAAATCTTCCTCCTAATGGTATGTACCCTCCTTTTCTGGCTCAATCTTACCCTCAAGGGGTCTATCCCCCACCTAATGGGCAGGCTAGCAACCCCAGTTTTACTCAACCATACGGAAGTATGCCCTACGGGCAACCTATGGTATTTCCTTTGTACCCTGTCGGAAGTCACCCACCTTACATACCTACTGCTTACCCTCAATATGTTAACCAAAACCCTGTTGGAATACCTCCAAATCATAACCCGTACAATACTGCCCCTACCTACATGCCACCTTATAACTGCCTTTATTCGGAGCCCATGGGTTCCACAACACCTTTCGTAAGATGGATAGAAGACTACCCTTTGCTTGATGGGTTGAAAATGCCTACGCATATTGGTACTTATGATGGGAAGGGGGACCCGGATAACTTCTTACACCTGTTCGAAGGGGCTATCAGAATGCAGAAGTGGGTTATGCCCGTTGCTTGCCACATGTTTACATATACCCTACGAGACTCTACTCGTATATGGTGGATCGGAAAAAAACCAGGTAGCATTGTGAATTTGGACGATCTCAAGGCCAAGTTCAAATCACATTTCAGCCAACAGAAAAAGTTCACAAGAATGCACCTAACAATGCACAACATCAAGCAGAAGGAAAACGAGAGCACCAGGGCTTTCATTACTAGATACACCGATGACACCTCACAGATAATGGGCTTGCACGAAGACCAGCGCATCTCAGGTTTTGTGCATGGCCTACGAAACAGAAGTTTGGTTGAATTCCTCTCCACTGATCTTCCTGCAACCTATAAGGGTTTAGTGGAGAAGGCTTACACCTGGATCGAAGCAAAAGAAGTGTCTACCAACGGGGCTTCGGTCGAAAATAAAGAAAGTCATAGCAAAGCCTCGAAGCATCCTTCATGGGAAGGGTCAAAGAACAAACACAAAGGCGGGGACAGGTTTACACCGTACCACAAAAACATCAACCACGGGCTCTTGGCTAATCTGTCCAAATCTCCAAGGGAGATACTTGCTACGGAAAAGTCTGCGAAGACCTTTGATCCTCCTCCTCGCTTGGCAAGTAGAGGAAGGCCCAGGGATACTTCCAAATACTGCTACTTCCATGATGATTACGAACACGACACCAACAATTGCAGAGAGCTCAAGAAACAGATAGAAGAGGCCGTGAAGTCCGGCCAATTGGGACATTTGGTGAAAGGTATAAAGAAAGATAAAGAAAAGGTCTCCGACACATATTTGGGGAAGGATACCACACCTGTGGAAGCACCCATCCTCATGGTGTACAAGGATGACTCTGGTTTAAAGAGGAAAGAAGCGGAGGAAGCATTATGCGGAGTAGGACATGTCACTTTTCCTTCAATCACAGGGAAAGTTCTTTCAAATGACCCCATGGTCATCAAGGTCTTGATCTCCAACAGAGAAGTAAACAAGGCCTACCTAGACTGTGGTAGCTCTTGTGAAGTGATCTACGAACACTGCTTTCTAAAGCTCAAGCCTTCTATAAGGTCGAAAAGAGTAGATTCGAAGGTACCCTTGGTAGGGTTCTCAGGTGAACACTCATGGCTCTTGGGAGAAGTCCCTCTAGAGGTTACGATTGGAGAAAGAAGGCTAAAAAGAACAGAAACTCTGGTCTTCGCGATCGTACGGTCTGAATCTCCCTATAACCTATTGATAGGGAGAACGGAAATGCAGAAGATGGGCATCGTTGTCTCCACTATACATGCCGCGGTCAAATTCCAAATACCTTTCGGTATTGGAACGGTTTTCTCCAGCTACAACGTGAAGAAGCCTACGGAAGTAGGCAAAAGGGTCAAACAGGTTTCGGAAGAGCCTCCGAAAGATGTTCTCAGCTGCACAGATGCTGAAGAACGCATTGTAGTAAACGATCTCTATCCTGATCAGACGGTGGTAATCGGAAAGCAGCTCCCTACCTCCTTTAAAGCCGAATTGGAAAAGGTACTACGGGCCAACGCAGATGTCTTCGCATGGACCTACTCTAACATGACGGGGGTCCCCAGAACTCTCACCATAGATGGAAAGCCCTTCGGCACTGAACACAAGCTTAATGAGTTCAAACATATTGAACCTATCAAGCAAAAGCGTCGAAGCCTGGCTCCTGAAAGAAATGCCGCAGCATGCAAAGAAGTGAATGAGCTTGTAGCAGCAGCCATACTCAGGGAGGTAAAGTATCAAACTTGGGTAGCAAATCCGGTGATGGTCAAGAAGCATGACGGAGGGTGGCGAATGTGTGTGGACTTCACAGATATCAACAAAGCCTGTCCGAAGGACAGCTATCCTCTGCCAGAAATCAATTGGAAAGTAGAATCCTTGTCAGGGTTTCGACTGAAGTGTTTTCTGGATGCTTATAAGGGTTACCATCAGATACAAATGGCAGAAGAGGACGTAGAAAAGACAACCTTTTTTACAGGAAAAGGCGTTTATTGTTACAAAAAGATGCCTTTTGGTTTGAAAAATGCGGGTGCTACCTACCAACGTTTAGTGGACAAAGCCTTCCACAAGCATATCGGTAGGAATCTAGAGGCGTACGTAGACGATATGGTTATCAAGAGTAGAACAGAGGAGGATATGCTCTCCGACATCAAGGAAACCTTCGACCAGCTTCGCGCCATCAACATGAAGTTAAATCCCAAGAAATGTTACTTCGGTGTGGAAGAAGGACAATTTTTGGGACATCTGATCACCAAACAAGGTATTAAGGCCAACCCTTCGAAGGTTAAGGCCATCACGGATTTGCAGCCTCCTAATTCCCTAAAGGAAGTGCAATGTAACACCCCAACCCGACAAGGGTAAAGATATCACAAATACGGTTTCATATCAGAACCTTAGGTACTATACAATAGCGGAAGCCTTTACAAAACTTACAAAAGAAAATATAAAAAAATGTTAATAATCAAATAAATATAAGATCTCTAGGGTAAAGTCTTGCTCTCAACTCTACTCTCAAACCCAGATCAGCCATCCCACAAGCTCATCTTGAATGCTTAAAACCTGCCGCATGAAAAGAAAGTGCGGCTGAGCTTACAAAGCCCAGTGAACAGATATAACATAAACGGAAACTAAACAAAACAGAAATTCAAACTGAAACAAATGAAACGAATAACGAAGTCGCAGCGGAGTGAGCATAATGAATCATAGAGGATTCTGCGGAACACAAACACACAGAAATCCGGAAGAACAACTATCAATCAAGAGCAAATTCACATAGCATATTGATGACACAAACGCAAACACATTAGAATATCCAGACACTTAACATATCAAGAAGATAGAATACATATAAACCAAACGAAAAGTGTAAGGACTAACGGAAACGCTTCCTAGAAAATAAACATGGCATTCATACAAATCAATTAATCAACATTTAAAGCACTTAATTCCATATTATAGCAGCGGAAATAGCAGACAGGTCATGGCAGACATAATAGCTAAACCAGTTCTCAGATCAAATCCTAACCTTAGCAGAGTTTTAACATGGCAGGTCACATATACAGACAGATAATTAACCAATTGACAAGGTTTACAAATTTAGCTGAACCATCATACATGTTAACCTTCAAAACACTCAAATACACACTAGCATATTCATCTCATAGATCAACGCATTCACGTAACGATAACAATCATAATATCAAATATACGAATCATGTTTTAAAGTATTAATCCTATCCTAGCATGGCAAGCGGTAGTCACATAAACATGTAAAAGCATAAACATCTTCAATAAACATATAATAACTCAGTAGGCAAATAGAAGTATTGGCAAATACAGAATCATAAACAGAATTCATAAAACAGAATTAACAGATAAGGTTTAGTCATCCACCCCGAGCCCAGAAACATATCAGATCATAGCATATCATAAGTAACCATTGTATTCGGAGGGGTGACCTCGGAATACCTTATATAATATAAGGGGAGACCTCAATAACAAATGGAGTAGCTAGCTCCCAGAATTTGTGAAGACGCGTATTGCACACGACATCATTCACCAGACAAATCATATCAGATAACAGATCAGATCTAGGATGCATCCATACGCCCCTTCCTACATATACAAAATATGCTCCACCATCCAGGGACGTGGCAGAACATCACTCTACTGCCCTAGAGTCATATCAGAGGTGCATCACTGATACGGACATGGAACCCCCATGACTAGTGAAATATTTGGCTCGGGTATCAAACCAACTTAGGTCAAACAGATTGTCATAAATGACACAGATCATAATTCATCATAAGGTCAACAGATATATATATATGTATCAGAAGTTTCATATCATAAAGTCCAAATCAAATATTTCATGGTTCACTAAACAGATGTTTCAGATAAACAACGGATCAAACAAATCAGAAAGGGTTCATATCAAATGTTCAGAAATCAAAGGTTCATATCACAGTCACATATCATATGTTCATAATCAGAGGTTCATAATCAGATGTTCATAATCAGAAGTTCATACTCAAACATAGCAAGGTTCAACAAACAGAAGTTCAGACAAACAGAGATTCATATAAACAGAAAGGAATCATAGCAATGGCATAGGGAATCCTAATAATTGAAATAGAAAAGCTAACGAAAAGAGAACGTCATAAGGAACCTTTACTGAAAAGGTCAGAATATCTGTACCTTAAAGCAAACGAGAGAAAAGCAAACGAATGAGTGAATCACGAAGATATAACGCCGCGTCTCCTTCAACGAATCTACACGGATTATGATTTATTTAATACTTATTAGCATCATTAAAGCTATGACGGATTAATCGCATTAACATTCTTAGAGTTATAAGTATATTCTCATTTTATAAGCTTCTTATGCATTTGTAAGGGTGTTACCTATTGATATCATATTTTATCTCTCAGTTTCTTAAACTCATATTCGGACCAGACTTTAGCGATTTTTATAAAATACTTACTTAGCTCAAATGAAATCAAGCAAAATCCCAGGGGTTCCCATATGATTTAAAAGAGTCTCCAAAAATTGGTGGGTTCTATCTCTATGCCAAATGGCCTATGGAAAATCACAAGTCCAGACCTATCCAGAAAGTAATCAGAAAATACACCTTAAAAGTTTACACTTATTGGACCTGTTTAGACACGTTGGAAAAATTCCCAAAACTCCCAGAAATTCATTTATGTCATAAATATCACTCCTGTAAAAGGAGAGCTCCCAATTCCGTATGGTTTGAAAATGAAAAATCAAACAATACAACTAAATTTCAGACCCGTTTTCTCAGCTTTGACACTTGATTTTGTAAAATTCAAAAATACGACTTAGACAACTCCAAATCCGACCAAACCACTTGGAAAACTTAACTAAGACACAAAATAAACTTTTCCAACAAAAACCCAGATTATTGTACTTATAAAATTCGATCTATGACACGTACAAGTTCGACATATGATGCTGTCCAGTTTTAGGGTTTATTAAAACCATTATAATCACATGTTTAGACCATTAATTACACTTAGGGTTCCATTACAATTAGGGTTTCGAATTTATTAGGCATGATAACATTTATATATGTGGTTCGGTTCTTTTATAGCTCGACTTAACCATGATCCGATTCAATAATACATATTACATACATGTTCTTTAATACTTATAAGGTTCAAATCATTAGGGTTTGTGTTGTTTGGTTTCAAACGGCTCGACACAAGGAAAAAGAAAACACAAGTCGACTAAAACAAATAAGTTACAATATTTTAACTTAAGGTGCATCAAAGGAAAACGAGAAACACGTTATACCTTAGCTTTGTTGAAGCAAAATCTCGACACTAAAGGTGTAGGTATTCGGCCGAATGGGAGAAAAAGAAAAGAGAGGCAACCAAAACTAGGGTTTCACTTTTGAGTTTATGTGTTATATTTATAGTGGTAGTAAAATTTCGGTTAGGGCTTTTAGGAGGGGGGGGGTTTGGGTTTCGGCCTAGTCCAACCGAACACAACAAAAACCCACGGCTTTTGGGCCTACGGCTCTTGATCCACCCGTCACCAAAACAAACGCCCCTATGGCTTCTTGGACTCTCGGCTTGGCAAAAGAAACGAGCCCATCGGATCAAAAATCAAACAAATGGCAAGGCCCAAACTTTTACGCGAGACGTTTAATCTTTCGTCGTACCATGTCGATCACGTACATATTTTAGTTAAGTTTTTATTATTCGTAAGTTAAGTTTTTAATTTTCGTTAAATGATATAAACGTATTTTACGTATTTAATAAATATTCGATTTCAAGGGTATTTTAGTCTCTTAACACGTTTCGTATTTTTAGGGTTTTACAACTCTTCCCCTCTAAAAGAAAATTTTCGTCCTCGAAAATTGAACAAGACGGAACAGAACAGAAAACGAATCGGATTTCAGAATTTCTAGGAATATAAAGAACGTTAATCTTATCTCGGAACAAATGGATTTCTTATCAGAATATTTAAGCTCATACTTATTCAGAAATCCAATCAATAGTCAAATACTTATAATAGATAATTATATACTCATCAGAATAATGGCAGAGAACAGATGAGACGCAGAAAACCAAACGACAAATTCTAACTTATTCAGATATCTAACGATGAGAACAACGTATGCATAGACGGAATAAATCCTATCGGCCTCACTAGTCGCAGAAGTACGTGGAGACGTACAAGCTTAAGGTGGTCATAGCAATCTATAGGTTCGTACAGATCATAACAATTTCGGATTCCAAGCGTACAAAACTTATATGAAACAGATATCGACGAAAATCTCACAATCAGGTACGGAATTTCAATCAAACATGAGAAGTGCCAAATAACAGATACAAGTCAAAGTCCTATCACACATCAACTACAGGCATTTCCCAGATGTCGTATACCTTCAATAAGTTCAGATTATGTGATCTCGGTATTATTACGTTGATCAGGCGTCATAATACTTGCATCACATAACAAGTTCTTATTGTCATTATATTCGGTCTCGGGTCATGACAAAACACATAACTAATATCGTAACAAAACATACCACATACGGATAATACACAGATAGCAAGTAACATACTATAACAAACCAGATCCACATGAGTATACCATCAATGATGGCCATACTTCATTCAAGCGGTAATTAAACAACATCATTAAGAAGAAACATAGCAGACGAAACTTATGAGGACTAACGGAAACTTAACGAATCTAGTAGAAGCAACAACAGACAGGAACTATACTTTCAAAATTTTGTTTTATTTCCATTAACCAAACAAAATTTGCAGAATCGTCTTAAGATGAACTTCCAAAACAAAACCTAATAATCCCAGATTCAAACGTCAAAATGAAAACAAAAGGACTTAGCTCAAAATCAAACGTCAGAAATTTCTCATAAGGAGGACAACTAATCAGAAGCGAAATTCCTATTCTTGTGTCGGATTAAACCTATCAGTAGCCGTAGATTCTAAATCCGAGTCCACCTCGTATTCTTCCTCATGACTTATTACTGACGATCCAGAAAGAAAAGCTGAGATATACCAGAATGCTAAACGATAAAACTTCACGATTCACACCGAGTTCCGAACAAATCAGAGAAAAGCAATACATATCAGAATCACTTATCAGAATATCAAACCGTCTTGAAACGCATGACAAACGAATCAGAGTGACATAAGTCGCGCCCAAATCATATGAAGTAGATGAATCTTCTCAGCCACCGGTTGAATCTTGTCTCCGTCTCTTGCGCCTTTGGTTGGTCCATCCAACTTCCTCCAACAACATCCAGATGTCTCTGACAGCACGGCAGTCGAGTGTGGCTTCTGCTTCACGAACCTCTCCAGCACAGGAACCGTCGCAGCAACGCAGGGTCGGCACCATCTTCTTCGGCTCCACAGGGTAGTCTCCATCTAACGATCGACAAACGGACGAGCGAAAACAAACTAACAAAATTCGATGCGAATAGAGGAGGGCCAATTCAGTGAAGGCAAAATGATATCGAAGTCAAATCTGAACGACCATCAAAAGGAATCGAAAGATATCTGAACAGACGGAAACCTAATGTCTACCCAATCCTCACAGGTCATAGCCTAAGCTCTAAGGGTCCTAAAACCTAGAGCTCTGATACCATAATTGTAACACCCCAACCCGACAAGGGTAAAGATATCACAAATACGGTTTCATATCAGAACCTTAGGTACTATCCAATAGCGGAAGCCTTTACAAAACTTACAAAAGAAAATATAAAAAAATGTTAATAATCAAATAAATATAAGATCTCTAGGGTAAAGTCTTGCTCTCAACTCTACTCTCAAACCCAGATCAGCCATCCCACAAGCTCATCTTGAATGCTTAAAACCTGCCGCATGAAAAGAAAGTGCGGCTGAGCTTACAAAGCCCAGTGAACAGATATAACATAAACGGAAACTAAACAAAACAGAAATTCAAACTGAAACAAATGAAACGAATAACGAAGTCGCAGCGGAGTGAGCATAATGAATCATAGAGGATTCTGCGGAACACAAACACACAGAAATCCGGAAGAACAACTATCAATCAAGAGCAAATTCACATAGCATATTGATGACACAAACGCAAACACATTAGAATATCCAGACACTTAACATATCAAGAAGATAGAATACATATAAACCAAACGAAAAGTCTAAGGACTAACGGAAACGCTTCCTAGAAAATAAACATGGCATTCATACAAATCAATTAATCAACATTTAAAGCACTTAATTCCATATTATAGCAGCGGAAATAGCAGACAGGTCATGGCAGACATAATAGCTAAACCAGTTCTCAGATCAAATCCTAACCTTAGCAGAGTTTTAACATGGCAGGTCACATATACAGACAGATAATTAACCAATTGACAAGGTTTACAAATTTAGCTGAACCATCATACATGTTAACCTTCAAAACACTCAAATACACACTAGCATATTCATCTCATAGATCAACGCATTCACGTAACGATAACAATCATAATATCAGATATACGAATCATGTTTTAAAGTATTAATCCTATCCTAGCATGGCAAGCGGTAGTCACATAAACATGTAAAAGCATAAACATCTTCAATAAACATATAATAACTCAGTAGGAAAATAGAAGTATTGGCAAATACAGAATCATAAACAGAATTCATAAAACAGAATTAACAGATAAGGTTTAGTCATCCACCCCGAGCCCAGAAACATATCAGATCATAGCATATCATAAGTAACCATTGTATTCGGAGGGGTGACCTCGGAATACCTTATATAATATGAGGGGAGACCTCAATAACAAATGGAGTAGCTAGCTCCCAGAATTTGTGAAGACGCGTATTGCACACGACATCATTCACCAGACAAATCATATCAGATAACAGATCAGATCTAGGATGCATCCATACGCCCCTTCCTACATATACAAAATATGCTCCACCATCCAGGGACGTGGCAGAACATCACTCTACTGCCCTAGAGTCATATCAGAGGTGCATCACTGATACGGACATGGAACCCCCATGACTAGTGAAATATTTGGCTCGGGTATCAAACCAACTTAGGTCAAACAGATTGTCATAAATGACACAGATCATAATTCATCATAAGGTCAACAGATATATATATATATATCAGAAGTTTCATATCATAAAGTCCAAATCAAATATTTCATGGTTCACTAAACAGATGTTTCAGATAAACAACGGATCAAACAAATCAGAAAGGGTTCATATCAAATGTTCAGAAATCAAAGGTTCATATCACAGTCACATATCATATGTTCATAATCAGAGGTTCATAATCAGATGTTCATAATCAGAAGTTCATACTCAACTCATACTTGAAGACTAATACTTGTAGACTAATACTTGGAGACTAATACTTGTATACTATACACTGAC